>OX451735.1:1332975200-1333002700 GCA_948472305.1 Vicia faba | reverse complement strand
GTTATTTTTTGGACGTTGTTGTTGTTGTTGTTTATTTGACATTGTTGTTGGTTTTTATTTGACGTAGTTGTTGTTGTTGACGTTGTTATTGTTGTTGTTGTTGTTTATTTGACGTTTTTGTTGTTATTGATGTTCTTGTTGTTGTTGTTGTTGTTTATTTGACGTTGTTGTTGTTGTTATTGTTGTTGTTGTTGTTGTTGTTGTTTATTTGACATTGTTGTTGTTGTTCTTGACATTGTTGTTGTTGTTGTTTATTTGATGTTGTTGTTGTTGTTTATTTGACATTGTTGTTGTTGTTGACGTTGTTGTTGTTGTTGTTGTTTATTTGACGTTGTTGTTGTTGTTGTTGTTGTTTATTTGACGTTGTTGTTGTTGTTGTTTATTTGACGTTGTTGTTGTTGTTGTTGTTTATTTGACGTTGTTGTTGTTGTTGTTGACATAGTTGTTGTTGTTGTTTATTTGACGTTGTTGTTGTTGTTGACGTTGTTGTTTATTTGACGTTGTTGTTGTTGTTTATTTGACGTTGTTGCTGTTGTTGTTTATTTGACGTTGTTGTTTTTATTTATTTGACATTGTTGTTGTTGTCGACGTTGTTGTTGTTGTTGTTGTTGACGTTGTTGTTGTTGTTATTGTTTATTTAATGTTGTTTTAGTATTGTTGTTTATTTGACATTGTTGTTGTTATTTATTTGACGTTGTTGTGGGTGACATTATTGTTGTTGTTTATTTCACGTTGTTGTTGTTGTTTATTTGACGTAGTTGTTGTTGTTGACATTGTTGTTGTTGATGTTGTTGTTGTTGTTGTTTATTTGACGTTGTTGTTGTTGTTATTGTTGTTGTTTTTGTTGTTTATTTGACGTTGTTGATGTTGTTGTTGTTTATTTGACGTTGTTGTTTTTGTTGTTTATTTGACGTTGTTGATGTTGTTGTTGTTTATTTGACGTTGTTGTTGTTGTTTATTTGACGTTGTTGTTGTTGTTGTTGTTGACATAGTTGTTGTTGTTGTTTATTTGACGTTGTTGTTGTTGTTGACGTTGTTGTTTATTTGACGTTGTTGTTGTTGTTTATTTGACGTTGTTGTTGTTGTTTATTTGACGTTGTTGTTGTTATTTATTGGACATTGTTGTTGTTGTTGACGTTGTTGTTGTTGTTGTTTATTTGACATTGTTGTTGTTGTTGTTGTTGACGTTGTTGTTGTTGTTGTTTATTTGACATTGTTGTTGTTGTTGTTGTTGACGTTGTTGTTGTTGTTGTTGTTTATTTGATGTTGTTTTAGTATTGTTGTTTATTTGACATTGTTGTTGTTATTTATTTGACGTTGTTCTGGGTGACATTGTTGTTGTTGTTTATTTGACGTTGTTGTTGTTGTTTATTTGACGTAGTTGTTGTTGTTAACGTTGTTGTTGTTGATGTTGTTGTTGATGTTGTTGTTGTTGTTGTTTATTTGACGTTGTTGTTGTTGTTATTGTTGTTGTTTATTTGACATTGTTGTTGTTGTTGTTTATTTGACGTTGTTGTTGTTGTTGTTTATTTGACGTTGTTGCTGTTTTTATTTATTTGACGTTGTTGTTGTTATTGTTATTGTTTATTTGACGTTGTTGTTGTTGTTGTTTATTTGACATTGTTATTGTTGTTTATTTGACGTTGTTGTTGTTGTCGTTGTTGTATTATTTGACGTTGTTGTTGTTGTTGCTTATTTGACGTTGTTGTTATTGTTGTTGTTTATTTGACGTTGTTGTTGTTGTTTATTTGACGTTGTTGTTGTTGTTGTTTATTTGACGTTGTTGTTGTTGTTGTTGACGTTGTTGTTGTTGTTGTTGTTGTATTTGTTGTTGTTGTTGTTGTTTATTTGACGTTGTTGTTGTTGTTTTTGTTTATTTGACGTTATTATTGTTGTTGTTTATTTGACGTTGTTATTGTTGTTGTTGTTGTTGTTTATTTGATGTTTTTGTTGTTGTTGACGTTGTTGTTGTTGTTTATTTGACGTTGTTAATGTTGTTGACGTTGTTGTTGTTGTTTTTGTTGTTTATTTGACGTTGTTGTTGTTGTTATTATTGTTGTTGTTGTTGTTTATTTGACGTTGTTGTTGTTGTTTATTTGAGGATGTTGTTGTTGTTGTTTTTGTTATTTATTTGACGTTGTTGTTGTTGTTGTTTATGTGACGTTGTTGTTGTTGTTGTTGTTGTTTAATTGATATTGTTGACGTTGTTGTTGTTGTTGTATATTTGACGATGTTGTTGTTGTTGTTTATTTGACGTTGTTGTTGTTATTTATGTGACGTTGTAGTTGTTGTTGTTTATTTGACATTGTTGTTGTTGTTGTTGTTGACGTTGTTGTTGTTTATTTGACGTTGTTTTAGTATTGTTGTTTATTTGACATTGTTTTTGTTATTTATTGGACGTTGTTGTTGTTGTTGTTGTTGTTTATTTGACATTGTTGTTGGTTTTTATTTGACGTAGTTGTTGTTGTTGACGTTGTTATTGTTGTTGTTGTTGTTTATTTGACGTTTTTGTTGTTGTTGATGTTCTTGTTGTTGTTGTTGTTTATTTGACGTTGTTGTTGTTGTTATTGTTGTTGTTGTTGTTGTTTATTTGACATTGTTGTTGTTGTTCTTGACATTGTTGTTGTTGTTGTTTATTTGATGTTGTTGTTGTTGTTTATTTGACATTGTTGTTGTTGTTGACGTTGTTGTTGTTGTTGTTGTTGTTGTTTATTTGATGTTGTTGTTGTTGTTGTTGTTGTTGTTTATTTGACGTTGTTGTTGTTGTTGTTGTTTATTTGACGTTGTTGTTGTTGTGTTTGACATAGTTGTTGTTGTTGTTTATTTGACGTTGTTGTTGTTGTTGACGTTGTTGTTTATTTGACGTTGTTGTTGTTGTTTATTTGACGTTGTTGTTGTTGTTGTTTATTTGACGTTGTTGTTTTTATTTATTTGACATTGTTGTTGTTGTCGATGTTGTTGTTGTTGTTGTTTATTTGACATTGTTGTTGTTGTTGTTGATGTTGTTGTTGTTGTTATTATTTATTTAATGTTGTTTTAGTATTGTTGTTTATTTGACATTGTTGTTGTTATTTATTTGACGTTGTTGTGGGTGACATTATTGTTGTTGTTTATTTGATGTTGTTGTTGTTGTTTATTTGACGTAGTTGTTGTTGTTGACGTTGTTTTTGTTGATGTTGTTGTTGATGTTGTTGTTGTTGTTGTTTATTTGACGTTGTTGTTGTTGTTATTGTTGTTTATTTGACATTGTTGTTGTTGTTGTTTATTTGACGTTGTTGTTGTTGTTTATTTGACATTGTTGTTGTTGTTTATTTGACATTGTTATTGTTGTTTATTTGACGTTGTTTTTGTTATTTGACGTTGTTGTTGTTGTCGTTGTTGTATTTGTTGTTGTTGTTGTTGTTGCTTATTTGACGTTGTTGTTATTGTTGTTGTTTATTTGACGTTGTTGTTGTTGTTTATTTGACGTTGTTGTTGTTATTTATTTGACGTTGTTGTTATTGTTGTTGTTTATTTGACGTTGTTGTTGTTGTTGTTGACGTTGTTGTTGTATTTGTTGTTGTTGTTGTTGTTGTTTATTTGACGTTGTTGTTGTTGTTTTTGTTTATTTGACGTTATTATTGTTGTTGTTTATTTGACGTTGTTATTGTTGTTGTTGTCGTTGTTTATTTGATGGTTTTGTTGTTGTTGTTGTTTATTTGACGTTGTTAATGTTGTTGACGTTGTTGTTGTTGTTTTTGTTGTTTATTTGACGTTGTTGTTGTTATTGTTGTTTTTGTTGTTGTTGTTGTTTATTTGACGTTGTTGTTGTAGTTGTTGTTTATTTGACGTTGTTGTTGTTGTTTATTTGACGATGTTGTTGTTGTTGTTGTTATTTATTTGACGTTGTTGTTGTTGTTGTTGTTGTTTATGTGACGTTGTTGTTGTTGTTCTTGACATTGTTGTTGTTGTTGTTTATTTGATGTTGTTGTTGTTGTTGTTTATTTGACATTGTTGTTGTTGTTGACGTTGTTGTTGTTGTTGTTGTTGTTGTTTATTTGATGTTGTTGTTGTTGTTGTTGTTTATTTGACGTTGTTGTTGTTGTTGTTGTTTATTTGACATTGTTGTTGTTGTGTTTGACATAGTTGTTGTTGTTGTTTATTTGACGTTGTTGTTGTTGACGTTGTTGTTTATTTGACGTTGTTGTTGTTGTTGTTTATTTGACGTTGTTGTTGTTGTTGTTTATTTGACGTTGTTGTTTTTATTTATTTGACATTGTTGTTGTTGTCGATTTTGTTGTTGTTGTTGTTTATTTGACATTGTTGTTGTTGTTGTTGATGTTGTTGTTGTTGTTATTGTTTATTTAATGTTGTTTTAGTGTTGTTGTTTATTTGACGTTGTTGTTGTTGTTTATTTGACGTAGTTGTTGTTGTTGACGTTGTTGTTGTTGATGTTGTTGTTGATGTTGTTGTTGTTGTTGTTTATTTGACGTTGTTGTTGTTGTTATTGTTGTTGTTTATTTGACATTGTTGTTGTTGTTGTTTATTTGACGTTGTTGTTGTTGTTTATTTGACATTGTTGTTGTTGTTGTTTATTTAAAATTGTTATTGTTGTTTATTTGACGTTGTTTTTGTTATTTGACGTTGTTGTTATTGTCGTTGTTGTATTTGTTGTTGTTGTTGTTGTTGCTTATTTGACGTTGTTGTTATTGTTGTTGTTTATTTGACGTTGTTGTTGTTGTTTATTTGACGTTGTTGTTGTTGTTTATTTGACGTTGTTGTTGTTGTTTATTTGACGGTTTTGTTGTTGTTGTTTATTTGATGTTGTTGTTGTTGTTGTTGACGTTGTTGTTGTATTTGTTGTTGTTGTTGTTTATTTGACGTTGTTGTTGTTGTTTTTGTTTATTTGACGTTATTATTGTTGTTGTTTATTTGACGTTGTTATTGTTGTTGTTGTTTATTTGATGGTTTTGTTCTTGTTGACGTTGTTGTTGTTGTTTATTTGACGTTGTTAATGTTGTTGACGTTGTTGTTGTTGTTTTTGTTGTTTATTTGACGTTGTTGTTGTTGTACTTGTTGTTGTTGTTGTTGTTTATTTGACGTTATTGTTGTTGTTGTTGTTTATTTGACGTTGTTGTTGTTTATTTGACGATGTTGTTGTTGTTGTTGTTGTTTATTTGATATTGTTGACGTTGTTGTTGTTGTTGTATATTTGACGATGTTGTTGTTGTTGTTTATTTGACGTTGTTGTTGTTGTTTATGTGACGTTGTTGTTGTTGTTGTTTATTTGACATTGTTGTTGTTGTTGTTGTTGACGTTGTTGTTGTTGTTGTTTATTTGACGTTGTTTTAGTATTGTTGTTTATTTGACATTGTTTTTGTTATTTATTGGACGTTGTTGTTGTTGTTGTTTATTTGACATTGTTGTTGTTGTTGTTGACGTTGTTGTTGTTGTTGTTTATTTGACGTTGTTTTAGTATTGTTGTTTATTTGACATTGTTTTTGTTATTTATTGGACGTTGTTGTTGTTGTTTATTTGACATTGTTGTTGGTTTTTATTTGACGTAGTTGTTGTTGTTGACGTTGTTATTGTTGTTGTTGTTGTTTATTTGACGTTTTTGTTGTTGTTGATGTTCTTGTTGTTGTTGTTGTTGTTTATTTGACGTTGTTGTTGTTGTTATTGTTGTTGTTGTTGTTGTTGTTTATTTGACATTGTTGTTGTTGTTCTTGACATTGTTGTTGTTGTTGTTTATTTGATGTTGCTGTTGTTGTTTATTTGACATTGTTGTTGTTGTTGACGTTGTTGTTGTTGTTGTTGTTGTTTATTTGACATTGTTGTTGTTGTTGTTGTTGTTGTTTATTTGACGTTGTTGTTGTTGTTGTTGTTTATTTGACGTTGTTGTTGTTGTGTTTGACATAGTTGTTGTTGTTGTTTATTTGACGTTGTTGTTGTTGTTGACGTTGTTGTTTATTTGACGTTGTTGTTGTTGTTGTTTATTTGACGTTGTTGTTGTTGTTGTTTATTTGACGTTGTTGTTTTTATTTATTTGACACTGTTGTTGTTGTCGACGTTGTTGTTGTTGTTTATTTGACATTGTTGTTGTTGTTGTTGACGTTGTTGTTGTTGTTATTGTTTATTTAATGTTGTTTTAGTATTGTTGTTTATTTGACATTGTTGTTGTTATTTATTTGACGTTGTTGTGGGTGACATTGTTGTTGTTGTTTATTTGACGTTGTTGTTGTTGTTTATTTGACGTAGTTGTTGTTGTTGACGTTGTTGTTGTTGATGTTGTTGTTGATGTCGTTGTTGTTGTTGCTTATTTGACGTTGTTGTTGTTGTTATTGTTGTTGTTTATTTGACATTGTTGTTGTTGTTGTTTATTTGACGTTGTTGTTGTTGTTTATTTGACATTGTTGTTGTTGTTGTTTATTTGACATTGTTATTGTTGTTTATTTAACGTTGTTTTTGTTAGTTGACGTTGTTGTTATTGTCGTTGTTGTATTTGTTGTTGTTGTTGTTGTTGCTTATTGGACGTTGTTGTTATTGTTGTTGTTTATTTGACGTTGTTGTTGTTGTTTATTTGACGTTGTTGTTGTTGTTTATTTGACGTTGTTGTTGTTGTTGTTGTTTATTTGATGTTGTTGTTGTTGTTGTTGACGTTGTTGTTGTATTTGTTGTTGTTGTTGTTTATTTGACGTTGTTATTGTTGTTTTTGTTTATTTGACGTTATTATTGTTGTTGTTTATTTGACGTTGTTATTGTTGTTGTGGTTGTTGTTGTTTATTTGATGGTTTTGTTCTTGTTGACGTTGTTGTTGTTGTTTATTTGACGTTGTTAATGTTGTTGACGTTGTTGTTGTTGTTTTTGTTGTTTATTTGACGTTGTTGTTGTTGTACTTGTTGTTGTTGTTGTTGTTTATTTGACGTTGTTGTTGTTGTTGTTTATTTGACGTTGTTGTTGTTGTTTATTTAACGAAGTTTTTTGTTTTGTTGTTGTTTATTTGATATTGTTGACGTTGTTGTTGTTGTTGTATATTTGACGATGTTGTTGTTGTTGTTTATTTGACGTTGTTGTTGTTGTTTATGTGACGTTGTTGTTGTTGTTGTTTATTTGACATTGTTGTTGTTGTTGTTGTTGACGTTGTTGTTGTTGTTGTTTATTTGACGTTGTTTTAGTATTGTTGTTTATTTTGACATTGTTTTTGTTATTTATTGGACGTTGTTGTTGTTGTTGTTTATTTGACATTGTTGTTGGTTTTTATTTGACGTAGTTGTTGTTGTTGACGTTGTTATTGTTGTTGTTGTTGTTGTTTATTTGACGTTTTTGTTGTTGTTGATGTTCTTGTTGTTGTTGTTGTTTATTTGACGTTGTTGTTGTTGTTATTGTTGTTGTTGTTGTTGTTGTTTATTTGACATTGTTGTTGTTGTTCTTGACATTGTTGTTGTTGTTGTTTATTTGATGTTGCTGTTGTTGTTTATTTGACATTGTTGTTGTTGTTGACGTTGTTGTTGTTGTTGTTGTTGTTGTTGTTGTTTATTTGACGTTGTTGTTGTTGTTGTTTATTTGACGTTGTTGTTGTTGTTGTTGTTTATTTGACGTTGTTTTAGTATTGTTGTTTATTTGACATTGTTTTTGTTATTTATTGGACGTTGTTGTTGTTGTTGTTTATTTGACATTGTTGTTGGTTTTTATTTGACGTAGTTGTTGTTGTTGACGTTGTTATTGTTGTTGTTGTTGTTTATTTGACGTTTTTGTTGTTGTTGATGTTCTTGTTGTTGTTGTTGTTGTTTATTTGACGTTGTTGTTGTTATTTATTTGACGTTGTTGTGGGTGACATTGTTGTTGTTGTTTATTTGACGTTGTTGTTGTTGTTTATTTGACGTAGTTGTTGTTGTTGACGTTGTTGTTGTTGATGTTGTTGTTGATGTTGTTGTTGTTGTTGCTTATTTGACGTTGTTGTTGTTGTTATTGTTGTTGTTTATTTGACATTGTTGTTGTTGTTGTTTATTTGACGTTGTTGTTGTTGTTTATTTGACATTGTTGTTGTTGTTGTTTATTTGACATTGTTATTGTTGTTTATTTAACGTTGTTTTTGTTAGTTGACGTTGTTGTTATTGTCGTTGTTGTATTTGTTGTTGTTGTTGTTGTTGCTTATTGGACGTTGTTGTTATTGTTGTTGTTTATTTGACGTTGTTGTTGTTGTTTATTTGACGTTGTTGTTGTTGTTTATTTGACGTTGTTGTTGTTGTTGTTGTTTATTTGATGTTGTTGTTGTTGTTGTTGACGTTGTTGTTGTATTTGTTGTTGTTGTTGTTTATTTGACGTTGTTATTGTTGTTTTTGTTTATTTGACGTTATTATTGTTGTTGTTTATTTGACGTTGTTATTGTTGTTGTGGTTGTTGTTGTTTATTTGATGGTTTTGTTCTTGTTGACGTTGTTGTTGTTGTTTATTTGACGTTGTTAATGTTGTTGACGTTGTTGTTGTTGTTTTTGTTGTTTATTTGACGTTGTTGTTGTTGTACTTGTTGTTGTTGTTGTTGTTTATTTGACGTTGTTGTTGTTGTTGTTTATTTGACGTTGTTGTTGTTGTTTATTTAACGATGTTGTTGTTGTTGTTGTTGTTTATTTGATATTGTTGACGTTGTTGTTGTTGTTGTATATTTGACGATGTTGTTGTTGTTGTTTATTTGACGTTGTTGTTGTTGTTTATGTGACGTTGTTGTTGTTGTTGTTTATTTGACATTGTTGTTGTTGTTGTTGTTGACGTTGTTGTTGTTGTTGTTTATTTGACGTTGTTTTAGTATTGTTGTTTATTTTGACATTGTTTTTGTTATTTATTGGACGTTGTTGTTGTTGTTGTTTATTTGACATTGTTGTTGGTTTTTATTTGACGTAGTTGTTGTTGTTGACGTTGTTATTGTTGTTGTTGTTGTTGTTTATTTGACGTTTTTGTTGTTGTTGATGTTCTTGTTGTTGTTGTTGTTTATTTGACGTTGTTGTTGTTGTTATTGTTGTTGTTGTTGTTGTTGTTTATTTGACATTGTTGTTGTTGTTCTTGACATTGTTGTTGTTGTTGTTTATTTGATGTTGCTGTTGTTGTTTATTTGACATTGTTGTTGTTGTTGACGTTGTTGTTGTTGTTGTTGTTGTTGTTGTTGTTTATTTGACGTTGTTGTTGTTGTTGTTTATTTGACGTTGTTGTTGTTGTTGTTGTTTATTTGACGTTGTTTTAGTATTGTTGTTTATTTGACATTGTTTTTGTTATTTATTGGACGTTGTTGTTGTTGTTGTTTATTTGACATTGTTGTTGGTTTTTATTTGACGTAGTTGTTGTTGTTGACGTTGTTATTGTTGTTGTTGTTGTTTATTTGACGTTTTTGTTGTTGTTGATGTTCTTGTTGTTGTTGTTGTTGTTTATTTGACGTTGTTGTTGTTGTTATTGTTGTTGTTGTTGTTGTTGTTTATTTGACATTGTTGTTGTTGTTCTTGACATTGTTGTTGTTGTTGTTTATTTGATGTTGCTATTGTTGTTTATTTGACATTGTTGTTGTTGTTGACGTTGTTGTTGTTTTTGTTGTTTATTTGATGTTGTTGTTGTTGTTGTTGTTTATTTGACGTTGTTGTTGTTGTTGTTGTTGTTGTTGTTGTTTATTTGACGTTGTTGTTGTTGTGTTTGACATAGTTGTTGTTGTTGTTGTTTATTTGACGTTGTTGTTGTTGTTGACGTTGTTGTTTATTTGACGTTGTTGTTGTTGTTTATTTGACGTTGTTGTTGTTGTTGTTTATTTGACGTTGTTGTTTTTATTTATTTGACATTGTTGTTGTTGTCGACGTTGTTGTTGTTGTTTATTTGACATTGTTGTTGTTGTTGTTGTTGACGTTGTTGTTGTTGTTTATTTGACATTGTTGTTGTTGTTGTTGTTGACGTTGTTGTTGTTGTTGTTGTTTATTTGATGTTGTTTTAGTATTGTTGTTTATTTGACATTGTTGTTGTTATTTATTTGACGTTGTTGTGGGTGACATTGTTGTTGTTGTTTATTTGACGTTGTTGTTGTTGTTTATTTGACGTAGTTGTTGTTGTTAACGTTGTTGTTGTTGATGTTGTTGTTGATGTTGTTGTTGTTGTTGTTTATTTGCGTTGTTGTTATTGTTGTTATTTATTTGACATTGTTGTTGTTGTTGTTTATTTGACGTTGTTGTTGTTGTTGTTTATTTGACGTTGTTGCTGTTTTTATTTATTTGACGTTGTTGCTGTTGTTGTTATTGTTTATTTGACGTTGTTGTTGTTGTTTATTTGACATTGTTATTGTTGTTTATTTGACGTTGTTGTTGTTGTCGTTGTTGTATTTGTTGTTGTTGTTGTTGTTGTTGCTTATTTGACGTTGTTGTTATTGTTGTTGTTTATTTGACGTTGTTGTTGTTGTTGTTTATTTGACGTTGTTGTTGTTGTTGTTTATTTGACGTTGTTGTTGTTGTTGACGTTGTTGTTGTTGTTGTTGTTGTATTTGTTGTTGTTGTTGTTGTTGTTTATTTGACGTTGTTGTTGTTGTTTTTGTTTAGTTGACGTTATTATTGTTGTTGTTTATTTGACGTTGTTATTGTTGTTGTTGTTGTTGTTTATTTGATGTTTTTGTTGTTGTTGATGTTGTTGTTGTTGTTTATTTGACGTTGTTAATGTTGTTGACGTTGTTGTTGTTGTTTTTGTTGTTTATTTGACGTTGTTGTTGTTGTTATTGTTGTTGTTGTTGTTTATTTGACGTTGTTGTTGTTTATTTGAGGATGTTGTTGTTGTTATTTATTTGACGTTGTTGTTGTTGTTGTTTATGTGACGTTGTTGTTGTTGTTGTTTATTTGATATTATTGACGTTGTTGTTGTTGTTGTTGTATATTTGACGATGTTGTTGTTGTTGTTTATTTGACGTTGTTGTTGTTGTTTATGTGACGTTGTTGTTGTTGTTGTTTATTTGACATTGTTGTTGTTGTTGTTGTTGACGTTGTTGTTGTTTATTTGACGTTGTTTTAGTATTGTTGTTTATTTGACATTGTTTTTGTTATTTATTGGACGTTGTTATTGTTGTTGTTTATTTGACATTGTTGTTGGTTTTTATTTGACGTAGTTGTTGTTGTTGACGTTGTTATTGTTGTTGTTGTTGTTTATTTGACGTTTTTGTTGTTGTTGATGTTCTTGTTGTTGTTGTTGTTTATTTGACGTTGTTGTTGTTGTTATTGTTGTTGTTGTTGTTGTTGTTTATTTGACATTGTTGTTGTTGTTCTTGACATTGTTGTTGTTGTTGTTTATTTGATGTTGTTGTTGTTGTTGTTTATTTGACATTGTTGTTGTTGTTGACGTTGTTGTTGTTGTTGTTGTTGTTGTTTATTTGATGTTGTTGTTGTTGTTGTTTATTTGACGTTGTTGTTGTTGTTGTTGTTGTTTATTTGACATTGTTGTTGTTGTGTTTGACATAGTTGTTGTTGTTGTTGTTTATTTGACGTTGTTGTTGTTGTTGACGTTGTTGTTTATTTGACGTTGTTGTTGTTGTTGTTTATTTGACGTTGTTGTTGTTGTTGTTTATTTGACGTTGTTGTTTTTATTTATTTGACATTGTTGTTGTTGTCGATGTTGTTGTTGTTGTTGTTTATTTGACATTGTTGTTGTTGTTGTTGATGTTGTTGTTGTTGTTATTGTTTATTTAATGTTGTTTTAGTATTGTTGTTTATTTGACATTGTTGTTGTTATTTATTTGACGTTGTTGTGGGTGACATTGTTGTTGTTGTTTATTTGACGTTGTTGTTGTTGTTTATTTGACGTAGTTGTTGTTGTTGACGTTGTTGTTGTTGATGTTGTTGTTGATGTTGTTGTTGTTGTTGTTTATTTGACGTTGTTGTTGTTGTTATTGTTGTTGTTTATTTGACATTGTTGTTGTTGTTGTTTATTTGACGTTGTTGTTGTTGTTTATTTGACATTGTTGTTGTTGTTGTTTATTTAAAATTGTTATTGTTGTTTATTTGACGTTGTTTTTGTTATTTGACGTTGTTGTTATTGTCGTTGTTGTATTTGTTGTTGTTGTTGTTGTTGCTTATTTGACGTTGTTGCTATTGTTGTTGTTTATTTGACGTTGTTGTTGTTGTTTATTTGACGTTGTTGTTGTTGTTTATTTGACGTTGTTGTTGTTGTTTATTTGACGTTGTTGTTGTTGTTGTTTATTTGATGTTGTTGTTGTTGTTGTTGACGTTGTTGTTGTATTTGTTGTTGTTGTTGTTTATTTGACGTTGTTGTTGTTGTTTTTGTTTATTTGACGTTATTATTGTTGTTGTTTATTTGACGTTGTTATTGTTGTTGTTGTTTATTTGATGGTTTTGTTCTTGTTGACGTTGTTGTTGTTGTTTATTTGACGTTGTTAATGTTGTTGACGTTGTTGTTGTTGTTTTTGTTGTTTATTTGACGTTGTTGTTGTTGTACTTGTTGTTGTTGTTGTTGTTTATTTGACGTTATTGTTGTTGTTGTTGTTTATTTGACGTTGTTGTTGTTTATTTGACGATGTTGTTGTTGTTGTTGTTTATTTGATATTGTTGACGTTGTTGTTGTTGTTGTATATTTGACGATGTTGTTGTTGTTGTTTATTTGACGTTGTTGTTGTTGTTTATGTGACGTTGTTGTTGTTGTTGTTTATTTGACATTGTTGTTGTTGTTGTTGTTGACGTTGTTGTTGTTGTTGTTTATTTGACGTTGTTTTAGTATTGTTGTTTATTTGACATTGTTTTTGTTATTTATTGGACGTTGTTGTTGTTGTTGTTTATTTGACATTGTTGTTGTTGTTGTTGACGTTGTTGTTGTTGTTGTTGTTTATTTGACGTTGTTTTAGTATTGTTGTTTATTTGACATTGTTTTTGTTATTTATTGGACGTTGTTGTTGTTGTTTATTTGACATTGTTGTTGGTTTTTATTTGACGTAGTTGTTGTTGTTGACGTTGTTATTGTTGTTGTTGTTGTTTATTTGACGTTTTTGTTGTTGTTGATGTTCTTGTTGTTGTTGTTGTTGTTTATTTGACGTTGTTGTTGTTGTTATTGTTGTTGTTGTTGTTGTTGTTTATTTGACATTGTTGTTGTTGTTCTTGACATTGTTGTTGTTGTTGTTTATTTGATGTTGCTGTTGTTGTTTATTTGACATTGTTGTTGTTGTTGACATTGTTGTTGTTGTTGTTCTTGTTTATTTGACATTGTTGTTGTTGTTGTTGTTGTTGTTTATTTGACGTTGTTGTTGTTGTTGTTGTTTATTTGACGTTGTTGTTGTTGTGTTTGACATAGTTGTTGTTGTTGTTTATTTGACGTTGTTGTTGTTGTTGACGTTGTTGTTTATTTGACGTTGTTGTTGTTGTTGTTTATTTGACGTTGTTGTTGTTGTTGTTTATTTGACGTTGTTGTTTTTATTTATTTGACATTGTTGTTGTTGTCGACGTTGTTGTTGTTGTTGTTTATTTGACATTGTTGTTGTTGTTGTTGTTGACGTTGTTGTTGTTGTTATTGTTTATTTAATGTTGTTTTAGTATTGTTGTTTATTTGACATTGTTGTTGTTATTTATTTGACGTTGTTGTGGGTGACATTGTTGTTGTTGTTTATTTGACGTTGTTGTTGTTGTTTATTTGACGTAGTTGTTGTTGTTGACGTTGTTGTTGTTGATGTTGTTGTTGATGTTGTTGTTGTTGTTGCTTATTTGACGTTGTTGTTGTTGTTATTGTTGTTGTTTATTTGACATTGTTGTTGTTGTTGTTTATTTGACGTTGTTGTTGTTGTTTATTTGACATTGTTGTTGTTGTTGTTTATTTGACATTGTTATTGTTGTTTATTTAACGTTGTTTTTGTTAGTTGACGTTGTTGTTATTGTCGTTGTTGTATTTGTTGTTGTTGTTGTTGTTGCTTATTGGACGTTGTTGTTATTGTTGTTGTTTATTTGACGTTGTTGTTGTTGTTTATTTGACGTTGTTGTTGTTGTTTATTTGACGTTGTTGTTGTTGTTGTTGTTTATTTGATGTTGTTGTTGTTGTTGTTGACGTTGTTGTTGTATTTGTTGTTGTTGTTGTTTATTTGACGTTGTTATTGTTGTTTTTGTTTATTTGACGTTATTATTGTTGTTGTTTATTTGACGTTGTTATTGTTGTTGTGGTTGTTGTTGTTTATTTGATGGTTTTGTTCTTGTTGACGTTGTTGTTGTTGTTTATTTGACGTTGTTAATGTTGTTGACGTTGTTGTTGTTGTTTTTGTTGTTTATTTGACGTTGTTGTTGTTGTACTTGTTGTTGTTGTTGTTGTTTATTTGACGTTGTTGTTGTTGTTGTTTATTTGACGTTGTTGTTGTTGTTTATTTAACGATGTTGTTGTTGTTGTTGTTGTTTATTTGATATTGTTGACGTTGTTGTTGTTGTTGTATATTTGACGATGTTGTTGTTGTTGTTTATTTGACGTTGTTGTTGTTGTTTATGTGACGTTGTTGTTGTTGTTGTTTATTTGACATTGTTGTTGTTGTTGTTGTTGACGTTGTTGTTGTTGTTGTTTATTTGACGTTGTTTTAGTATTGTTGTTTATTTGACATTGTTTTTGTTATTTATTGGACGTTGTTGTTGTTGTTGTTTATTTGACATTGTTGTTGGTGATGTTCTTGTTGTTGTTGTTGTTTATTTGACGTTGTTGTTGTTGTTATTGTTGTTGTTGTTGTTGTTGTTTATTTGACATTGTTGTTGTTGTTCTTGACATTGTTGTTGTTGTTGTTTATTTGACGTTGTTGTTGTTGTTTTTGTTTATTTGACGTTATTATTGTTGTTGTTTATTTGACGTTGTTATTGTTGTTGTGGTTGTTGTTGTTTATTTGATGGTTTTGTTCTTGTTGACGTTGTTGTTGTTGTTTATTTGACGTTGTTAATGTTGTTGACGTTGTTGTTGTTGTTTTTGTTGTTTATTTGACGTTGTTGTTGTTGTACTTGTTGTTGTTGTTGTTGTTGTTGTTTATTTGACGTTGTTGTTGTTGTTGTTTATTTGACGTTGTTGTTGTTGTTTATTTGACGATGTTGTTGTTGTTGTTGTTTATTTGATATTGTTGACGTTGTTGTTGTTGTTGTATATTTGACGATGTTGTTGTTGTTGTTTATTTGACGTTGTTGTTGTTGTTTATGTGACGTTGTTGTTGTTGTTGTTTATTTGACATTGTTGTTGTTGTTGTTGACGTTGTTGTTGTTGTTGTTTATTTGACGTTGTTTTAGTATTGTTGTTTATTTGACATTGTTTTTGTTATTTATTGGACGTTGTTGTTGTTGTTTATTTGACATTGTTGTTGTTGTTGTTGACGTTGTTGTTGTTGTTGTTTATTTGACGTTGTTTTAGTATTGTTGTTTATTTGACATTGTTTTTGTTATTTATTGGACGTTGTTGTTGTTGTTGTTTATTTGACATTGTTGTTGGTTTTTATTTGACGAAGTTGTTGTTGTTGACGTTGTTATTGTTGTTGTTGTTGTTTATTTGACGTTTTTGTTGTTGTTGATGTTCTTGTTGTTGTTGTTGTTGTTTATTTGACGTTGTTGTTGTTGTTATTGTTGTTGTTGTTGTTGTTGTTTATTTGACATTGTTGTTGTTGTTCTTGACATTGTTGTTGTTGTTGTTTATTTGATGTTGCTGTTGTTGTTTATTTGACATTGTTGTTGTTGTTGTTGTTGTTTTTTATTTGACGTTGTTGTTGTTTTTGGTGTTGTTTATTTGACGTTGTTGTTGTTGTTGTTGTTTATTTGACGTTGTTGTTGTTGTGTTTGACATAGTTGTTGTTGTTGTTTATTTGACGTTGTTGTTGTTGTTGACGTTGTTGTTTATTTGACGTTGTTGTTGTTGTTTATTTGACGTTGTTGTTGTTGTTGTTTATTTGACGTTGTTGTTTTTATTTATTTGACATTGTTGTTGTTGTCGACGTTGTTGTTGTTGTTGTTTATTTGACATTGTTGTTGTTGTTGTTGACGTTGTTGTTGTTGTTGTTATTGTTTATTTAATGTTGTTTTAGTATTGTTGTTTATTTGACATTGTTGTTGTTATTTATTTGACGTTGTTGTGGGTGACATTGTTGTTGTTGTTTATTTGACGTTGTTGTTGTTGTTTATTTGACGTAGTTGTTGTTGTTGACGTTGTTGTTGTTGATGTTGTTGTTGATGTTGTTGTTGTTGTTGCTTATTTGACGTTGTTGTTGTTGTTATTGTTGTTGTTTATTTGACATTGTTGTTGTTGTTGTTTATTTGACGTTGTTGTTGTTGTTTATTTGACATTGTTGTTGTTGTTGTTTATTTGACATTGTTATTGTTGTTTATTTGACGTTGTTTTTGTTATTTGACGTTGTTGTTGTTGTCATTGTTGTATTTGTTGTTGTTGTTGTTGTTGCTTATTTGACGTTGTTGTTATTGTTGTTGTTTATTTGACGTTGTTGTTGTTGTTTATTTGACGTTGTTGTTGTTGTTGTTGTTGTTTATTTGATGTTGTTGTTGTTGTTGTTGTTGTTGTTGTTGTTGACGTTGTTGTTGTATTTGTTGTTGTTGTTGTTGTTTATTTGACGTTGTTGTTGTTGTTTTTGTTTATTTGACGTTATTATTGTTGTTGTTTATTTGACGTTGTTATTGTTGTTGTTGTTGTTGTTGTTGTTTATTTGATGGTTTTGTTGTTGTTGACGTTGTTGTTGTTGTTTATTTGACGTTGTTAATGTTGGTGACGTTGTTGTTGTTGTTTTTGTTGTTTATTTGACGTTGTTGTTGTTGTACTTGTTGTTGTTGCTGTTGTTTATTTGACGTTGTTGTTGTTGTTGTTGTTTATTTGACGTTGTTGTTTTTGTTGTTTATTTGATGATGTTGTTTTTGTTGTTGTTGTTATTTATTTGACGTTGTTGTTGTTGTTGTTTATGTGACGTTGTTGTTGTTGTTGTTTATTTGATATTGTTGACGTTGTTGTTGTTGTTGTATATTTGACGATGTTGTTGTTGTTGTTTATTTGACGTTGTTGTTGTTGTTTATGTGACGTTGTTGTTGTTGTTGTTTATTTGACATTGTTGTTGTTGTTATTGACGTTGTTGTTGTTGTTGTTTATTTGACGTTGTTTTAGTATTGTTGTTTATTTGACATTGTTTTTGTTATTTATTGGACGTTGTTGTTGTTGTTTATTTGACGTTTTTGTTGTTGTTGATGTTCTTGTTGTTGTTGTTATTTATTTGACGTTGTTGTTGTTGTTATTATTGTTGTTGTTGTTTATTTGACATTGTTGTTGTTGTTCTTGACATTGTTGTTGTTGTTGTTTATTTGATGTTGTTGTTGTTGTTTATTTGACATTGTTGTTGTTGTTGACGTTGTTGTTGTTGTTGTTTATTTGACGTTGTTGTTGTTGTTGTTGTTGTTTATTTGACGTTGTTGTTGTTGTTGTTTATTTGACATTGTTGTTGTTGTTTTTGTTTATTTGACGTTATTATTGTTGTTGTTTATTTGACATTGTTTTTGTTATTTATTGGACGTTGTTGTTGTTGTTTATTTGACATTGTTGTTGTTGTTGTTGACGTTGTTGTTGTTGTTGTTTATTTGACGTTGTTTTAGTATTGTTGTTTATTTGACATTGTTTTTGTTATTTATTGGACGTTGTTGTTGTTGTTGTTTATTTGACATTGTTGTTGGTTTTTATTTGACGAAGTTGTTGTTGTTGACGTTGTTATTGTTGTTGTTGTTGTTTATTTGACGTTTTTGTTGTTGTTGATGTTCTTGTTGTTGTTGTTGTTGTTGTTTATTTGACGTTGTTGTTGTTGTTATTGTTGTTGTTGTTGTTGTTGTTTATTTGACATTGTTGTTGTTGTTCTTGACATTGTTGTTGTTGTTGTTTATTTGATGTTGCTGTTGTTGTTTATTTGACATTGTTGTTGTTGTTGTTGTTGTTTTTTATTTGACGTTGTTGTTGTTGTTGGTGTTGTTTATTTGACGTTGTTGTTGTTGTTGTTGTTTATTTGACGTTGTTGTTGTTGTGTTTGACATAGTTGTTGTTGTTGTTTATTTGACGTTGTTGTTGTTGTTGTTGTTGACGTTGTTGTTTATTTGACGTTGTTGTTGTTGTTTATTTGACGTTGTTGTTGTTGTTGTTTATTTGACGTTGTTGTTTTTATTTATTTGACGTTGTTGTTGTTGTCGATGTTGTTGTTGTTGTTGTTTATTTGACATTGTTGTTGTTGTTGTTGACGTTGTTGTTGTTGTTGTTATTGTTTATTTAATGTTGTTTTAGTATTGTTGTTTATTTGACATTGTTGTTGTTATTTATTTGACGTTGTTGTGGGTGACATTGTTGTTGTTGTTTATTTGACGTTGTTGTTGTTGTTTATTTGACGTAGTTGTTGTTGTTGACGTTGTTGTTGTTGATGTTGTTGTTGATGTTGTTGTTGTTGTTGCTTATTTGACGTTGTTGTTGTTGTTATTGTTGTTGTTTATTTGACATTGTTGTTGTTGTTGTTTATTTGACGTTGTTGTTGTTGTTTATTTGACATTGTTGTTGTTGTTGTTTATTTGACATTGTTATTGTTGTTTATTTGACGTTGTTTTTGTTATTTGACGTTGTTGTTGTTGTCATTGTTGTATTTGTTGTTGTTGTTGTTGTTGCTTATTTGACGTTGTTGTTATTGTTGTTGTTTATTTGACGTTGTTGTTGTTGTTTATTTGACGTTGTTGTTGTTGTTTATTTGACGTTGTTGTTGTTGTTGTTGTGGTTTATTTGATGTTGTTGTTGTTGTTGTTGTTGACGTTGTTGTTGTATTTGTTGTTGTTGTTGTTGTTTATTTGACGTTGTTGTTGTTGTTTTTGTTTATTTGACGTTATTATTGTTGTTGTTTATTTGACGTTGTTATTGTTGTTGTTGTTGTTGTTGTTGTTTATTTGATGGTTTTGTTGTTGTTGACGTTGTTGTTGTTTATTTGACGTTGTTAATGTTGGTGACGTTGTTGTTGTTGTTGTTGTTGTTTATTTGACGTTGTTGTTGTTGTTGTTTATTTGACGTTGTTGTTGTTGTTTATTTGACGATGTTGTTGTTGTTGTTGTTTATTTGATATTGTTGACGTTGTTGTTGTTGTTGTATATTTGACGATGTTGTTGTTGTTGTTTATTTGACGTTGTTGTTGTTGTTTATGTGACGTTGTTGTTGTTGTTGTTTATTTGACATTGTTGTTGTTGTTGTTGACGTTGTTGTTGTTGTTGTTTATTTGACGTTGTTTTAGTATTGTTGTTTATTTGACATTGTTTTTGTTATTTATTGGACGTTGTTGTTGTTGTTTATTTGACATTGTTGTTGTTGTTGTTGACGTTGTTGTTGTTGTTGTTTATTTGACGTTGTTTTAGTATTGTTGTTTATTTGACATTGTTTTTGTTATTTATTGGACGTTGTTGTTGTTGTTGTTTATTTGACATTGTTGTTGGTTTTTATTTGACGAAGTTGTTGTTGTTGACGTTGTTATTGTTGTTGTTGTTGTTTATTTGACGTTTTTGTTGTTGTTGATGTTCTTGTTGTTGTTGTTGTTGTTTATTTGACGTTGTTGTTGTTGTTATTGTTGTTGTTGTTGTTGTTGTTTATTTGACATTGTTGTTGTTGTTCTTGACATTGTTGTTGTTGTTGTTTATTTGATGTTGCTGTTGTTGTTTATTTGACATTGTTGTTGTTGTTGTTGTTGTTTTTTATTTGACGTTGTTGTTGTTTTTGGTGTTGTTTATTTGACGTTGTTGTTGTTGTTGTTGTTTATTTGACGTTGTTGTTGTTGTGTTTGACATAGTTGTTGTTGTTGTTTATTTGACGTTGTTGTTGTTGTTGACGTTGTTGTTTATTTGACGTTGTTGTTGTTGTTTATTTGACGTTGTTGTTGTTGTTGTTTATTTGACGTTGTTGTTTTTATTTATTTGACATTGTTGTTGTTGTCGACGTTGTTGTTGTTGTTGTTTATTTGACATTGTTGTTGTTGTTGTTGACGTTGTTGTTGTTGTTGTTATTGTTTATTTAATGTTGTTTTAGTATTGTTGTTTATTTGACATTGTTGTTGTTATTTATTTGACGTTGTTGTGGGTGACATTGTTGTTGTTGTTTATTTGACGTTGTTGTTGTTGTTTATTTGACGTAGTTGTTGTTGTTGACGTTGTTGTTGTTGATGTTGTTGTTGATGTTGTTGTTGTTGTTGCTTATTTGACGTTGTTGTTGTTGTTATTGTTGTTGTTTATTTGACATTGTTGTTGTTGTTGTTTATTTGACGTTGTTGTTGTTGTTTATTTGACATTGTTGTTGTTGTTGTTTATTTGACATTGTTATTGTTGTTTATTTGACGTTGTTTTTGTTATTTGACGTTGTTGTTGTTGTCATTGTTGTATTTGTTGTTGTTGTTGTTGTTGCTTATTTGACGTTGTTGTTATTGTTGTTGTTTATTTGACGTTGTTGTTGTTGTTTATTTGACGTTGTTGTTGTTGTTTATTTGACGTTGTTGTTGTTGTTGTTGTTGTTTATTTGATGTTGTTGTTGTTGTTGTTGTTGTTGTTGTTGTTGTTGACGTTGTTGTTGTATTTGTTGTTGTTGTTGTTGTTTATTTGACGTTGTTGTTGTTGTTTTTGTTTATTTGACGTTATTATTGTTGTTGTTTATTTGACGTTGTTATTGTTGTTGTTGTTGTTGTTGTTGTTTATTTGATGGTTTTGTTGTTGTTGACGTTGTTGTTGTTGTTTATTTGACGTTGTTAATGTTGGTGACGTTGTTGTTGTTGTTTTTGTTGTTTATTTGACGTTGTTGTTGTTGTACTTGTTGTTGTTGCTGTTGTTTATTTGACGTTGTTGTTGTTGTTGTTGTTTATTTGACGTTGTTGTTTTTGTTGTTTATTTGATGATGTTGTTTTTGTTGTTGTTGTTATTTATTTGACGTTGTTGTTGTTGTTGTTGTTTATGTGACGTTGTTGTTGTTGTTGTTTATTTGATATTGTTGACGTTGTTGTTGTTGTTGTATATTTGACGATGTTGTTGTTGTTGTTTATTTGACGTTGTTGTTGTTGTTTATGTGACGTTGTTGTTGTTGTTGTTTATTTGACATTGTTGTTGTTGTTATTGACGTTGTTGTTGTTGTTGTTTATTTGACGTTGTTTTAGTATTGTTGTTTATTTGACATTGTTTTTGTTATTTATTGGACGTTGTTGTTGTTGTTTATTTGACGTTTTTGTTGTTGTTGATGTTCTTGTTGTTGTTGTTATTTATTTGACGTTGTTGTTGTTGTTATTATTGTTGTTGTTGTTTATTTGACATTGTTGTTGTTGTTCTTGACATTGTTGTTGTTGTTGTTTATTTGATGTTGTTGTTGTTGTTTATTTGACATTGTTGTTGTTGTTGACGTTGTTGTTGTTGTTGTTTATTTGACGTTGTTGTTGTTGTTGTTGTTGTTTATTTGACGTTGTTGTTGTTGTTGTTTATTCGACATTGTTGTTGTTGTTTTTGTTTATTTGACGTTATTATTGTTGTTGTTTATTTGACATTGTTTTTGTTATTTATTGGACGTTGTTGTTGTTGTTTATTTGACATTGTTGTTGTTGTTGTTGACGTTGTTGTTGTTGTTGTTTATTTGACGTTGTTTTAGTATTGTTGTTTATTTGACATTGTTTTTGTTATTTATTGGACGTTGTTGTTGTTGTTGTTTATTTGACATTGTTGTTGGTTTTTATTTGACGAAGTTGTTGTTGTTGACGTTGTTATTGTTGTTGTTGTTGTTTATTTGACGTTTTTGTTGTTGTTGATGTTCTTGTTGTTGTTGTTGTTGTTGTTTATTTGACGTTGTTGTTGTTGTTATTGTTGTTGTTGTTGTTGTTGTTTATTTGACATTGTTGTTGTTGTTCTTGACATTGTTGTTGTTGTTGTTTATTTGATGTTGCTGTTGTTGTTTATTTGACATTGTTGTTGTTGTTGTAGTTGTTTTTTATTTGACGTTGTTGTTGTTGTTGGTGTTGTTTATTTGACGTTGTTGTTGTTGTTGTTGTTTATTTGACGTTGTTGTTGTTGTGTTTGACATAGTTGTTGTTGTTGTTTATTTGACGTTGTTGTTGTTGTTGTTGACGTTGTTGTTTATTTGACGTTGTTGTTGTTGTTTATTTGACGTTGTTGTTGTTGTTGTTTATTTGACGTTGTTGTTTTTATTTATTTGACGTTGTTGTTGTTGTCGATGTTGTTGTTGTTGTTGTTTATTTGACATTGTTGTTGTTGTTGTTGACGTTGTTGTTGTTGTTGTTATTGTTTATTTAATGTTGTTTTAGTATTGTTGTTTATTTGACATTGTTGTTGTTATTTATTTGACGTTGTTGTGGGTGACATTGTTGTTGTTGTTTATTTGACGTTGTTGTTGTTGTTTATTTGACGTAGTTGTTGTTGTTGACGTTGTTGTTGTTGATGTTGTTGTTGATGTTGTTGTTGTTGTTGCTTATTTGACGTTGTTGTTGTTGTTATTGTTGTTGTTTATTTGACATTGTTGTTGTTGTTGTTTATTTGACGTTGTTGTTGTTGTTTATTTGACATTGTTGTTGTTGTTGTTTATTTGACATTGTTATTGTTGTTTATTTGACGTTGTTTTTGTTATTTGACGTTGTTGTTGTTGTCATTGTTGTATTTGTTGTTGTTGTTGTTGTTGCTTATTTGACGTTGTTGTTATTGTTGTTGTTTATTTGACGTTGTTGTTGTTGTTTATTTGACGTTGTTGTTGTTGTTTATTTGACGTTGTTGTTGTTGTTGTTGTGGTTTATTTGATGTTGTTGTTGTTGTTGTTGTTGACGTTGTTGTTGTATTTGTTGTTGTTGTTGTTGTTTATTTGACGTTGTTGTTGTTGTTTTTGTTTATTTGACGTTATTATTGTTGTTGTTTATTTGACGTTGTTATTGTTGTTGTTGTTGTTGTTGTTGTTTATTTGATGGTTTTGTTGTTGTTGACGTTGTTGTTGTTTATTTGACGTTGTTAATGTTGGTGACGTTGTTGTCGTTGTTTTTGTTGTTTATTTGACGTTGTTGTTGTTGTACTTGTTGTTGTTGTTGTTGTTGTTTATTTGACGTTGTTGTTGTTGTTGTTGTTTATTTGACGTTGTTGTTGTTGTTGTTTATTTGACGATGTTGTTTTTGTTGTTGTTGTTATTTATTTGACGTTGTTGTTGTTGTTGTTGTTTATGTGACGTTGTTGTTGTTGTTGTTTATTTGATATTGTTGACGTTGTTGTTGTTGTTGTATATTTGACGATGTTGTTGTTGTTGTTTATTTGACGTTGTTGTTGTTGTTTATGTGACGTTGTTGTTGTTGTTGTTTATTTGACATTGTTGTTGTTGTTATTGACGTTGTTGTTGTTGTTGTTTATTTGACGTTGTTTTAGTATTGTTGTTTATTTGACATTGTTTTTGTTATTTATTGGACGTTGTTGTTGTTGTTTATTTGACGTTTTTGTTGTTGTTGATGTTCTTGTTGTTGTTGTTATTTATTTGACGTTGTTGTTGTTGTTATTATTGTTGTTGTTGTTTATTTGACATTGTTGTTGTTGTTCTTGACATTGTTGTTGTTGTTGTTTATTTGATGTTGTTGTTGTTGTTTATTTGACATTGTTGTTGTTGTTGACGTTGTTGTTGTTGTTGTTTATTTGACGTTGTTGTTGTTGTTGTTGTTTATTTGACGTTGTTGTTGTTGTTGTTTATTTGACATTGTTGTTGTTGTTTTTGTTTATTTGACGTTATTATTGTTGTTGTTTATTTGACGTTGTTATTGTTGTTGTTGTTGTTGTTTATTTGATGGTTTTGTTGTTGTTGACGTTGTTGTTGTTGTTTATTTGACATTGTTAATGTTGTTGACGTTGTTGTTGTTGTTTTTGTTGTTTATTTGACGTTGTTGTTGTTGTTATTGTTGTTGTTGTTGTTGTTTATTTGACGTTGTTGTTGTTGTTGTTTTTGTTTATTTGACGATGTTGTTGTTGTTGTTGTTGTTATTTATTTGACGTTGTTGTTGTTGTTGTTGTTGTTATTTATGTGACGTTGTTGTTGTTGTTGTTTATTTGACATTGCTGACTTTGTTGTTGTTGTTGTTATTTATGTGACGTTGTTGTTGTTGTTTATTTGACATTGTTGACGTTGTTGTTGTTGTTGTATATTTGACATTGTTGACGTTGACGTTGTTGTTGTTGTTTATGTGACCTTGTTGTTGTTGTTGTTGTTGTTGTTGTTTATTTGACATTTTTGTTGTTGTTGTTGTTGACGTTGTTGTTGTTGTTTATTTAACGTTGTTTTAGTATTGTTGTTTATTTGACATTGTTGTAGTTATTTATTGGACGTTGTTGTGGGTGACATTGTTGTTGTTGTTGTATATTTGACATTGTTGTTGTTGTTTATTTGACGTAGTTGATGTTGTTGACGTTGTTGTTGTTGTTGTTTATTTGACGTTTTTGTTGTTGTTGATGTTCTTGTTGTTGTTGTTGTTTTTATTTGATGTTGTTATTGTTGTTGTTGTTGTTGTTTATTTGACATTGTTGTTGTTGTTCTTGACATTGTTGTTATTGTTGTTTATTTGATGTTGTTGTTGTTGTTGTTTATTTGACATTGTTGTTGTTGTTGACGTTGTTGTTGTCGTTGTTTATTTGACGTTGTTGTTGTTGTTTATATGACGTTGTTGTTGTTGTTGTTGTTGTTTATTTGACGTTGTTGTTGTTGTTGACATAGTTGTTGTTGTTGACATAGTTGTTGTTGTTGTTTATTTGACGTTGTTGTTGTTGTTGACGTTGTTGTTTATTTGACGTTGTTGTTGTTTTTTATTTGACGTTGTTGTTGTTGTTGTTGTTGTTTATTTGACGTTGTTGTTGTTATTTATTTGACATTGTTGTTGTTGTTGACGTTGTTGTTGTTGTTGTTGTTTATTTGACAATGTTGTTGTTGTTGTTGTTGTTGACGTTGTTGTTGTTGTTGTTGTTTATTTGATGTTGTTTTAGTATTGTTGTTTATTTGACATTGTTGTTGTTATTTATTTGACGTTGTTGTGGGTGACATTGTTGTTGTTGTTTATTTGACGTTGTTGTTGTTGTTTATTTGACGTAGTTGTTGTTGTTGACGTTGTTGTTGTTGATGTTGTTGTTGTTGTTTATTTGACATTGTTGTTGTTTATTTGACATTGTTGTTGTTGTTGTTTATTTGACGTTGTTGTTGTTGTCGTTTATTTGACGTTGTTGCTGTTTTTATTTATTTGACGTTGTTGCCGTTGTTGTTATTGTTTATTTGACGTTGTTGTTGTTGTTGTTTATTTGACATTGTTATTGTTGTTTATTTGACGTTGTTTTTGTTATTTGACGTTGTTGTTGTTGTTGTCGTTGTTGTATTTGTTGTTGTTGTTGTTGCTTATTTGACGTTGTTGTTATTGTTGTTGTTTATTTGACGTTGTTGTTGTTGTTTATTTGACGTTGTTGTTGTTGTTGTTTATTTGACGTTATTGTTGTTGTTGTTGACGTTGTTGTTGTTGTTTTATTTGTTGTTGCTGTTGTTGTTGTTTATTTGACGTTGTTGTTGTTGTTTTTGTTTATTTGACGTTATTATTGTTGTTGTTTATTTGACGTTGTTATTGTTGTTGTTGTCGTTGTTTATTTGATGTTTTTGTTGTTGTTGACGTTGTTGTTGTTGTTTATTTGACGTTGTTAATGTTGTTGACGTTTTTGTTGTTGTTTTTGTTGTTTATTTGACGTTGTTGTTGTTGTTGTTATTGTTGTTGTTGTTGTTGTTGTTTATTTGACGTTATTGTTGTTGTTGTTGTTTATTTGACGTTGTTGTTGTTGTTGTTATTTATTTGACGTTGTTGTTGTTGTTGTTTATGTGACGTTGTTGTTGTTGTTGTTGTTTATTTGACATTGTTGACATTGTTGTTGTTGTTGTATATTTGACGATGTTGTTGTTGTTGTTGTTGTTTATTTGACGTTGTTGTTGTTGTTTATGTGACGTTGTTGTTCTTGTTGTTTATTTGACATTGTTGTTGTTGTTATTGACGTTGTTGTTGTTGTTGTTGTTTATTTGACGTTGTTTTAGTATTGTTGTTTATTTGACATTGTTGTTGTTATTTATTGGACGTTGTTGTGGGTGACATTGTTGTTGTTGTTGTTTATTTGACATTGTTGTTGTTGTTTATTTGATGTAGTTGTTGTTGTTGACGTTGTTGTTGTTGTTGTTGTTGTTGTTTATTTGACGTTTTTGTTGTTGTTGATGTTCTTGTTGTTGTTGTTGTTGTTGTTTATTTGATGGTTTTGTTCTTGTTGACGTTGTTGTTGTTGTTTATTTGACGTTGTTAATGTTGTTGACGTTGTTGTTGTTGTTTTTGTTGTTTATTTGACGTTGTTGTTGTTGTACTTGTTGTTGTTGTTGTTTATTTGACGTTGTTGTTGTTGTTGTTTATTTGACGTTGTTGTTGTTGTTTATTTGACGATGTTGTTGTTGTTGTTGTTGTTTATTTGATATTGTTGACGTTGTTGTTGTTGTTGTTGTATATTTGACGATGTTGTTGTTGTTGTTTATTTGACGTTGTTGTTGTTGTTTATGTGACGTTGTTGTTGTTGTTGTTTATTTGACATTGTTGTTGTTGTTGTTGTTGACGTTGTTGTTGTTGTTGTTTATTTGACGTTGTTTTAGTATTGTTGTTTATTTGACATTGTTTTTGTTATTTATTGGACGTTGTTGTTGTTGTTGTTTATTTGACATTGTTGTTGTTGTTATTGACGTTGTTGTTGTTGTTGTTTATTTGACGTTGTTTTAGTATTGTTGTTTATTTGACATTGTTTTTGTTATTTATTGGACGTTGTTGTTGTTGTTGTTTATTTGACATTGTTGTTGGTTTTTATTTGACGTAGTTGTTGTTGTTGACGTTGTTATTGTTGTTGTTGTTGTTTATTTGACGTTTTTGTTGTTGTTGATGTTCTTGTTGTTGTTGTTGTTGTTTATTTGACGTTGTTGTTGTTGTTGTTATTGTTGTTGTTGTTGTTGTTTATTTGACATTGTTGTTGTTGTTCTTGACATTGTTGTTGTTGTTGTTTATTTGATGTTGCTGTTGTTGTTTATTTGACATTGTTGTTGTTGTTGACGTTGTTGTTGTTGTTGTTGTTGTTTATTTGACGTTGTTGTTGTTGTTGTTGTTGTTTATTTGACGTTGTTGTTGTTGTTGTTGTTTATTTGACGTTGTTGTTGTTGTGTTTGACATAGTTGTTGTTGTTGTTTATTTGACGTTGTTGTTGTTGTTGTTGACGTTGTTGTTTATTTGACGTTGTTGTTGTTGTTTATTTGACGTTGTTGTTGTTGTTGTTTATTTGACGTTGTTGTTTTTATTTATTTGACATTGTTGTTGTTGTCGATGTTGTTGTTGTTGTTGTTTATTTGACAATGTTGTTGTTGTTGTTGATGTTGTTGTTGTTGTTATTATTTATTTAATGTTGTTTTAGTATTGTTGTTTATTTGACATTGTTGTTGTTATTTATTTGACGT
>OX451735.1:1332930200-1332970200 GCA_948472305.1 Vicia faba | reverse complement strand
CGTTGTTGTTGTTGTTGTATATTTGACGATGTTGTTGTTGTTGTTTATTTGACGTTGTTGTTGTTGTTTATGTGACGTTGTTGTTGTTGTTGTTTATTTGACATTGTTGTTGTTGTTGTTGTTGACGTTGTTGTTGTTGTTGTTTATTTGACGTTGTTTTAGTATTGTTGTTTATTTGACATTGTTTTTGTTATTTATTGGACGTTGTTGTTGTTGTTGTTTATTTGACATTGTTGTTGTTGTTGTTGACGTTGTTGTTGTTGTTGTTTATTTGACGTTGTTTTAGTATTGTTGTTTATTTGACATTGTTTTTGTTATTTATTAGACGTTGTTGTTGTTGTTGTTTATTTGACATTGTTGTTGGTTTTTATTTGACGTAGTTGTTGTTGTTGACGTTGTTATTGTTGTTGTTGTTGTTGTTTATTTGACGTTTTTGTTGTTGTTGATGTTCTTGTTGTTGTTGTTGTTGTTTATTTGACGTTGTTGTTGTTGTTATTGTTGTTGTTGTTGTTGTTGTTTATTTGACATTGTTGTTGTTGTTCTTGACATTGTTGTTGTTGTTGTTTATTTGATGTTGCTGTTGTTGTTTATTTGACATTGTTGTTGTTGTTGACGTTGTTGTTGTTGTTGTTGTTGTTTATTTGACGTTGTTGTTGTTGTTGTTTATTTGACGTTGTTGTTTATTTGACGTTGTTTTAGTATTGTTGTTTATTTGACATTGTTTTTGTTATTTATTGGACGTTGTTGTTGTTGTTGTTTATTTGACATTGTTGTTGGTTTTTATTTGACGTAGTTGTTGTTGTTGACGTTGTTATTATTGTTGTTGTTGTTTATTTGACGTTTTTGTTGTTGTTGATGTTCTTGTTGTTGTTGTTGTTGTTTATTTGACGTTGTTGTTGTTGTTATTGTTGTTGTTGTTGTTGTTGTTTATTTGACATTGTTGTTGTTGTTCTTGACATTGTTGTTGTTGTTGTTTATTTGATGTTGCTATTGTTGTTTATTTGACATTGTTGTTGTTGTTGACGTTGTTGTTGTTTTTGTTGTTTATTTGATGTTGTTGTTGTTGTTGTTGTTGTTTATTTGACGTTGTTGTTGTTGTTGTTGTTGTTGTTTATTTGACGTTGTTGTTGTTGTGTTTGACATAGTTGTTGTTGTTGTTGTTTATTTGACGTTGTTGTTGTTGTTGACGTTGTTGTTTATTTGACGTTGTTGTTGTTGTTTATTTGACGTTGTTGTTGTTGTTGTTTATTTGACGTTGTTGTTTTTATTTATTTGACATTGTTGTTGTTGTCGACGTTGTTGTTGTTGTTTATTTGACATTGTTGTTGTTGTTGTTGACGTTGTTGTTGTTGTTATTGTTTATTTAATGTTGTTTTAGTATTGTTGTTTATTTGACATTGTTGTTGTTATTTATTTGACGTTGTTGTGGGTGACATTGTTGTTGTTGTTTATTTGACGTTGTTGTTGTTGTTTATTTGACGTAGTTGTTGTTATTGACGTTGTTGTTGTTGATGTTGTTGTTGATGTTGTTGTTGTTGTTGCTTATTTGACGTTGTTGTTGTTGTTATTGTTGTTGTTTATTTGACATTGTTGTTGTTGTTGTTTATTTGACGTTGTTGTTGTTGTTTATTTGACATTGTTGTTGTTGTTGTTTATTTGACATTGTTATTGTTGTTTATTTGACGTTGTTTTTGTTATTTGACGTTGTTGTTGTCATTGTTGTATTTGTTGTTGTTGTTGTTGTTGCTTATTTGACGTTGTTGTTATTGTTGTTGTTTATTTGACGTTGTTGTTGTTGTTGTTTATTTGACGTTGTTGTTGTTGTTTATTTGACGTTGTTGTTGTTGTTTATTTGACGTTGTTGTTGTTGTTGTTGTTGTTTATTTGACGTTGTTGTTGTTGTTTTTGTTTATTTGACGTTATTATTGTTGTTGTTTATTTGACGTTGTTATTGTTGTTGTGGTTGTTGTTGTTTATTTGATGGTTTTGTTCTTGTTGACGTTGTTGTTGTTGTTTATTTGACGTTGTTAATGTTGTTGACGTTGTTGTTGTTGTTTTTGTTGTTTATTTGACGTTGTTGTTGTACTTGTTGTTGTTGTTGTTGTTGTTTATTTGACGTTGTTGTTGTTGTTGTTGTTTATTTGACGTTGTTGTTGTTGTTTATTTGACGATGTTGTTGTTGTTGTTGTTTATTTGATATTGTTGACGTTTTTGTTGTTGTTGTATATTTGACGATGTTGTTGTTGTTGTTTATTTGACGTTGTTGTTGTTGTTTATGTGACGTTGTTGTTGTTGTTGTTTATTTGACATTGTTGTTGTTGTTGTTGACGTTGTTGTTGTTGTTGTTGTTTATTTGACGTTGTTTTAGTATTGTTGTTTATTTGACATTGTTTTTGTTATTTATTGGACGTTGTTGTTGTTGTTTATTTGACATTGTTGTTGTTGTTGTTGACGTTGTTGTTGTTGTTGTTTATTTGACGTTGTTTTAGTATTGTTGTTTATTTGACATTGTTTTTGTTATTTATTGGACGTTGTTGTTGTTGTTGTTTATTTGACATTGTTGTTGGTTTTTATTTGACGAAGTTGTTGTTGTTGACGTTGTTATTGTTGTTGTTGTTGTTTATTTGACGTTTTTGTTGTTGTTGATGTTCTTGTTGTTGTTGTTGTTGTTTATTTGACGTTGTTGTTGTTGTTATTGTTGTTGTTGTTGTTGTTGTTTATTTGACATTGTTGTTGTTGTTCTTGACATTGTTGTTGTTGTTGTTTATTTGATGTTGCTGTTGTTGTTTATTTGACATTGTTGTTGTTGTTGTTGTTGTTTTTTATTTGACGTTGTTGTTGTTGTTGTTGTTGTTTATTTGACGTTGTTGTTGTTGTTGTTGTTTATTTGACGTTGTTGTTGTTGTGTTTGACATAGTTGTTGTTGTTGTTTATTTGACGTTGTTGTTGTTGTTGACGTTGTTGTTTATTTGACGTTGTTGTTGTTGTTTATTTGACGTTGTTGTTGTTGTTGTTTATTTGACGTTGTTGTTTTTATTTATTTGACATTGTTGTTGTTGTCGACGTTGTTGTTGTTGTTGTTTATTTGACATTGTTGTTGTTGTTGTTGACGTTGTTGTTGTTGTTATTGTTTATTTAATGTTGTTTTAGTATTGTTGTTTATTTGACATTGTTGTTGTTATTTATTTGACGTTGTTGTGGGTGACATTGTTGTTGTTGTTTATTTGACGTTGTTGTTGTTGTTTATTTGACGTAGTTGTTGTTGTTGACGTTGTTGTTGTTGATGTTGTTGTTGTTGTTGCTTATTTGACGTTGTTGTTGTTGTTATTGTTGTTGTTTATTTGACATTGTTGTTGTTGTTGTTTATTTGACGTTGTTGTTGTTGTTTATTTGACATTGTTGTTGTTGTTGTTTATTTGACATTGTTATTGTTGTTTATTTGACGTTGTTTTTGTTATTTGACGTTGTTGTTGTTGTCATTGTTGTATTTGTTGTTGTTGTTGTTGTTGCTTATTTGACGTTGTTGTTATTGTTGTTGTTTATTTGACGTTGTTGTTGTTGTTTATTTGACGTTGTTGTTGTTGTTTATTTGACGTTGTTGTTGTTGTTGTTGTTGTTTATTTGACGTTGTTGTTGTTGTTGTTGTTGACGTTGTTGTTGTATTTGTTGTTGTTGTTGTTGTTTATTTGACGTTGTTGTTGTTGTTTTTGTTTATTTGACGTTATTATTGTTGTTGTTTATTTGACGTTGTTATTGTTGTTGTTGTTGTTGTTGTTGTTGTTTATTTGATGGTTTTGTTGTTGTTGACGTTGTTGTTGTTGTTTATTTGACGTTGTTAATGTTGGTGACGTTGTTTTTGTTGTTTTTGTTGTTTATTTGACGTTGTTGTTGTTGTACTTGTTGTTGTTGTTGCTGTTGTTTATTTGACGTTGTTGTTGTTGTTGTTGTTTATTTGACGTTGTTGTTGTTGTTGTTTATTTGACGATGTTGTTTTTGTTGTTGTTGTTATTTATTTGACGTTGTTGTTGTTGTTGTTGTTTATGTGACGTTGTTGTTGTTGTTGTTTATTTGATATTGTTGACGTTGTTGTTGTTGTTGTATATTTGACGATGTTGTTGTTGTTGTTTATTTGACGTTGTTGTTGTTGTTTATGTGACGTTGTTGTTGTTGTTGTTTATTTGACATTGTTGTTGTTGTTATTGACGTTGTTGTTGTTGTTGTTTATTTGACGTTGTTTTAGTATTGTTGTTTATTTGACATTGTTTTTGTTATTTATTGGACGTTGTTGTTGTTGTTTATTTGACATTGTTGTTGGTTTTTATTTGACGTAGTTGTTGTTGTTGACGTTGTTATTGTTGTTGTTGTTGTTTATTTGACGTTTTTGTTGTTGTTGATGTTCTTGTTGTTGTTGTTATTTATTTGACATTGTTGTTGTTGTTATTATTGTTGTTGTTGTTTATTTGACATTGTTGTTGTTGTTCTTGACATTGTTGTTGTTGTTGTTTATTTGATGTTGTTGTTGTTGTTTATTTGACATTGTTGTTGTTGTTGTTTATTTGATGTTGTTGTTGTTGTTTATTTGACATTGTTGTTGTTGTTGACGTTGTTGTTGTTGTTGTTTATTTGACGTTGTTGTTGTTGTTGTTGTTGTTTATTTGACGTTGTTGTTGTTGTTGTTTATTTGACATTGTTGTTGTTGTTTTTGTTTATTTGACGTTATTATTGTTGTTGTTTATTTGACGTTGTTATTGTTGTTGTTGTTGTTGTTGTTTATTTGATGGTTTTGTTGTTGTTGACGTTGTTGTTGTTGTTTATTTGACATTGTTAATGTTGTTGACGTTGTTGTTGTTGTTTTTGTTGTTTATTTGACGTTGTTGTTGTTGTTATTGTTGTTGTTGTTGTTGTTTATTTGACGTTGTTGTTGTTGTTGTTTTTGTTTATTTGACGATGTTGTTGTTGTTGTTTATTTGACGATGTTGTTGTTGTTGTTATTTATTTGACGTTGTTGTTGTTGTTGTTTATGTGACGTTGTTGTTGTTGTTGTTTATTTGATATTGTTGATGTTGTTGTTGTTGTTGTATATTTGACGATGTTGTTGTTGTTGTTGTTTATTTGACCTTGTTGTTGTTGTTTATGTGACGTTGTTGTTGTTGTTGTTTATTTGACATTGTTGTTGTTGTTATTGACGTTGTTGTTGTTGTTGTTTATTTGACGTTGTTTTAGTATTGTTGTTTATTTGACATTGTTTTTATTATTTATTGGACGTTGTTGTTGTTGTTTATTTGACATTGTTGTTTGTTTTTATTTGACGTAGTTGTTGTTGTTGACGTTGTTATTGTTGTTGTTGTTGTTTATTTGACGTTTTTGTTGTTGTTGATGTTCTTGTTGTTGTTGTTATTTATTTGACGTTGTTGTTGTTATTGTTGTTGTTGTTGTTTATTTGACATTGTTGTTGTTGTTCTTGACATTGTTGTTGTTGTTGTTTATTTGATGTTGTTGTTGTTGTTTATTTGACATTGTTGTTGTTGTTGACGTTGTTGTTGTTGTTGTTTATTTGACGTTGTTGTTGTTGTTGTTGTTGTTTATTTGACGTTGTTGTTGTTGTTGTTGTTTATTTGACATTGTTGTTGTTGTTTTTGTTTATTTGACGTTATTATTGTTGTTGTTTATTTGACGTTGTTATTGTTGTTGTTGTTGTTGTTTATTTGATGGTTTTGTTGTTGTTGACGTTGTTGTTGTTGTTTATTTGACATTGTTAATGTTGTTGACGTTGTTGTTGTTGTTTTTGTTGTTTATTTGACGTTGTTGTTGTTGTTATTGTTGTTGTTGTTGTTGTTGTTGTTGTTTATTTGACGTTGTTGTTGTTGTTGTTGTTTATTTGACGATGTTGTTGTTGTTGTTGTTGTTGTTATTTATTTGACGTTGTTGTTGTTATTGTTATTTATGTGACGTTGTTGTTGTTGTTGTTTATTTGACATTGTTGACTTTGTTGTTGTTGTTGTTATTTATGTGACGTTGTTGTTGTTGTTTATTTGACATTGTTGACGTTGTTGTTGTTGTCGTATATTTGACATTGTTGACGTTGACGTTGTTGTTGTTGTTTATGTGACCTTGTTGTTGTTGTTGTTGTTTATTTGACATTTTTGTTGTTGTTGTTGTTGACGTTGTTGTTGTTGTTGTTTATTTAACGTTGTTTTAGTATTGTTGTTTATTTGACATTGTTGTTGTCATTTATTGGACGTTGTTGTGGGTGACATTGTTGTTGTTGTTGTATATTTGACATTGTTGTTGTTGTTTATTTGACGTAGTTGTTGTTGTTGACGTTGTTGTTGTTGTTGTTTATTTGACGTTTTTGTTGTTGTTGATGTTCTTGTTGTTGTTGTTGTTTATTTGATGTTGTTATTGTTGTTATTGTTGTTGTTGTTGTTGTTGTTTATTTGACATTGTTGTTGTTGTTCTTGACATTGTTGTTATTGTTGTTTATTTAATGTTGTTGTTGTTGTTGTTTATTTGACATTGTTGTTGTCGTTGACGTTGTTGTTGTCGTTGTTTATTTGACGTTGTTGTTGTTGTTGTTTATATGACGTTGTTGTTGTTGTTGTTGTTGTTGTTTATTTGACGTTGTTGTTGTTGTTGACATAGTTGTTGTTGTTGACATAGTTGTTGTTGTTGTTTATTTGACGTTGTTGTTGTTGTTGACGTTGTTGTTTATTTGACGTTGTTGTTGTTTTTTATTTGACGTTGTTGTTGTTGTTGTTGTTTATTTGACGTTGTTGTTGTTATTTATTTGACTTTGTTGTTGTTGTTGACGTTGTTGTTGTTGTTGTTGTTTATTTGACAATGTTGTTCTTGTTGTTGTTGTTGACGTTGTTGTTGTTGTTGTTTATTTGATGTTGTTTTAGTATTGTTGTTTATTTGACATTGTTGTTGTTATTTATTTGACGTTGTTGTGGGTGACATTGTTGTTGTTGTTTATTTGACGTTGTTGTTGTTGTTTATTTGACGTAGTTGTTGTTGATGTTGTTGTTGTTGTTTATTTGACATTGTTGTTGTTTATTTGACATTGTTGTTGTTGTTTATTTGACGTTGTTGTTGTTGTTGTTTATTTGACGTTGTTGCTGTTTTTATTTATTTGACGTTGTTGCCGTTGTTGTTATTGTTTATTTGACGGTGTTGTTGTTGTTATTTATTTGACATTGTTATTGTTGTTTATTTGACGTTGTTTTTGTTATTTGACGTTGTTGTTGTTGTTGTCGTTGTTGTATTTGTTGTTGTTGTTGTTGCTTATTTGACGTTGTTGTTATTGTTGTTGTTTATTTGACGTTGTTGTTGTTGTTGTTTATTTGACGTTGTTGTTGTTGTTGTTGTTTATTTGACGTTGTTGTTCTTGTTGTTGACGTTGTTGTTGTTGTTTTATTTGTTGTTGCTGTTGTTGTTGTTTATTTGACGTTGTTGTTGTTGTTGTTTATTTGACGTTATTATTGTTGTTGTTTATTTGACGTTGTTATTGTTGTTGTTGTTGTTGTTGTTGTTTATTTGATGGTTTTGTTGTTGTTGACGTTGTTGTTGTTGTTTATTTGACATTGTTAATGTTGTTGACGTTGTTGTTGTTGTTTTTGTTGTTTATTTGACGTTGTTGTTGTTGTTATTGTTGTTGTTGTTGTTGTTTATTTGACGTTGTTGTTGTTGTTGTTGTTGTTGTTTATTTGACGATGTTGTTGTTGTTGTTGTTATTTATTTGACGTTGTTGTTGTTGTTGTTGTTATTTATGTGACGTTGTTGTTGTTGTTGTTTATTTGACATTGTTGACTTTGTTGTTGTTGTTGTTATTTATGTGACATTGTTGTTGTTGTTTATTTGACATTGTTGACGTTGTTGTTGTTGTTGTATATTTGACATTGTTGACGTTGACGTTGTTGTTGTTGTTTATGTGACCTTGTTGTTGTTGTTGTTGTTGTTGTTGTTTATTTGACATTTTTGTTGTTGTTGTTGTTGACGTTGTTGTTGTTGTTGTTGTTTATTTAACGTTGTTTTAGTATTGTTGTTTATTTGACATTGTTGTTGTTATTTATTGGACGTTGTTGTGGGTGACATTGTTGTTGTTGTTGTATATTTGACATTGTTGTTGTTGTTTATTTGACGTAGTTGTTGTTGTTGACGTTGTTGTTGTTGTTGTTTATTTGACGTTTTTGTTGTTGTTGATGTTCTTGTTGTTGTTGTTGTTGTTGTTTATTCGATGTTGTTATTGTTGTTATTGTTGTTGTTGTTGTTGTTGTTTATTTGACATTGTTGTTGTTGTTCTTGACATTGTTGTTATTGTTGTTTATTTGATGTTGTTGTTGTTGTTGTTTATTTGACATTGTTGTTGTTGTTGACGTTGTTGTTGTCGTTGTTTATTTGACGTTGTTGTTGTTGTTGTTTATATGACGTTGTTGTTGTTGTTGTTGTTGTTTATTTGACGTTGTTGTTGTTGTTAACATAGTTGTTGTTGTTGTTTATTTGACGTTGTTGTTGTTGTTGACGTTGTTGTTTATTTGACGTTGTTGTTGTTTTTTATTTGACGTTGTTGTTGTTGTTTATTTGACGTTGTTGTTGTTATTTATTTGACATTGTTGTTGTTGTTGACGTTGTTGTTGTTGTTGTTGTTTATTTGACAATGTTGTTGTTGTTGTTGACGTTGTTGTTGTTGTTGTTGTTTATTTGATGTTGTTTTAGTATTGTTGTTTATTTGACATTGTTGTTGTTATTTATTTGACGTTGTTGTGGGTGACATTGTTGTTGTTGTTTATTTGACGTTGTTGTTGTTGTTTATTTGACGTAGTTGATGTTGTTGACGTTGTTGTTGTTGATGTTGTTGTTGTTGTTGTTGTTTATTTGACATTGTTGTTGTTTATTTGACATTGTTGTTGTTGTTGCTTATTTGACGTTGTTGTTGTTGTTGTTTATTTGACGTTGTTGCTGTTTTTATTTATTTGACGTTGTTGCCGTTGTTGTTATTGTTTATTTGACGTTGTTGTTGTTGTTATTTATTTGACATTGTTATTGTTGTTTATTTGACGTTGTTTTTGTTATTTGACGTTGTTGTTGTTGTTGTCGTTGTTGTATTTGTTGTTGTTGTTGTTGCTTATTTGACGTTGTTGTTATTGTTGTTGTTTATTTGACGTTGTTGTTGTTGTTTATTTGACGTTGTTGTTGTTGTTGTTGTTTATTTGACGTTGTTGTTGTTGTTGTTGACGTTGTTGTTGTTGTTTTATTTGTTGTTGCTGTTGTTGTTGTTTATTTGACGTTGTTGTTGTTGTTGTTGTTGTTTATTTGACGTTATTATTGTTGTTGTTTCTTTGACGTTGTTATTGTTGTTGTTGTTGTTGTTGTTTATTTGATGGTTTTGTTGTTGTTGACGTTGTTGTTGTTGTTTATTTGACATTGTTAATGTTGTTGACGTTGTTGTTGTTGTTTTTGTTGTTTATTTGACGTTGTTGTTGTTGTTATTGTTGTTGTTGTTGTTGTTGTTTATTTGACGTTGTTGTTGTTGTTGTTGTTGTTGTTTATTTGACGATGTTGTTGTTGTTGTTGTTATTTATTTGACGTTGTTGTTGTTGTTGTTATTTATGTGACGTTGTTGTTGTTGTTGTTTATTTGACATTGTTGACTTTGTTGTTGTTGTTGTTATTTATGTGACGTTGTTGTTGTTGTTTATTTGACATTGTTGACGTTGTTGTTGTTGTTGTATATTTGACATTGTTGACGTTGACGTTGTTGTTGTTGTTTATGTGACCTTGTTGTTGTTGTTGTTGTTGTTGTTTATTTGACATTTTTGTTGTTGTTGTTGTTGACGTTGTTGTTGTTGTTGTTGTTTATTTAACGTTGTTTTAGTATTGTTGTTTATTTGACATTGTTGTTGTTATTTATTGGACGTTGTTGTGGGTGACATTGTTGTTGTTGTTGTATATTTGACATTGTTGTTGTTGTTTATTTGACGTAGTTGTTGTTGTTGACGTTGTTGTTGTTGTTGTTTATTTGACGTTTTTGTTGTTGTTGATGTTCTTGTTGTTGTTGTTGTTGTTGTTTATTCGATGTTGTTATTGTTGTTATTGTTGTTGTTGTTGTTGTTGTTTATTTGACATTGTTGTTGTTGTTCTTGACATTGTTGTTATTGTTGTTTATTTGATGTTGTTGTTGTTGTTGTTGTTTATTTGACATTGTTGTTGTTGTTGACGTTGTTGTTGTCGTTGTTTATTTGACGTTGTTGTTGTTGTTGTTTATATGACGTTGTTGTTGTTGTTGTTGTTGTTTATTTGACGTTGTTGTTGTTGTTGACATAGTTGTTGTTGTTGTTTATTTGACGTTGTTGTTGTTGTTGACGTTGTTGTTTATTTGACGTTGTTGTTGTTTTTTATTTGACGTTGTTGTTGTTGTTGTTTATTTGACGTTGTTGTTGTTATTTATTTGACATTGTTGTTGTTGTTGACGTTGTTGTTGTTGTTGTTGTTTATTTGACAATGTTGTTGTTGTTGTTGACGTTGTTGTTGTTGTTGTTGTTTATTTGATGTTGTTTTAGTATTGTTGTTTATTTGACATTGTTGTTGTTATTTATTTGACGTTGTTGTGGGTGACATTGTTGTTGTTGTTTATTTGACGTTGTTGTTGTTGTTTATTTGACGTAGTTGATGTTGTTGACGTTGTTGTTGTTGATGTTGTTGTTGTTGTTGTTGTTTATTTGACATTGTTGTTGTTTATTTGACATTGTTGTTGTTGTTGTTTATTTGCCGTTGTTGTTGTTGTTGTTTATTTGACGTTGTTGCTGTTTTTATTTATTTGACGTTGTTGCCGTTGTTGTTATTGTTTATTTGACGTTGTTGTTGTTGTTATTTATTTGACATTGTTATTGTTGTTTATTTGACGTTGTTTTTGTTATTTGACGTTGTTGTTGTTGTTGTCGTTGTTGTATTTGTTGTTGTTGTTGTTGCTTATTTGACGTTGTTGTTATTGTTGTTGTTTATTTGACGTTGTTGTTGTTGTTTATTTGACGTTGTTGTTGTTGTTGTTTATTTGACGTTGTTGTTGTTGTTGTTGACGTTGTTGTTGTTGTTTTATTTGTTGTTGCTGTTGTTGTTGTTTATTTGACGTTGTTGTTGTTGTTGTTGTTGTTTATTTGACGTTATTATTGTTGTTGTTTATTTAACGTTGTTATTGTTGTTGTTGTTGTTGTTGTTTATTTGATGGTTTTGTTGTTGTTGACGTTGTTGTTGTTGTTTATTTGACATTGTTAATGTTGTTGACGTTGTTGTTGTTGTTTTTGTTGTTTATTTGACGTTGTTGTTGTTGTTATTGTTGTTGTTGTTGTTGTTGTTTATTTGACGTTGTTGTTGTTGTTGTTGTTGTTGTTGTTTATTTGACGATGTTGTTGTTGTTGTTGTTATTTATTTGACGTTGTTGTTGTTGTTGTTATTTATGTGACGTTGTTGTTGTTGTTGTTTATTTGACATTGTTGACTTTGTTGTTGTTGTTGTTATTTATGTGACGTTGTTGTTGTTGTTTATTTGACATTGTTGACGTTGTTGTTGTTGTTGTATATTTGACATTGTTGACGTTGACGTTGTTGTTGTTGTTTATGTGACCTTGTTGTTGTTGTTGTTGTTGTTGTTTATTTGACATTTTTGTTGTTGTTGTTGTTGACGTTGTTGTTGTTGTTGTTGTTTATTTAACGTTGTTTTAGTATTGTTGTTTATTTGACATTGTTGTTGTTATTTATTGGACGTTGTTGTGGGTGACATTGTTGTTGTTGTTGTATATTTGACATTGTTGTTGTTGTTTATTTGACGTAGTTGTTGTTGTTGACGTTGTTGTTGTTGTTGTTTATTTGACGTTTTTGTTGTTGTTGATGTTCTTGTTGTTGTTGTTGTTGTTGTTTATTCGATGTTGTTATTGTTGTTATTGTTGTTGTTGTTGTTGTTGTTTATTTGACATTGTTGTTGTTGTTCTTGACATTGTTGTTATTGTTGTTTATTTGATGTTGTTGTTGTTGTTGTTGTTTATTTGACATTGTTGTTGTTGTTGACGTTGTTGTTGTCGTTGTTTATTTGACGTTGTTGTTGTTGTTATTTATATGACGTTGTTGTTGTTGTTGTTGTTGTTTATTTGACGTTGTTGTTGTTGTTGACATAGTTGTTGTTGTTGTTTATTTGACGTTGTTGTTGTTGTTGACGTTGTTGTTTATTTGACGTTGTTGTTGTTTTTTATTTGACGTTGTTGTTGTTGTTGTTTATTTGACGTTGTTGTTGTTATTTATTTGACATTGTTGTTGTTGTTGACGTTGTTGTTGTTGTTGTTGTTTATTTGACAATGTTGTTGTTGTTGTTGACGTTGTTGTTGTTGTTGTTGTTTATTTGATGTTGTTTTAGTATTGTTGTTTATTTGACATTGTTGTTGTTATTTATTTGACGTTGTTGTGGGTGACATTGTTGTTGTTGTTTATTTGACGTTGTTGTTGTTGTTTATTTGACGTAGTTGATGTTGTTGACGTTGTTGTTGTTGATGTTGTTGTTGTTGTTGTTGTTTATTTGACATTGTTGTTGTTTATTTGACATTGTTGTTGTTGTTGCTTATTTGACGTTGTTGTTGTTGTTGTTTATTTGACGTTGTTGCTGTTTTTATTTATTTGACGTTGTTGCCGTTGTTGTTATTGTTTATTTGACGTTGTTGTTGTTGTTATTTATTTGACATTGTTATTGTTGTTTATTTGACGTTGTTTTTGTTATTTGACGTTGTTGTTGTTGTTGTCGTTGTTGTATTTGTTGTTGTTGTTGTTGCTTATTTGACGTTGTTGTTATTGTTGTTGTTTATTTGACGTTGTTGTTGTTGTTTATTTGACGTTGTTGTTGTTGTTGTTGTTTATTTGACGTTGTTGTTGTTGTTGTTGACGTTGTTGTTGTTGTTTTATTTGTTGTTGCTGTTGTTGTTGTTTATTTGACGTTGTTGTTGTTGTTGTTGTTGTTTATTTGACGTTATTATTGTTGTTGTTTATTTGACGTTGTTATTGTTGTTGTTGTTGTTGTTGTTTATTTGATGGTTTTGTTGTTGTTGACGTTGTTGTTGTTGTTTATTTGACATTGTTAATGTTGTTGACGTTGTTGTTGTTGTTTTTGTTGTTTATTTGACGTTGTTGTTGTTGTTATTGTTGTTGTTGTTGTTGTTGTTTATTTGACGTTGTTGTTGTTGTTGTTGTTGTTGTTTATTTGACGATGTTGTTGTTGTTGTTGTTATTTATTTGACGTTGTTGTTGTTGTTGTTATTTATGTGACGTTGTTGTTGTTGTTGTTTATTTGACATTGTTGACTTTGTTGTTGTTGTTGTTATTTATGTGACGTTGTTGTTGTTGTTTATTTGACATTGTTGACGTTGTTGTTGTTGTTGTATATTTGACATTGTTGACGTTGACGTTGTTGTTGTTGTTTATGTGACCTTGTTGTTGTTGTTGTTGTTGTTGTTTATTTGACATTTTTGTTGTTGTTGTTGTTGACGTTGTTGTTGTTGTTGTTGTTTATTTAACGTTGTTTTAGTATTGTTGTTTATTTGACATTGTTGTTGTTATTTATTGGACGTTGTTGTGGGTGACATTGTTGTTGTTGTTGTATATTTGACATTGTTGTTGTTGTTTATTTGACGTAGTTGTTGTTGTTGACGTTGTTGTTGTTGTTGTTTATTTGACGTTTTTGTTGTTGTTGATGTTCTTGTTGTTGTTGTTGTTGTTGTTTATTCGATGTTGTTATTGTTGTTATTGTTGTTGTTGTTGTTGTTGTTTATTTGACATTGTTGTTGTTGTTCTTGACATTGTTGTTATTGTTGTTTATTTGATGTTGTTGTTGTTGTTGTTGTTTATTTGACATTGTTGTTGTTGTTGACGTTGTTGTTGTCGTTGTTTATTTGACGTTGTTGTTGTTGTTGTTTATATGACGTTGTTGTTGTTGTTGTTGTTGTTTATTTGACGTTGTTGTTGTTGTTGACATAGTTGTTGTTGTTGTTTATTTGACGTTGTTGTTGTTGTTGACGTTGTTGTTTATTTGACGTTGTTGTTGTTTTTTATTTGACGTTGTTGTTGTTGTTGTTTATTTGACGTTGTTGTTGTTATTTATTTGACATTGTTGTTGTTGTTGACGTTGTTGTTGTTGTTGTTGTTTATTTGACAATGTTGTTGTTGTTGTTGACGTTGTTGTTGTTGTTGTTGTTTATTTGATGTTGTTTTAGTATTGTTGTTTATTTGACATTGTTGTTGTTATTTATTTGACGTTGTTGTGGGTGACATTGTTGTTGTTGTTTATTTGACGTTGTTGTTGTTGTTTATTTGACGTAGTTGATGTTGTTGACGTTGTTGTTGTTGATGTTGTTGTTGTTGTTGTTGTTTATTTGACATTGTTGTTGTTTATTTGACATTGTTGTTGTTGTTGTTTATTTGCCGTTGTTGTTGTTGTTGTTTATTTGACGTTGTTGCTGTTTTTATTTATTTGACGTTGTTGCCGTTGTTGTTATTGTTTATTTGACGTTGTTGTTGTTGTTATTTATTTGACATTGTTATTGTTGTTTATTTGACGTTGTTTTTGTTATTTGACGTTGTTGTTGTTGTTGTCGTTGTTGTATTTGTTGTTGTTGTTGTTGCTTATTTGACGTTGTTGTTATTGTTGTTGTTTATTTGACGTTGTTGTTGTTGTTTATTTGACGTTGTTGTTGTTGTTGTTGTTTATTTGACGTTGTTGTTGTTGTTGTTGACGTTGTTGTTGTTGTTTTATTTGTTGTTGCTGTTGTTGTTATTTATTTGACGTTGTTGTTGTTGTTGTTGTTGTTTATTTGACGTTATTATTGTTGTTGTTTATTTGACGTTGTTATTGTTGTTGTTGTTGTTGTTGTTGTTTATTTGATGGTTTTGTTGTTGTTGACGTTGTTGTTGTTGTTTATTTGACATTGTTAATGTTGTTGACGTTGTTGTTGTTGTTTTTGTTGTTTATTTGACGTTGTTGTTGTTGTTATTGTTGTTGTTGTTGTTGTTGTTTATTTGACGTTGTTGTTGTTGTTGTTGTTGTTGTTTATTTGACGATGTTGTTGTTGTTGTTGTTATTTATTTGACGTTGTTGTTGTTGTTGTTATTTATGTGACGTTGTTGTTGTTGTTGTTTATTTGACATTGTTGACTTTGTTGTTGTTGTTGTTATTTATGTGACGTTGTTGTTGTTGTTTATTTGACATTGTTGACGTTGTTGTTGTTGTTGTATATTTGACATTGTTGACGTTGACGTTGTTGTTGTTGTTTATGTGACCTTGTTGTTGTTGTTGTTGTTGTTGTTGTTTATTTGACATTTTTGTTGTTGTTGTTGTTGACGTTGTTGTTGTTGTTGTTGTTGTTTATTTAACGTTGTTTTAGTATTGTTGTTTATTTGACATTGTTGTTGTTATTTATTGGACGTTGTTGTGGGTGACATTGTTGTTGTTGTTGTATATTTGACATTGTTGTTGTTGTTTATTTGACGTAGTTGTTGTTGTTGACGTTGTTGTTGTTGTTGTTTATTTGACGTTTTTGTTGTTGTTGATGTTCTTGTTGTTGTTGTTGTTGTTGTTTATTCGATGTTGTTATTGTTGTTATTGTTGTTGTTGTTGTTGTTGTTTATTTGACATTGTTGTTGTTGTTCTTGACATTGTTGTTATTGTTGTTTATTTGATGTTGTTGTTGTTGTTGTTGTTTATTTGACATTGTTGTTGTTGTTGACGTTGTTGTTGTCGTTGTTTATTTGACGTTGTTGTTGTTGTTGTTTATATGACGTTGTTGTTGTTGTTGTTGTTGTTGTTTATTTGACGTTGTTGTTGTTGTTGACATAGTTGTTGTTGTTGTTTATTTGACGTTGTTGTTGTTGTTGACGTTGTTGTTTATTTGACGTTGTTGTTGTTTTTTATTTGACGTTGTTGTTGTTGTTGTTTATTTGACGTTGTTGTTGTTATTTATTTGACATTGTTGTTGTTGTTGACGTTGTTGTTGTTGTTGTTGTTTATTTGACAATGTTGTTGTTGTTGTTGACGTTGTTGTTGTTGATGTTGTTTATTTGATGTTGTTTTAGTATTGTTGTTTATTTGACATTGTTGTTGTTATTTATTTGACGTTGTTGTGGGTGACATTGTTGTTGTTGTTTATTTGACGTTGTTGTTGTTGTTTATTTGACGTAGTTGATGTTGTTGACGTTGTTGTTGTTGATGTTGTTGTTGTTGTTTATTTGACATTGTTGTTGTTTATTTGACATTGTTGTTGTTTATTTGACATTGTTGTTGTTGTTGTTTATTTGACGTTGTTGTTGTTGTTGTTTATTTGACGTTGTTGCTGTTTTTATTTATTTGACGTTGTTGTCGTTGTTGTTATTGTTTATTTGACGTTGTTGTTGTTGTTGTTTATTTGACATTGTTATTGTTGTTTATTTGACGTTGTTTTTGTTATTTGACGTTGTTGTCGTTGTTGTCGTTGTTGTATTTGTTGTTGTTGTTGTTGCTTATTTGACGTTGTTGTTATTGTTGTTGTTTATTTGACGTTGTTGTTGTTGTTTATTTGACGTTGTTGTTGTTGTTGTTTATTTGATGTTGTTGTTGTTGTTGTTGACGTTGTTGTTGTTGTTTTATTTGTTGTTGCTGTTGTTGTTGTTTATTTGACGTTGTTGTTGTTGTTTTTGTTTATTTGACGTTATTATTGTTGTTGTTTATTTGACGTTGTTATTGTTGTTGTTGTCGTTGTTTATTTGATGTTTTTGTTGTTGTTGACGTTGTTGTTGTTGTTTATTTGACGTTGTTAATGTTGTTGACGTTTTTGTTGTTGTTTTTGTTGTTTATTTGACGTTGTTGTTGTTGTTGTTATTGTTGTTGTTGTTGTTGTTGTTGTTGTTTATTTGACGTTATTGTTGTTGTTGTTGTTGTTTATTTGACGTTGTTGTTGTTGTTGTTATTTATTTGACGTTGTTGTTGTTGTTGTTTATGTGACGTTGTTGTTGTTGTTGTTGTTTATTTGACATTGTTGACATTATTGTTGTTGTTGTATATTTGACGATGTTGTTGTTGTTGTTGTTGTTTATTTGACGTTGTTGTTGTTGTTTATGTGACATTGTTGTTCTTGTTGTTTATTTGACATTGTTGTTGTTGTTATTGACGTTGTTGTTGTTGTTGTTTATTTGACGTTGTTTTAGTATTGTTGTTTATTTGACATTGTTGTTGTTATTTATTGGACGTTGTTGTGGGTGACATTGTTGTTGTTGTTGTTTATTTGACATTGTTGTTGTTGTTTATTTGATGTAGTTGTTGTTGTTGACGTTGTTGTTGTTGTTGTTGTTGTTTATTTGACGTTTTTGTTGTTGTTGATGTTCTTGTTGTTGTTGTTGTTGTTTATTTGACGTTGTTGTTGTTGTTATTGTTGTTGTTGTTGTTGTTGTTGTTTATTTGACATTGTTGTTGTTGTTGTTGTTTATTTGACGTTATTGTTGTTGTTTATTTGACGTTGATGTTGTTGACGGTGTTGTTGTTGTTGTTTATTTGACATTGTTGTTGTTGTTGTTATTGACGTTGTTGTTGTTTATTTGACGTTGTTGTTGTTGTTGTTTATTTGACGTTGTTGTTGTTTATTTGATGTTGTTGTTGTTGTTCTTTATTTGACGTTGTTGTTGTTTATTTGACGTTGTTGTTGTTGTTTATTTGACGTTGTTGCTGTTGACGGTATTGTTGTTTTTATTGTTTATTTGACGTTGTTGTTGTTGTTTATTTGACGTAGTTGTTGTTGTTGACGTTGTTGTTGTTGTTTATTTGACGTTTTTGTTGTTGTTTATGTTGTTGTTGTTTTTGTTTTTGTTTATTTGACGTTGTTGTTGTTGTTGTTTATTTGACGTTGTTGTTGTTATTTATATGACGTTGTTGTTATTGTTGTTATTGACGTTGTTGTTGTTGTTGTTTATTTGACGTTGTTGTTGTTGTTTATTTGACATTGTTGTTGTTGTTGTTATTGTTTATTTGACGTTGTTGTTGTTGTTGTTTATTTGAAGTTGTTGTTGTTGTTGTTGTTGACGTTGTTGTTGTTGTTGACTTAGTTGTTGTTGTTTATTTGACGTTGTTGTTGTTGTTTAGGTTGTTGTTTATTTGACATTGTTGTTGTTGTTTATTTGACGTTGTTGTTGTTGTTGACGTTGTTGTTGTTGTTTATTTGACGTTGTTGTTGTTGTTGTTGACGTTGTTGTTGTTGTTGTTTATTTGACGTTGTTGTTGTTATTTATTTGACATTGTTGTTGTTGTTGACGTTGTTGTTGTTGTTGTTATTTATTTGACATTGTTGTTGTTGTTGTTGACGTTGTTGTTGTTGTTTATTTGACGTTGTTTTAGTATTGTTGTTTATTTGACATTGTTGTTATTATTTATTTGACGTTGTTGTGGGTGACATTGTTGTTGTTGTTGTTTATTTGACGTAGTTGTTTTTGTTGACATTGTTGTTGTTGTTCTTTATTTGACGTTTTTGTTGTTGTTGATGTTGTTGTTGTTGTTGTTGACGTTGTTGTTGTTGTTGTTGTTTATTTGACATTTTTGTTGTTGTTGATGTTTTTGTTGTTGTTTATTTGACATTGTTGTTGTTGTTTAATTGACGTTGTTGTTGTTGTTGTTTTTTATTTGACGTTGTTGTTGTTGTTGTTATTGTTGTTGTTGTTGTTTATTTGACATTGTTGTTGTTGTTGTTTATTTGTCGTTGTTGTTGTTTATTTGATGTTGTTGTTGTTGTTGTTGACGTTGTTGTTGTTGTTGTTTATTTGACGTTGTTGTTGTTGTTTATTTGACATTGTTGTTGTTGTTGTTGTTATTGTTTATTTGACGTTGTTGTTGTTATTTATTTGACGTTGTTGTTGTTGTTGACGTTGTTGTTGTTGTTGTTGTTGTTGTTGTTTATTTGACGTTGTTGTTGTTGTTGACGTTGTTTTTGTTGTTGTTTATTTGACGTTGTTGTTGTTGTTTATTTGACGTTAATTTTGTTGTTGTTTATTTGACACTATTGTTGTTGTTGTTGTTTATTTGACGTTGTTGTTGTTGTTCACGTTGTTGTTGTTGTTGTTTATTTGACGTTGTTGTTGTTGTTGACATTGTTGTTGTTATTTATTTGACATTGTTGTTGTTGTTGTTTATTTGACGTTGTTGTTGTTGTTGTTTATTTAACGTTGTTGTTGTTGACGGTGTTGTTGTTGTTGTTCTTTATTTGACATTGTTGTTGTTGTTGTTGTATTTGTTGTTGTTGTTGTTGTCTATTTGACGTTGTTGTTGTTGTTTTTGTTTATTTGACGTTATTATTGTTGTTGTTTATTTGACGTTGTTATTATTGTTGTTGTTGTTGTTTATTTGATGTTTTTATTGTTGTTGACGTTGTTGTTGTTGTTGTTTATTTGACGTTGTTAATGTTGTTGACGTTGTTGTTGTTGTTGTTGTTGTTGTTTTTTTTGTTTATTTGACGTTGTTGTTGTTGTTATTGTTGTTGTTGTTGTTGTTGTTTATTTGACGTTGTTGTTGTTGTTGTTTATTTGACGATGTTGTTGTTGTTGTTGTTATTTATTTGACGTTGTTGTTGTTGTTGTTGTTGTTGTTGTTGGTTATGTGACGTTGTTGTTGTTGTTGTTGTTTATTTGACATTGTTGACGTTGTTGTTGTTGTATATTTGACGATGTTGTTGTTGTTGTTGTTTATTTGACGTTGTTGTTGTTATTTATGTGACGTTGTTGTTGTTGTTGTTGTTGTTGTTTATTTGACATTGTTGTTGTTGTTGACGTTGTTGTTGTTGTTGTTGTTGTTTATTTGACGTTGTTTTAGTATTGTTGTTTATTTGACATTGTTGTTGTTATTTATTGGACGTTGTTGTGGGTGACATTGTTGTTGTTGTTGTTGTTGTTTATTTGACATTGTTGTTGTTGTTTGTTTGACGTAGTTGTTGTTGTTGACGTTGTTGTTGTTGTTATTGTTGTTTATTTGACGTTTTTGTTGTTGTTGATGTTCTTGTTGTTGTTGTTGTTTATTTGACGTTGCTGTTGTTATTGTTGTTGTTGTTTTTGTTGTTGTTTATTTGACATTGTTGTTGTTGTTCTTGACATTGTTGTTGTTGTTGTTTATTTGATGTTGTTGTTGTTGTTTATTTGACATTGTTGTTGTTGTTGACGTTGTTGTTGTTGTTGTTTATTTGACGTTGTTGTTGTTGTTGTTTATTTGACGTTGTTGTTGTTGTTGACATAGTTGTTGTTGTTGTTGTTTATTTGACATTGTTTTTGTTGTTGACGTTGTTGTTTATTTGACGTTGTTGTTGTTGTTGTTTATTTGATGTTGTTGTTGTTGTTGTTTATTTGACGTTGTTGTTGTTGTTGTTTATTTGACATTGTTGTTGTTGTTGTTGACGTTGTTGTTGATTATTTGATGTTGTTTTAGTATTGTTGTTTATTTGACATTGTTGTTGTTATTTATTTGACGTTGTTGTGGGTTACATTGTTGTTGTTGTTTATTTGACGTTGTTATTGTTGTTTATTTGACGTAGTTGTTGTTGTTGACGTTGTTGTTGTTGATGTTGTTGTTGATGTTGTTGTTGTTGTTGTTTATTTGACGTTGTTGTTGTTGTTATTGTTGTTGTTTATTTGACATTGTTGTTGTTGTTTATTTGACGTTGTTGTTGTTGTTATTGTTGTTGTTTATTTGACATTGTTGTTGTTGTTGTTTATTTGACGTTGTTGTTGTTGTTTATTTGACGTTGTTGCTGTTTTTATTTATTTGACGTTGTTGCTGTTGTTGTTATTGTTTATTTGACGTTGTTGTTGTTGTTGTTTATTTGACATTGTTATTGTTGTTTATTTGACGTTTTTTTTGTTATTTGACGCTGTTGTTGTTGTCGTTGTTGTATTTGTTGTTGTTGCTGTTGTTGCTTATTTGCGTTGTTGTTATTGTTGTTGTTTATTTGACGTTGTTGTTGTTGTTTATTTGACGTTGTTGTTGTTTATTTGACGTTGTTGTTGTTGTTTATTTGACGTTGTTGTTGTTGTTGTTGACGTTGTTGTTGTTGTTGTTGTTGTATTTGTTGTTGTTGTTGTTGTTTATTTGACGTTGTTGTTGTTGTTTTTTTTTATTTGACGTTATTATTGTTGTTGTTTATTTGATGTTGTTATTGTTGTTGTTGTTGTTTATTTGATGTTTTTGTTGTTGTTGACGTTGTTGTTGTTGTTTATTTGACGTTGTTAATGTTGTTGACGTTGTTGTTGTTGTTTTTGTTGTTTATTTGACGTTGTTGTTGTTGTTATTGTTGTTGTTGTTGTTGTTTATTTGACGTTGTTGTTGTTGTTTATTTGACGATGTTGTTGTTGTTGTTGTTGTTATTTATTTGACGTTGTTGTTGTTGTTGTTGTTTATGTGACGTTGTTGTTGTTGTTGTTGTTTATTTGACATTATTGACGTTGTTGTTGTTGTTGTATATTTGACGATGTTGTTGTTGTTGTTTATTTGACGTTGTTGTTGTTGTTTATGTGACGTTGTTGTTGTTTATTTGACATTGTTGTTGTTGTTGTTGACAGTGTTGTTGTTGTTGTTTATTTGACGTTGTTTTAGTATTGTTGTTTATTTGACATTGTTGTTGTTATTTATTGGACGTTTTTGTGGGTGACATTGTTGTTGTTGTTGTTTATTTGACATTGTTGTTGTTGTTTATTTGACGTAGTTGTTGTTGTTGATGTTGTTGTTGTTGTTGTTGTTTATTTGACGTTTTTGTTGTTGTTGATGTTCTTGTTGTTGTTGTTGTTGTTTATTTGACGTTGTTGTTGTTGTTGTTATTGTAGTTATTGTTGTTGTTGTTGTTGTTGTTTATTTGACATTGTTGTTGTTGTTCTTGACATTGTTGTTATTGTTGTTTATTTGACATTGTTGTTGTTATTGTTGTTGACGTTATTGTTGTTGTTGTTTATTTGACATTGTTGTTGTTGTTGTTGTTGACGTTGTTGTTGTTGTTGTTGTTTATTTGATGTTGTTTTAGTATTGTTGTTTATTTGACATTGTTGTTTATTTGATGTTGTTGTTGTTGTTTATTTGACATTGTTGTTGTTGTTGACGTTGTTGTTTTTGTTGTTTATTTGACGTTGTTGATGTTGTTGTTATTTATTTGACGTTGTTGTTGTTGTTTATTTGACGTTGTTGTTGTTGTTGTTGACATAATTGTTGTTGTTATTTATTTGACGTTGTTGTTGTTGTTGACGTTTTGTTTATTTGACGTTGTTGTTGTTGTTTATTTGACGTTGTTGTTGTTGTTTATTTGACGTTGTTGTTGTTATTTATTTGACATTATTGTTGTTGTTGACGTTGTTGTTATTGTTGTTTATTTGACATTGTTGTTGTTATTGTTGTTGACGTTGTTGTTGTTGTTGTTTATTTGACATTGTTGTTGTTGTTGTTGTTGACGTTGTTGTTGTTGTTGTTGTTTATTTGATGTTGTTTTAGTATTGTTGTTTATTTGACGTTGTTGTGGGTGACATTGTTGTTGTTGTTTATTTGATGTTGTTGTTGTTGTTTATTTGACGTAGTTGTTGTTGTTGACGTTGTTGTTGTTGATGTTGTTGTTGATGTTGTTGTTGTTGTTGTTGTTTATTTGACGTTGTTGTTGTTGTTGTTATTGTTGTTGTTTATTTCACATTGTTGTTGTTGTTGTTGTTTATTTGACGTTGTTGTTGTTGTTGTTTATTTGACGTTGTTGCTGTTTTTATTTATTTGTCGTTGTTGCTGTTGTTGTTATTGTTTATTTGACGTTGTTGTTGTTGTTGTTGTTTATTTGACATTGTTATTGTTGTTTATTTGACGTTGTTGTTGTTGTCGTTGTTGTATTTGTTGTTTTGTTGTTGTTGTTGTTGCTTATTTGACGCTGTTGTTATTGTTGTTGTTTATTTGACGTTGTTGTTGTTGTTTATTTGACGTTGTTGTTGTTGTTGTTTATTTGACGTTGTTGTTGTTGTTGTTGTATTTGTTGTTGTTGTTGTTGTTGTTGTTTATTTGACGTTGTTGTTGTTGTTTTTGTTTATTTGACGTTATTATTGTTGTTGTTTATTTGACGTTGTTATTGTTGTTGTTGTTGTTGTTGTTGTTTATTTGATGTTTTTGTTGTTGTTGACGTTGTTGTTGTTGTTTATTTGACGTTGTTAATGTTGTTGACGTTGTTGTTGTTGTTTTTGTTGTTTATTTGACGTTGTTGTTGTTGTTGTTGTTGTTGTTTATTTGACGTTGTTGTTGTTGTTTATTTGACGATGTTGTTGTTGTTGTTGTTGTTATTTATTTGACGTTGTTGTTGTTGTTGTTTATGTGACGTTGTTGTTGTTGTTGTTTATTTGATATTGTTGACGTTGTTGTTGTTGTTGTATATTTGACGATGTTGTTGTTGTTGTTTATTTGACGTTGTTGTTGTTGTTTATGTGACGTTGTTGTTGTTGTTTATTTGACATTGTTGTTGTTGTTGTTGTTGACGTTGTTGTTGTTGTTGTTTATTTGACGTTGTTTTAGTATTGTTGTTTATTTGACATTGTTTTTGTTATTTATTGGACGTTGTTGTTGTTGTTTATTTGACATTGTTGTTGGTTTTTATTTGACGTAGTTGTTGTTGTTGACGTTGTTATTGTTGTTGTTGTTTATTTGACGTTTTTGTTGTTGTTGATGTTCTTGTTATTGTTGTTGTTGTTTATTTGACGTTGTTGTTGTTGTTATTGTTGTTGTTGTTGTTGTTTATTTGACATTGTTGTTGTTGTTCTTGACATTGTTGTTGTTGTTGTTTGTTTGATGTTGTTGTTGTTGTTTATTTGACATTGTTGTTGTTGTTGACGTTGTTGTTGTTGTTGTTTATTTTACGTTGTTGTTGTTTATTTGACGTTGTTGTTGTTGTTGTTTATTTGACGTTGTTGTTGTTGTTGTTGACATAGTTGTTGTTGTTGTTTATTTGACGTTGTTGTTGTTGTTGACGTTGTTGTTTATTTGACGTTGTTGTTGTTGTTTATTTGACGTTGTTATTGTTGTTGTTTATTTGACGTTGTTGTTTTTATTTATTTGACATTGTTGTTGTTGTCGACTTTGTTGTTTTTGTTGTTTATTTGACATTGTTGTTGTTGTTGTTGACGTTGTTGTTGTTGTTATTGTTTATTTAATGTTGTTTTAGTATTGTTGTTTATTTGACATTGTTGTTGTTATTTATTTGACGTTGTTGTGGGTGACATTGTTGTTGTTGTTTATTTGACGTTGTTGTTGTTGTTGTTTATTTGACGTAGTTGTTGTTGTTGACGTTGTTGTTGATGTTGTTGTTGATGTTGTTGTTGTTGTTGTTGTTTATTTGACGTTGTTGTTGTTGTTATTGTTGTTGTTTATTTGACATTGTTGTTGTTGTTGTTTATTTGACGTTGTTGTTGTTGTTTATTTGACATTGTTGTTGTTGTTGTTTATTTGACATTGTTATTGTTGTTTATTTGACGTTGTTTTTGTTATTTGACGTTGTTGTATTTGTTGTTGTTGTTGTTGCTTATTTGATGTTGTTGTTATTCTTGTTGTTTATTAGACGTTGTTGTTGTTGTTGACGTTGTTGTTGAATTTGTTGTTGTTGTTGTTGTTTATTTGACGTTGTTGTTGTTGTTTTTGTTTATTTGACGTTATTATTATTGTTGTTTATTTGACGTTGTTATTGTTGTTGTTGTTGTTGTTGTTTATTTGATGGTTTTGTTGTTGTTGACGTTGTTGTTGTTGTTTATTTGACGTTGTTAATGTTGTTGACGTTGTTGTTGTTGTTTTTGTTGTTTATTTGACGTTGTTGTTGTTGTTATTGGTTTTTTTGTTGTTGTTGTTGTTTATTTAACGTTGTTGTTGTAGTTGTTGTTTATTTGACGTTGTTGTTGTTGTTTTTGTTGTTTATTTGACGTTGTTGTTGTTGTTATTGGTTTTTTTGTTGTTGTTGTTGTTTATTTAACGTTGTTGTTGTAGTTGTTGTTTATTTGACGTTGTTGTTGTTGTTTATTTGACGATGTTGTTGTTGTTGTTGTTATTTATTTGACGTTGTTGTTGTTGTTGTTGTTGCTTATGTGACGTTGTTGTTGTTGTTGTTGTTTATTTGATATTGTTGACGTTGTTGTTGTATATTTGACGATGTTGTTGTTGTTGTTTATTTGACGTTGTTGTTGTTGTTTATGCGACGTTGTTGTTGTTGTTTATTTGACATTGTTGTTGTTGTTGTTGTTGACGTTGTTGTTGTTGTTGTTTATTTGACGTTGTTTTAGTATTGTTGTTTATTTGACATTGTTTTTGTTATTTATTGGACGTTGTTGTTGTTGTTGTTGTTTATTTGACATTGTTGTTGGTTTTTATTTGACGTAGTTGTTGTTGTTGACGTTGTTATTGTTGTTGTTGTTGTTTATTTGACGTTTTTGTTGTTGTTGATGTTCTTGTTGTTGTTGTTGTTTATTTGACGTTGTTGTTGTTGTTATTGTTGTTGTTGTTGTTGTTGTTTATTTGACATTGTTGTTGTTGTTCTTGACATTGTTGTTGTTGTTGTTTATTTGATGTTGTTGTTGTTGTTTATTTGACATTGTTGTTGTTGTTGACGTTGTTGTTGTTGTTGTTGTTTATTTGACGTTGTTGTTGTTGTTGTTTATTTGAAGTTGTTGTTGTTGTTTATTTGACGTTGTTGTTGTTGTTGTTGACATAGTTGTTGTTGTTGTTTATTTGACGTTGTTGTTGTTGTTGACGTTGTTGTTTATTTGACGTTGTTGTTGTTGTTTATTTGACGTTGTTGCTGTTGTTGTTTATTTGACGTTGTTGTTTTTATTTATTTGACATTGTTGTTGTTGTCGACGTTATTGTTGTTGTTGTTTATTTGACATTGTTGTTGTTGTTGACGTTGTTGTTGTTGTTATTGTTTATTTAATGTTGTTTTAGTATTGTTGTTTATTTGACATTGTTGTTGTTATTTCATTGACGTTGTTGTGGGTGACATTATTGTTGTTGTTTATTTCACGTTGTTGTTGTTGTTGTTTATTTGACGTAGTTGTTGTTGTTGACATTGTTGTTGTTGATGTTGTTGTTGATGTTGTTGTTGTTGTTGTTTATTTGACGTTGTTGTTGTTGTTATTGTTGTTGTTTTTGTTGTTTATTTGACGTTGTTGATGTTGTTGTTGTTTATTTGACGTTGTTGTTGTTTATTTGACGTTGTTGTTGTTGTTGTTGACATAGTTGTTGTTGTTGTTTATTTGACGTTGTTGTTGTTGTTGACGTTGTTGTTTATTTGACATTGTTGTTGTTGTTTATTTGACGTTGTTGTTGTTGTTTATTTGACATTGTTGTTTATTTGACGTTGTTGTTGTTGTTTAATTGACGTTGTTGTTGTTGTTGTTTATTTGACGTTGTTGTTGTTGTTGTTGTTGTATTTGTTGTTGTTGTTGTTGTTTTTATTTATTTGACGTTGTTGTTGTTTTTGTTTATTTGAAGTTATTATTGTTGTTGTTTATTTGACGTTGTTATTGTTGTTGTTGTTTATTTGATGTTTTTGTTGTTGTTGACGTTGTTGTTGTTGTTTATTTGATGTTTTTGTTGTTGTTGACGTTGTTGTTGTTGTTTATTTGACGTTGTTAATGTTGTTGACGTTGTTGTTGTTGACGTTGTTGTTTATTTGACGTTGTTGTTGTTGTTATTGTTGTTGTTGTTGTTGTTGTTTATTTGACATTGTTGTTGTTGTTTATTTGACGATGTTGTTGTTGTTGTTGTTGTTGTTATTTATTTGACGTTGTTGTTGTTGTTGTTGTTTATGTGACGTTGTTGTTGTTTATTTGATATTGTTGACGTTGTTGTTGTTGTATATTTGACGATGTTGTTGTAGTTGTTTATTTGACGTTGTTGTTGTTGTTTATGTGACGTTGTTGTTGTTGTTGTTTATTTGACATTGTCGTTGTTGTTGTTGTTGACGTTGTTGTTGTTGTTTATTTGACGTTGTTTTAGTATTGTTGTTTATTTGACATTGTTTTTGTTATTTATTGGACGTTGTTGTTGTTGTTTATTTGACATTGTTATTGGTTTTTATTTGACGTAGTTATTGTTGTTGACGTTGTTATTGTTGTTGTTGTTGTTTATTTGACGTTGTTGTTATTGTTGTTGACATAGTTGTTGTTGTTGTTTATTTGACGTTGTTGTTGTTGTTGACATTGTTGTTTATTTGACGTTGTTGTTGTTGTTGTTTATTTGACGTTGTTGTTGTTGTTGTTTATTTGACGTTGTTGTTTTTATTTATTTGACATTGTTGTTGTTGTCGACGTTGTTGTTGTTGTTGTTTATTTGACATTGTTGTTGTTGTTGTTGACGTTGTTGTTGTTGTTATTGTTTATTTAATGTTGTTTTAGTATTGTTGTTTATTTGACATTGTTGTTTTTATTTATTTGACGTTGTTGTGGGTGACATTGTTGTTGTTGTTTATTTGACGTTGTTGTTGTTGTTTATTTGACGTAGTTGTTGTTATTTATTTGACATTGTTGTTGTTGTCGACGTTATTGTTGTTGTTGTTTATTTGACATTGTTGTTGTTGTTGTTGACGTTGTTGTTGTTGTTGTTATTGTTTATTTAATGTTGTTTTAGTATTGTTGTTTATTTGACATTGTTGTTGTTATTTCATTGACGTTGTTGTGGGTGACATTATTGTTGTTGTTTATTTCACGTTGTTGTTGTTGTTTATTTGACGTAGTTGTTGTTGTTGACATTGTTGTTGTTGATGTTGTTGTTGATGTTGTTGTTGTTGTTGTTTATTTGACGTTGTTGTTGTTGTTATTGTTGTTGTTTTTGTTGTTTATTTGACGTTGTTGATGTTGTTGTTGTTTATTTGACGTTGTTGTTGTTGTTTATTTGACGTTGTTGTTGTTGTTGTTGACATAGTTGTTGTTGTTGTTTATTTGACGTTGTTGTTGTTGTTGACGTTGTTGTTTATTTGACATTGTTGTTGTTGTTTATTTGACGTTGTTGTTGTTGTTTATTTGACATTGTTGTTTATTTGACGTTGTTGTTGTTGTTTAATTGACGTTGTTGTTGTTGTTGTTGTTTATTTGACGTTGTTGTTGTTGTTGTTGTTGTTGTTGTATTTGTTGTTGTTGTTGTTGTTGTTTATTTGACGTTGTTGTTGTTTTTGTTTATTTGAAGTTATTATTGTTGTTGTTTATTTGACGTTGTTATTGTTGTTGTTGTTTATTTGATGTTTTTGTTGTTGTTGACGTTGTTGTTGTTGTTTATTTGACGTTGTTAATGTTGTTGACGTTGTTGTTGTTGACGTTGTTGTTTATTTGACGTTGTTGTTGTTGTTATTGTTGTTGTTGTTGTTGTTGTTTATTTGACATTGTTGTTGTTGTTTATTTGACGATGTTGTTGTTGTTGTTGTTGTTGTTATTTATTTGACGTTGTTGTTGTTGTTGTTTATGTGACGTTGTTGTTGTTGTTGTTTATTTGATATTGTTGACGTTGTTGTTGTTGTTGAATATTTGACGATGTTGTTGTTGTTGTTTATTTGACGTTGTTGTTGTTGTTTATGTGACGTTGTTGTTGTTGTTGTTTATTTGACATTGTCGTTGTTGTTGTTGTTGACGTTGTTGTTGTTGTTGTTTATTTGACGTTGTTTTAGTATTGTTGTTTATTTGACATTGTTTTTGTTATTTATTGGACGTTGTTGTTGTTGTTGTTTATTTGACATTGTTGTTGGTTTTTATTTGACGTAGTTATTGTTGTTGACGTTGTTATTGTTGTTGTTGTTGTTTATTTGACGTTGTTGTTGTTGTTGTTGACATAGTTGTTGTTGTTGTTTATTTGACGTTGTTGTTGTTGTTGACATTGTTGTTTATTTGACGTTGTTGTTGTTGTTGTTTATTTGACGTTGTTGTTGTTGTTTATTTGACGTTGTTGTTTTTATTTATTTGACATTGTTGTTGTTGTCGACGTTGTTGTTGTTGTTGTTTATTTGACATTGTTGTTGTTGTTGTTGACGTTGTTGTTGTTGTTATTGTTTATTTAATGTTGTTTTAGTATTGTTGTTTATTTGACATTGTTGTTTTTATTTATTTGACGTTGTTGTGGGTGACATTGTTGTTGTTGTTTATTTGACGTTGTTGTTGTTGTTTATTTGACGTAGTTGTTGTTGTTGACGTTGTTGTTGTTGATGTTGTTGTTGATGTTGTTGTTGTTGTTGTTTATTTGACGTTGTTGTTGTTGTTATTGTTGTTGTTTATTTGACATTGTTGTTGTTGTTGTTTATTTGACGTTGTTGTTGTTGTTTATTTGACATTGTTGTTGTTGTTGTTTATTTGACATTGTTATTGTTGTTTATTTGACGTTGTTTTTGTTATTTGACGTTGTTGTTGTCGTTGTTGTATTTGTTGTTGGTGTTGTTGTTGCTTATTTGGCGTTGTTGTTATTGTTGTTGTTTATTTGACGTTGTTGTTGTTGTTTATTTGACGTTGTTGTTGTTATTTATTTGACGTTGACGTTGTTGTTGTTGTTGTTGTTGTTTATTTGACGTTGTTGTTGTTGTTGTTGACGTTGTTGTTGTATTTGCTGTTGTTGTTGTTGTTTATTTGACGTTGTTGTTGTTGTTTTTGTTTATTTGACGTTATTATTGTTGTTGTTTATTTGACGTTGTTATTGTTGTTGTTGTTGTTGTTGTTGTTTATTTGATGGTTTTGTTGTTGTTGACGTTGTTGTTGTTGTTTATTTGACATTGTTAATGTTGTTGACGTTGTTGTTGTTGTTTTTGTTGTTTATTTGACGTTGTTGTTGTTGTTATTGTTGTTGTTGTTGTTGTTGTTTATTTGACGTTGTTGTTGTTGTTGTTGTTGTTTATTTGACGATGTTGTTGTTGTTGTTGTTGTTGTTATTTATTTGACGTTGTTGTTGTTGTTGTTATTTATGTGACGTTGTTGTTGTTGTTGTTGTATATTTGACATTGTTGACGTTGACGTTGTTGTTGTTGTTTATGTGACCTTGTTGTTGTTGTTGTTGTTGTTGTTTATTTGACATTTTTGTTGTTGTTGTTGTTGACGTTGTTGTTGTTGTTGTTGTTTATTTAACGTTGTTTTAGTATTGTTGTTTATTTGACATTGTTGTTGTTATTTATTGGACGTTGTTGTGGGTGACATTGTTGTTGTTGTTGTATATTTGACATTGTTGTTGTTGTTTATTTGACGTAGTAGTTGTTGTTGACGTTGTTGTTGTTGTTGTTTATTTGACGTTGTTGTTGTTGTTTATTTGACGTTGTTGTTGTTATTTATTTGACATTGTTGTTGTTGTTGACGTTGTTGTTATTGTTGTTTATTTGACATTGTTGTTGTTATTGTTGTTGACGTTGTTGTTGTTGTTGTTTATTTGACATTGTTGTTGTTGTTGTTGACGTTGTTGTTGTTGTTGTTGTTGTTGTTTATTTGATGTTGTTTTAGTATTGTTGTTTATTTGACATTGTTGTTGTTATTTATTTGACGTTGTTGTGGGTGACATTGTTGTTGTTGTTTATTTGACGTTGTTGTTGTTGTTTATTTGACGTAGTTGTTGTTGTTGACGTTGTTGTTGTTGATGTTGTTGTTGATGTTGTTGTTGTTGTTGTTGTTGTTTATTTGACGTTGTTGTTGTTGTTATTGTTGTTGTTTATTTGACATTGTTGTTGTTGTTGTTGTTTATTTGACGTTGTTGTTGTTGTTGTTTATTTGACGTTGTTGCTGTTTTTATTTATTTGACGTTGTTGCTGTTGTTGATATTGTTTATTTGACGTTGTTGTTGTTGTTTATTTGACATTGTTATTGTTGTTTATTTGACGTTGTTGTTGTTGTCGTTGTTGTATTTGTTGTTGTTGTTGTTGTTGTTGTTGTTGTTGCTTATTTGACGCTGTTGTTATTGTTGTTGTTTATTTGACGTTGTTGTTGTTGTTTATTTGACGTTGTTGTTGTTGTTGTTTATTTGACGTTGTTGTTGTTGTTGTTGTATTTGTTGTTGTTGTTGTTGTTGTTTATTTGACGTTGTTGTTGTTGTTTTTGTTTATTTGACGTTATTATTGTTGTTGTTTATTTGACGTTGTTATTGTTGTTGTTGTTGTTGTTGTTTATTTGATGTTTTTGTTGTTGTTGACGTTGTTGTTGTTGTTTATTTGACGTTGTTAATGTTGTTGACGTTGTTGTTGTTGTTTTTGTTGTTTATTTGACGTTGTTGTTGTTGTTGTTGTTGTTGTTTATTTGACGTTGTTGTTGTTGTTTATTTGACGATGTTGTTGTTGTTGTTGTTGTTATTTATTTGACGTTGTTGTTGTTGTTGTTGTTTATGTGACGTTGTTGTTGTTGTTGTTTATTTGATATTTTTGACGTTGTTGTTGTTGTTGTATATTTGACGATGTTGTTGTTGTTGTTTATTTGACGTTGTTGTTGTTGTTTATGTGACGTTGTTGTTGTTGTTTATTTGACATTGTTGTTGTTGTTGTTGTTGTTGACGTTGTTGTTGTTGTTGTTTATTTGACGTTGTTTTAGTATTGTTGTTTATTTGACATTGTTTTTGTTATTTATTGGACGTTTTTGTTGTTGTTGATGTTCTTGTTGTTGTTGTTGTTTATTGTTGTTGTTGTTGTTATTGTTGTTGTTGTTGTTGTTGTTTGTTTGACATTGTTGTTGTTGTTCTTGACATTGTTGTTGTTGTTGTTTATTTGATGTTGTTGTTGTTGTTTATTTGACATTGTTGTTGTTGTTGACGTTGTTGTTGTTGTTGTTTATTTGACGTTGTTGTTGTTGTTATTGTTTATTTGACGTTGTTGTTGTTGTTGTTGTTGTTTATTTGACGTTGTTGTTGTTGTTGTTGACATAGTTGTTGTTGTTGTTTATTTGACGTTGTTGTTGTTGTTGACGTTGTTGTTTATTTGACGTTGTTGTTGTTGTTTATTTGATGTTGTTGTTGTTGTTGTTTATTTGACGTTGTTGTTTTTATTTATTTGACATTGTTGTTGTTGTCGACTTTGTTGTTTTTGTTGTTTATTTGACATTGTTGTTGTTGTTGTTGACGTTGTTGTTGTTGTTATTGTTTATTTAATGTTGTTTTAGTATTGTTGTTTATTTGACATTGTTGTTGTTATTTATTTGACGTTGTTGTGGGTGACATTGTTGTTGTTGTTTACTTGACGTTGTTGTTGTTGTTGTTTATTTGACGTAGTTGTTGTTGTTGACGTTGTTGTTATTGATGTTGTTGTTGATGTTGTTGTTGTTGTTGTTTATTTGACGTTGTTGTTGTTGTTATTGTTGTTGTTTATTTGACATTGTTGTTGTTGTTGTTTATTTGACGTTGTTGTTGTTGTTTATTTGACATTGTTGTTGTTGTTGTTTATTTGACATTGTTATTGTTGTTTATTTGACGTTGTTTTTGTTATTTGACGTTGTTGTATTTGTTGTTGTTGTTGTTGTTGCTTATTTGATGTTGTTGTTATTGTTGTTGTTTATTAGACGTTGTTGTTGTTGTTTATTAGACGTTGTTGTTGTTATTTATTTGACGTTGTTGTTGTTGTTGTTGTTTATTTGACGTTGTTGTTGTTGTTGTTGACGTTGTTGTTGTATTTGTTGTTGTTGTTGTTGTTTATTTGACGTTGTTGTTGTTGTTTTTGTTTATTTGACGTTATTATTGTTGTTGTTTATTTGACGTTGTTATTGTTGTTGTTGTTGTTGTTGTTGTTGTTGTTGTTTATTTGACGTTGTTGTTGTTGTTTATTTGACGTTGTTGTTGTTATTTATTTGACGTTGTTGTTGTTGTTGTTGTTGTTTATTTGACGTTGTTGTTGTTATTTATTTGACGTTGTTGTTGTTGTTGTTGTTGTTGTTTATTTGACGTTGTTGTTGTTGTTGTTGACGTTGTTGTTGTATTTGTTGTTGTTGTTGTTGTTTATTTGACGTTGTTGTTGTTGTTTTTGTTTATTTGACGTTATTATTGTTGTTGTTTATTTGACGTTGTTATTGTTGTTGTTGTTGTTGTTGTTGTTTATTTGATGGTTTTGTTGTTGTTGACGTTGTTGTTGTTGTTTATTTGACGTTGTTAATGTTGTTGACGTTGTTGTTGTTGTTTTTATTGTTTATTTGACGTTGTTGTTGTTGTTATTGTTGTTTTTGTTGTTGTTGTTGTTTATTTGACGTTGTTGTTGTAGTTGTTGTTTATTTGACGTTGTTGTTGTTGTTTATTTGACGATGTTGTTGTTGTTGTTGTTATTTATTTGACGTTGTTGTTGCTGTTGTTGTTGTTTATGTGACGTTGTTGTTGTTGTTGTTTATTTGATATTGTTGACGTTGTTGTTGTATATTTGACGATGTTGTGGTTGTTGTTTATTTGACGTTGTTGTTGTTGTTTATGCGACGTTGTTGTTGTTGTTTATTTGACATTGTTGTTGTTGTTGTTGACGTTGTTGTTGTTGTTGTTTATTTGACGTTGTTTTAGTATTGTTGTTTATTTGACATTGTTTTTGTTATTTATTGGACGTTGTTGTTGTTGTTGTTGTTTATTTGACATTGTTGTTGGTTTTTATTTGACGTAGTTGTTGTTGTTGACGTTGTTATTGTTGTTGTTGTTGTTTATTTGACGTTTTTGTTGTTGTTGATGTTCTTGTTGTTGTTGTTGTTGTTTATTTGACGTTGTTGTTGTTGTTATTGTTGTTGTTGTTGTTGTTTATTTGACATTGTTGTTGTTGTTCTTGACATTGTTGTTGTTGTTGTTTATTTGATGTTGTTGTTGTTGTTTATTTGACATTGTTGTTGTTGTTGACGTTGTTGTTGTTTATTTGACGTTGTTGTTGTTGTTGTTGTTGTTTATTTGACGTTGTTGTTGTTGTTTATTTGACGTTGTTGTTGTTGTTTATTTGACGTTGTTGTTGTTATTTATTTGACATTGTTGTTGTTGTTGACGTTGTTGTTATTGTTGTTTATTTGACATTGTTGTTGTTATTGTTGTTGACGTTGTTGTTGTTGTTGTTTATTTGACATTGTTGTTGTTGTTGTTGACGTTGTTGTTGTTGTTGTTGTTGTTTATTTGATGTTGTTTTAGTATTGTTGTTTATTTGACATTGTTGTTGTTATTTATTTGACGTTGTTGTGGGTGACATTGTTGTTGTTGCTTATTTGACGTTGGTGTTATTGTTGTTTATTTGACGTAGTTCTTGTTGTTGACGTTGTTGTTGTTGATGTTGTTGTTGATGTTGTTGTTGTTGTTGTTGTTGTTTATTTGACGTTGTTGTTGTTGTTTATTTGATGTTGTTGTTGTTGTTGTTTATTTGACGTTGTTGTTTTTATTTATTTGACATTGTTGTTGTTGTCGACTTTGTTGTTTTTGTTGTTTATTTGACATTGTTGTTGTTGTTGTTGACGTTGTTGTTGTTGTTATTGTTTATTTAATGTTGTTTTAGTATTGTTGTTTATTTGACATTGTTGTTGTTATTTATTTGACGTTGTTGTGGGTGACATTGTTGTTGTTGTTTATTTGACGTTGTTGTTGTTGTTGTTTATTTGACGTAGTTGTTGTTGTTGACGTTGTTGTTATTGATGTTGTTGTTGATGTTGTTGTTGTTGTTGTTTATTTGACGTTGTTGTTGTTGTTATTGTTGTTGTTTATTTGACATTGTTGTTGTTGTTGTTTATTTGACGTTGTTGTTGTTGTTTATTTGACATTGTTGTTGTTGTTGTTTATTTGACATTGTTATTGTTGTTTATTTGACGTTGTTTTTGTTATTTGACGTTGTTGTATTTGTTGTTGTTGTTGTTGTTGCTTATTTGATGTTGTTGTTATTGTTGTTGTTTATTAGACGTTGTTGTTGTTGTTTATTAGACGTTGTTGTTGTTATTTATTTGACGTTGTTGTTGTTGTTGTTATTTATTTGACGTTGTTGTTGTTGTTGTTGACGTTGTTGTTGTATTTGTTGTTGTTGTTGTTGTTTATTTGACGTTGGTTTTGTTGTTTTTGTTTATTTGACGTTATTATTGTTGTTGTTTATTTGACGTTGTTATTGTTGTTGTTGTTGTTGTTGTTGTTGTTTATTTGATGGTTTTGTTGTTGTTGACGTTGTTGTTTTTGTTTATTTGACGTTGTTAATGTTGTTGACGTTGTTGTTGTTGTTTTTATTGTTTATTTGACGTTGTTGTTGTTGTTATTGTTGTTTTTGTTGTTGTTGTTGTTTATTTGACGTTGTTGTTGTAGTTGTTGTTTATTTGACGTTGTTGTTGTTGTTTATTTGACGATGTTGTTGTTGTTGTTGTTATTTATTTGACGTTGTTGTTGTTGTTGTTGTTGTTTATGTGACGTTGTTGTTGTTGTTGTTTATTTGATATTGTTGACGTTGTTGTTGTATATTTGACGATGTTGTGGTTGTTGTTTATTTGACGTTGTTGTTGGTGTTTATGCGACGTTGTTGTTGTTGTTTATTTGACATTGTTGTTGTTGTTGTTGTTGACGTTGTTGTTGTTGTTGTTTATTTGACGTTGTTTTAGTATTGTTGTTTATTTGACATTGTTTTTGTTATTTATTGGACGTTGTTGTTGTTGTTGTTGTTTATTTGACATTGTTGTTGGTTTTTATTTGACGTAGTTGTTGTTGTTGACGTTGTTATTGTTGTTGTTGTTGTTTATTTGACGTTTTTGTTGTTGTTGATGTTCTTGTTGTTGTTGTTGTTGTTTATTTGACGTTGTTGTTGTTGTTATTGTTGTTGTTGTTGTTGTTTATTTGACATTGTTGTTGTTGTTCTTGACATTGTTGTTGTTGTTGTTTATTTGATGTTGTTGTTGTTGTTTATTTGACATTGTTGTTGTTGTTGACGTTGTTGTTGTTTATTTGACGTTGTTGTTGTTGTTGTTGTTGTTTATTTGACGTTGTTGTTGTTGTTTATTTGACATTGTTGTTGTTGTTGTTGTTTATTTGACGTTGTTGTTGTTGTTGTTTATTTGACGTTGTTGCTGTTTTTATTTATTTGACGTTGTTGCTGTTGTTAATATTGTTTATTTGACGTTGTTGTTGTTGTTTATTTGACATTGTTATTGTTGTTTATTTGACGTTGTTGTTGTTGTCGTTGTTGTATTTGTTGTTGTTGTTGTTGTTGTTGTTGCTTATTTGACGCTGTTGTTATTGTTGTTGTTTATTTGACGTTGTTGTTGTTGTTTATTTGACGTTGTTGTTGTTGTTGTTTATTTGACGTTGTTGTTGTTGTTGTTGTATTTGTTGTTGTTGTTGTTGTTGTTTATTTGACGTTGTTGTTGTTGTTTTTGTTTATTTGACGTTATTATTGTTGTTGTTTATTTGACGTTGTTATTGTTGTTGTTGTTGTTGTTGTTTATTTGATGTTTTTGTTGTTGTTGACGTTGTTGTTGTTGTTTATTTGACGTTGTTAATGTTGTTGACGTTGTTGTTGTTGTTTTTGTTGTTTATTTGACGTTGTTGTTGTTGTTGTTGTTTATTTGACGTTGTTGTTGTTGTTTATTTGACGATGTTGTTGTTGTTGTTGTTGTTATTTATTTGACGTTGTTGTTGTTGTTGTTTATGTGACGTTGTTGTTGTTGTTGTTTATTTGATATTTTTGACGTTGTTGTTGTTGTTGTATATTTGACGATGTTGTTGTTGTTGTTTATTTGACGTTGTTGTTGTTGTTTATGTGACGTTGTTGTTGTTTATTTGACATTGTTGTTGTTGTTGTTGTTGTTGACGTTGTTGTTGTTGTTGTTTATTTGACGTTGTTTTAGTATTGTTGTTTATTTGACATTGTTTTTGTTATTTATTGGACGTTTTTGTTGTTGTTGATGTTCTTGTTGTTGTTGTTGTTTATTGTTGTTGTTGTTGTTATTGTTGTTGTTGTTGTTGTTGTTTGTTTGACATTGTTGTTGTTGTTCTTGACATTGTTGTTGTTGTTGTTTATTTGATGTTGTTGTTGTTGTTTATTTGACATTGTTGTTGTTGTTGACGTTGTTGTTGTTGTTGTTTATTTGACGTTGTTGTTGTTGTTATTGTTTATTTGACGTTGTTGTTGTTGTTGTTGTTGTTTATTTGACGTTGTTGTTGTTGTTGTTGACATAGTTGTTGTTGTTGTTTATTTGACGTTGTTGTTGTTGTTGACGTTGTTGTTTATTTGACGTTGTTGTTGTTGTTTATTTGATGTTGTTGTTGTTGTTGTTTATTTGACGTTGTTGTTTTTATTTATTTGACATTGTTGTTGTTGTCGACTTTGTTGTTTTTGTTGTTTATTTGACATTGTTGTTGTTGTTGTTGACGTTGTTGTTGTTGTTATTGTTTATTTAATGTTGTTTTAGTATTGTTGTTTATTTGACATTGTTGTTGTTATTTATTTGACGTTGTTGTGGGTGACATTGTTGTTGTTGTTTATTTGACGTTGTTGTTGTTGTTGTTTATTTGACGTAGTTGTTGTTGTTGACGTTGTTGTTATTGATGTTGTTGTTGATGTTGTTGTTGTTGTTGTTGTTTATTTGACGTTGTTGTTGTTGTTATTGTTGTTGTTTATTTGACATTGTTGTTGTTGTTGTTTATTTGACGTTGTTGTTGTTGTTTATTTGACATTGTTGTTGTTGTTGTTTATTTGACATTGTTATTGTTGTTTATTTGACGTTGTTTTTGTTATTTGACGTTGTTGTATTTGTTGTTGTTGTTGTTGTTGCTTATTTGATGTTGTTGTTATTGTTGTTGTTTATTAGACGTTGTTGTTGTTGTTTATTAGACGTTGTTGTTGTTATTTATTTGACGTTGTTGTTGTTGTTGTTGTTTATTTGACGTTGTTGTTGTTGTTGTTGACGTTGTTGTTGTATTTGTTGTTGTTGTTGTTGTTTATTTGACGTTGTTGTTGTTGTTTTTGTTTATTTGACGTTATTATTGTTGTTGTTTATTTGACGTTGTTATTGTTGTTGTTGTTGTTGTTCTTGTTGTTTATTTGATGGTTTTGTTGTTGTTGACGTTGTTGTTGTTGTTTATTTGACGTTGTTAATGTTGTTGACGTTGTTGTTGTTGTTTTTATTGTTTATTTGACGTTGTTGTTGTTGTTATTGTTGTTTTTGTTGTTGTTGTTGTTTATTTGACGTTGTTGTTGTAGTTGTTGTTTATTTGACGTTGTTGTTGTTGTTTATTTGACGATGTTGTTGTTGTTGTTGTTATTTATTTGACGTTGTTGTTGTTGTTGTTGTTGTTTATGTGACGTTGTTGTTGTTGTTGTTTATTTGATATTGTTGACGTTGTTGTTGTATATTTGACGATGTTGTGGTTGTTGTTTATTTGACGTTGTTGTTCTTGTTTATGCGACGTTGTTGTTGTTGTTTATTTGACATTGTTGTTGTTGTTGTTGACGTTGTTGTTGTTGTTGTTTATTTGACGTTGTTTTAGTATTGTTGTTTATTTGACATTGTTTTTGTTATTTATTGGACGTTGTTGTTGTTGTTGTTGTTTATTTGACATTGTTGTTGGTTTTTATTTGACGTAGTTGTTGTTGTTGACGTTGTTATTGTTGTTGTTGATGTTTATTTGACGTTTTTGTTGTTGTTGATGTTCTTGTTGTTGTTGTTGTTGTTTATTTGACGTTGTTGTTGTTGTTACTGTTGTTGTTGTTGTTGTTTATTTGACATTGTTGTTGTTGTTCTTGACATTGTTGTTGTTGTTGTTTATTTGATGTTGTTGTTGTTGTTTATTTGACATTGTTGTTGTTGTTGACGTTGTTGTTGTTTATTTGACGTTGTTGTTGTTGTTGTTGTTGTTTATTTGACGTTGTTGTTGTTGTTTATTTGACGTTGTTGTTGTTGTTTATTTGACGTTGTTGTTGTTATTTATTTGACATTGTTGTTGTTGTTGACGTTGTTGTTATTGTTGTTTATTTGACATTGTTGTTGTTATTGTTGTTGACGTTGTTGTTGTTGTTGTTTATTTGACATTGTTGTTGTTGTTGTTGACGTTGTTGTTGTTGTTGTTGTTGTTTATTTGATGTTGTTTTAGTATTGTTGTTTATTTGACATTGTTGTTGTTATTTATTTGACGTTGTTGTGGGTGACATTGTTGTTGTTGCTTATTTGACGTTGGTGTTATTGTTGTTTATTTGACGTAGTTCTTGTTGTTGACGTTGTTGTTGTTGATGTTGTTGTTGATGTTGTTGTTGTTGTTGTTGTTGTTTATTTGACGTTGTTGTTGTTTATTTGATGTTGTTGTTGTTGTTGTTTATTTGACGTTGTTGTTTTTATTTATTTGACATTGTTGTTGTTGTCGACTTTGTTGTTTTTGTTGTTTATTTGACATTGTTGTTGTTGTTGTTGACGTTGTTGTTGTTGTTATTGTTTATTTAATGTTGTTTTAGTATTGTTGTTTATTTGACATTGTTGTTGTTATTTATTTGACGTTGTTGTGGGTGACATTGTTGTTGTTGTTTATTTGACGTTGTTGTTGTTGTTGTTTATTTGACGTAGTTGTTGTTGTTGACGTTGTTGTTATTGATGTTGTTGTTGATGTTGTTGTTGTTGTTGTTGTTTATTTGACGTTGTTGTTGTTGTTATTGTTGTTGTTTATTTGACATTGTTGTTGTTGTTGTTTATTTGACGTTGTTGTTGTTGTTTATTTGACATTGTTGTTGTTGTTGTTTATTTGACATTGTTATTGTTGTTTATTTGACGTTGTCTTTGTTATTTGACGTTGTTGTATTTGTTGTTGTTGTTGTTGTTGCTTATTTGATGTTGTTGTTATTGTTGTTGTTTATTAGACGTTGTTGTTGTTGTTTATTAGACGTTGTTGTTGTTATTTATTTGACGTTGTTGTTGTTGTTGTTGTTTATTTGACGTTGTTGTTGTTGTTGTTGACGTTGTTGTTGTATTTGTTGTTGTCGTTGTTGTTGTTGTTTTTGTTTATTTGACGTTATTATTGTTGTTGTTTATTTGACGTTGTTATTGTTGTTGTTGTTGTTGTTGTTGTTGTTTATTTGATGGTTT
>OX451735.1:1332912700-1332920200 GCA_948472305.1 Vicia faba | reverse complement strand
GTCGACTTTGTTGTTTTTGTTGTTTATTTGACATTGTTGTTGTTGTTGTTGACGTTGTTGTTGTTGTTATTGTTTATTTAATGTTGTTTTAGTATTGTTGTTTATTTGACATTGTTGTTGTTATTTATTTGACGTTGTTGTGGGTGACATTGTTGTTGTTGTTTATTTGACGTTGTTGTTGTTGTTGTTTATTTGACGTAGTTGTTGTTGTTGACGTTGTTGTTATTGATGTTGTTGTTGATGTTGTTGTTGTTGTTGTTGTTGTTTATTTGACGTTGTTGTTGTTGTTATTGTTGTTGTTTATTTGACATTGTTGTTGTTGTTGTTTATTTGACGTTGTTGTTGTTGTTTATTTGACATTGTTGTTGTTGTTGTTTATTTGACATTGTTATTGTTGTTTATTTGACGTTGTTTTTGTTATTTGACGTTGTTGTATTTGTTGTTGTTGTTGTTGTTGCTTATTTGATGTTGTTGTTATTGTTGTTGTTTATTAGACGTTGTTGTTGTTGTTTATTAGACGTTGTTGTTGTTATTTATTTGACGTTGTTGTTGTTGTTGTTGTTTATTTGACGTTGTTGTTGTTGTTGTTGACGTTGTTGTTGTATTTGTTGTTGTTGTTGTTGTTGTTTATTTGACGTTGTTGTTGTTGTTTTTGTTTATTTGACGTTATTATTGTTGTTGTTTATTTGACGTTGTTATTGTTGTTGTTGTTGTTGTTGTTGTTTATTTGATGGTTTTGTTGTTGTTGACGTTGTTGTTGTTGTTTATTTGATGTTGTTAATGTTGTTGACGTTGTTGTTGTTGTTTTTATTGTTTATTTGACGTTGTTGTTGTTGTTATTGTTGTTTTTGTTGTTGTTGTTGTTTATTTGACGTTGTTGTTGTAGTTGTTGTTTATTTGACGTTGTTGTTGTTGTTTATTTGACGATGTTGTTGTTGTTGTTGTTATTTATTTGACGTTGTTGTTGTTGTTGTTGTTGTTTATGTGACGTTGTTGTTGTTGTTGTTTATTTGATATTGTTGACGTTGTTGTTGAATATTTGACGATGTTGTGGTTGTTGTTTATTTGACGTTGTTGTTGTTGTTTATGCGACGTTGTTGTTGTTGTTTATTTGACATTGTTGTTGTTGTTGTTGTTGACGTTGTTGTTGTTGTTGTTTATTTGACGTTGTTTTAGTATTGTTGTTTATTTGACATTGTTTTTGTTATTTATTGGACGTTGTTGTTGTTGTTGTTGTTTATTTGACATTGTTGTTGGTTTTTATTTGACGTAGTTGTTGTTGTTGACGTTGTTATTGTTGTTGTTGTTGTTTATTTGACGTTTTTGTTGTTGTTGATGTTCTTGTTGTTGTTGTTGTTGTTTATTTGACGTTGTTGTTGTTGTTATTGTTGTTGTTGTTGTTGTTTATTTGACATTGTTGTTGTTGTTCTTGACATTGTTGTTGTTGTTGTTTATTTGATGTTGTTGTTGTTGTTTATTTGACATTGTTGTTGTTGTTGACGTTGTTGTTGTTTATTTGACGTTGTTGTTGTTGTTGTTGTTTATTTGACGTTGTTGTTGTTGTTTATTTGACGTTGTTGTTGTTGTTTATTTGACGTTGTTGTTGTTATTTATTTGACATTGTTGTTGTTGTTGACGTTGTTGTTATTGTTGTTTATTTGACATTGTTGTTGTTATTGTTGTTGACGTTGTTGTTGTTGTTGTTTATTTGACATTGTTGTTGTTGTTGTTGACGTTGTTGTTGTTGTTGTTGTTGTTTATTTGATGTTGTTTTAGTATTGTTGTTTATTTGACATTGTTGTTGTTATTTATTTGACGTTGTTGTGGGTGACATTGTTGTTGTTGCTTATTTGACGTTGGTGTTATTGTTGTTTATTTGACGTAGTTGTTGTTGTTGACGTTGTTGTTGTTGATGTTGTTGTTGATGTTGTTGTTGTTGTTGTTGTTGTTTATTTGACGTTGTTGTTGTTGTTATTGTTGTTGTTTATTTGACATTGTTGTTGTTGTTGTTGTTTATTTGACGTTGTTGTTGTTGTTGTTTATTTGACGTTGTTGCTGTTTTTATTTATTTGACGTTGTTGCTGTTGTTGATATTGTTTATTTGACGTTGTTGTTGTTGTTTATTTGACATTGTTATTGTTGTTTATTTGACGTTGTTGTTGTTGTCGTTGTTGTATTTGTTGTTGTTGTTGTTGTTGTTGTTGTTGTTGCTTATTTGACGTTGTTGTTATTGTTGTTGTTTATTTGACGTTGTTGTTGTTGTTTATTTGACGTTGTTGTTGTTGTTGTTTATTTGACGTTGTTGTTGTTGTTGTTGTATTTGTTGTTGTTGTTGTTGTTGTTTATTTGACGTTGTTGTTGTTGTTTTTGTTTATTTGACGTTATTATTGTTGTTGTTTATTTGACGTTGTTATTGTTGTTGTTGTTGTTGTTGTTTATTTGATGTTTTTGTTGTTGTTGACGTTGTTGTTGTTGTTTATTTGACGTTGTTAATGTTGTTGACGTTGTTGTTGTTGTTTTTGTTGTTTATTTGACGTTGTTGTTGTTGTTGTTGTTTATTTGACGTTGTTGTTGTTGTTTATTTGACGATGTTGTTGTTGTTGTTGTTGTTATTTATTTGACGTTGTTGTTGTTGTTGTTGTTTATGTGACGTTGTTGTTGTTGTTGTTTATTTGATATTTTTGACGTTGTTGTTGTTGTTGTATATTTGACGATGTTGTTGTTGTTGTTTATTTGACGTTGTTGTTGTTGTTTATGTGACGTTGTTGTTGTTGTTTATTTGACATTGTTGTTGTTGTTGTTGTTGTTGACGTTGTTGTTGTTGTTGTTTATTTGACGTTGTTTTAGTATTGTTGTTTATTTGACATTGTTTTTGTTATTTATTGGACGTTTTTGTTGTTGTTGATGTTCTTGTTGTTGTTGTTGTTTATTTGACGTTGTTGTTGTTGTTATTGTTGTTGTTGTTGTTGTTGTTTGTTTGACATTGTTGTTGTTGTTCTTGACATTGTTGTTGTTGTTGTTTATTTGATGTTGTTGTTGTTGTTTATTTGACATTGTTGTTGTTGTTGACGTTGTTGTTGTTGTTGTTTATTTGACGTTGTTGTTGTTGTTGTTGTTTATTTGACGTTGTTGTTGTTGTTGTTGTTGTTTATTTGACGTTGTTGTTGTTGTTGTTGACATAGTTGTTGTTGTTGTTTATTTGACGTTGTTGTTGTTGTTGACGTTGTTGTTTATTTGACGTTGTTGTTGTTGTTTATTTGATGTTGTTGTTGTTGTTGTTTATTTGACGTTGTTGTTTTTATTTATTTGACATTGTTGTTGTTGTCGACTTTGTTGTTTTTGTTGTTTATTTGACATTGTTGTTGTTGTTGTTGACGTTGTTGTTGTTGTTATTGTTTATTTAATGTTGTTTTAGTATTGTTGTTTATTTGACATTGTTGTTGTTATTTATTTGACGTTGTTGTGGGTGACATTGTTGTTGTTGTTTATTTGACGTTGTTGTTGTTGTTGTTTATTTGACGTAGTTATTGTTGTTGACGTTGTTGTTATTGATGTTGTTGTTGATGTTGTTGTTGTTGTTGTTGTTTATTTGACGTTGTTGTTGTTGTTATTGTTGTTGTTTATTTGACATTGTTGTTGTTGTTGTTTATTTGACGTTGTTGTTGTTGTTTATTTGACATTGTTGTTGTTGTTGTTTATTTGACATTGTTATTGTTGTTTATTTGACGTTGTTTTTGTTATTTGACGTTGTTGTATTTGTTGTTGTTGTTGTTGTTGCTTATTTGATGTTGTTGTTATTGTTGTTGTTTATTAGACGTTGTTGTTGTTGTTTATTAGACGTTGTTGTTGTTATTTATTTGACGTTGTTGTTGTTGTTGTTGTTTATTTGACGTTGTTGTTGTTGTTGTTGACGTTGTTGTTGTATTTGTTGTTGTTGTTGTTGTTTATTTGACGTTGTTGTTGTTGTTTTTGTTTATTTGACGTTATTATTGTTGTTGTTTATTTGACGTTGTTATTGTTGTTGTTGTTGTTGTTGTTGTTGTTTATTTGATGGTTTTGTTGTTGTTGACGTTGTTGTTGTTGTTTATTTGACGTTGTTAATGTTGTTGACGTTGTTGTTGTTGTTTTTATTGTTTATTTGACGTTGTTGTTGTTGTTATTGTTGTTTTTGTTGTTGTTGTTGTTTATTTGACGTTGTTGTTGTAGTTGTTGTTTATTTGACGTTGTTGTTGTTGTTTATTTGACGATGTTGTTGTTGTTGTTGTTATTTATTTGACGTTGTTGTTGTTGTTGTTGTTGTTTATGTGACGTTGTTGTTGTTGTTGTTTATTTGATATTGTTGACGTTGTTGTTGTATATTTGACGATGTTGTGGTTGTTGTTTATTTGACGTTGTTGTTGTTGTTTATGCGACGTTGTTGTTGTTGTTTATTTGACATTGTTGTTGTTGTTGTTGTTGACGTTGTTGTTGTTGTTGTTTATTTGACGTTGTTTTAGTATTGTTGTTTATTTGACATTGTTTTTGTTATTTATTGGACGTTGTTGTTGTTGTTGTTGTTTATTTGACATTGTTGTTGGTTTTTATTTGACGTAGTTGTTGTTGTTGACGTTGTTATTGTTGTTGTTGTTGTTTATTTGACGTTTTTGTTGTTGTTGATGTTCTTGTTGTTGTTGTTGTTGTTTATTTGACGTTGTTGTTGTTGTTATTGTTGTTGTTGTTGTTGTTTATTTGACATTGTTGTTGTTGTTCTTGACATTGTTGTTGTTGTTGTTTATTTGATGTTGTTGTTGTTGTTTATTTGACATTGTTGTTGTTGTTGACGTTGTTGTTGTTTATTTGACGTTGTTGTTGTTGTTGTTGTTGTTGTTTATTTGACGTTGTTGTTGTTGTTGTTTATTTGACGTTGTTGTTGTTGTTTATTTGACGTTGTTGTTGTTATTTATTTGACATTGTTGTTGTTGTTGACGTTGTTGTTATTGTTGTTTATTTGACATTGTTGTTGTTATTGTTGTTGACGTTGTTGTTGTTGTTGTTTATTTTACATTGTTGTTGTTGTTGACGTTGTTGTTGTTGTTGTTGTTGTTTATTTGATGTTGTTTTAGTATTGTTGTTTATTTGACATTGTTGTTGTTATTTATTTGACGTTGTTGTGGGTGACATTGTTGTTGTTGCTTATTTGACGTTGGTGTTATTGTTGTTTATTTGACGTAGTTGTTGTTGTTGACGTTGTTGTTGTTGATGTTGTTGTTGATGTTGTTGTTGTTGTTGTTGTTGTTTATTTGACGTTGTTGTTGTTGTTATTGTTGTTGTTTATTTGACATTGTTGTTGTTGTTGTTGTTTATTTGACGTTGTTGTTGTTGTTGTTTATTTGACGTTGTTGCTGTTTTTATTTATTTGACGTTGTTGCTGTTGTTGATATTGTTTATTTGACGTTGTTGTTGTTGTTTATTTGACATTGTTATTGTTGTTTATTTGACGTTGTTGTTGTTGTCGTTGTTGTATTTGTTGTTGTTGTTGTTGTTGTTGTTGTTGCTTATTTGACGCTGTTGTTATTGTTGTTGTTTATTTGACGTTGTTGTTGTTGTTTATTTGACGTTGTTGTTGTTGTTGTTTATTTGACGTTGTTGTTGTTGTTGTTGTATTTGTTGTTGTTGTTGTTGTTTATTTGACGTTGTTGTTGTTGTTTTTGTTTATTTGACGTTATTATTGTTGTTGTTTATTTGACGTTGTTATTGTTGTTGTTGTTGTTGTTGTTTATTTGATGTTTTTGTTGTTGTTGACGTTGTTGTTGTTGTTTATTTGACGTTGTTAATGTTGTTGACGTTGTTGTTGTTGTTTTTGTTGTTTATTTGACGTTGTTGTTGTTGTTGTTGTTGTTTATTTGACGTTGTTGTTGTTGTTTATTTGACGATGTTGTTGTTGTTGTTGTTGTTATTTATTTGACGTTGTTGTTGTTGTTGTTGTTTATGTGACGTTGTTGTTGTTGTTGTTTATTTGATATTTTTGACGTTGTTGTTGTTGTTGTATATTTGACGATGTTGTTGTTGTTGTTTATTTGACGTTGTTGTTGTTGTTTATGTGACATTGTTGTTGTTGTTTATTTGACATTGTTGTTGTTGTTGTTGTTGTTGACGTTGTTGTTGTTGTTGTTTATTTGACGTTGTTTTAGTATTGTTGTTTATTTGACATTGTTTTTGTTATTTATTGGACGTTTTTGTTGTTGTTGATGTTCTTGTTGTTGTTGTTGTTTATTTGACGTTGTTGTTGTTGTTATTGTTGTTGTTGTTGTTGTTGTTTGTTTGACATTGTTGTTGTTGTTCTTGACATTGTTGTTGTTGTTGTTTATTTGATGTTGTTGTTGTTGTTTATTTGACATTGTTGTTGTTGTTGACGTTGTTGTTGTTGTTGTTTATTTGACGTTGTTGTTGTTGTTGTTGTTTATTTGACGTTGTTGTTGTTGTTGTTGTTGTTTATTTGACGTTGTTGTTGTTGACATAGTTGTTGTTGTTGTTTATTTGACGTTGTTGTTGTTGTTGACGTTGTTGTTTATTTGACGTTGTTGTTGTTGTTTATTTGATGTTGTTGTTGTTGTTGTTTATTTGACGTTGTTGTTTTTATTTATTTGACATTGTTGTTGTTGTCGACTTTGTTGTTTTTGTTGTTTATTTGACATTGTTGTTGTTGTTGTTGACGTTGTTGTTGTTGTTATTGTTTATTTAATGTTGTTTTAGTATTGTTGTTTATTTGACATTGTTGTTGTTATTTATTTGACGTTGTTGTGGGTGACATTGTTGTTGTTGTTTATTTGACGTTGTTGTTGTTGTTGTTTATTTGACGTAGTTGTTGTTGTTGACGTTGTTGTTATTGATGTTGTTGTTGATGTTGTTGTTGTTGTTGTTGTTTATTTGACGTTGTTGTTGTTGTTATTGTTGTTGTTTATTTGACATTGTTGTTGTTGTTGTTTATTTGACGTTGTTGTTGTTGTTTATTTGACATTGTTGTTGTTGTTGTTTATTTGACATTGTTATTGTTGTTTATTTGACGTTGTTTTTGTTATTTGACGTTGTTGTATTTGTTGTTGTTGTTGTTGTTGCTTATTTGATGTTGTTGTTATTGTTGTTGTTTATTAGACGTTGTTGTTGTTGTTTATTAGACGTTGTTGTTGTTATTTATTTGACGTTGTTGTTGTTGTTGTTGTTTATTTGACGTTGTTGTTGTTGTTGTTGACGTTGTTGTTGTATTTGTTGTTGTTGTTGTTGTTTATTTGACGTTGTTGTTGTTGTTTTTGTTTATTTGACGTTATTATTGTTGTTGTTTATTTGACGTTGTTATTGTTGTTGTTGTTGTTGTTGTTGTTGTTTATTTGATGGTTTTGTTGTTGTTGACGTTGTTGTTGTTGTTTATTTGACGTTGTTAATGTTGTTGACGTTGTTGTTGTTGTTTTTATTGTTTATTTGACGTTGTTGTTGTTGTTATTGTTGTTTTTGTTGTTGTTGTTG
>OX451735.1:1332895200-1332907700 GCA_948472305.1 Vicia faba | reverse complement strand
TTGTTGATGTTGTTGTTGTTGTTGTTGTTTATTTGACGTTGTTGTTGTTGTTATGGTTGTTGTTTATTTGACATTGTTGTTGTTGTTGTTGTTTATTTGACGTTGTTGTTGTTGTTGTTTATTTGACGTTGTTGCTGTTTTTATTTATTTGACGTTGTTGCTGTTGTTGTTATTGTTTATTTGACGTTGTTGTTGTTGTTGTTTATTTGACATTGTTATTGTTGTTTATTTGACGTTGTTGTTGTTGTCGTTGTTGTATTTGTTGTTGTTGTTGTTGTTGCTTATTTGACGTTGTTGTTATTGTTGTTGTTTATATGACGTTGTTGTTGTTGTTTAATTGACGTTGTTGTTGTTGTTGTTTATTTGACGTTGTTGTTGTTGTTGTTGTTGTTGTATTTGTTGTTGTTGTTGTTGTTGTTTATTTGACGTTGTTGTTGTTGTTTTTGTTTATTTGAAGTTATTATTGTTGTTGTTTATTTGACGTTGTTATTGTTGTTGTTGTTTATTTGATGTTTTTGTTGTTGTTGACGTTGTTGTTGTTGTTTATTTGACGTTGTTAATGTTGTTGACGTTGTTGTTGTTGTTTTTGTTGTTTATTTGACGTTGTTGTTGTTGTTATTATTGTTGTTGTTGTTGTTGTTTATTTGACATTGTTGTTGTTGTTTATTTGACGATGTTGTTGTTGTTGTTGTTGTTGTTGTTATTTATTTGACGTTGTTGTTGTTGTTGTTGTTGTTGTTTATGTGACGTTGTTGTTGTTGTTGTTTATTTGATATTGTTGACGTTGTTGTTGTTGTTGTATATTTGACGATGTTGTTGTTGTTGTTTATTTGACGTTGTTGTTGTTGTTTATGTGACGTTGTTGTTGTTGTTGTTTATTTGACATTGTCGTTGTTGTTGTTGTTGTTGACGTTGTTGTTGTTGTTGTTGTTTATTTGACGTTGTTTTAGTATTGTTGTTTATTTGACATTGTTGTTGTTGTTTATTTGACGTTGTTGTTGTTGTTGTTGACATAGTTGTTGTTGTTGTTTATTTGACGTTGTTGTTGTTGTTGACGTTGTTGTTTATTTGACATTGTTGTTGTTGTTTATTTGACGTTGTTGTTGTTGTTTATTTGACATTGTTGTTTATTTGACGTTGTTGTTGTTGTTTAATTGACGTTGTTGTTGTTGTTGTTTATTTGACGTTGTTGTTGTATTTGTTGTTGTTGTTGTTGTTGTTTATTTGACGTTGTTGTTGTTGTTTTTGTTTATTTGAAGTTATTATTGTTGTTGTTTATTTGACGTTGTTATTGTTGTTGTTGTTTATTTGATGTTTTTGTTGTTGTTGACGTTGTTGTTGTTATTTATTTGACGTTGTTAATGTTGTTGACGTTGTTGTTGTTGACGTTGTTGTTTATTTGACGTTGTTGTTGTTGTTATTGTTGTTGTTGTTGTTGTTGTTTATTTGACATTGTTGTTGTTGTTTATTTGACGATGTTGTTGTTGTTGTTGTTGTTGTTATCTATTTGACGTTGTTGTTGTTGTTGTTGTTTATGTGACGTTGTTGTTGTTGTTGTTTATTTGATATTGTTGACGTTGTTGTTGTTGTTGTATATTTGACGATGTTGTTGTTGTTGTTTATTTGACATTGTCGTTGTTGTTGTTGTTGACGTTGTTGTTGTTGTTTATTTGACGTTGTTTTAGTATTGTTGTTTATTTGACATTGTTTTTGTTATTTATTGGACGTTGTTGTTGTTGTTTATTTGACATTGTTGTTGGTTTTTATTTGACGTAGTTATTGTTGTTGACGTTGTTATTGTTGTTGTTGTTGTTTATTTGACGTTGTTGTTGTTGTTGTTGACATAGTTGTTGTTGTTGTTTATTTGACGTTGTTGTTGTTGTTGACATTGTTGTTTATTTGACGTTGTTGTTGTTGTTGTTTATTTGACGTTGTTGTCGTTGTTGTTTATTTGACGTTGTTGTTTTTATTTATTTGACATTGTTGTTGTTGTCGACGTTGTTGTTGTTGTTGTTTATTTGACATTGTTGTTGTTGTTGTTGACGTTGTTGTTGTTGTTATTGTTTATTTAATGTTGTTTTAGTATTGTTGTTTATTTGACATTGTTGTTGTTATTTATTTGACGTTGTTGTGGGTGACATTGTTGTTGTTGTTTATTTGACGTTGTTGTTGTTGTTTATTTGACGTAGTTGTTGTTGTTGACGTTGTTGTTGTTGATGTTGTTGTTGATGTTGTTGTTGTTGTTGTTTATTTGATGTTGTTGTTGTTGTTATTGTTGTTGTTTATTTGACATTGTTGTTGTTGTTGTTTATTTGACGTTGTTGTTGTTGTTTATTTGACATTGTTGTTGTTGTTGTTTATTTGACATTGTTATTGTTGTTTATTTGACGTTGTTTTTGTTATTTGACGTTGTTGTTGTCGTTGTTGTATTTGTTGTTGTTGTTGTTGTTGCTTATTTGGCGTTGTTGTTATTGTTGTTGTTTATTTGACGTTGTTGTTGTTGTTTATTTGACGTTGTTGTTGTTATTTATTTGACGTTGTTGTTGTTGTTGTTGTTTATTTGACGTTGTTGTTGTTATTTATTTGACGTTGTTGTTGTTGTTGTTGTTGTTGTTTATTTGACGTTGTTGTTGTTGTTGTTGACGTTGTTGTTGTATTTGTTGTTGTTGTTGTTGTTTATTTGACGTTGTTGTTGTTGTTTTTGTTTATTTGACGTTATTATTGTTGTTGTTTATTTGACGTTGTTATTGTTGTTGTTGTTGTTGTTGTTTATTTGATGGTTTTGTTGTTGTTGACGTTGTTGTTGTTGTTTATTTGACATTGTTAATGTTGTTGACGTTGTTGTTGTTGTTTTTGTTGTTTATTTGACGTTGTTGTTGTTGTTATTGTTGTTGTTGTTGTTGTTGTTTATTTGACGTTGTTGTTGTTGTTGTTGTTGTTTATTTGACGATGTTGTTGTTGTTGTTGTTATTTATTTGACGTTGTTGTTATTGTTGTTATTTATGTGACGTTGTTGTTGTTGTTGTTTATTTGACATTGTTGACGTTGTTGTTGTTGTTGTATATTTGACATTGTTGACGTTGACGTTGTTGTTGTTGTTTATGTGACCTTGTTGTTGTTGTTGTTGTTGTTGTTGTTGTTGTTTATTTGACATTTTTGTTGTTGTTGTTGTTGACGTTGTTGTTGTTTTAGTATTGTTGTTTATTTGACATTGTTGTTGTTATTTATTGGACGTTGTTGTGGGTGACATTGTTGTTGTTGTTGTATATTTGACATTGTTGTTGTTGTTTATTTGACGTAGTAGTTGTTGTTGACGTTGTTGTTGTTGTTGTTTATTTGACGTTGTTGTTGTTTATTTGACGTTGTTGTTGTTATTTATTTGACATTGTTGTTGTTGTTGACGTTGTTGTTATTGTTGTTTATTTGACATTGTTGTTGTTATTGTTGTTGACGTTGTTGTTGTTGTTGTTTATTTGACATTGTTGTTGTTGTTGTTGACGTTGTTGTTGTTGTTGTTGTTTATTTGATGTTGTTTTAGTATTGTTGTTTATTTGACATTGTTGTTGTTATTTATTTGACGTTGTTGTGGGTGACATTGTTGTTGTTTATTTGACGTTGTTGTTGTTGTTTATTTGACGTAGTTGTTGTTGTTGACGTTGTTGTTGTTGATGTTGTTGTTGATGTTGTTGTTGTTGTTGTTGTTTATTTGACGTTGTTGTTGTTATGGTTGTTGTTTATTTGACATTGTTGTTGTTGTTGTTGTTTATTTGACGTTGTTGTTGTTGTTGTTTATTTGACGTTGTTGCTGTTTTTATTTATTTGACGTTGTTGCTGTTGTTGTTATTTTTTATTTGACGTTGTTGTTGTTGTTGTTTATTTGACATTGTTATTGTTGTTTATTTGACGTTGTTGTTGTTGTCGTTGTTGTATTTGTTGTTGTTGTTGTTGTTGTTGCTTATTTGACGTTGTTGTTATTGTTGTTGTTTATATGACGTTGTTGTTGTTGTTGTTTAATTGACGTTGTTGTTGTTGTTGTTTATTTGACGTTGTTGTTGTTGTTGTTGTTGTATTTGTTGTTGTTGTTGTTGTTGTTTATTTGACGTTGTTGTTGTTGTTTTTGTTTATTTGAAGTTATTATTGTTGTTGTTTATTTGACGTTGTTATTGTTGTTGTTGTTTATTTGATGTTTTTGTTGTTGTTGACGTTGTTGTTGTTGTTTATTTGACGTTGTTAATGTTGTTGACGTTGTTGTTGTTGTTTTTGTTGTTTATTTGACGTTGTTGTTGTTGTTATTATTGTTGTTGTTGTTGTTGTTTATTTGACATTGTTGTTGTTGTTTATTTGACGATGTTGTTGTTGTTGTTGTTATTTATTTGACGTTGTTGTTGTTGTTGTTGTTTATGTGACGTTGTTGTTGTTGTTTATTTGATATTGTTGACGTTGTTGTTGTTGTTGTATATTTGACGATGTTGTTGTTGTTGTTTATTTGACGTTGTTGTTGTTGTTTATGTGACGTTGTTGTTGTTGTTGTTTATTTGACATTGTCGTTGTTGTTGTTGTTGTTGACGTTGTTGTTGTTGTTGTTTATTTGACGTTGTTTTAGTATTGTTGTTTATTTGACATTGTTGTTGTTGTTTATTTGACGTTGTTGTTGTTGTTGTTGACATAGTTGTTGTTGTTGTTTATTTGACGTTGTTGTTGTTGTTGTTGACATAGTTGTTGTTGTTGTTTATTTGACGTTGTTGTTGTTGTTGACGTTGTTGTTTATTTGACATTGTTGTTGTTGTTTATTTGACGTTGTTGTTGTTGTTTATTTGACATTGTTGTTTATTTGACGTTGTTGTTGTTGTTTAATTGACGTTGTTGTTGTTGTTGTTTATTTGACGTTGTTGTTGTTGTTGTTGTTGTATTTGTTGTTGTTGTTGTTGTTGTTTATTTGACGTTGTTGTTGTTGTTTTTGTTTATTTGAAGTTATTATTGTTGTTGTTTATTTGACGTTGTTATTGTTGTTGTTGTTTATTTGATGTTTTTGTTGTTGTTGACGTTGTTGTTGTTATTTATTTGACGTTGTTAATGTTGTTGACGTTGTTGTTGTTGACGTTGTTGTTTATTTGACGTTGTTGTTGTTGTTATTGTTGTTGTTGTTGTTGTTGTTTATTTGACATTGTTGTTGTTGTTTATTTGACGATGTTGTTGTTGTTGTTGTTGTTGTTGTTATTTCTTTGACGTTTTTGTTGTTGTTGTTGTTTATGTGACGTTGTTGTTGTTGTTGTTTATTTGATATTGTTGACGTTGTTGTTGTTGTTGTATATTTGACGATGTTGTTGTTGTTGTTTATTTGACATTGTCGTTGTTGTTGTTGTTGACGTTGTTGTTGTTGTTTATTTGACGTTGTTTTAGTATTGTTGTTTATTTGACATTGTTTTTGTTATTTATTGGACGTTGTTGTTGTTGTTTATTTGACATTGTTGTTGGTTTTTATTTGACGTAGTTATTGTTGTTGACGTTGTTATTGTTGTTGTTGTTGTTTATTTGACGTTGTTGTTGTTGTTGTTGACATAGTTGTTGTTGTTGTTTATTTGACGTTGTTGTTGTTGTTGACATTGTTGTTTATTTGACGTTGTTGTTGTTGTTGTTTATTTGACGTTGTTGTTGTTGTTGTTGTTGTTTATTTGACGATGTTGTTGTTGTTGTTGTTATTTATTTGACGTTGTTGTTATTGTTGTTATTTATGTGACGTTGTTGTTGTTGTTGTTTATTTGACATTGTTGACGTTGTTGTTGTTGTTGTATATTTGACATTGTTGACGTTGACGTTGTTGTTGTTGTTTATGTGACCTTGTTGTTGTTGTTGTTGTTGTTGTTGTTGTTGTTTATTTGACATTTTTGTTGTTGTTGTTGTTGACGTTGTTGTTGTTTTAGTATTGTTGTTTATTTGACATTGTTGTTGTTATTTATTGGACGTTGTTGTGGGTGACATTGTTGTTGTTGTTGTATATTTGACATTGTTGTTGTTGTTTATTTGACGTAGTAGTTGTTGTTGACGTTGTTGTTGTTGTTGTTTATTTGACGTTGTTGTTGTTTATTTGACGTTGTTGTTGTTATTTATTTGACATTGTTGTTGTTGTTGACGTTGTTGTTATTGTTGTTTATTTGACATTGTTGTTGTTATTGTTGTTGACGTTGTTGTTGTTGTTGTTGTTTATTTGACATTGTTGTTGTTGTTGTTGACGTTGTTGTTGTTGTTGTTGTTTATTTGATGTTGTTTTAGTATTGTTGTTTATTTGACATTGTTGTTGTTATTTATTTGACGTTGTTGTGGGTGACATTGTTGTTGTTTATTTGACGTTGTTGTTGTTGTTTATTTGACGTAGTTGTTGTTGTTGACGTTGTTGTTGTTGATGTTGTTGTTGATGTTGTTGTTGTTGTTGTTGTTTATTTGACGTTGTTGTTGTTATGGTTGTTGTTTATTTGACATTGTTGTTGTTGTTGTTGTTTATTTGACGTTGTTGTTGTTGTTGTTTATTTGACGTTGTTGCTGTTTTTATTTATTTGACGTTGTTGCTGTTGTTGTTATTTTTTATTTGACGTTGTTGTTGTTGTTGTTTATTTGACATTGTTATTGTTGTTTATTTGACGTTGTTGTTGTTGTCGTTGTTGTATTTGTTGTTGTTGTTGTTGTTGCTTATTTGACGTTGTTGTTATTGTTGTTGTTTATATGACGTTGTTGTTGTTGTTGTTTAATTGACGTTGTTGTTGTTGTTGTTTATTTGACGTTGTTGTTGTTGTTGTTGTTGTATTTGTTGTTGTTGTTGTTGTTGTTTATTTGACGTTGTTGTTGTTGTTTTTGTTTATTTGAAGTTATTATTGTTGTTGTTTATTTGACGTTGTTATTGTTGTTGTTGTTTATTTGATGTTTTTGTTGTTGTTGACGTTGTTGTTGTTGTTTATTTGACGTTGTTAATGTTGTTGACGTTGTTGTTGTTGTTTTTGTTGTTTATTTGACGTTGTTGTTGTTGTTATTATTGTTGTTGTTGTTGTTGTTTATTTGACATTGTTGTTGTTGTTTATTTGACGATGTTGTTGTTGTTGTTGTTATTTATTTGACGTTGTTGTTGTTGTTGTTGTTGTTTATGTGACGTTGTTGTTGTTGTTTATTTGATATTGTTGACGTTGTTGTTGTTGTTGTATATTTGACGATGTTGTTGTTGTTGTTTATTTGACGTTGTTGTTGTTGTTTATGTGACGTTGTTGTTGTTGTTGTTTATTTGACATTGTCGTTGTTGTTGTTGTTGTTGACGTTGTTGTTGTTGTTGTTTATTTGACGTTGTTTTAGTATTGTTGTTTATTTGACATTGTTGTTGTTGTTTATTTGACGTTGTTGTTGTTGTTGTTGACATAGTTGTTGTTGTTGTTTATTTGACGTTGTTGTTGTTGTTGTTGACATAGTTGTTGTTGTTGTTTATTTGACGTTGTTGTTGTTGTTGACGTTGTTGTTTATTTGACATTGTTGTTGTTGTTTATTTGACGTTGTTGTTGTTGTTTATTTGACATTGTTGTTTATTTGACGTTGTTGTTGTTGTTTAATTGACGTTGTTGTTGTTGTTGTTTATTTGACGTTGTTGTTGTTGTTGTTGTTGTATTTGTTGTTGTTGTTGTTGTTGTTTATTTGACGTTGTTGTTGTTGTTTTTGTTTATTTGAAGTTATTATTGTTGTTGTTTATTTGACGTTGTTATTGTTGTTGTTGTTTATTTGATGTTTTTGTTGTTGTTGACGTTGTTGTTGTTATTTATTTGACGTTGTTAATGTTGTTGACGTTGTTGTTGTTGACGTTGTTGTTTATTTGACGTTGTTGTTGTTGTTATTGTTGTTGTTGTTGTTGTTGTTTATTTGACATTGTTGTTGTTGTTTATTTGACGATGTTGTTGTTGTTGTTGTAGTTGTTATTTCTTTGACGTTTTTGTTGTTGTTGTTGTTTATGTGACGTTGTTGTTGTTGTTGTTTATTTGATATTGTTGACGTTGTTGTTGTTGTTGTATATTTGACGATGTTGTTGTTGTTGTTTATTTGACATTGTCGTTGTTGTTGTTGTTGACGTTGTTGTTGTTGTTTATTTGACGTTGTTTTAGTATTGTTGTTTATTTGACATTGTTTTTGTTATTTATTGGACGTTGTTGTTGTTGTTTATTTGACATTGTTGTTGGTTTTTATTTGACGTAGTTATTGTTGTTGACGTTGTTATTGTTGTTGTTGTTGTTTATTTGACGTTGTTGTTGTTGTTGTTGACATAGTTGTTGTTGTTGTTTATTTGACGTTGTTGTTGTTGTTGACATTGTTGTTTATTTGACGTTGTTGTTGTTGTTGTTTATTTGACGTTGTTGTCGTTGTTGTTTATTTGACGTTGTTGTTTTTATTTATTTGACATTGTTGTTGTTGTCGACGTTGTTGTTGTTGTTGTTTATTTGACATTGTTGTTGTTGTTGTTGACGTTGTTGTTGTTGTTATTGTTTATTTAATGTTGTTTTAGTATTGTTGTTTATTTGACATTGTTGTTGTTATTTATTTGACGTTGTTGTGGGTGACATTGTTGTTGTTGTATATTTGACGTTGTTGTTGTTGTTTATTTGACGTAGTTGTTGTTGTTGACGTTGTTGTTGTTGATGTTGTTGTTGATGTTGTTGTTGTTGTTGTTTATTTGACGTTGTTGTTGTTGTTATTGTTGTTGTTTATTTGACATTGTTGTTGTTGTTTATTTGACGTTGTTGTTGTTGTTTATTTGACATTGTTGTTGTTGTTGTTTATTTGACATTGTTATTGTTGTTTATTTGACGTTGTTTTTGTTATTTGACGTTGTTGTTGTCGTTGTTGTATTTGTTGTTGTTGTTGTTGTTGCTTATTTGGCGTTGTTGTTATTGTTGTTGTTTATTTGACGTTGTTGTTGTTGTTTATTTGACGTTGTTGTTGTTATTTATTTGACGTTGTTGTTGTTGTTGTTGTTGTTTATTTGACGTTGTTGTTGTTATTTATTTGACGTTGTTGTTGTTGTTGTTGTTGTTGTTTATTTGACGTTGTTGTTGTTGTTGTTGACGTTGTTGTTGTATTTGTTGTTGTTGTTGTTGTTTATTTGACGTTGTTGTTGTTGTTTTTGTTTATTTGACGTTATTATTGTTGTTGTTTATTTGACGTTGTTATTGTTGTTGTTGTTGTTGTTGTTGTTTATTTGATGGTTTTGTTGTTGTTGACGTTGTTCTTGTTGTTTATTTGACATTGTTAATGTTGTTGACGTTGTTGTTGTTGTTTTTGTTGTTTATTTGACGTTGTTGTTGTTGTTATTGTTGTTGTTGTTGTTGTTGTTTATTTGACGTTGTTGTTGTTGTTGTTGTTTATTTGACGATGTTGTTGTTGTTGTTGTTATTTATTTGACGTTGTTGTTGTTGTTGTTATTTATGTGACGTTGTTGTTGTTGTTGTTTATTTGACATTGTTGACGTTGTTGTTGTTGTTGTATATTTGACATTGTTGACGTTGACGTTGTGGTTGTTGTTTATGTGACCTTGTTGTTGTTGGTGTTGTTGTTTATTTGACATTTTTGTTGTTGTTGTTGTTGACGTTGTTGTTGTTGTTGTTTATTTAACGTTGTTTTAGTATTGTTGTTTATTTGACATTGTTGTTGTTATTTATTGGACGTTGTTGTGGGTGACATTGTTGTTGTTGTTGTATATTTGACATTGTTGTTGTTGTTTATTTGACGTAGTAGTTGTTGTTGACGTTGTTGTTGTTGTTTATTTGACGTTGTTGTTGTTGTTTATTTGACGTTGTTGTTGTTATTTATTTGACATTGTTGTTGTTGTTGACGTTGTTGTTATTGTTGTTTATTTGACATTGTTGTTGTTATTGTTGTTGACGTTGTTGTTGTTGTTGTTTATTTGACATTGTTGTTGTTGTTGTTGACGTTGTTGTTGTTGTTGTTGTTTATTTGATGTTGTTTTAGTATTGTTGTTTATTTGACATTGTTGTTGTTATTTATTTGACGTTGTTGTGGGTGACATTGTTGTTGTTGTTTATTTGACGTTGTTGTTGTTGTTTATTTGACGTAGTTGTTGTTGTTGACGTTGTTGTTGTTGATGTTGTTGTTGATGTTGTTGTTGTTGTTGTTGTTTATTTGACGTTGTTGTTGTTGTTATTGTTGTTGTTTATTTGACATTGTTGTTGTTGTTGTTGTTTATTTGACGTTGTTGTTGTTGTTGTTTATTTGACGTTGTTGCTGTTTTTATTTATTTGACGTTGTTGTTGTTGTTGTTATTGTTTATTTGACGTTGTTGTTGTTGTTGTTTATTTGACATTGTTATTGTTGTTTATTTGACGTTGTTGTTGTTGTCGTTGTTGTATTTGTTGTTGTTGTTGTTGTTGTTGTTGTTGTTGTTGCTTATTTGACGTTGTTGTTATTGTTGTTGTTTATTTGACGTTGTTGTTGTTGTTTATTTGACGTTGTTGTTGTTGTTGTTTATTTGACGTTGTTGTTGTTGTTGTTGTATTTGTTGTTGTTGTTGTTTATTTGACGTTGTTGTTGTTGTTTTTATTTATTTGACTTTATTATTGTTGTTGTTTATTTGACGTTGTTATTGTTGTTGTTGTTCTTGTTGATTATTTGATGTTTTTGTTGTTGTTGACGTTGTTGTTGTTGTTTATTTGACGTTGTTAATGTTGTTGACGTTGTTGTTGTTGTTTTTGTTGTTTATTTGACGTTGTTGTTGTTGTTGTTGTTGTTTATTTGACGTTGTTGTTGTTGTTTATTTGACGATGTTGTTGTTGTTGTTGTTGTTGTTATTTATTTGACGTTGTTGTTGTTGTTGTTTATGTGACGTTGTTGTTGTTGTTGTTGTTTATTTGATATTGTTGACGTTGTTGTTGTTGTTGTATATTTGACGATGTTGTTGTTGTTGTTTATTTGACGTTGTTGTTGTTGTTTATGTGACGTTGTTGTTGTTGTTTATTTGACATTGTTGTTGTTGTTGTTGTTGACGTTGTTGTTGTTGTTGTTTATTTGACGTTGTTTTAGTATTGTTGTTTATTTGACATTGTTTTTGTTATTTATTGGACGTTTTTGTTGTTGTTGATGTTCTTGTTGTTGTTGTTGTTTATTTGACGTTGTTGTTGTTGTTATTGTTGTTGTTGTTGTTGTTGTTTATTTGACATTGTTGTTGTTGTTCTTGACATTGTTGTTGTTGTTGTTTATTTGATGTTGTTGTTGTTGTTGTTGTTTATTTGACATTGTTGTTGTTGTTGACGTTGTTGTTGTTGTTGTTTATTTGACGTTGTTGTTGTTGTTGTTTATTTGACGTTGTTGTTGTTGTTGTTGACATAGTTGTTGTTGTTGTTTATTTGACGTTGTTGTTGTTGTTGACGTTGTTGTTTATTTGACGTTGTTGTTGTTGTTTATTTGACGTTGTTGTTGTTGTTGTTTATTTGACGTTGTTGTTTTTATTTATTTGACATTGTTGTTGTTGTCGACTTTGTTGTTTTTGTTGTTTATTTGACATTGTTGTTGTTGTTGTTGACGTTGTTGTTGTTGTTATTGTTTATTTAATGTTGTTTTAGTATTGTTGTTTATTTGACATTGTTGTTGTTATTTATTTGACGTTGTTGTGGGTGACATTGTTGTTGTTGTTTATTTGACGTTGTTGTTGTTGTTGTTGTTTATTTGACGTAGTTGTTGTTGTTGACGTTGTTGTTGTTGATGTTGTTGTTGATGTTGTTGTAGTTGTTGTTGCTTATTTGACGTTGTTGTTGTTGTTATTGTTGTTGTTTATTTGACATTGTTGTTGTTGTTGTTTATTTGACGTTGTTGTTGTTGTTTATTTGACATTGTTGTTGTTGTTGTTTATTTGACATTGTTATTGTTGTTTATTTGACGTTGTTTTTGTTATTTGACGTTGTTGTATTTGTTGTTGTTGTTGTTGTTGCTTATTTGATGTTGTTGTTATTGTTGTTGTTTATTAGAAATTGTTGTTGTTGTTTATTAGACGTTGTTGTTGTTATTTATTTGATGTTGTTGTTGTTGTTGTTGTTGTTTATTTGACGTTGTTGTTGTTGTTGTTGTTGACGTTGTTGTTGTATTTGTTGTTGTTGTTGTTGTTGTTTATTTGACGTTGTTGTTGTTGTTTTTGTTTATTTGACGTTATTATTGTTGTTGTTTATTTGACGTTGTTATTGTTGTTGTTGTTGTTGTTGTTGTTTATTTGATGGTTTTGTTGTTGTTGACGTTGTTGTTGTTGTTTATTTGACGTTGTTAATGTTGTTGACGTTGTTGTTGTTGTTTTTGTTGTTTATTTGACGTTGTTGTTGTTGTTATTGTTGTTTTTGTTGTTGTTGTTGTTCATTTGACGTTGTTGTTGTAGTTGTTGTTTATTTGACGTTGTTGTTGTTGTTTATTTGATGATGTTGTTGTTGTTGTTATTTATTTGACGTTGTTGTTGTTGTTGTTTATGTGACGTTGTTGTT
>OX451735.1:1332790200-1332890200 GCA_948472305.1 Vicia faba | reverse complement strand
TGTTGTTATTTATTTGACATTGTTGTTGTTGTTGACATTGTTGTTGTTGTTGTTGTTGTTTATTTGATGTTGTTTTAGTATTGTTTTTTATTTGACATTGTTGTTGTTATTTATTTGACATTGTTGTGGGTGACATTGTTGTTGTTGTTTATTTGACATTGTTGTTGTTGTTTATTTGACGTAGTTGTTGTTGTTGACGTTGTTGTTGTTGATGTTGTTGTTGATGTTGTTGTTGTTGTTATTGTTTATTTGACGTTGTTGTTGTTGTTATGGTTGTTGTTTATTTGACATTGTTGTTGTTGTTGTTGTTTATTTGACGTTGTTGTTGTTGTTGTTTATTTGACGTTGTTGCTGTTTTTATTTATTTGACGTTGTTGCTGTTGTTGTTATTGTTTATTTGACGTTGTTGTTGTTGTTGTTTATTTGACATTGTTATTGTTGTTTATTTGACGTTGTTGTTGTTGTCGTTGCTGTATTTGTTGTTGTTGTTGTTGTTGCTTATTTGACGTTGTTGTTATTGTTGTTGTTTATATGACGTTGTTGTTGTTGTTTAATTGACGTTGTTGTTGTTGTTGTTGTTGTTTATTTGACGTTGTTGTTGTTGTTGTTGTTGTATTTGTTGTTGTAGTTGTTGTTGTTGTTTATTTGACGTTGTTGTTGTTGTTTTTGTTTATTTGAAGTTATTATTGTTGTTGTTTATTTGACGTTGTTATTGTTGTTGTTGTTTATTTGATGTTTTTGTTGTTGTTGACGTTGTTGTTGTTGTTTATTTGACGTTGTTGTTGGTTTTTATTTGACGTAGTTGTTGTTGTTGACGTTGTTATTGTTGTTGTTGTTGTTTATTTGACGTTTTTGTTGTTGTTGATGTTCTTGTTGTTGTTGTTATTTATTTGACGTTGTTGTTGTTGTTATTGTTGTTGTTGTTGTTATTGTTTATTTGACATTGTTGTTGTTGTTCTTGACATTGTTGTTGTTGTTGTTTATTTGATGTTGTTGTTGTTGTTTATTTTACATTGTTGTTGTTGTTGACGTTGTTGTTGTTGTCGTTTATTTGACGTTGTTGTTGTTGTTGTTGTTGTTGTTTATTTGACGTTGTTGTTGTTGTTGTTGTTTATTTGACGTTGTTGTTGTTGTTGTTGACATAGTTGTTGTTGTTGTTTATTTGACGTTGTTGTTGTTGTTGACGTTGTTGTTTATTTGACGTTGTTGTTGTTGTTTATTTGACGTTGCTGTTGTTGTTGTTTATTTGACGTTGTTGTTTTTATTTATTTGACATTGTTGTTGTTGTCGACGTTGTTGTTGTTGTTGTTTATTTGACATTGTTGTTGTTGTTGTTGACGTTGTTGTTGTTGTTATTGTTTATTTAATGTTGTTTTAGTATTGTTGTTTATTTGACATTGTTGTTGTTATTTATTTGACGTTGTTGTGGGTGACATTATTGTTGTTGTTTATTTGACGTTGTTGTTGTTGTTGTTTATTTGACGTAGTTGTTGTTGTTGACGTTGTTGTTGTTGATGTTGTTGTTGATGTTGTTGTTGTTGTTTATTTGACGTTGTTGTTGTTGTTATTGTTGTTGTTTTTGTTGTTTATTTGACGTTGTTGATGTTGTTGTTGTTTATTTGACGTTGTTGTTGTTGTTGTTTATTTGACGTTGTTGTTGTTGTTGTTGACATAGTTGTTGTTGTTGTTTATTTGACGTTGTTGTTGTTGTTGACATTGTTGTTTATTTGACGTTGTTGTTGTTGTTTATTTGACGTTGTTGTTGTTGTTTATTTGACGTTGTTGTTGTTATTTATTTGACATTCTTGTTGTTGTTGACATTGTTGTTGTTGTTGTTTATGTGACATTGTTGTTGTTGTTGTTGTTGACGTTGTTGTTGTTGTTGTTTATTTGACATTGTTGTTGTTGTTGTTGTTGTTGTTTATTTGATGTTGTTTTAGTATTGTTGTTTATTTGACATTGTTGTTGTTATTTATTTGACGTTGTTGTGGGTGACATTGTTGTTGTTGTTTATTTGACGTTGTTGTTGTTGTTTATTTGACGTAGTTGTTGTTGTTGACGTTGTTGTTGTTGATGTTGTTGTTGATGTTGTTGTTGTTGTTGTTGTTTATTTGACGTTGTTGTTGTTGTTATGGTTGTTGTTTATTTGACATTGTTGTTGTTGTTGTTGTTTATTTGACGTTGTTGTTGTTGTTGTTTATTTGACGTTGTTGCTGTTTTTATTTATTTGACGTTGTTGCTGTTGTTGTTATGGTTTATTTGACGTTGTTGTTGTTGTTGTTTATTTGACATTGTTATTGTTGTTTATTTGACGTTGTTGTTGTTGTCGTTGTTGTATTTGTTGTTGTTGTTGTTGTTGCTTATTTGACGTTGTTGTTATTGTTGTTGTTTATATGACGTTGTTGTTGTTGTTTAATTGACGTTGTTGTTGTTGTTGTTTATTTGACGTTGTTGTTGTTGTTGTTGTATTTGTTGTTGTTGTTGTTGTTGTTTATTTGACGTTGTTGTTGTTGTTTTTGTTTATTTGAAGTTATTATTGTTGTTGTTTATTTGACGTTGTTATTGTTGTTGTTGTTTATTTGATGTTTTTGTTGTTGTTGACGTTGTTGTTGTTGTTTATTTGACGTTGTTAATGTTGTTGACGTTGTTGTTGTTGTTTTTGTTGTTTATTTGACGTTGTTGTTGTTGTTATTGTTGTTGTTGTTGTTGTTTATTTGACATTGTTGTTGTTGTTTATTTGACGATGTTGTTGTTGTTGTTGTTGTTATTTATTTGACGTTGTTGTTGTTGTTGTTGTTTATGTGACGTTGTTGTTGTTGTTGTTTATTTGATATTGTTGACGTTGTTGTTGTTGTTGTATATTTGACGATGTTGTTGTTGTTGTTGTTTATTTGACGTTGTTGTTGTTGTTTATGTGACGTTGTTGTTGTTGTTGTTTATTTGCCATTGTCGTTGTTGTTGTTGTTGACGTTGTTGTTGTTGTTGTTGTTTATTTGACGTTGTTTTAGTATTGTTGTTTATTTGACATTGTTTTTGTTATTTATTGGATGTTGTTGTTGTTGTTGTTTATTTGACATTGTTGTTGGTTTTTATTTGACGTAGTTATTGTTGTTGACGTTGTTATTGTTGTTGTTGTTGTTTATTTGACGTTGTTGTTGTTGTTGACATAGTTGTTGTTGTTGTTTATTTGACGTTGTTGTTGTTGACATTGTTGTTTATTTGACGTTGTTGTTGTTGTTGTTGTTTATTTGACGTTGTTGTTGTTGTTGTTTATTTGACGTTGTTGTTTTTATTTATTTGACATTGTTGTTGTTGTCGACGTTGCTGTTGTTGTTGTTTATTTGACATTGTTGTTGTTGTTGTTGACGTTGTTGTTGTTGTTATTGTTTATTTAATGTTGTTTTAGTATTGTTGTTTATTTGACATTGTTGTTGTTATTTATTTGACGTTGTTGTGGGTGACATTGTTGTTGTTGTTTATTTGATGTTGTTGTTGTTGTTTATTTGACGTAGTTGTTGTTGTTGACGTTGTTGTTGTTGATGTTGTTGTTGTTGTTGTTTATTTGACGTTGTTGTTGTTGTTATTGTTGTTGTTTATTTGACATTGTTGTTGTTGTTGTTGTTTATTTGACGTTGTTGTTGTTGTTTATTTGACATTGTTGTTGTTGTTGTTGTTTATTTGACATTGTTATTGTTGTTTATTTGACGTTGTTTTTGTTATTTGACGTTGTTGTTGTCGTTGTTGTATTTGTTGTTGTTGTTGTTGTTGCTTATTTGGCGTTGTTGTTATTGTTGTTGTTTATTTGACGTTGTTGTTGTTGTTTATTTGACGTTGTTGTTGTTATTTATTTGACGTTGTTGTTGTTGTTGTTGTTTATTTGACGTTGTTGTTGTTGTTGTTGACGTTGTTGTTGTATTTGTTGTTGTTGTTGTTGTTTATTTGACGTTGTTGTTGTTGTTTTTGTTTATTTGACGTTATTATTGTTGTTGTTTATTTGACGTTGTTATTGTTGTTGTTGTTGTTGTTTATTTGATGGTTTTGTTGTTGTTGACGGTGTTGTTGTTGTTTTTGTTGTTTATTTGACGTTGTTGTTGTTGTTATTGTTGTTGTTGTTGTTTATTTGACGATGTTGTTGTTGTTGTTGTTATTTATTTGACGTTGTTGTTGTTGTTGTTATTTATGTGACGTTGTTGTTGTTGTTGTTTATTTGACATTGTTGACGTTGTTGTTGTTGTTGTTGTATATTTGACATTGTTGACGTTGACGTTGTTGTTGTTGTTTATGTGACCTTGTTGTTGTTGTTGTTGTTGTTGTTTATTTGACATTTTTGTTGTTGTTGTTGTTGACGTTGTTGTTGTTGTTGTTTATTTAACGTTGTTTTAGTATTGTTGTTTATTTGACATTGTTGTTGTTATTTATTGGACGTTGTTGTGGGTGACATTGTTGTTGTTGTTGTATATTTGACATTGTTGTTGTTGTTTATTTGACGTAGTTGTTGTTGTTGACGTTGTTGTTGTTGTTGTTGTTGTTTATTTGACGTTTTTGTTGTTGTTGATGTTCTTGTTGTTGTTGTTGTTGTTTATTTGACGTTGTTATTGTTGTTATTGTTTTTGTTGTTGTTGTTGTTGTTTATTTGACATTGTTGTTGTTGTTCTTGACATTGTTGTTATTGTTGTTTATTTGATGTTGTTGTTGTTGTTGTTTATTTGACATTGTTGTTGTTGTTGACGTTGTTGTTGTCGTTGTTTATTTGACGTTGTTGTTGTTGTTGTTTATATGACGTTGTTGTTGTTGTTGTTTATTTGACGTTGTTGTTGTTGTTGTTGACATAGTTGTTGTTGTTATTTATTTGACGTTGTTGTTGTTGTTGACGTTGTTGTTGTTTTTTATTTCACGTTGTTGTTGTTGTTGTTTATTTGACATTGTTGTTGTTATTTATTTGACATTGTTGTTGTTGTTGACGTTGTTGTTGTTGTTGTTTATTTGACATTGTTGTTGTTGTTGTTGACGTTGTTGTTGTTGTTATTGTTTATTTAATGTTGTTTTAGTATTGTTGTTTATTTGACATTGTTGTTGTTATTTATTTGACGTTGTTGTGGGTGACATTGTTGTTGTTGTTTATTTGATGTTGTTGTTGTTGTTGTTTATTTGACGTAGTTGTTGTTGTTGACGTTGTTGTTGTTGATGTTGTTGTTGTTGTTGTTTATTTGACGTTGTTGTTGTTGTTGTTATTGTTGTTGTTTATTTGACATTGTTGTTGTTGTTGTTGTTTATTTGACGTTGTTGTTGTTGTTTATTTGACATTGTTGTTGTTGTTGTTTATTTGACATTGTTATTGTTGTTTATTTGACGTTGTTTTTGTTATTTGACGTTGTTGTTGTCGTTGTTGTATTTGTTGTTGTTGTTGTTGTTGCTTATTTGGCGTTGTTGTTATAGTTGTTGTTTATTTGACGTTGTTGTTGTTGTTTATTTGACGTTGTTGTTGTTATTTATTTGACGTTGTTGTTGTTGTTTATTTGACGTTGTTGTTGTTGTTGTTGACGTTGTTGTTGTATTTGTTGTTGTTGTTGTTATTTATTTGACGTTGTTGTTGTTGTTTTTGTTTATTTGACGTTATTATTGTTGTTGTTTATTTGACGTTGTTATTGTTGTTGTTGTTGTTTATTTGATGGTTTTGTTGTTGTTGACGTTGTTGTTGTTGTTTATTTGACATTGTTAATGTTGTTGACATTGTTGTTGTTGTTTTTGTTGTTTATTTGACGTTGTTGTTGTTGTTATTGTTGTTGTTGTTGTTTATTTGACGATGTTGTTGTTGTTGTTATTTATTTGACGTTGTTGTTGTTGTTGTTATTTATGTGACGTTGTTGTTGTTGTTGTTTATTTGACATTGTTGACGTTGTTGTTGTTGTTGTATATTTGACATTGTTGACGTTGACGTTGTTGTTGTTGTTTATGTGACCTTGTTGTTGTTGTTGTTGTTGTTTATTTGACATTTTTGTTGTTGTTGTTGTTGACGTTGTTGTTGTTGTTGTTTATTTAACGTTGTTTTAGTATTGTTGTTTATTTGACATTGTTGTTGTTATTTATTGGACGTTGTTGTGGGTGACATTGTTGTTGTTGTTGTATATTTGACATTGTTGTTGTTGTTTATTTGACGTAGTTGTTGTTGTTGACGTTGTTGTTGTTGTTGTTTATTTGACGTTTTTGTTGTTGTTGATGTTCTTGTTGTTGTTGTTGTTGTTTATTTGACGTTGTTATTGTTGTTATTGTTTTTGTTGTTGTTGTTGTTGTTTATTTGACATTGTTGTTGTTGTTCTTGACATTGTTGTTATTGTTGTTTATTTGATGTTGTTGTTGTTGTTTATTTGACATTGTTGTTGTTGTTGACGTTGTTGTTGTCGTTGTTTATTTGACATTGTTGTTGTTGTTGACGTTGTTGTTGTTGTTGTTGTTTATTTGACAATGTTGTTGTTGTTGTTGTTGACGTTGTTGTTGTTGTTGTTTATTTGATGTTGTTTTAGTATTGTTGTTTATTTGACATTGTTGTTGTTATTTATTTGACGTTGTTGTGGGTGACATTGTTGTTGTTGTTTATTTGACGTTGTTGTTGTTGTTGTTTATTTGACGTAGTTGTTGTTGTTGACGTTGTTGTTGTTGATGTTGTTGTTGATGTTGTTGTTGTTGTTTATTTGACATTGTTGTTGATGTTGTTGTTGTTGTTGTTTATTTGATATTGTTGACGTTGTTGTTGTTGTTGTATATTTGACGATGTTGTTGTTGTTGTTTATTTGACGTTGTTGTTGTTGTTTATGTGACGTTGTTGTTGTTGTTGTTTATTTGACATTGTTGTTGTTGTTGTTGTTGTTAACGTTGTTGTTGTTGTTGTTTATTTGACGTTGTTTTAGTATTGTTGTTTATTTGACATTGTTTTTGTTATTTATTGGATGTTGTTGTTGTTGTTGTTTATTTGACATTGTTGTTGGTTTTTATTTGACGTAGTTGTTGTTGTTGACGTTGTTATTGTTGTTGTTGTTGTTGTTGTTGATGTTCTTGTTGTTGTTGTTATTTATTTGACATTGTTGTTGTTGTTATTGTTGTTGTTGTTGTTGTTGTTGTTTATTTGACATTGTTGTTGTTGTTCTTGACATTGTTGTTGTTGTTGTTTATTTGATGTTGTTGTTGTTGTTTATTTTACATTGTTATTGTTGTTGTCGTTTATTTGACGTTGTTGTTGTTGTTGTTTATTTGACGTTGTTGTTGTTGTTGTTGTTGTTTATTTGACGTTGTTGTTGTTGTTGTTGACATAGTTGTTGTTGTTGTTTATTTGACGCTATTGTTGTTGTTGACGTTGTTGTTTATTTGACGTTGTTGTTGTTGTTTATTTGACGTTGTTGTTGTTGTTGTTTATTTGACGTTGTTGTTTTTATTTATTTGACATTGTTGTTGTTGTCGACGTTGTTGTTGTTGTTGTTTATTTGACATTGTTGTTGTTGTTGTTGACGTTGTTGTTGTTGTTATTGTTTATTTAATGTTGTTTTAGTATTGTTGTTTATTTGACATTGTTGTTGTTATTTATTTGACGTTGTTGTGGGTGACATTGTTGTTGTTGTTTATTTGATGTTGTTGTTGTTGTTTATTTGACGTAGTTGTTGTTGTTGACGTTGTTGTTGTTGATGTTGTTGTTGTTGTTGGTTATTTGACGTTGTTGTTGTTGTTATTGTTGTTGTTTATTTGACATTGTTGTTGTTGTTGTTGTTTATTTGACGTTGTTGTTGTTGTTTATTTGACATTGTTGTTGTTGTTGTTTATTTGACATTGTTATTGTTGTTTATTTGACGTTGTTTTTGTTATTTGACGTTGTTGTTGTCGTTGTTGTATTTGTTGTTGTTGTTGTTGTTGCTTATTTGGCGTTGTTGTTATTGTTGTTGTTTATTTGACGTTGTTGTTGTTGTTTATTTGACGTTGTTGTTGTTATTTATTTGACGTTGTTGTTGTTGTTGTTTATTTGACGTTGTTGTTGTTGTTGTTGTTGACGTTGTTGTTGTATTTGTTGTTGTTGTTGTTTATTTGACGTTGTTGTTGTTGTTGTTGTTGTATTTGTTGTTGTTGTTATTGTTGTTGTTGTTGTTGTTTATTTGACATTTTTGTTGTTGTTGTTGTTGACGTTGTTGTTGTTGTTGTTTATTTAACGTTGTTTTAGTATTGTTGTTTATTTGACATTGTTGTTGTTATTTATTGGACGTTGTTGTGGGTGAAATTGTTGTTGTTGTTGTATATTTGACATTGTTGTTGTTGTTTATTTGACGTAGTTGTTGTTGTTGACGTTGTTGTTGTTGTTGTTTATTTGACGTTTTTGTTGTTGTTGATGTTCTTGTTGTTGTTGTTGTTGTTTATTTGACGTTGTTATTGTTGTTATTGTTTTTGTTGTTGTTGTTGTTGTTTATTTGACATTGTTGTTGTTGTTCTTGACATTGTTGTTATTGTTGTTTATTTGATGTTGTTGTTGTTGTTGTTTATTTGACATTGTTGTTGTTGTTGACGTTGTTGTTGTCGTTGTTTATTTGACGTTGTTGTTGTTGTTGTTTATATGACGTTGTTGTTGTTGTTGTTTATTTGACGTTGTTGTTGTTGTTGACATAGTTGTTGTTGTTGTTTATTTGACGTTGTTGTTGTTGTTGACGTTGTTGTTTATTTGACGTTGTTGTTGTTTTTTATTTCACGTTGTTGTTGTTGTTGTTTATTTGACATTGTTGTTGTTATTTATTTGACATTGTTGTTGTTGTTGACGTTGTTGTTGTTGTTGTTGTTTATTTGACAATGTTGTTGTTGTTGTTGTTGACGTTGTTGTTGTTGTTGTTTATTTGATGTTGTTTTAGTATTGTTGTTTATTTGACATTGTTGTTGTTATTTATTTGACGTTGTTGTGGGTGACATTGTTGTTGTTGTTTATTTGACGTTGTTGTTGTTGTTTATTTGACGTAGTTGTTGTTGTTGACGTTGTTGTTGTTGATGTTGTTGTTGTTGTTTATTTGACATTGTTGTTGATGTTGTTGTTGTTGTTGTTTATTTGATATTGTTGACGTTGTTGTTGTTGTTGTATATTTGACGATGTTGTTGTTGTTGTTTATTTGACGTTGTTGTTGTTGTTTATGTGACGTTGTTGTTGTTGTTGTTGTTTATTTGACATTGTTGTTGTTGTTGTTGTTGTTAACGTTGTTGTTGTTGTTGTTTATTTGACGTTGTTTTAGTATTGTTGTTTATTTGACATTGTTTTTGTTATTTATTGGACGTTGTTATTGTTGTTGTTTATTTGACATTGTTGTTGGTTTTTATTTGACGTAGTTGTTGTTGTTGACGTTGTTATTGTTGTTGTTGTTGTTTATTTGACGTTTTTGTTGTTGTTGATGTTCTTGTTGTTGTTGTTATTTATTTGACATTGTTGTTGTTGTTATTGTTGTTGTTGTTGTTGTTGTTGTTTATTTGACATTGTTGTTGTTGTTCTTGACATTGTTGTTGTTGTTGTTTATTTGATGTTGTTGTTGTTGTTTATTTTACATTGTTATTGTTGTTGTCGTTTATTTGACGTTGTTGTTGTTGTTGTTGTTGTTGTTTATTTGACGTTGTTGTTGTTGTTGTTGTTGTTGTTTATTTGACGTTGTTGTTGTTGTTGTTGACATAGTTGTTGTTGTTGTTTATTTGACGCTATTGTTGTTGTTGACGTTGTTGTTTATTTGACGTTGTTGTTGTTGTTTATTTGACGTTGTTGTTGTTGTTGTTTATTTGACGTTGTTGTTTTTATTTATTTGACATTGTTGTTGTTGTCGACGTTGTTGTTGTTGTTGTTTATTTGACATTGTTGTTGTTGTTGTTGACGTTGTTGTTGTTGTTATTGTTTATTTAATGTTGTTTTAGTATTGTTGTTTATTTGACATTGTTGTTGTTATTTATTTGACGTTGTTGTGGGTGACATTATTGTTGTTGTTTATTTGACGTTGTTGTTGTTGTTTATTTGACGTAGTTGTTGTTGTTGATGTTGTTGTTGATGTTGTTGTTGTTGTTGTTTATTTGACGTTGTTGTTGTTGTTGTTATTGTTGTTGTTTTTGTTGTTTATTTGACGTTGTTGATGTTGTTGTTGTTTATTTGACGTTGTTGTTGTTGTTGTTTATTTGACGTTGTTGTTGTTGTTGTTGACATAGTTGTTGTTGTTGTTTATTTGACGTTGTTGTTGTTGTTGACATTGTTGTTTATTTGACGTTGTTGTTGTTGTTTATTTGACGTTGTTGTTGTTGTTTATTTGACGTTGTTGTTGTTATTTATTTGACATTGTTGTTGTTGTTGACGTTGTTGTTGTTGTTGTTTATTTGACATTGTTGTTGTTGTTGTTGTTGACGTTGTTGTTGTTGTTGTTTATTTGACATTGTTGTTGTTGTTGTTGTTGTTGTTTATTTGATGTTGTTTTAGTATTGTTGTTTATTTGACATTGTTGTTGTTATTTATTTGACGTTGTTGTGGGTGACATTGTTGTTGTTGTTTATTTGACGTTGTTGTTGTTGTTTATTTGACGTAGTTGTTGTTGTTGACGTTGTTGTTGTTGATGTTGTTGTTGATGTTGTTGTTGTTGTTGTTGTTTATTTGACGTTGTTGTTGTTGTTATGGTTGTTGTTTATTTGACATTGTTGTTGTTGTTGTTGTTTATTTGACGTTGTTGTTTTTGTTGTTTATTTGACGTTGTTGCTATTTTTATTTATTTGACGTTGTTGCTGTTGTTGTTATTGTTTATTTGACGTTGTTGTTGTTGTTGTTTATTTGACATTGTTATTGTTGTTTATTTGACGTTGTTGTTGTTGTCGTTGTTGTATTTGTTGTTGTTGTTGTTGTTGCTTATTTGACGTTGTTGTTATTGTTGTTGTTTATTTGACGTTGTTGTTGTTGTTTAATTGACGTTGTTGTTGTTGTTGTTTATTTGACGTTGTTGTTGTTGTTGTTGTATTTGTTGTTGTTGTTGTTGTTGTTTATTTGACGTTGTTGTTGTTGTTTTTGTTTATTTGAAGTTATTATTGTTGTTGTTTATTTGACGTTTGTTGTACCCCAAAATTTGCCCTCCCATATTCATCAAAGAACTGCCAAGCCAAGTCACAAAATTCCCCAAGGGTTGTGCAGTGCAACAGTCTCTCATACAGTCAAAACTAGGGTTTGTGTTCTGATCAAGAATTGAAAGTTTTCAAAGGCCCAATCAAGTCTCATATGCCTACAAATGTGGTCAAGTATCCTCATACCAAGTTTCAAGGCATTCAGCTCAAAATTGCATAGTCAAAACCCTAGATTGCACTACAGTCAACTGTAGGGGCAAAATGGTCATTTGGCAGTCAAAAGTTCAAATTTTTGGTCAACATATCATTTTGAAGCCACAAACATCATTTGATCAATGCTTGATCATGATTCTCAAAAATTGGCTCAGAAAATCATCAAGATGCAAAAGTTACTATATTTGGACAGTTGAAAAAGTCAACTGAAATTGACCAGGGCATAACTTTCACATGGATTATCAGAAAAATTCCATCCAAAGCTCATTTTGAAGAGAAAGACATTTCCTACAACTCATCTTCATATTCCAAGTCCAAGAAATGCTCTCACAAAAAGTTATCAATTTCAACATTATAGGTCATTTTCAAAAGTCAACAAAAAGGGACTTTAAGTCAAAGGCCATAACTTGAGATTGGTAAATCAAAATGACATGGGACCAACGGCATTGGTTAGAGGACTCAAAGACCTTTCCAAAATGTCCAAGAACATGTGAAAAGCTTGAAAATTGAGCAAGTTATGCCTTGTGGAAGTTGGGAAATTTTTAGGAATTTTGAAAAGTCAACATTGATGCAAATGATCCAAAAATGCAAATGGGCCCATTTTTCTTCCAAGTTTCTTCATGCCAAGCCTATGCACGACCATTAAGCCCAAGGGGAAGTATTTTCTCATTTTTTAATTATTTATTTGAATTTATATTAATATTAATTCATTTAAATTATTTAAATATGTGAAAAATATAAACTTGACCTAAAAAAATCTTTTCATGCATGTTTTACTATCAATATCTCGTGCTTAGCCAATTATGGAAGGTTTTGGTTTGATTTGAACTAATTGACACCAAATTGCACATGAAAAAGATATGTAAAGATTCTTAGAAAATCAATTTGCAAAATCATTGAATGCCTTGGATTGTATCAAGTTTTGTTGACCTAATCATCTCACTACATAACCCTGATCATAAACCTAATGAAAAAAGGACTAGAAGCTGCGCTCAGAAGCCATACACAAACTTGAATTTTTTCCCATAAAACACAAAACTGATTTCAAGGTTATAGGTGGATTCAAGCCTCCATTCCTTTTCCAATAACTTCCTTAGGCACTCCTGAACGTGTGCCAATCATAAACAACAAGCAAAGCTCCAAGAATTGGTAGATTATGTTCAAACTGAACCACGAAATTCTTGAAATCGTATAGCATAATTCAAGCATCTTTTTGCATTTTTCTTTATTGATTCATGTTCATAATGATGTTTCTAAGCTAACCAACGTATTCAATTATGTTTTTGTGCCACATATGCGAATCTACCATGTTTGGATATTAGGGTTTGCAGGTTTTAAAATTGGGGTTTCCCAAACCAAGTGAAATTAGACCATCCCAGTATCACCATTGCATTCAGTACACCAAGACGAAGAGATTCATGTATTCGCGATGAATTTATATTCAAAGATGAGCTAATCGTTATTTTCTTTAAACCCCTCTAAAACCACACAACAAAAACCGTGGCCTATCTGTTTTAGTTTCAGGGAAGACGAGGACGAAGACCTCGTGGCAAAGCATGATAGGCGGATTTGAAAATTCGCGCGCGTTCCAAGCATTGTTCCACTTTTCTTTTATATTATTTGTATGATATTATATATTAAAGGTGATTGAAATGGCTTAGTGGCAGGGACATGTGTTGGTAACATCAAAGACCTGGGTTCAAGTCCCAGGTCTGGCAAATTTCAATATTATTTTTCAACGTAAATTCCCATGCAGCGCTTCTGTGGAGGCGTACCATATGCCATCCTGATCCAAGCACACACGTGTCCTAGGCGACCACACCAAAGGCCTAGATCTGAAGAACATGTATACAAGAGTCAACGCATTAGCACACAATCTGGGAAAGTCAGTGAATTTCAATGCTTAATTGGGCCAGAATTCTAAGGCCTTACCTCCAATATTGGGACTACACCCCACTCTGGTTTGCAACTTCTTTCAATTTTTTACTTATTTTTATTTTATTGTTAATCATTATGTTATTTATTTTATTGCTTTAATTTAATTAAATATTTTTTACAATACATAAAAAATTTAGAAAATTCAGAAAAGACAAAAATATAATATATATTTATTTTAATTATTTTTCATAAAAAACTTGCATGTAAATTAGTTAATTTAAATTAGGGTTTATTGTTAATTCTTTTCATAATAAATATAAAAAATGTAGAATTAGGTTAATTAACAATTTTGATTCCTTTTCATATTTTTCCTTTTTATCACAATAGTATTTATTTATTTATTTTATTTTTATAATTAAATGTATATAAATAACTTAGATTTAAATTAGGTTAAAAATTCAATCTTTTTCTTAATAACTTAAAAAAACATTAGAATTAGGGTTTACATCCAATTTTTTTAGTTTTAATTAATTCTTTTTCTTTTAAATTTTAAAAAAACACAAAAATACCAAAAACATTTAATTTTTCATTTTTTATTTTAATTCCTTATTAATTTAATATTTTGCAAAAGGGTCCAGCGCCCGTCGCTTTAATTATTAATTTCGCACATTTTACTTTGTCGCTTATTATAATTATGTACATGTCCCAAAGCCTTGTAACAATTTTATTTCTCGCACTTTTATTGCTTTATTTATTTTTCAGTCAAATCGGGTCCGGTTTAATTTTGGCGGTGTGGACCCGCGCCATTTGTAATAGCCTTAGATTTATTTTTTCGCAAACTTTATAACTGTTAAATAAGCATGCAAGAATGAATGTCTTAATTAAAATCAAGCGTAGATCACAAATAAACATGACAAGACAAATAACTGAAACATGACACACGATTCGCACACACCACCCCTAGGGTACGCCTCACTGTTGCCTTTCGAAAGGTGATCGTCGAGTAGAGGATGTCTTAGTAAGTCCTCATGATCCGGGAACCTGGCATGAGGGTAGCTTCTAAGGTGTCTTCCCATTGCTCTGGTGATCACCACGTCCCGAACATCGAATTGACCCGAACAACTCCAATAGTGGTGCTACCTACCTCTCAATGGTGGGATGGCACTACTTTTAAGGACATTTACACAGACGAATTCCTTAGGGTAGGTAGGTTCTCAAGGATACTTGCTCTCTTCAAAACAAACTGAAATCTTTTCACACCAACACTTTTCAAAAGCTTTCAAAGCAAATTTTTCAAACACTCTGACGTACGAGTCGAACTGAAATTTTTCAAAGAAACTTTCTTAAACCCACATTGAAAAGCAAACAAAACAATTTTGAAAACACATTGAGCAAGTATCTAAGAGCCCATAGATAACCATGGATAGAAATGGTGCTAACACCTTCCCTTTCTATAACCTACCTCCCGAACCGAGAGCAATCTCTTTTAAGGAATTTTTCTGTGCTTTTGTCCTTTCCTATTGGAGAAAATAAAAGACGGTGGCGACTCTTGCTTACCGCGACATTTCGCGAAAACAGCTAAAAAACAGTCAGTTCCAGATCCACCGATCACAGAACTGGCGACTCTGCTGGGGATATTTTATAAAGTGGGGTGTACCTTAGGATTAAGATCACTGTGTTTTCAATTGTCTTCTTTGCTTGCTTTATTATTGTGGGTTGCATCAGAGTTACATAGATCCTAACCCGGATCTGGGGATACCCTGTTTAAGTAGCATAAGCTGTGAGGGACCTGTCCGGCGTATACCGACATGGGTGAAGCAGTGGCTACGTTGGTGTGGCGCCTTGGTCTGTACCGATATCCCTCGTGTTGAAACGGGGAGAATATGGGTCTTCTAAGGAGTCATTAAGCACCAACAGACCTTAGAACCTTACATGACCCAACTTGGCCATTAGAACAGTAGCAGTATGCTACGCCCATTGAGGCTAAACTCTCGTGATGGTTCTGGCCGCAAGAAAAGATTGCGATGCTGGAGTTATGACCGATTGAGGGTAGTCAATGATATTGGGATCCTCTAAGAACCCGGTTACTTTGATAGGACAGGTATGAACCCACCAACTTCAAGAGGGTACTACCCAGACCTCATGCTGGCCTAAACTCTAAGGGCTTCTCTTGTGTGACTTGTGTGCCTTCGTACTTGACTACTTGCATGCTTGTTATCTGACCCTTGATGTCTTGCAGGTTTTGTTCATAGTCCTTAATTGGGACTTATAACAGGGTGTACTAACCACTTGCAGGTTCTGTTTATAGTCCTTAATTGGGACTCATGACAGGTTTTACTTAGGTTTCTTGCAGGTTTTGTTCATAGTCCTTAATTGGGACTTATAACAGGGTGTACTAACTACTTGCAGGTCCTGTTTATAGTCCTTAATCAGGGCTCATAATAAGTTTATCAAGTTTCTTGCAGGTTTCGGTTTATAGTCCTTAATTGGGACTCATAACAGGGTTACTCACATTACCCCATGCATAGCATAACATCATACCATTGCATGCATCCTGCATACATCCTAACCCATTTCAAGGATCTCAAGGGCTTGTGATGCAGTTCATGATGAATCAAACATCTAACAAGGGGCAAAGAGGATTTATTTTCCTCTAGCCAAAGTTGTCAGGGGCTATGACCCACTTGATATGGTGAGCCTTTGACACTTGAAGAAGGACTCTCAACAAGTATGGAGTACCTTCAATCAAGTTACCGGTTTTCAAATTCTAACAAATTTTTTGTCTACCCCGCGAGGTCCTTGAAATCATTGCAGGCATGTCATACCCATCATTGCATTACAGGTACCCCTTTTGCAGGTCACTTACCTTTCTCGCTGTTTATTTCAGCAATGGCCTTCCAACCAGATAACCAGGGTCTTCAGGCTCAAGAGACTCAGTTCAGGGAAATCTTCCTAGGTCTATCCAAGGGGCAAGAAGAGCTGAGGACCCTCCTCATGGGGAATCTGATCAGAAAAAGTCCCGAAGATGACAAGGACGAGCAGCTGAAACGTCTACAAGCTGAGGTAGACACACTGAAAGCCCAGATGCTGGGGCAAAGGGCACTCATTCAAGGTTTAGCTCAGGAGCAAGGAGAGCTGAGGGCCATGATCAGTCAAGGCAAATCCAACATGAAGCTACCAGTCCAAGTCAAGGACCAAGTCTTTGATCAGTTACCAAGAGGACAACAGTCTGGTATGGTGAAGAATGGACATCCCCAAGTTGTTACTACTTCACAAACCCAACATCAACGGGGTAATCGGCGTAAGCGATATACACCTGGAAGACATTTCTCTGAGACTGGTATACCATCATCTCTAATGCTGAAACGCTTGTTGGAGGTCAATCTGATTACCTTAAAGGGTCCTCCCCAGAATCCCGACACCTCTGCTCCCACTTACAACCCTGATGAAAGATGCGCCTACCATTCTGACAGTCCTGGACATGACACCGACGACTGTTGGAGCTTGAAGAACAAGATCCAGGACTTGATCGACGGAAGGGTGTTGGAGTTCATGCCGGGTGGCCAAATAAAAATCTTCTGCTAAGAATCTTCCACTTGAGATGACTAGTTCAAATTAGGAAATTTTTGTTCATTCGAATGTTCAAGTTGCAATTTTCTTCTGTTCAAACATTTATTCATGTTAAAACATTGTTGTTCCATTAATGCATCGCTTATGTCTATTTTGAATCAATATATTCACATTTACTATATGCAAATTGTTTCATATTTTTTCTGATGTCAACTCTCGTTAATTCTAAGCCTCTTGAGGGAGGATGACGAAAACGATACCTAATCTACAGTATGCTTTTGAACAGACCCCGCTGATGAGGTACAGGCATTGTTTCAATTCCTAAACACTGGAGTTATAAGGAAGATAATCCCTCGTCAACCCATCTGAGCCAAAGAAGTAGGAGTTTTTCTTGTCGAAATTTAAAACCCTTAATCATAACCTGGGGCAGGGTAGTTCTCTCAGTTGATCCAAGTGCATAATGAATGGCACCAAAGAGATCCTTACGAAAAAAGAAAGACAGTGATGGTTCAGAACAATCAAAAGGACAGTCAGTCATGATCAAAATTCATAAATGAAAAGCCCAAAAAGTCTAAACCTATGAAAAGAGACTTATGAAACTGGGGGCATCCCGCTGACTGTAATTCCCAAAAAGGAAACAGTTCAGGCAAAATAGGGATAACGAAACCAAAAAAAAAAAAAAAAAAAAAAAAAAAAAGAGGTCTCACAAACCCTCAACAAAAACAAAGAAGGACTGCCTATTCAAAATAAGCTATCAACATCTGAACCATTACTGGAACATCAAAGTAAAGACTCAAGCAAGGTCTAACGCATGATCAACTGAGTTTAGGTTTGGAGAACATCACGAAGAGCGGGTGGGTACAAATAAAATTTGAGCCTTTATCCTTTGTTTCTTAAACCATGAACCAGGCCACGTTATAACCCTCAAAAGTCCTAGCTGAAGCATGGGTTAGTTCGAAAGCATACTGTTACGAAGGTATCCTGACTCCTTAGGGCTACGGTAAATACAGAGTTGACATCATGTTTTACAAACATTCACATGTTTTATGAAAAAAAAAAACGCATTTTCAAAATCTTCAAGACAGACATAAGCTTTGCATTTTTAACATAACTTTGTTTGCATATAACTTTTTGTTTGAACAGCATAGAAATTCGCATGACGAAAGTCTAATGAACAAAAGTACCTCCAATCAAGGGGCATGGCACGACTATTGTCCATCATCTGGGGCAGTCCAATCAAGATTCGGAGAATCTCTCAAAAGGCCAATAGCCTGGGGCAAATCTCTGCCTGAGTCACTCAGGGCATTCCAACAACAAATCTTGCCTGATCAAACACCTTCTGATGGCATGACAAAACACTTCTGACAGGGGCAACTCCCTACATTCTGAGAACACGGACATAGTCGAAAAAATACTACGCAAAATCAAAGACCCGCTAGGTTGACATACCTAGGCAAAAATAAGGGCTTCCCGGCGAACCAAAAGGGTTCGGGCAAAAATAAGGGATGAAATAACAAAAAATCTGTACACCCGGCAAGTCGAAAACCTGGAAAGGCGGCTTGGGCAAAAATGGGTAACCCGGTGGACTGAAAACCCAAAAGGGCGGTCCAGGCAAAAGTTAGGGATTAAAGCGTACGACTATGTCCTGTCATCTTGCCATTTGCCTACCAGAAGAAGGTTTGTCTATCAACAACTATCAGCGCCTCACCGGTCTCCCTATCCCACCTCAGAAACAGGGGCAGCAATGAGTCGTCCAAACAATCTAATGGCTCTGTCCTTCAAGGTACCAAGGTAGGTTCAGCTAAAGAACATGACCAGTACATCTTAAACTCCCCCAGAAGAGTCCAATCCAGCTTCACCAGCAAAGTTGGAATTCATATCTCCCCAAGCAGTAGGCTTATCCCCAGTATATTCTGGAAGCTTATCCCCTCGCAGAGCACGAACACCTCGTCCGGCTTTATTTAAAGAGTTATTTCCTTAACAGGATATAACTGGGTTATCCTCAGCCAAAAGCCACGGAAAGGTCGTCGTCAACGTAGTTCTTGCCTATCCCCAGCGAAGTCCATCAACACTTCCGACAACAAGGGTATCCTCAGCAAACTATCAACAATCAGCAAAGCATCTCTATCCCCACAGAGTATTGCTTCCCAGCATGGTCACAAGAGTATCTTTTCTCCCCGCAGACTCTTCATTTGCCAAGTTTATTCCTCAACGGAGTTATCCTCTCCTACCGGTATTCTTGCAATTATCATCCCTAGCGGAAGCAAAATCTATTCTTCAACGTCAGCCCAGGATACAACTTCCCGGCACCCGTCAAGGATTCACTTTCGAAAACATACATAAAACTTCACATACATCATCATAGCATGCATAACGCACTGCATCATATAGGTCTCCTTTATGTTGAGAACATCATTGCTTGATCCATATCATGCATTGCATATGACTGACTTTTACCTTTCAGGAAAGATGCAGTTTAAAGTCTCAATCACATTTCAAGACCTAGACCGGTTCAGTTAAATCGACCCTAAGATTTTCCTGATGCTTATCCAGTCAAAGGCCTTCTCTGGTTCAGTCAGATCGACCCTAAGATCTCCCTGATGCTTATCCAGTTGAAGATATTTCAAGACCTAGACCGGTTCAGTTAAATCGACCCTAAGATTTTCCTGATGCTTATCCAGTCAAAGGCCTTCTCTGGTTCAGTCAGATCGACCCCAAGATCTCCCTGATGCTTATCCAGTTGAAGATATTTCAAGACCTAGACCAGTTCAGTTAAATCGACCCTAAGATTTTCCTGATGCTTATCCAGTCAAAGGCCTTCTCTGGTTCAGTCAGATCGACCCTAAGATCTCCCTGATGCTTATCCAGTTGAAGATAGTTCAAGACCTAGACCGGTTCAGTTAAATCGACCCTAAGATTTTCCTAATGCTTATCCAGTCAAAGGCCTTCTCTGGTTCAGTCAGATCGACCCTAAGATCTCCCTGATGCTTATCCAGTTGAAGATATTTCAAGACCTAGACCGGTTCAGTTAAATCGACCCTAAGATTTTCCTGATGCTTATCCAGTCAAAGGCCTTCTCTGGTTCAGTCAGATCGACCCTAAGATCTCCCTGATGCTTATCCAGTTGAAGATAGTTCAAGACCTAGACCGGTTCAGTTAAATCGACCCTAAGATTTTCCTGATGCTTATCCAGTCAAAGGCCTTCTCTGGTTCAGTCAGATCGACCCTAAGATCTCCCTGATTCTTATCCAGTTGAAGATATTCCAAGACCTTGTCCGGTTCAGTTAAATCGACCCTAAGATTTTCCTGATGCTTATCCAGTCAAAGGCCTTCTCTGGTTCAGTCAGATTGACCCTAAGATCTCCCTGATGCTTATCCAGTTGAAGATATTCCAAGACCTTGTCCGGTTCAGTTAAATCGACCCTAAGATTTTCCTGATGCTTATCCAGTCAAAGGCCTTCTCTGGTTCAGTCAGATCGACCCTAAGATCTCCCTGATGCTTATCCAGTTGAAGATATTCCAAGACCTTGTCCGGTTCAGTTAAATCGACCCTAAGATTTTCCTGATGCTTATCCAGTCAAAGGCCTTCTCTTGGTTCAGTCAGATCGACCCTAAGATCTCCCTGAGGCTTATCCAGTTGAAGATATTTCAAGACCTAGACCGGTTCAGTTAAATCGACCCTAAGATTTTCCTGATGCTTATCCAGTCAAAGGCCTTCTCTTGGTTCAGTCAGATCGACCCTAAGATCTCCCTGATGCTTATCCAGTTGAAGATATTTCAAGACCTAGACCGGTTCAGTTAAATCGACCCTAAGATTTTCCTGATGCTTATCCAGTCAAAGGCCTTCTCTTGGTTCAGTCAGATCGACCCTAAGATCTCCCTGATGCTTACCCAGTTGAAGATATGCCAAGACCTTGACCGGTTCAGTTAAATCGACCCTAAGATTTTCCTGATGCTTATCCAGTCAAAGGCTTTCTCTTGGTTCAGTCAGATCGACCCTAAGATCTCCCTGATGCTTATCCAGTTGAAGATATTCCAAGACCTTGTCCGGTTCAGTTAAATCGACCCTAAGATTTTCCTGATTCCTACCCAGTCAAAGGCCTCTCTGGTTCAGTCAGATCGACCCTAAGATCTCCCTGATTCTTATTCCAGTAGAAGACACCCAAGATTTTTCTCAACAAGCGTTGTTGAAGTTAAAGACACCCAAGATTTTTCTCAACGAGCGTTGTTGAAGTTAAAGTCACCCAAGGTTCTCTTACCATTCATGCTAAGGCATTAACCATCCCTGGTTCATTCATCAGCGTTTGAAGCTCCAGATTCAGCTCCTGTAACCAGTCAGGACACATCTATACCAAGCAGCTAAAATCAGCTCCTGCAACGTGTCAGGTACTCATTTTCTCTTTTGCAGGTATGCAGGTTCTCGCTAAGGAATCTCCTACGCGATCAACATCCAGATGGCATCTATAAGCCCATCGTCCTATCCAGCAATCTCCAAATGGCAGCTATAAGCCCATTCCCCCATCACTGTCACTATGTGAGCGCAAATTTCTGGGCACTTTAGTGTCCAATCATCTTCTACCCTCGGATTACGAAAGGCACGTCAGCCAATCTGCATCCTCAGGTCTAAGAAGATTGAACAGGGGCAACTGTTGTACCCCAAAATTTGCCCTCCCATATTCATCAAAGAACTGCCAAGCCAAGTCACAAAATTCCCCAAGGGTTGTGCAGTGCAACAGTCTCTCATACAGTCAAAACTAGGGTTTGTGTTCTGATCAAGAATTGAAAGTTTTCAAAGGCCCAATCAAGTCTCATATGCCTACAAATGTGGTCAAGTATCCTCATACCAAGTTTCAAGGCATTCAGCTCAAAATTGCACAGTCAAAACCCTAGATTGCACTACAGTCAACTGTAGGGGCAAAATGGTCATTTGGCAGTCAAAAGTTCAAATTTTTGGTCAACATATCATTTTGAAGCCACAAACATCATTTTATCAATGCTTGATCATGATTCTCAAAAATTGGCTCAGAAAATCATCAAGATGCAAAAGTTACTATATTTGGACAGCTGAAAAAGTCAACTGAAATTGACCAGGGCATAACTTTCACATGGATTATCAGAAAAATTCCATCCAAAGCTCATTTTGAAGAGAAAGACATTTCCTACAACTCATCTTCATATTCCAAGTCCAAGAAATGCTCTCACAAAAAGTTATCAATTTCAACATTATAGGTCATTTTCAAAAGTCAAAAAAAGGGACTTTAAGTCAAAGGCCATAACTTGAGATTGGTAAATCAAAATGACATGGGACCAAAGGCATTGGTTAGAGGACTCAAAGACCTTTCCAAAATGTCCAAGAACATGTGAAAAGCTTGAAAATTGAGCAAGTTATGCCTTGTGGAATTTGGGCAATTTTTAGGAATTTTGAAAAGTCAACATTGATGCAAATGATCCAAAAATGCAAATGGGCCCATTTTTCTTCCAAGTTTCTTCATGCCAAGCCTATGCACGACCATTAAGCCCAAGGGGAAGTATTTTCTCATTTTTTAATTATTTATTTGAATTTATATTAATATTAATTCATTTAAATTATTTAAATATGTGAAAAATATAAACTTGACCTAAAAAAATCTTTTCATGCATGTTTTACTATCAATATATCGTGCTTAGCCAATTATGGAAGGTTTTGGTTTGATTTGAACTAATTGACACCAAATTGCACATGAAAAAGATATGTAAAGATTCTTAGAAAATCAATTTGCAAAATCATTGAATGCCTTGGATTGTATCAAGTTTTGTTGACCTAATTATCTCACTACATAACCCTGATCATAAACCTAATGAAAAAAGGACTAGAAGCTGCGCTCAGAAGCCATACACAAACTTGAATTTTTTCCCATAAAACACAAAACTGATTTCAAGGTTATAGGTGGATTCAAGCCTCCATTCCTTTTCCAATAGCTTCCTTAGGCACTCCTGAACGTGTGCCAATCATAAACAACAAGCAAAGCTCCAAGAATTGGTAGATTATGTTCAAACTGAACCACGAAATTCTTGAAATCGTATAGCATAATTCAAGCATCTTTTTGCATTTTTCTTTATTGATTCATGTTCATAATGATGTTTCTAAGCTAACCAACGTATTCAATTATGTTTTTGTGCCACATATGCGAATCTACCATGTTTGGATATTAGGGTTTGCAGGTTTTAAAATTGGGGTTTCCCAAACCAAGTGAAATTAGACCATCCCAGTATCACCATTGCATTCAGTACACCAAGACGAAGAGATTCATGTATTCGCGATGAATTTATATTCAAAGATGAGCTGATCGTTATTTTCTTTAAACCCCTCTAAAACCACACAACAAAAACCGTGGCCTATCTGTTTTAGTTTCAGGGAAGACGAGGACGAAGACCTCGTGGCAAAGCATGATAGGCGGATTTGAAAATTCGCGCGCGTTCCAAGCATTGTTCCACTTTTCTTTTATATTATTTGTATGATATTATATATTAAAGGTGATTGAAATGGCTTAGTGGCAGGGACATGTGTTGGTAACATCAAAGACCTGGGTTCAAGTCCCAGGTCTGGCAAATTTCAATATTATTTTTCAACGTAAATTCCCATGCAGCGCTTCTGTGGAGGCGTACCATATGCCATCCTGATCCAAGCACACACGTGTCCCAGGCGACCACACCAAAGGCCTAGATCTGAAGAACATGTATACAAGAGTCAACGCATTAGCACACAATCTGGGAAAGTCAGTGAATTTCAATGCTTAATTGGGCCAGAATTCTAAGGCCTTACCTCCAATATTGGGACTACACCCCACTCTGGTTTGCAACTTCTTTCAATTTTTTACTTATTTTTATTTTATTGTTAATCATTATGTTATTTATTTTATTGCTTTAATTTAATTAAATATTTTTTACAATACATAAAAAATACAGAAAATTCAGAAAAGACAAAAATATAATATATATTTATTTTAATTATTTTTCATAAAAAACTTGCATGTAAATTAGTTAATTTAAATTAGGGTTTATTGTTAATTCTTTTCATAATAAATATAAAAAATGTAGAATTAGGTTAATTAACAATTTTGATTCCTTTTCATATTTTTCCTTTTTATCACAATAGTATTTATTTATTTATTTTATTTTTATAATTAAATGTATATAAATAACTTAGATTTAAATTAGGTTAAAAATTCAATCTTTTTCTTAATAACTTAAAAAAACATTAGAATTAGGGTTTACATCCAATTTTTTTAGTTTTAATTAATTCTTTTTCTTTTAAATTTTAAAAAAACACAAAAATACCAAAAACATTTAATTTTTCATTTTTTATTTTAATTCCTTATTAATTTAATATTTTGCAAAAGGGTCCAGCGCCCGTCGCTTTAATTATTAATTTCGCACATTTTACTTTGTCGCTTATTATAATTATGTACATGTCCCAAAGCCTTGTAACAATTTTATTTCTCGCACTTTTATTGCTTTATTTATTTTTCAGTCAAATCGGGTCCGGTTTAATTTTGGCGGTGTGGACCCGCGCCATTTGTAATAGCCTTAGATTTATTTTTTCGCAAACTTTATAACTGTTAAATAAGCATGCAAGAATGAATGTCTTAATTAAAATCAAGCGTAGATCACAAATAAACATGACAAGACAAATAACTGAAACATGACACACGATTCGCACACACCACCCCTAGGGTACGCCTCACTGTTGCCTTTCGAAAGGTGATCGTCGAGTAGAGGATGTCTTAGTAAGTCCTCATGATCCGGGAACCTGGCATGAGGGTAGCTTCTAAGGTGTCTTCCCATTGCTCTGGTGATCACCACGTCCCGAACATCGAATTGACTCGAACAACTCCAATAGTGGTGCTACCTACCTCTCAATGGTGGGATGGCACTACTTTTAAGGACATTTACACAGACGAATTCCTTAGGGTAGGTAGGTTCTCAAGGATACTTGCTCTCTTCAAAACAAACTGAAATCTTTTCACACCAACACTTTTCAAAAGCTTTCAAAGCAAATTTTTCAAACACTCTGACGTACGAGTCGAACTGAAATTTTTCAAAGAAACTTTCTTAAACCCACATTGAAAAGCAAACAAAACAATTTTGAAAACACATTGAGCAAGTATCTAAGAGCCCATGGATAACCATGGATAGAAAGGGTGCTAACACCTTCCCTTTCTATAACCTACCTCCCGAACCGAGAGCAATCTCTTTTAAGGAATTTTTCTGTGCTTTTGTCCTTTCCTATTGGAGAAAATAAAAGACGGTGGCGACTCTTGCTTACCGCGACATTTCGCGAAACCAGCTAAAAAACAGTCAGTTCCAGATCCACCGATCACAACGTTGTTATTGTTGTTGTTGTTTATTTGATGTTTTTGTTGTTGTTGACGTTGTTGTTGTTGTTTATTTGACGTTGTTAATGTTGTTGACGTTGTTGTTGTTGTTTTTGTTGTTTATTTGACGTTGTTGTTGTTGTTATTGTTGTTGTTGTTGTTGTTTATTTGACATTGTTGTTGTTGTTTATTTGACGATGTTGTTGTTGTTGTTATTTATTTGACGTTGTTGTTGTTGTTGTTTATGTGACGTTGTTGTTGTTGTTGTTTATTTGATATTATTGACGTTGTTATTGTTGTTGTATATTTGACGATGTTGTTGTTGTTGTTTATTTGACGTTGTTGTTGTTGTTTATGTGACGTTGTTGTTGTTGTTTATTTGACATTGTCGTTGTTGTTGTTGTTGACATTGTTGTTGTTGTTGTTTATTTGACGTTGTTTTAGTATTATTGTTTATTTGACATTGTTTTTGTTATTTATTGACGTTGTTGTTGTTGTTGTTTATTTGACATTGTTGTTGGTTTTTATTTAACGTAGTTATTGTTGTTGACGTTGTTATTGTTGTTGTTGTTGTTGTTTATTTGACGTTGTTGTTGTTGTTGTTGACATAGTTGTTGTTGTTGTTTATTTGACGTTGTTGTTGTTGTTGACATTGTTGTTTATTTGACGTTGTTGTTGTTGTTGTTGTTTATTTGACGTTGTTGTTGTTGTTGTTTATTTGACGTTGTTGTTTTTATTTATTTGACATTGTTGTTGTTGTCGACGTTGTTGTTGTTGTTGTTTATTTGACATTGTTGTTGTTGTTGTTGATGTTGTTGTTGCTGTTATTGTTTATTTAATGTTGTTTTAGTATTGTTGTTTATTTGACATTGTTGTTGTTATTTATTTGACGTTGTTGTGGGTGACATTGTTGTTGTTGTTTATTTGACGTTGTTGTTGTTGTTTATTTGACGTAGTTGTTGTTGTTGACGTTGTTGTTGTTGATGTTGTTGTTGTTGTTGTTGTTTATTTGACGTTGTTGTTGTTGTTATTGTTGTTGTTTATTTGACATTGTTGTTGTTGTTGTTTATTTGACGTTGTTGTTGTTGTTTATTTGACATTGTTGTTGTTGTTGTTTATTTGACATTGTTATTGTTGTTTATTTGACGTTGTTTTTGTTATTTGACGTTGTTGTTGTCGTTGTTGTATTTGTTGTTGTTGTTGTTGTTGCTTATTTGGCGTTGTTGTTATTGTTGTTGTTTATTTGACATTGTTGTTGTTGTTGACGTTGTTGTTGTTGTTGTTGTTAATTTGACAATGTTTTTGTTGTTGTTGTTGACGTTGTTGTTGTTTATTTGATGTTGTTTTAGTATTGTTGTTTATTTGACATTGTTGTTGTTATTTATTTGACGTTGTTGTGGGTGACATTGTTGTTGTTGTTTATTTGACGTTGTTGTTGTTGTTTATTTGACGTAGTTGTTGTTGTTGACGTTGTTGTTGTTGATGTTGTTGTTGATGTTGTTGTTGTTGTTTATTTGACATTGTTGTTGATGTTGTTGTTGTTGTTGTTGTTTATTTGATATTGTTGACGTTGTTGTTGTTGTTGTATATTTGACGATGTTGTTGTTGTTGTTTATTTGACGTTGTTGTTGTTGTTTATGTGACGTTGTTGTTGTTGTTGTTTATTTGACATTGTTGTTGTTGTTGTTGTTGTTAACGTTGTTGTTGTTGTTGTTTATTTGACGTTGTTTTAGTATTGTTGTTTATTTGACATTGTTTTTGTTATTTATTGGACGTTGTTGTTGTTGTTGTTTATTTGACATTGTTGTTGGTTTTTATTTGACGTAGTTGTTGTTGTTGACGTTGTTATTGTTGTTGTTGTTGTTTATTTGACGTTTTTGTTGTTGTTGATGTTCTTGTTGTTGTTGTTATTTATTTGACATTGTTGTTGTTGTTATTGTTGTTGTTGTTGTTGTTGTTGTTTATTTGACATTGTTGTTGTTGTTCTTGACATTGTTGTTGTTGTTGTTTATTTGATGTTGTTGTTGTTGTTTATTTTACATTGTTATTGTTGTTGACGTTGTTGTTGTTGTCGTTTATTTGACGTTGTTGTTGTTGTTGTTGTTGTTGTTGTTTATTTGACGTTGTTGTTGTTGTTGTTGTTGTTTATTTGACGTTGTTGTTGTTGTTGTTGACATAGTTGTTGTTGTTGTTTATTTGACGCTATTGTTGTTGTTGACGTTGTTGTTTATTTGACGTTGTTGTTGTTGTTTATTTGACGTTGTTGTTGTTGTTGTTTATTTGACGTTGTTGTTTTTATTTATTTGACATTGTTGTTGTTGTCGACGTTGTTGTTGTTGTTGTTTATTTGACATTGTTGTTGTTGTTGTTGACGTTGTTGTTGTTGTTATTGTTTATTTAATGTTGTTTTAGTATTGTTGTTTATTTGACATTGTTGTTGTTATTTATTTGACGTTGTTGTGGGTGACATTATTGTTGTTGTTTATTTGACGTTGTTGTTATTGTTTATTTGACGTAGTTGTTGTTGTTGACGTTGTTGTTGTTGATGTTGTTGTTGATGTTGTTGTTGTTGTTGTTTATTTGACGTTGTTGTTGTTGTTATTGTTGTTGTTTTTGTTGTTTATTTGACGTTGTTGATGTTGTTGTTGTTTATTTGACGTTGTTGTTGTTGTTGTTTATTTGACGTTGTTGTTGTTATTGTTGACATAGTTGTTGTTGTTGTTTATTTGACGTTGTTATTGTTGTTGACATTGTTGTTTATTTGACGTTGTTGTTGTTGTTTATTTGACGTTGTTGTTGTTGTTTATTTGACGATGTTGTTGTTATTTATTTGACATTGTTGTTGTTGTTGACGTTGTTGTTGTTGTTGTTTATTTGACATTGTTGTTGTTGTTGACGTTGTTGTTGTTGTTGTTTATTTGACATTGTTGTTGTTGTTGTTGTTGTTGTTGTTTATTTGATGTTGTTTTAGTATTGTTGTTTATTTGACATTGTTGTTGTTATTTATTTGACGTTGTTGTGGGTGACATTGTTGTTGTTGTTTATTTGACGTTGTTGTTGTTGTTTATTTGACGTAGTTGTTGTTGTTGACGTTGTTGTTGTTGATGTTGTTGTTGATGTTGTTGTTGTTGTTGTTGTTTATTTGACGTTGTTGTTGTTGTTATGGTTGTTGTTTATTTGACATTGTTGTTGTTGTTGTTGTTTATTTGACGTTGTTGTTGTTGTTGTTTATTTGACGTTGTTGCTGTTTTTATTTATTTGACGTTGTTGCTGTTGTTGTTATTGTTTATTTGACGTTGTTGTTGTTGTTGTTGTTTATTTGACATTGTTATTGTTGTTTATTTGACGTTGTTGTTGTTGTCGTTGTTGTATTTGTTGTTGTTGTTGTTGTTGCTTATTTGACGTTGTTGTTATTGTTGTTGTTTATTTGACGTTGTTGTTGTTGTTTAATTGACGTTGTTGTTGTTGTTGTTTATTTGACGTTGTTGTTGTTGTTGTTGTATTTGTTGTTGTTGTTGTTGTTGTTGTTTATTTGACGTTGTTGTTGTTGTTTTTGTTTATTTGAAGTTATTATTGTTGTTGTTTATTTGACGTTGTTATTGTTGTTGTTGTTTATTTGATGTTTTTGTTGTTGTTGACGTTGTTGTTGTTGTTTATTTGACGTTGTTAATGTTGTTGACGTTGTTGTTGTTGTTTTTGTTGTTTATTTGACGTTGTTGTTGTTGTTATTGTTGTTGTTGTTGTTGTTGTTGTTTATTTGACATTGTTGTTGTTGTTTATTTGACGATGTTGTTGTTGTTGTTGTTGTTATTTATTTGACGTTGTTGTTGTTGTTGTTGTTTATGTGACGTTGTTGTTGTTGTTGTTTATTTGATATTGTTGACGTTGTTGTTGTTGTTGTATATTTGACGATGTTGTTGTTATTGTTTATTTGACGTTGTTGTTGTTGTTTATGTGACGTTGTTGTTGTTGTTTATTTGACATTGTCGTTGTTGTTGTTGTTGACATTGTTGTTGTTGTTGTTTATTTGACGTTGTTTTAGTATTGTTGTTTATTTGACATTGTTTTTGTTATTTATTGGACGTTGTTGTTGTTGTTGTTTATTTGACATTGTTGTTGGTTTTTATTTGACGTAGTTATTGTTGTTGACGTTGTTATTGTTGTTGTTGTTGTTTATTTGACGTTGTTGTTGTTGTTGTTGACATAGTTGTTGTTGTTGTTTATTTGACGTTGTTGTTGTTGTTGACATTGTTGTTTATTTGACGTTGTTGTTGTTGTTGTTGTTTATTTGACGTTGTTGTTGTTGTTGTTTATTTGACGTTGTTGTTTTTATTTATTTGACATTGTTGTTGTTGTCGACGTTGTTGTTGTTGTTGTTTATTTGACATTGTTGTTGTTGTTGTTGATGTTGTTGTTGCTGTTATTGTTTATTTAATGTTGTTTTAGTATTGTTGTTTATTTGACATTGTTGTTGTTATTTATTTGACGTTGTTGTGGGTGACATTGTTGTTGTTGTTTATTTGACGTTGTTGTTGTTGTTTATTTGACGTAGTTGTTGTTGTTGACGTTGTTGTTGTTGATGTTGTTGTTGTTGTTTATTTGACGTTGTTGTTGTTGTTATTGTTGTTGTTTATTTGACATTGTTGTTGTTGTTGTTTATTTGACGTTGTTGTTGTTGTTTATTTGACATTGTTGTTGTTGTTGTTTATTTGACATTGTTATTGTTGTTTATTTGACGTTGTTTTTGTTATTTGACGTTGTTGTTGTCGTTGTTGTATTTGTTGTTGTTGTTGTTGTTGCTTATTTGGCGTTGTTGTTATTGTTGTTGTTTATTTGACGTTGTTGTTGTTGTTTATTTGACGTTGTTGTTGTTATTTATTTGACGTTGTTGTTGTTGTTGTTTATTTGACGTTGTTGTTGTTGTTGTTGACGTTGTTGTTGTATTTGTTGTTGTTGTTGTTTATTTGACGTTGTTGTTGTTGTTGTTTTTGTTTATTTGACGTTATTATTGTTGTTGTTTATTTGACGTTGTTATTGTTGTTGTTGTTGTTGTTTATTTGATGGTTTTGTTGTTGTTGACGTTGTTGTTGTTGTTGTTTATTTGACATTGTTAATGTTGTTGACGTTGTTGTTGTTGTTTTTGTTGTTTATTTGACGTTGTTGTTGTTGTTATTGTTGTTGTTGTTGTTGTTGTTTATTTGACGATGTTGTTGTTGTTGTTGTTGTTATTTATTTGACGTTGTTGTTCTTGTTGTTATTTATGTGACGTTGTTGTTGTTGTTGTTTATTTGACATTGTTGACGTTGTTGTTGTTGTTGTATATTTGACATTGTTGACGTTGACGTTGTTGTTGTTGTTTATGTGACCTTGTTGTTGTTGTTGTTGTTGTTGTTTATTTGACATTTTTGTTGTTGTTGTTGTTGACGTTGTTGTTGTTGTTGTTTATTTAACGTTGTTTTAGTATTGTTGTTTATTTGACATTGTTGTTGTTATTTATTGGACGTTGTTGTGGGTGACATTGTTGTTGTTGTTGTATATTTGACATTGTTGTTGTTGTTTATTTGACGTAGTTGTTATTGTTGACGTTGTTGTTGTTGTTGTTGTTGTTTATTTGACGTTTTTGTTGTTGTTGATGTTCTTGTTGTTGTTGTTGTTGTTTATTTGACGTTGTTATTGTTGTTATTGTTTTTGTTGTTGTTGATGTTCTTGTTGTTGTTGTTGTTGTTTATTTGACGTTGTTATTGTTGTTATTGTTTTTGTTGTTGTTGTTGTTGTTTATTTGACATTGTTGTTGTTGTTCTTGACATTGTTGTTATTGTTGTTTATTTGATGTTGTTGTTGTTGTTGTTTATTTGACATTGTTGTTGTTGTTAACGTTGTTGTTGTCGTTGTTTATTTGACGTTGTTGTTGTTGTTGTTTATATGACGTTGTTGTTGTTGTTGTTTATTTGACGTTGTTGTTGTTGTTGTTGACATAGTTGTTGTTGTTGTTTATTTGACGTTGTTGTTGTTGTTGACGTTGTTGTTTATTTGACGTTGTTGTTGTTTTTTATTTCACGTTGTTGTTGTTGTTGTTTATTTGACATTGTTGTTGTTATTTATTTGACATTGTTGTTGTTGTTGACGTTGTTGTTGTTGTTGTTGTTTATTTGACAATGTTGTTGTTGTTGTTGTTGTTGACGTTGTTGTTGTTGTTGTTGTTTATTTGATGTTGTTTTAGTATTGTTGTTTATTTGACATTGTTGTTGTTATTTATTTGACGTTGTTGTGGGTGACATTGTTGTTGTTGTTTATTTGACGTTGTTGTTTATTTGACGTAGTTGTTGTTGTTGACGTTGTTGTTGTTGATGTTGTTGTTGTTGTTTATTTGACATTGTTGTTGTTTATTTGACATTGTTATTATTGTTGTTTATTTGACGTTGTTGTTGTTGTTGTTTATTTGACGTTGTTGCTGTTTTTATTTATTTGACGTTGTTGCCGTTGTTGTTATTGTTTATTTGACGTTGTTGTTGTTGTTGTTTATTTGACATTGTTATTGTTGTTTATTTGACGTTGTTTTTGTTATTTGACGTTGTTGTTGTTGTTGTCGTTGTTGTATTTGTTGTTGTTGTTGTTGTTGTTGCTTATTTGACGTTGTTGTTGTTGTTGTTGTTGTTTATTTGACGTTGTTGTTGTTGTTTATTTGACGTTGTTGTTGTTGTTGTTGTTTATTTGACGTTGTTGTTGTTGTTGTTGACGTTGTTGTTGTTGTTGTTGTTGTTTATTTGACGTTGTTGTTGTTGTTTTTGTTTATTTGACGTTATTATTGTTGTTGTTTATTTGACGTTGTTATTGTTGTTATTGTCGTTGTTTATTTGATGTTTTTGTTGTTGTTGACGTTGTTGTTGTTGTTTATTTGACGTTGTTAATGTTGTTGACGTTTTTGTTGTTGTTGACGTTGTTGTTGTTGTTATTGTTGTTGTTGTTGTTGTTTATTTGACGTTATTGTTGTTGTTGTTGTTTATTTGACGTTGTTGTTGTTGTTGTTGTTATTTATTTGACGTTGTTGTTGTTGTTGTTTATGTGACGTTGTTGTTGTTGTTTTTGTTTATTTGACATTGTTGACATTGTTGTTGTTGTTGTATATTTGACGATGTTGTTGTTGTTGTTGTTTATTTGACGTTGTTGTTGTTGTTTATGTGACGTTGTTGTTCTTGTTGTTTATTTGAAATTGTTGTTGTTGTTATTGACGTTGTTGTTGTTGTTTATTTGACGTTGTTGTTGTTGTTGTTGTTGTTATTTATTTGACGTTGTTGTTGTTGTTGTTATTTATGTGACGTTGTTGTTGTTGTTGTTTATTTGACATTGTTGACGTCGTTGTTGTTGTTGTTGTATATTTGACATTGTTGACGTTGACGTTGTTGTTGTTGTTTATGTGACCTTGTTGTTGTTGTTGTTGTTGTTGTTTATTTGACATTTTTGTTGTTGTTGTTGTTGACGTTGTTGTTGTTGTTGTTTATTTAACGTTGTTTTAGTATTGTTGTTTATTTGACATTGTTGTTGTTATTTATTGGACGTTGTTGTGGGTGACATTGTTGTTGTTGTTGTATATTTGACATTGTTGTTGTTGTTTATTTGACGTAGTTGTTGTTGTTGACGTTGTTGTTGTTGTTGTTGTTGTTGTTTATTTGACGTTTTTGTTGTTGTTGATGTTCTTGTTGTTGTTGTTGTTGTTTATTTGACGTTGTTATTGTTGTTTGGTCTGTTGTGTATGTTGTTGTTGTTGTTGTTGTTGTATTTGACGTTGTTGTGTGTTATGTTGTGTTGTAGGGTGTATTGGTGGTGTGTTGTTGGTGTGTGTTTGTAAGGTGTTGTTTGTTGTTGTTGTTTATTTGACTGTTGTCTGTTGTTGTTTCGTTGTTTGTGACGTTGTTGTTGTTGGTTGGTTGTTGTCTGTTGTGTATGTTGACTGTTGTTGTTGACGTTGTTGTTTATTTGACGTTGTTGTTGTTATGTTGACAGTTGTTGTTGGTTGTTGTTTATTTGACGTGTTGTTGTTGTTTATTTGACATTGTTGTATTTGTAGTTGTGTTGTTGTTGTTTTTGTTCGTTGTTGTATGTTGTGTTATTGATCTGTTGTTGTTTGTTGACTGGTTGTTGATTGTTGTACGTTGTGTTGTCTTATTATGATGTTCGTTTTGTATTGTTGATTTATTTGACATTGTTGTTGTTATTTATTTGACGTTAGTTGTGGACGTACATTGTTGTCTTGTTGTTTATTTGACAGTTGTTGTTATTTGTGTAGTTGTTGTTCGTTGAGTTGTTGTTGTTGATGTTGTTTAGTATGTTGTTTTATTTGACATTGTTGTTGTTATTTATTTGACAGTTGTTAGTATTGTTGTTTATATGACGTTGTTGCTGTTGTTGTTTACTTGGCTGTGTTGTTGATCTTTTTTATTTATTTGCCGTTGTCTGGTTCCGACTGTTATTGTTATTTGACGTTGTTGTCTGTTGTTGTTTATTTGACACTTGTTATTGTTGTTTATTTGACCGTTAGTTTACTTGTTATTTGACGTTGTGTTGTTGTTGTCGTCGTTGTATTTGCTTGTTGCTTGCTGTTGTTGTTTGCCTTGTTGACTGTTGTCTGTTGTATATTATGAACGAACTTGCTTCGCTTGTTGTCTGTTTATTTGCGACTCGCTTGTTGTTGTTCTATTTGACGTATTTGGTGTTGTTGATTGTTGGACGTCTCGTTGTTGTTGTTGTCGTTGTTGTACTTTGTTGTACTGATGTTGTTGGTATGCTATTTTGACTTATGGTCTGACTGTTGTTGTTGTTGTTGTTGTTTATATGAAGTTGTTGTTGTTGTTTATCTGAAGTTATTATTGTTGTTGTTTATTTGACGTTGTTATTGTTGTTATTGTCGTTGTTTATTTGATGTTTTTGTTGTTGTTGACGTTGTTGTTGTTGTTTATTTGACGTTGTTAATGTTGTTGACGTTTTTGTTGTTGTTGACATTGTTGTTGTTGTTATTGTTGTTGTTGTTGTTGTTTATTTGACGTTATTGTTGTTGTTGTTGTTTATTTGACGTTGTTGTTGTTGTTGTTGTTATTTATTTGACGTTGTTGTTGTTGTTGTTTATGTGACGTTGTTGTTGTTGTTTTTGTTTATTTGACATTGTTGACATTGTTGTTGTTGTTGTATATTTGACGATGTTGTTGTTGTTGTTGTTTATTTGACGTTGTTGTTGTTGTTTATGTGACGTTGTTGTTCTTGTTGTTTATTTGAAATTGTTGTTGTTGTTATTGACGTTGTTGTTGTTGTTTATTTGACGTTGTTTTAGTATTGTTGTTTATTTGACATTGTTGTTGTTATTTATTGGACGTTGTTGTGGGTGACATTGTTGTTGTTGTTGTTGTTTATTTGACATTGTTGTTGTTGTTTATTTGATGTAGTTGTTGTTGACGTTGTTGTTGTTGTTGTTGTTGTTGTTGTTGTTTATTTGACGTTTTTGTTGTTGTTGTTGTTGTTGTTGTTTATTTGACGTTGTTGTTGTTGTTATTGTTGTTGTTGTTGTTGTTGTTTATTTGATATTGTTGTTGTTGTTGTTTATTTGACATTGTTATTGTTGTTTATTTGACGTTGATGTTGTTGACGGTGTTGTTGTTGTTGTTGTTTATTTGACATTGTTGTTGTTGTTGTTATTGACATTGTTGTTGTTTATTTGACGTTGTTGTTGTTGTTGTTGTTGTTGTTTATTTGACGTTGTTGTTGTTTATTTGACGTTGTTGTTGTTGTTGTTGTTGTTCTTTATTTGACGTTGTTGTTGTTTATGTGACGTTGTTGTTGTTGTTTATTTGAGGTTGTTGCTGTTGATGTTATTGTTGTTGTTATTGTTTATTTGACGTTGTTGTTGTTTATTTGACGTAGTTGTTGTTGTTGTTGTTTATTTGACGTTTTTGTTGTTGTTTATGTTGTTGTTGTTTTTGTTTTTGTTTATTTGACGTTGTTGTTGTTGTTGTTTATTTGACGTTGTTGTTGTTATTTATATGACGTTGTTGTTATTGTTGTTATTGACGTTGTTGTTGTTGTTGTTGTTGTTTATTTGACGTTGTTGTTGCTGTTTATTTGACATTGTTGTTGTTGTTGTTATTGTTTATTTGACGTTGTTGTTGTTGTTGACGTTATTGTTGTTGTTGTTGACTTAGTTGTTGTTGTTTATTTGACGTTGTTGTTGTTGTTTACGTTGTTGTTTATTTGACGTTGTTGTTGTTGTTGACGTTGTTGTTTATTTGACGTTGTTGTTGTTGTTGTTTATTTGACGTTGTTGTTGTTGTTGTTGACGTTGTTGTTGTTGTTTATTTGACGTTGTTGTTGTTATTTATTTGACATTGTTGTTGTTGTTGACGTTGTTGTTGTTGTTGTTATTTATTTGACATTGTTGTTGTTGTTTTTGACGTTGTTGTTGTTGTTGTTTATTTGACGTTGTTTTAGTATTGTTGTTTATTTGACATTGTTGTTATTATTTATTTGACGTTGTTGTGGGTGACATTGTTGTTGTTGTTTTTTATTTGACGTAGTTGTTTTTGTTGACGTTGTTGTTGTTGTTGTTTATTTGAAGTTTTTGTTGTTGTTGATGTTGTTGTTGTTGTTGTTGTTGACGTTGTTGTTGTTGTTGTTGTTGTTTATTTGACATTTTTGTTGTTGTAGATGTTTTTGTTGTTTTTGTTGTTGTTTATTTGACATTGTTGTTGTTGTTTAATTGACGTTGTTGTTGTTGTTGTTGTTTTTTATTTGACGTTGTTGTTGTTGTTGTTATTGTTGTTGTTGTTGTTTATTTGACATTGTTGTTGTTGTTGTTTATTTGTCGTTGTTGTTGTTGTTGTTTATTTGACGTTGTTGTTGTTGTTGTTTATTTGACGTTGTTGTTGTTGTTTATTTGACATTGTTGTTGTTGTTGTTGTTATTGTTTATTTAACGTTGTTGTTGTTATTTATTTGACGTTGTTGTTGTTGTTGACGTTGTTGTTGTTGTTGTTGTTGTTTATTTGACGTTGTTGTTGTTGTTGACGTTGTTTTTGTTGTTGTTTATTTGACGTTGTTGTTGTTGTTTATTTGACGTTAATTTTGTTGTTGTTTATTTGACACTGTTGTTGTTGTTGTTGTTGTTTATTTGACGTTGTTGTTCATGTTGTTGTTGTTGTTGTTGTTGTTGTTTATTTGACGTTGTTGTTGTTGTTGACATTGTTGTTGTTGTTTATTTGACATTGTTGTTGTTGTTGTTGTTGTTTATTTGACGTTGTTGTTGTTGTTGTTATTTATTTGACGTTGTTGTTGTTGACGGTGTTGTTGTTGTTGTTCTTTATTTGACATTGTTGTTGTTGTTGTTGACGTTGTTGTTGTTTATTTGACGTTGTTGTTGTTGTTGTTGACGATGTTGTTGTTGTTGTTGACTTAGTTGTTGTTGTTGTTGACTTAGTTGTTGTTGTTTATTTGACGTTGTTGTTGTTGTTTACGTTGTTGTTTATTTGACGTTGTTGTTGTTGTTTATTTGATGTTGTTGTTGTTGTTTATTTGACGTTGTTGTTGTTATTTATTTGACATTGTTGTTGTTGTTGACGTTGTTGTTGTTGTTGTTATTTATTTGACATTGTTGTTGTTGTTTTTGACGTTGTTGTTGTTGTTGTTTATTTGACGTTGTTTTAGTATTGTTGTTTATTTGACATTGTTGTTATTATTTATTTGACGTTGTTGTGGGTGACATTGTTGTTGTTGTTTTTTATTTGACGTAGTTGTTTTTGTTGACGTTGTTGTTGTTGTAGTTTATTTAAAGTTTTTGTTGTTGTTGATGTTGTTGTTGTTGTTGTTGTTGACGTTGTTGTTGTTGTTGTTGTTTATTTGACATTTTTGTTGTTGTAGATGTTTTTGTTGTTTTTGTTGTTGTTTATTTGACATTGTTGTTGTTGTTTAATTGACGTTGTTGTTGTTGTTGTTTTTTATTTGACGTTGTTGTTGTTGTTGTTATTGTTGTTGTTGTTGTTTATTTGACATTGTTGTTGCTGTTGTTTATTTGTCGTTGTTGTTGTTGTTGTTTATTTGACGTTGTTGTTGTTGTTGTTGACGTTGTTGTTGTTGTTGTTTATTTGACGTTGTTGTTGTTGTTTATTTGACATTGTTGTTGTTGTTGTTGTTATTGTTTATTTAACGTTGTTGTTGTTATTTATTTGACGTTGTTGTTGTTGTTGACGTTGTTGTTGTTGTTGTTGTTGTTGTTTATTTGACGTTGTTGTTGTTGTTGACGTTGTTTTTGTTGTTGTTTATTTGACGTTGTTGTTGTTGTTGTTGTTTATTTGACGTTAATTTTGTTGTTGTTTATTTGACACTGTTGTTGTTGTTGTTGTTGTTGTTTATTTGACGTTGTTGTTCATGTTGTTGTTGTTGTTGTTTATTTGACGTTGTTGTTGTTGTTGTTGACATTGTTGTTGTTGTTTATTTGACATTGTTGTTGTTGTTGTTGTTTATTTGACGTTGTTGTTGTTGTTGTTGTTGTTTATTTGACGTTGTTGTTGTTGACGGTGTTGTTGTTGTTGTTCTTTATTTGACATTGTTGTTGTTGTTGTTGACGTTGTTGTTGTTTATTTGACGTTGTTGTTGTTGTTGTTCTTTATTTGACGTTGTTGTTGTTTATTTGACGTTGTTGTTGTTGTTGTTGTTCTTTATTTGACATTGTTGTTGCTTATTTGACGTTGTTGTTGTTGTTGTTTATTTGACGTTGTTGTTGACGTTGTTGTTGTTGTTTATTTGATGTTTTTGTTGTTATTTGAAGTTGTTGTTGTTGTATTTGTTGTTGTTGTTGTTTATTTGATGTTGTTGTTGTTGTTTATTTGACATTGTTGTTGTTGTTGTTGACGTTGTTGTTGTAGTTGTTTATTTGACGTTGTTGTTGTTGTTGTTGTTTATTTGATGTTATTTTAGTTGTTGTTGTTTATTTGACGTTGTTGTTGTTTTTTATTTGACGTTGTTGTTGTTGACATTGTTGTTGTTGTTGTTTATTTGATGTTGTTATTGTTGTTTTTTATTTGACTTTGTTGTTGTTGACATTGTTGTTGTTGTTGTTGTTTATTTGACGTTGTTGTTGTTGTTTATTTGACGTTGTTGTTGTTGTTGTTGTTTATTTGACATTGTTGTTGTCGTTGTTGTTAACGTTGTTGTTGTAGTTGTTTATTTGATGTTGTTGTTGTTGTTGTTTATTTGATGTTGTTTTAGTTGTTGTTGTTTATTTGACGTTGTTGTTGTTGACATTGTTGTTGTTGTTGTTTATTTGACGTTCTTGTTGTTGTTGTTGTTTATTTGACGTTGTTGTTGTTATTGTTGTTGTTGTTGTTGTTGTTTATTTGACGTTGTTGTTATTGTTGTTCATTTGACGTTGTTGTTGTTGTTGTTTATTTGATGTTGTTGTTGTTGTTATTTATTTGACGTCGTTGTTGTTGTTTTTGTTTATTTGACGTTGTTGTTGTTGTTGTTTATTTGACGTTGTTATTGTTGTTTATTGGACGTTGTTATTGTTGTTTATTTGACGTTGTTATTGTTATTTTACGTTGTTGTTGTTGTTATATGTGTTGTTGTTGTTGTTGTTGCTTATTTGACGTTGTTGTTATTGTTGCTATTTATTTGACGTTGTTATTGTTGTTGTTTATTTGACGTTGTTGTTGTTGTTATTTATTTGACGTTATTGTTGTTGTTGTTTATTTGACGTTGTTGTTGTTGTTATATTTGTTATTGTTGTTATTGTTGTTGCTTATTTGACGTTGTTGTTATTGTTGTTGTTTATTTGACCTTGTTGTTGTTGTTATTCATTTGATATTGTTGTTGTTGTTGTTTATTTGACGTTGTTGCTGTTGTTGTTCTTTATTTGACGTTGTTGTTGTTGTTGTTGTTTTTGTTGTTTATTTGACGTTTTTGTTGTTATTTATTTGACGTTGTTGTTGTTTATTTGACGTTGTTGTTAACGTTGTTGTTGTTGGTGTTTATTTGACGTTGTTGTTGTTGTTGTTGTTGTTTATTTGACGTTGTTGTTGTTGTTGACGTTGTTATTGTTGTTGTTTATTTGATGTTGTTATTGTTGTTGTTGACATAGTTGTTGTTGTTTATTTGACGTTGTTGTTGTTGTTGTTGCCGTTGTTGTTTATTTGACGTTGTTGTTGTTGTTGTTGTTTATTTGATGTTGTTGTTGTTGTTGTTGTTGACGTTGTTGTTGTTGTTGTTTATTGGACATTGTTATTGTTGTTTATTTGACATTGTTATTGTTGTTGATGGTGTTGTTGTTGTTGTTGTTTATTTGACATTGTTGTTGTTGTTATTTATTTGACGTTGTTGTTGTTGTTGTTAATTTGACGTTGTTGTTGTTGTTGTTTATTTGACATTGTTGTTGTTGTTTATTTGACATTGTTGTTGTTGTTATTTATTTGACGTTGTTGTTGTTGTTATTGTTTATTTGGCGTTGTTGTTGTTGTTTATTTGACGTTGTTATTGTTGTTTATTTGACGTTGTTTTTGTTATTTGACGTTGTTGTTGTTGTTGTTGTATTAGTTGTTGTTGTTGTTGCTTATTTGACGTTGTTGTTATTTTTGCTATTTATTTGACGTTGTTGTTGTTGTTGTTGTTGTTGTTTATTTGACGTTGTTGTTGTTGTTGACGTTGTTGTTGTTGTTGACGTTGTTGTTGTTGTTGACGTTGTTGTTGTTGTTATTGTTGTTAAAGTTGTTGTTTATTTGACGTTGTTGTTGTTGTTTATTTGACGTTGTTGTTGTTGTTGTTGTTGACGTTGTTGTTGTTGTTGTTTATTGGACGTTGTTGTTGTTGTTGTTGTTTATTTGACATTGTTGTTGTTGTTGACGGTGTTGTTATTGTTGTTGTTTATTTGACATTGTTGTTGTTGTTGTTATTCATTTGACGTTGTTGTTGTTGTTTATTTGACGTTGTTGTTGTTGCTTATTTGACGTTGTTGTTTATTTGACGTAGTTGTTGTTGTTATTTATTTGACGTTTTTGTTGTTATTTGAAGTTGTTGTTGTTGTATTTGTTGTTGTTGTTGTTGTTGTTTATTTGATGTTATTGTTGTTGTTTATTTGACGTTATTGTTGTTGTTAATTTGACATTGTTATTGTTGTTGTTTATTTGACGTTGTTGTTGACGTTGTTGTTGTTGTTGTTGTTGTTTATTTGACGTTATTATTGTTGTTGTTGTTGTTTATTTGACGTTGTTAATGTTGTTGACATAGCTGTTGTTGTTTTTGTTGATTATTTGACGTTGTTATTGTGGTTCTTGTTTTTGTTGTTGTTATTGTTGGTGTTGTTGTTGTTTATTTGACGTTGTTGTTGTTGTTGTTGTTTATTTGACGTTGTTGTTGTTGTTTATTTGACGTTGTTGTTGTTGTTTATTTGACGTTGTTGTTGTTGTTTATTTGACGTTGTTGTTGTTGTTGTTTATTTGACATTGTTGCTGTTGTTGTTGTTAATGTTGTTGTTGTAGTTGTTTATTTGACGTTGTTGTTGTGGTTGTTGTTTATTTGATGTTGTTTTAGTTGTTGTTGTTTATTTGACGTTGTTGTTGTTTTTTATTTGACGTTGTTGTTGTTGACATTGTTGTTGTTGTTGTTTATTTGACGTTCTTGTTGTTGTTTTTTATTTGACATTGTTGTTGTTGTTATTGTTGGTGTTGTTGTTGTTTATTTAACGTAGTTGTTGTTATTGACGTTGTTGTTATTATTGTTGTTGTTGTTTATTTGACGTTTTTGTTGTTGTTGATGTTGTTGTTGTTGTTGTTGTTTATTTGACGTTGTTGTTGTTGTTGCTTATTTGACAATTTTGTTGTTGTTGTTGTTGACGTTGTTGTTGTAGTTGTTTATTTGACGTTGTTGTTGTTGTTGTTTATTTGATGTTGTTTTAGTTGTTGTTGTTTATTTGACGTTGTTGTTGCTTTTTATTTGACGTTGTTGTTGTTGACATTGTTTTTATTGTTGTTTATTTGACGTTGTTGTTGTTGTTTTTTATTTGACGTAGTTGTTGTTATTGTTGTTGTTGTTATTAATTTGACGTTGTTGTTGTTGTTTATTTGACGTTGTTGTTGTTGTTTATTTGACGTTGTTGTTGTTGTTGTTGTTTATTTGACGTTGTTGTTGTTGTTGCTTATTTGACGTTGTTGTTATTGTTGCTATTTATTTAACGTTGTTATTGTTGTTGTTTATTTGACGTTGTTGTTGTTGTTGTTTATTTGACGTTATTGTTGTTGTTATTCATTTGATGTTGTTGTTGTTGTTGTTTATTTGACGTTGTTGTTGTTGTTGTTGTTCTTTATTTGACGTTGTTGTTGTTGTTGTTGTTTTTATTGTTTATTTGACGTTTTTGTTGTTATTTATTTGACGTTGTTGTTGTTGTTGTTTATTAAACGTTGTTGTTAACGTTGTTGTTGTTGGTGTTTATTTGACGTTGTTGTTGTTGTTGTTGTTGTTTATTTGACGTTGTTGTTGTTGTTGACGTTGTTATTGTTGTTGTTTATTTGATGTTGTTATTGTTGTTGTTGACATAGTTGTTGTTGTTTATTTAACGTTGTTGTTGTTGTTGTTGTTGCCGTTGTTGTTTATTTGACGTTGTTGTTGTTGTTGTTTATTTGATGTTGTTGTTGTTGTTGTTGACGTTGTTGTTGTTGTTGTTTATTGGACGTTGTTATTGTTGTTTATTTGACATTGTTATTGTTGTTGACGGTGTTGTTGTTGTTTATTTGACATTGTTGTTGTTGTTATTTATTTGACGTTGTTGTTGTTGTTAATTTGACGTTGTTGTTGTTGTTGTTGTTTATTTGACATTGTTGTTGTTGTTGTTGTTTATTTGACGTTGTTGTTGTTGTTATTTATTTGACGTTGTTGTTGTTGTTATTGTTTATTTGGCGTTGTTGTTGTTGTTGTTTATTTGACGTTGTTATTGTTGTTTATTTGACGTTGTTTTTGTTATTTGACGTTGTTGTTGTTGTTGTTGTATTAGTTGTTGTTGTTGTTGCTTATTTGACGTTGTTGTTATTGTTGCTATTTATTTGACATTGTTGTTGTTGTTGTTTATTTGACGTTGTTATTGTTGTTGTTTATTTGACGTTGTTGTTGTTGTTGTTGTATTTGGTATTGTTGTTATTGTTGTTGCTTATTTGACGTTGTTGTTATTGTTGTTGTTTATTTGACTTTGTTGTTGTCGTTATTCATTTGACGTCGTTGTTGTTGTTGTTTATTTGACGTTGTTGTTGTTGTTCTTCATTTGACGTTGTTGTTGTCGTTGTTCATGTTTATTTGACGTTGTTGTTGTTATTTATTTGACGTTGTTGTTGTTGTTTATTTGACGTTGTTGTTGTTGTTTATTTGACGTTGTCGTTGTTGTTGTTGTTTATTTGACGTTGTTGTTGTTGTTGTTTATTTAACATTGTTGTTGTTGTTGACGTTGTTGTTGTTATTGTTTATTTGATGTTGTTGTTGTTGTTGACATAGTTGTTGTTGTTTATTTGACGTTGTTGTTGTTGTTATTGTTGTTGACGTTGTTGTTTATTTGACGTTGTTATTGTTGTTTATTTGACGTTGTTGTTGTTTTTGTTGACGTTGTTGTTGTTGTTGTTTATTGGACGTTGTTTTTGTTGTTTATTTGATGTTGTTGTTGTTGTTGTTTATTTGACATTGCTGTTGTTGTTGTTGTTGTTGACGTTGTTGTTGTAGTTGTTTATTTGACGTTGTTGTTGTTGTTGTTGTTTATTTGATGTTATTTTAGTTGTTGTTGTTTATTTGACGTTGTTGTTGTTTTTTATTTGACGTTGTTGTTGTTGACATTGTTGTTGTTGTTGTTTATTTGATGTTGTTGTTGTTGTTTTTTATTTGACGTTGTTGTTGTTGACATTGTTGTTGTTGTTGTTTATTTGACGTTGTTGTTGTTGTTGTTGTTTATTTGACGTAGTTGTTGTTATTGACGTTGTTGTTGTTATTGTTGTTTATTTGACATTTTTGTTGTTGTTGATGTTGTTGTTGTTGTTGTTTTTTATTTGACGCTGTTGTTGTTGTTTATTTGACGTTGTTGTTGTTGTTATTGTTGTTGTTGTTGTTGTTAATTTGACGTTGTTGTTGTTGTTGTTGTTTATTTGACGTTGTTGTTGTTGTTCTTCATTTGACGTTGTTGTTGTCATTGTTCATGTTTATTTGACGTTGTTGTTGTTATTTATTTGACGTTGTTGTTGTTGTTTATTTGACGTTGTTGTTGTTGTTTATTTGACGTTGTCGTTGTTGTTGTTGTTTATTTGACGTTGTTGTTGTTGTTGTTTATTTGACGTTGTTGTTGTTGTTGACGTTGTTGTTGTTATTGTTTATTTGATGTTGTTGTTGTTGTTGTTGACATAGTTGTTGTTGTTTATTTGACGTTGTTGTTGTTGTTATTGTTGTTGACGTTGTTGTTTATTTGACGTTGTTATTGTTGTTTATTTGACGTTGTTGTTGTTTTTGTTGACGTTGTTGTTGTTGTTGTTTATTGGACGTTGTTTTTGTTGTTTATTTGATGTTGTTGTTGTTGTTGTTTATTTGACATTGCTGTTGTTGTTGTTGTTGTTGACGTTGTTGTTGTAGTTGTTTATTTGACGTTGTTGTTGTTGTTGTTTATTTGATGTTATTTTAGTTGTTGTTGTTTATTTGACGTTGTTGTTGTTTTTTATTTGACGTTGTTGTTGTTGACATTGTTGTTGTTGTTGTTTATTTGATGTTGTTGTTGTTGTTTTTTATTTGACGTTGTTGTTGTTGACATTGTTGTTGTTGTTGTTTATTTGACGTTGTTGTTGTTGTTGTTTATTTGACGTAGTTGTTGTTATTGACGTTGTTGTTGTTATTGTTGTTTATTTGACATTTTTGTTGTTGTTGATGTTGTTGTTGTTGTTGTTTTTTATTTGACGCTGTTGTTGTTGTTTATTTGACGTTGTTGTTGTTGTTATTGTTGTTGTTGTTGTTGTTAATTTGACGTTGTTGTTGTTGTTGTTGTTTATTTGATGTTGTTGTTGTTGTTATTTATTTGACGTTGTTGTTGTTATTGTTTATTTGACGTTGTTGTTGTGGTAGTTTATTTGACGTTGTTATTGTTGTTTATTGGACGTTGTTATTGTTGTTTATTTGACGTTGTTATTGTTATTTTACGTTGTTGTTGTTGTTATATGTGTTGTTGTTGTTGTTGTTGCTTATTTGACGTTGTTGTTATTGTTGCTATTTATTTGACGTTGTTATTGTTGTTGTTTATTTGACGTTGTTGTTGTTGTTTATTTGACGTTATTGTTGTTGTTGTTTATTTGACGTTGTTGTTGTTGTTGTTATATTTGTTATTGTTGTTATTGTTGTTGCTTATTTGACGTTGTTGTTATTGTTGTTGTTTATTTGACGTTGTTGTTGTTGTTATTCATTTGATGTTGTTGTTGTTGTTGTTTATTTGACGTTGTTGTTGTTGTTGTTGTTCTTTATTTGACGTTGTTGTTGTTGTTGTTTTTATTGTTTATTTGACATTTTTGTTGTTATTTATTTGACGTTGTTGTTGTTGTTTATTTGACGTTGTTGTTGACGTTGTTGTTGTTGGTGTTTATTTGACGTTGTTGTTGTTGTTGTTGTTTATTTGACGTTGTTGTTGTTGTTGACGTTGTTATTGTTGTTGTTTATTTGATGTTGTTTATTTGATGTTGTTATTGTTGTTGTTGACATAGTTGTTGTTGTTTATTTGACGTTGTTGTTGTTGTTGTTGCCGTTGTTGTTTATTTGACGTTGTTGTTGTTGTTGTTTGGATCGAAGTATGGAAATAGATACACCTGCGATGGGTTCAGTTTCTACATCTGATATTTGTTTAAGATGCCCGTTGAGAATATGTGGTAGAGATTTCCTTGTGGATCTCATTTGTCTTCCTTTGAGTCAGATAGACGTTATTCTTGGTATGGAGTGGTTGAGAGCCAACCACGTCTATATTAATTGTTTTGCTAAGGCGGTCCTTTTTCTCGAGTCTGAGAAAGAAGGTGGTTCATTCTTGTCGACCCAACAGATGAAAAAGTGTGTTAGAGATGGTGCTGAGTTGTTTGTCTTGATGGCAAGTTTGAATTTGGGTGAAAAGGAAGTAAGTAAAGATTTACCTGTTGTGTGTGATTTTCCAGAGGTGTTTCCGGAGGAAGTTATGGATTTGCCTCCGAAACGTGAAGTAGAATTTTCAATTGATTTGGTACCTGGTACAAGTCCTGTTTTGATGGCTCCTTATAGGATGTCACCATCAGAATTGGTTGAACTTAAGAAGCAATTGGAAGAATTACTTGACAAGAGATTTATTCGTCCAAGTGTATCTCCTTGGGGGGCACCAGTGTTGTTGGTTAAGAAGAAAGAAGGTACAATGAGGCTTTGTGTGGATTATAGACAACCGAATAAAGTGACTATCAAGAACAAATATCCTTTGCCGAGGATTGATGACTTGATGGATCAATTGGTGGGGGCGTGTGTATTCAGCAAGATTGATTTGAGGTCTGGTTACCATCAGATACGTGTGAAGGCTGAAGATATTCAGAAAACGGCATTCAGGACTCGTTATGGACACTATGAGTATTCGGTAATGCCTTTTGGTGTTACGAATGCACCTGGGGTATTTACGGAGTATATGAATAGAATATTTCATGAGTTTCTTGATAAGTTTGTGGTAGTCTTCATTGAGGACATTTTTATCTATTCGGATCTAGATTCGACGTCTTTAGTGATCACAAGAGCTTGAAGTATCTATTTGATCAAAAAGAGTTGAATATGAGACAAAGAAGGTGGTTGGAGTTTTTAAAGGATTACGACTTCAGTTTGAATTACCACCCTGGTAAGGCAAACGTAGTGGCAGATGCATTGAGTAGAAAATCATTACACATGTCTATGTTGATGGTTAAGGAGTGGGAATTGTTGGAACAATTTCGAGATATGAGTTTGGTGTGTGAAGAGACTTATTGTGGCGTGAAGCTTGGAATGTTGAAGCTTACTAGTGGGATTTTGGATGAGATCAGAATTGGTCAGAGTTCAGATTTGGTTTTAGTTGACAAGTTAACTTTGGTTAATCAAGGTCGTGGTGGAGAATTCAGAATAGAGGAGAACGGTATTTGGAGGTGTCATGATCGTGTTTGTGTTCCCGATGTGGGAAATATGAAAAAGAGAATTCTAGAGGAAGGACACCGAAGCGGATTGAGTATTCATCCGGGTGCTACGAAAATGTACCAAGACTTATGAAATTGTTTCGGTTAAGGTTGTTTGGGGTGGAGCGGCCAAAGGAAACATAACGTGGGAACTTGAAAGTCGGATGCGGGATTCTTATCCCGAGTTGTTCGTTTAGAGGTAATTTTCGAGGCCGAAAATCTTTTAAGTGGGGGAGAGTTGTAACACCCCGTTTTTGATTAAATGTTAATTCGGTTATTTGAAATAAAAATATTCATAATGATAAAATACTATTTTGAGTAATATTATTTTGGTGTGTATTTGGCTTCGTTTGATTTATCGGTATAATTTAGTTTTTATGGAATAAATATTAATTAAATGTAATATGGTTTTAATAGAATTATATGATATAATTTGAATTAAATAGATTGGGCCAAATTAGAATTTTAGAAAGTTAGGGGGAGGAAAGTAAGTAGTAGTAAAATTTGTTTATAAGATAGAAAGTAGGATAGTTAGTAAGGGAGAAATAGAAAGAAGAAAGGAAAGAAGAGAGAAAGAGGAGAAGAGAAGAAAGGAAGCTAGGTTTGGAGTTGCAACATCATCATCATCTTGTTTCAAGAAAACCCACACCAAGGTAAGGGTTTGAATTGCTTTGCTCATATACTTGTGGTTTTGGGTTTTGATTTTGATAGATGAAGAAATTAGGGTCTTAGAGAGTTGTATAGATTGGGAAAGAGATGATGAAATTGATGATTTTGTTGGTTTAGATTGGTGTTACAATAGACAAGATGGTATCGATAGAGTTCAAGAAATGAGGTATTCTGGTGATGGCTATGGGTTTAATTTTTTTAATATAAGTGATGGTGTTGGGCAGAAGACGGTAAAACCCTCTACAGGTAAGCCCCATGAGAGATCTCACTGGTATATATCTAATGCTGAGGTGCAAGTAAATTTTGGAAGGATTCCAATATGGCAAAATTCTAAGATTTGCTTCTACACACTGAATTCTGGAAGAACTGTTTTCAATGCTGGTGGTGAGTCTGAAATTGAAAAGATCTCCGCCAACGAAATTGAAATAAGACGGAAGGAGTTGTTGCCTGTCTTTGACCATTTTCAGGGCATTAGACCGAGCTGGAATGTGAGGTGGTGACTTTTTTCTATTTTTCTTTTTAGTAGACCGGCCATCTTAGCTTGTCAATCATGCTGTGCTATTGTGATCAAGACAACATTTAGATTATTAAAATTGATTGTCATTCACGACGCAATCAAAACAAGCTTTACCAAAGACATTAAGAAGCATTATGATAATTAATATTAGAAACATTATGATAATTAATATTAGAAACATTATGATAATTAATATTAGAAACATTATGATTATTAATATTAGAAACATTTAGCCGACTTAATTCCGAACCCGTTGATGTGCCGATTACCCGATTTCGGTAATTTCGGCGACGGAGCTACTTTCTCCGATTCACACGAAAATTGACGTGCTAGCATAATTCGACGTGTAGATTAACGTAGTGAGGTTCGTTTTGCGAAATTTCGAATTTTTAAGAATCGACCCGATTTTAGTACGAAATAAAATAAATTGAGTTTAATCCCGAATTTAACCGTTCGAGTTACATTCCGGTGACTCGATCGCGATGAGTAACATTGAGAGTAATGTCGGTTCATTGATGATGACTTTATGTTGAAATATACTTTCCGATTTGGAATTGTTTGATAGTTGATGGTTTATGTTTTGGTTGAGTAAGTAACTTGTTTGTATACATTTTACTTGACGTTGTGATTGTTAAATTATATGTATGCATGCATGTACAATAGTTGATGTTCCATTGGTTGGATTTGACGGTATGTGTATGTTAAGATTATTGTGAATCTTAATTGCATACATTGGTTATATTGTACATTGCATGGCATGGTTGGTCTTGAAACAGAGACGGTGAAACTGTGGGTTCACATGATTTTATAGACGGTGACCCTAGTGTGGGAATAGACGTAGTGACCTTGATCCAGAAGGGAAACATAGGTGGTGGAACATTGGGTCCACAATATCTAGACGGTGACCCTATTATGGGAAAAGACGTAGTGACCTTGATCCGGAAGGGAAACATAGGTGGTGGAACCTTGGGTCCACGAGTCGGTACCGCATTCACATACGTTGAGTCGTGTTGTGAGTCACATGTATAATTATGCATGTTATGTATGTGTGTTGATGTGTTTGATTATGTGCCAATGTTGTTGTTGTTGTTGTTGTTGTTTGAATTATGGTTACGTGCCAAGGATGTGAGTATTCGGATAATCGGTTTACATGGTTAATGCGTTGGAAATGGATTCCTTGAGTAAGGATACTATAGGTGATAAAATGAACATGATCATTATGTATTGCTTTATTTATTGCCATTTCATTTACTTAAAATTACATGTTATATGATTATTGGAATTCTTACCCTTCTGTTGGAAAATGCTTTTGATGGCATTGTTCAGGTACCGAGGACGGTAGCGCGAGGCGCTAGTTAACGGATGCATTGGATTGCAATCTGTTTTATTTTGATTAGAGTCGAGTCGATGCTCTGGTAGTAACACATGGAGGGAGAATTTATTTAGTGTCGAACTCGATTATTTTGTATTTGGATTATGATGTATATAATCCTTATTCGTGTATATGATGTTTTGTATATGTGAGACTTGATAACATATGCTTATGTGAACTATGATGGCTTGATGCCTTGAATTATGTTTTGATTCCTCCATAAATGGAGATGATGTGAAATTATGAAACTCCGTTGCGTTTGCACGAGAGAATGAAGTAAATATTTATTGTATGTTTGTTTTGTGTTGGAATGCTTATACTTTCAAACATACCCTGTCCGTTTTTCTTTAAAACTTTGGAATGTGATGTGTGTTGTGGCATCCCTTCCGTGCAAATTTATTTCTCTGATTTTAATCTTTACCTTTAATTGGGGTATTTAGAAGGGGTGTTACAATAGTGGTATCAGAGCATAGTCGGTCGGTTGTCAGGTCTTATTTTGTTAATCCCTTGTATTTGATTGTGTGTCTGACGCGATCAATACTTTGTGTTGTTGAGAAGATGGCTAGCATAAGGAACGATGAAGCATTGGCTGATGCATTGAGATTGCTTGCGGGATCACTCAATCAGATACCGCAAGTAAATCAAGCACAACATGACGGAGCTGATGATGCTTTTCGTGCCCTAGGGAAGTTCCAAAAGAACAACCCTCCTTCGTTTAAGGGAGAGTATGCTCCGGAAGGAGCTCAAGAATGGCTAAAGTCCATTGAGAAGATCTTTAGAGTCATGAATTGTACTGATGCCCAGAAAGTACAATTTGGGACTCATATGCTGGTGAAGGAGGCCGAAGACTGGTGGATCAACACTAGTCAGAGGTACGAGGAGGAGCAGACTGTTGTGACTTGGGCTATTTTCCGAGATGCGTTCTTGGAGAATTACTTCCCAGAGGACGTCCGAGGAAAGAAGGAAGTTGAGTTTTTAGAATTAAAGCAAGGTAGTGGTTCAGTAGCTGAGTATGCTGCCAAGAGCTGATTAAGTATTGTCCCCACTATAATACCGTGAATGCGGAGAAATCTAAGTGTTTGAAGTTTGTTAATGGGTTGAGACCTGATGTGAAGAAGGCAATTTCTTATCAACAAATTACTCGCTTTTCCGAGTTGGTAAACAAGAGCCGGATATATGATGAAGATAGTCGGGAAAGTAGTGCATACTACAAAAATATGAAGGATAGGAAGGGCAAGGGACAAATGCGTCCTAAGCCCTATGAAGGAAGAGGAAAACGACCAATGAGTGAAGGAAAGAGTCCGAGTGGGGGAGTAACTACCCCGATCAAGTGCTTTAAGTGTGGTAAGGAAGGACATCGTGCTATGGAATGTCGTCAGGTGATAATTAAGTGTTTCAAGTGTGACCGGGTGGGTCACAAAGCTGTGGATTGTAGAGCAGGTGTGAGTGTGACTTGCTTTAACTGTGGTGAGCGAGGTCACATAAGTACCAAATGTCCAAAACCGGAAAAGGAAGCTGGAAAAGTCTTTGCCTTGTCTGGAGCAGAGACTTCTGCTGAGGAGCGTCTAATCAGAGGTACATGCTTTATCTCTAATGTACCTTTGGTTGCCATTATTGATACGGGTGCGATGCATTCGTTTGTTGCTTTGGATTGTGCCAAGAGATTGGGCCTTGTCTTGTCTACTTTGGATCGAAGTATGGAAATAGATACACCTGCGATGGGTTCAGTTTCTACATCTGATATTTGTTTAAGATGCCCGTTGAGAATATGTGGTAGAGATTTCCTTGTGGATCTCATTTGTCTTCCTTTGAGTCAGATAGACGTTATTCTTGGTATGGAGTGGTTGAGAGCCAACCACGTCTATATTAATTGTTTTGCTAAGGCGGTCCTTTTTCTCGAGTCTGAGAAAGAAGGTGGTTCATTCTTGTCGACCCAACAGATGAAAAAGTGTGTTAGAGATGGTGCTGAGTTGTTTGTCTTGATGGCAAGTTTGAATTTGGGTGAAAAGGAAGTAAGTAAAGATTTACCTGTTGTGTGTGATTTTCCAGAGGTGTTTCCGGAGGAAGTTATGGATTTGCCTCCGAAACGTGAAGTAGAATTTTCAATTGATTTGGTACCTGGTACAAGTCCTGTTTTGATGGCTCCTTATAGGATGTCACCATCAGAATTGGTTGAACTTAAGAAGCAATTGGAAGAATTACTTGACAAGAGATTTATTCGTCCAAGTGTATCTCCTTGGGGGGCACCAGTGTTGTTGGTTAAGAAGAAAGAAGGTACAATGAGGCTTTGTGTGGATTATAGACAACCGAATAAAGTGACTATCAAGAACAAATATCCTTTGTCGAGGATTGATGACTTGATGGATCAATTGGTGGGGGCGTGTGTATTCAGCAAGATTGATTTGAGGTCTGGTTACCATCAGATACGTGTGAAGGCTGAAGATATTCAGAAAACGGCATTCAGGACTCGTTATGGACACTATGAGTATTCGGTAATGCCTTTTGGTGTTACGAATGCACCTGGGGTATTTACGGAGTATATGAATAGAATATTTCATGAGTTTCTTGATAAGTTTGTGGTAGTCTTCATTGAGGACATTTTTATCTATTCGGATCTAGATTCGACGTCTTTAGTGATCACAAGAGCTTGAAGTATCTATTTGATCAAAAAGAGTTGAATATGAGACAAAGAAGGTGGTTGGAGTTTTTAAAGGATTACGACTTCAGTTTGAATTACCACCCTGGTAAGGCAAACGTAGTGGCAGATGCATTGAGTAGAAAATCATTACACATGTCTATGTTGATGGTTAAGGAGTGGGAATTGTTGGAACAATTTCGAGATATGAGTTTGGTGTGTGAAGAGACTTATTGTGGCGTGAAGCTTGGAATGTTGAAGCTTACTAGTGGGATTTTGGATGAGATCAGAATTGGTCAGAGTTCAGATTTGGTTTTAGTTGACAAGTTAACTTTGGTTAATCAAGGTCGTGGTGGAGAATTCAGAATAGAGGAGAACGGTATTTGGAGGTGTCATGATCGTGTTTGTGTTCCCGATGTGGGAAATATGAAAAAGAGAATTCTAGAGGAAGGACACCGAAGCGGATTGAGTATTCATCCGGGTGCTACGAAAATGTACCAAGACTTATGAAATTGTTTCGGTTAAGGTTGTTTGGGGTGGAGCGGCCAAAGGAAACATAACGTGGGAACTTGAAAGTCGGATGCGGGATTCCTATCCCGAGTTGTTCGTTTAGAGGTAATTTTCGAGGCCGAAAATCTTTTAAGTGGGGGAGAGTTGTAACACCCCGTTTTTGATTAAATGTTAATTCGGTTATTTGAAATAAAAATATTCATAATGATAAAATACTATTTTGAGTAATATTATTTTGGTGTGTATTTGGCTTCGTTTGATTTATCGGTATAATTTAGTTTTTATGGAATAAATATTAATTAAATGTAATATGGTTTTAATAGAATTATATGATATAATTTGAATTAAATAGATTGGGCCAAATTAGAATTTTAGAAAGTTAGGGGGAGGAAAGTAAGTAGTAGTAAAATTTGTTTATAAGATAGAAAGTAGGATAGTTAGTAAGGGAGAAATAGAAAGAAGAAAGGAAAGAAGAGAGAAAGAGGAGAAGAGAAGAAAGGAAGCTAGGTTTGGAGTTGCAACATCATCATCATCTTGTTTCAAGAAAACCCACACCAAGGTAAGGGTTTGAATTGCTTTGCTCATATACTTGTGGTTTTGGGTTTTGATTTTGATAGATGAAGAAATTAGGGTCTTAGAGAGTTGTATAGATTGGGAAAGAGATGATGAAATTGATGATTTTGTTGGTTTAGATTGGTGTTACAATAGACAAGATGGTATCGATAGAGTTCAAGAAATGAGGTATTCTGGTGATGGCTATGGGTTTAATTTTTTTAATATAAGTGATGGTGTTGGGCAGAAGACGGTAAAACCCTCTACAGGTAAGCCCCATGAGAGATCTCACTGGTATATATCTAATGCTGAGGTGCAAGTAAATTTTGGAAGGATTCCAATATGGCAAAATTCTAAGATTTGCTTCTACACACTGAATTCTGGAAGAACTGTTTTCAATGCTGGTGGTGAGTCTGAAATTGAAAAGATCTCCGCCAACGAAATTGAAATAAGACGGAAGGAGTTGTTGCCTGTCTTTGACCATTTTCAGGGCATTAGACCGAGCTGGAATGTGAGGTGGTGACTTTTTTCTATTTTTCTTTTTAGTAGACCGGCCATCTTAGCTTGTCAATCATGTTGTGCTATTGTGATCAAGACAACATTTAGATTATTAAAATTGATTGTCATTCACGACGCAATCAAAACAAGCTTTACCAAAGACATTAAGAAGCATTATGATAATTAATATTAGAAACATTATGATAATTAATATTAGAAACATTATGATAATTAATATTAGAAACATTATGATTATTAATATTAGAAACATTTAGCCGACTTAATTCTGAACCCGTTGATGTGTCGATTACCCGATTTCGGTAATTTCGGCGACGGAGCTACTTTCTCCGATTCACACGAAAATTGACGTGCTAGCATAATTCGACGTGTAGATTAACGTAGTGAGGTTCGTTTTGCGAAATTTCGAATTTTTAAGAATCGACCCGATTTTAGTACGAAATAAAATAAATTGAGTTTAATCCCGAATTTAACCGTTCGAGTTACATTCCGGTGACTCGATCGCGATGAGTAACATTGAGAGTAATGTCAGTTCATTGATGATGACTTTATGTTGAAATATACTTTCCGATTTGGAATTGTTTGATAGTTGATGGTTTATGTTTTGGTTGAGTAAGTAACTTGTTTGTATACATTTTACTTGACGTTGTGATTGTTAAATTATATGTATGCATGCATGTACAATAGTTGATGTTCCATTGGTTGGATTTGACGGTATGTGTATGTTAAGATTATTGTGAATCTTAATTGCATACATTGGTTATATTGTACATTGCATGGCATGGTTGGTCTTGAAACAGAGACGGTGAAACTGTGGGTTCACATGATTTTATAGACGGTGACCCTAGTGTGGGAATAGACGTAGTGACCTTGATCCAGAAGGGAAACATAGGTGGTGGAACATTGGGTCCACAATATCTAGACGGTGACCCTATTGTGGGAAAAGACGTAGTGACCTTGATCCGGAAGGGAAACATAGGTGGTGGAACCTTGGGTCCACGAGTCGGTACGGCATTCGCATACGTTGAGTCTTGTTGTGAGTCACATGTATAATTATGCATGTTATGTATGTGTGTTGATGTGTTTGATTATGTGCCAATGTTGTTGTTGTTGTTGTTGTTGTTGTTTGAATTATGGTTACGTGCCAAGGATGTGAGTATTCGGATAATCGGTTTACATGGTTAATGCGTTGGAAATGGATTCCTTGAGTAAGGATACTATAGGTGATAAAATGAACATGATCATTATGTATTGCTTTATTTATTGCCATTTCATTTACTTAAAATTACATGTTATATGATTATTGGAATTCTTACCCTTCTGTTGGAAAATGCTTTTGATGGCATTGTTCAGGTACCGAGGACGGTAGCGCGAGGCGCTAGTTAACGGATGCATTGGATTGCAATCTATTTTATTTTGATTAGAGTCGAGTCGATGCTCTGGTAGTAACACATGGGGGGAGAATTTAATTAGTGTCGAACTCGATTATTTTGTATTTGGATTATGATGTATATAATCCTTATTCGTGTATATGATGTTTTGTATATGTGAGACTTGATAACATATGCTTATGTGAACTATGATGGCTTGATGCCGTGAATTATGTTTTGATTCCTCCATAAATGGAGATGATGTGAAATTATGAAACTCCGTTGCGTTTGCACGATAGAATGAAGTAAATATTTATTGTATGGTTGTTTTGTGTTGGAATGCTTATACTTTCAAACATACCCTGTCCGTTTTTCTTTAAAACTTTGGAATGTGATGTGTGTTGTGGCATCCCTTCCGTGCAAATTTATTTCTCTGATTTTAATCTTTACCTTTAATTGGGGTATTTAGAAGGGGTGTTACAGTTGTTGTTTATTTGACGTTATTGTTGTTGTTATTGTTGTTGACGTTGTTGTTTATTTGACGTTGTTATTGTTGTTTATTTGACGTTGTTGTTGTTTTTGTTGACGTTGTTGTTGTTATTGTTTATTGGACGTTGTTGTTGTTGTTTATTTGACATTGTTGTTGTTGTTGACGGTGTTGTTATTGTTGTTGTTTATTTGACATTGTTGTTGTTGTTGTTATTTATTTGACGTTGTTGTTGTTGTTGTTTATTTGACGTTGTTGTTGTTGTTTATTTGACGTTGTTGTTTATTTGACGTTGTTGTTGTTGTTTATTTGATGTTTTTGTTGTTATTTGAAGTTGTTGTTGTTGTATTTGTTGTTGTTTTTGATGTTGTTGTTGTTGTTTATTTGACATTGCCGTTGTTGTTGTTGTTTGACGTTGTTGTTGTTGTTGTTTATTTGACGTTATTGTTGTTGTTGTTTATTTGACGTTGTTGTTGTTGTTGTTATATTTGTTATTGTTGTTATTGTTGTTGCTTATTTGACGTTGTTGTTATTGTTGTTGTTTATTTGACGTTGTTGTTGTTGTTGTTATTCATTTGATGTTGTTGTTGTTGTTTATTTGACGTTGTTGTTGTTGTTGTTGTTCTTTATTTGACGTTGTTGTTGTTGTTTTTATTGTTTATTTGACGTTTTTGTTGTTATTTCATTTGACGTTGTTGTTGTTGTTTATTTGACGTTGTTGTTAACGTTGTTGTTGTTGGTGTTTATTTGACGTTGTTGTTGTTGTTGTTGTTGTTTATTTGACGTTGTTGTTGTTGGTGACGTTGTTATTGTTGTTGTTTATTTGATGTTGTTATTGTTGTTGTTGACATAGTTGTTGTTGTTTATTTGACGTTGTTGTTGTTGTTGTTGCCGTTGTTGTTTATTTGACGTTGTTGTTGTTGTTGTTTATTTGATGTTGTTGTTGTTGTTGTTGACGTTGTTGTTGTTGTTGTTGTTTATTGGACGTTGTTGTTGTTGTTTATTTGACATTGTTATTGTTGTTGACGGTGTTGTTGTTGTTGTTGTTTATTTGACATTGTTGTTGTTGTTATTTATTTGACGTTGTTGTTGTTGTTGTTAATTTGACGTTGTTGTTGTTGTTGTTTATTTGACATTGTTGTTGTTGTTGTTTATTTGACGTTGGTGTTGTTGTTATTTATTTGACGTTGTTGTTGTTGTTATTGTTTATTTGGCGTTGTTGTTGTTGTTTATTTGACGTTGTTATTGTTGTTTATTTGACGTTGTTTTTGTTATTTGACGTTGTTGTTGTTGTTATTGTATTAGTTGTTGTTGTTGTTGCTTATTTGACGTTGTTGTTATTGTTTCTATTTATTTGACGTTGTTGTTGTTGTTGTTTATTTGACGTTGTTGTTGTTGTTGTTTATTTGACGTTGTTGTTGTTGTATTTGGTATTGTTGTTATTGTTGTTGCTTATTTAACGTTGTTGTTATTGTTGTTGTTTATTTGACTTTGTTGTTGTTGTTATTCATTTGACGTTGTTGTTGTTGTTGTTTATTTGACGTTGTTGTTGTTGTTCTTCATTTGACGTTGTTGTTGTCGTTGTTTTTGTTGTTTATTTGACGTTGTTGTTGTTATTTATTTGACGTTGTTGTTGTTGTTTATTTGACGTTGTTGTTGTTGTTTATTTGACGTTGTCGTTGTTGTTGTTGTTTATTTGACGTTGTTGTTGTTGTTTATTTGACGTTGTTGTTGTTGACGTTGTTGTTGTTATTGTTTATTTGATGTTGTTGTTGTTGTTGTTGACATAGTTTTTGTTGTTTATTTGACGTTGTTGTTGTTGTTATTGTTGTTGATGTTGTTGTTTATTTAACGTTGTTATTGTTGTTTATTTGACGTTGTTATTGTTGTTTATTTGACGTTGTTGTTGTTTTTGTTGACGTTGTTGTTGTTGTTTATTGGACGTTGTTGTTGTTGTTGTTTATTTGACATTGTTGTTGTTGTTGACGGTGTTGTTATTGTTGTTGTTTATTTGACATTGTTGTTGTTGTTGTTATTTATTTGACGTTGTTGTTGTTGTTTATTTGACGTTGTTGTTGTTTATTTGACGTTGTTGTTGTTGTTTATTTGACGTTGTTGTTTATTTGACGTTGTTGTTGTTGTTGTTTATTTGATGTTTTTGTTGTTATTTGAAGTTGTTGTTGTATTTGTTGTTGTTGTTGTTGTTGTTTATTTGATGTTGTTGTTGTTGTTTATTTGACATTGCTGTTGTTGTTGTTGTTGACGTTGTTGTTGTAGTTGTTTATTTGACGTTGTTGTTGTTGTTGTTTATTTGATGTTATTTTAGTTGTTGTTGTTTATTTGACGTTGTTGTTGTTTTTTATTTGACGTTGTTGTTGTTGACATTGTTGTTGTTGTTGGTTATTTGATGTTGTTGTTGTTGTTTTTTATTTGACGTTGTTGTTGTTGACATTGTTGTTGTTGTTGTTTATTTGACGTTGTTGTTGTTGTTGTTTATTTGACGTAGTTGTTGTTATTGACGTTGTTGTTGTTGTTTATTTGACATTTTTGTTGTTGTTGTTGTTGTTGTTTTTTATTTGACGTTGTTGTTGTTGTTTATTTGACGTTGTTGTTGTTGTTATTGTTGTTGTTGTTGTTAATTTGACGTTGTTGTTGTTGTTGTTTATTTGACGTTGTTGTTGTTGTTGTTTATTTGACGTTGTTGTTGTTGTTGTTTATTTGATGTTGTTGTTGTTGTTATTTATTTGATGTTGTTGTTGTTGTTATTGTTTATTTGACGTTGTTGTTGTTGTAGTTTATTTGACGTTGTTATTGTTGTTTAATGGACGTTGTTATTGTTGTTTATTTGACGTTGTTATTGTTATTTTACGTTGTTGTTGTTGTTATATGTGTTGTTGTTGTTGTTGTTGTTGCTTATTTGACGTTGTTGTTATTGTTGCTATTTATTTGACGTTGTTATTGTTGTTGTTTATTTGACGTTGTTGTTGTTGTTGTTGTTTATTTGACGTTATTATTGTTGTTGTTTGATTGACGTTGTTGTTGTTGTTGTTATATTTGTTATTGTTGTTATTGTTGTTGCTTATTTGACGTTGTTGTTATTGTTGTTGTTTATTTGACGTTGTTGTTGTTGTTATTCATTTGATGTTGTTGTTGTTGTTTATTTGACGTTGTTGTTGTTGTTGTTGTTCTTTATTTGACGTTGTTTTTGTTGTTGTTTTTATTGTTTATTTGACGTTTTTGTTGTTATTTATTTGATGTTGTTGTTGTTGTTTATTTGACGTTGTTGTTAATGTTTTTGTTGTTGGTGTTTATTTGACGTTGTTGTTGTTGTTGTTTATTTGACGTTGTTGTTGTTGTTGTAGTTGTTATTGTTGTTGTTTATTTGATGTTGTTATTGTTGTTGTTGACATAGTTGTTGTTGTTTATTTGACGTTGTTGTTGTTGTTGTTGCCGTTGTTGTTTATTTGACGTTGTTGTTGTTGTTGTTTATTTGATGTTGTTGTTGTTGTTATTGACGTCGTTGTTGTTGTTGTTTATTTGACATTGTTATTGTTGTTGACTGTGTTGTTGTTGTTTATTTGACATTGTTGTTGTTGTTATTTATTTGATGTTGTTGTTGTTGTTGTTGTTAATTTGACGTTGTTGTTGTTGTTGTTTATTTGACATTGTTGTTGTTGTTGTTTATTTGACGTTGTTGTTGTTGTTATTTATTTGACGTTGTTGTTGTTGTTATTGTTTATTTGGCGTTGTTGTTGTTGTTGTTTTTTTGACGTTGTTATTGTTGTTTATTTGACGTTGTTTTTGTTATTTGACGTTGTTGTTGTTGTTGTTGTTGTATTAGTTGTTGTTGTTGTTGCTTATTTGACGTTGTTGTTATTGTTGCTATTTATTTGACGTTGTTGTTGTTGTTGTTTATTTGACGTTGTTGTTGTTGTTGTTGTTTATTTGACGTTGTTGTTGTTGTATTTGGTATTGTTGTTATTGTTGTTGCTTATTTGACGTTGTTGTTATTGTTGTTGTTTTTTTGACGTTGTTTTTGTTATTTGACGTTGTTGTTGTTGTTATTGTATTAGTTGTTGTTGTTGTTGCTTATTTGACGTTGTTGTTATTGTTTCTATTTATTTGACGTTGTTGTTGTTGTTGTTGTTTATTTAACGTTGTTGTTGTTGTTGTTTATTTGACGTTGTTGTTGTTGTATTTGGTATTGTTGTTATTGTTGTTGCTTATTTGACGTTGTTGTTATTGTTGTTGTTTATTTGACTTTGTTGTTGTTGTTATTCATTTCACGTTGTTGTTGTTGTTGTTTATTTGACGTTGTTGTTGTTGTTCTTCATTTAACGTTGTTGTTGTCGTTGTTTTTGATGTTTATTTGACGTTGTTGTTGTTATTTATTTGACGTTGTTGTTGTTGTTTATTTGACGTTGTTGTTGTTGTTGTTTATTTGACGTTGTCGTTGTTGTTGTTGTTTATTTGACGTTGTTGTTGTTGTTTATTTGACGTTGTTATTGTTGACGTTGTTGTTGTTATTGTTTATTTGATGTTGTTGTTGTTGTTGTTGACATAGTTGTTGTTGTTTATTTGACGTTGTTGTTGTTGTAATTGTTGTTGATGTTGTTGTTTATTTAACGTTGTTATTGTTGTTTATTTGACGTTGTTATTGTTGTTTATTTGACGTTGTTGTTGTTTTTGTTGACGTTGTTGTTGTTGTTGTTGTTTATTGGACGTTGTTGTTGTTGTTGTTTATTTGACATTGTTGTTGTTGTTGACGGTGTTGTTATTGTTGTTGTTTATTTGACATTGTTGTTGTTGTTGTTATTTATTTGACGTTGTTGTTGTTGTTTATTTGACGTTGTTGTTGTTGTTTATTTGACGTTGTTGTTTATTTGACGTTGTTGTTGTTGTTGTTTATTTGATGTTTTTGTTGTTATTTGAAGTTGTTGTTGTATTTGTTGTTGTTGTTGTTGTTTATTTGATGTTGTTGTTGTTGTTTATTTGACATTGTTGTTGTTGTTGTTGACGTTGTTGTTGTAGTTGTTTATTTGACGTTGTTGTTGTTGTTGTTTATTTGATGTTATTTTAGTTGTTGTTGTTTATTTGACGTTGTTGTTGTTTTTTATTTGACGTTGTTGTTGTTGACATTGTTGTTGTTGTTGGTTATTTGATGTTGTTGTTGTTGTTTTTTATTTGACGTTGTTGTTGTTGACATTGTTGTTGTTGTTGTTTATTTGACGTTGTTGTTGTTGTTGTTGTTTATTTGACGTAGTTGTTGTTATTGACGTTGTTGTTGTTGTTTATTTGACATTTTTGTTGTTGTTGATGTTGTTGTTGTTGTTGTTTTTTATTTGACGTTGTTGTTGTTGTTTATTTGACGTTGTTGTTGTTGTTATTGTTGTTGTTGTTGTTAATTTGACGTTGTTGTTGTTGTTGTTGTTTATTTGACGTTGTTGTTGTTGTTGTTTATTTGACGTTGTTGTTGTTGTTGTTTATTTGATGTTGTTGTTGTTGTTGTTATTTATTTGATGTTGTTGTTGTTGTTATTGTTTATTTGACGTTGTTGTTGTGGTAGTTTATTTGACGTTGTTATTGTTGTTTAATGGACGTTGTTATTGTTGTTTATTTGACGTTGTTATTGTTATTTTACGTTGTTGTTGTTGTTATATGTGTTGTTGTTGTTGTTGTTGTTGCTTATTTGACGTTGTTGTTATTGTTGCTATTTATTTGACGTTGTTATTGTTGTTGTTTATTTGACATTGTTGTTGTTGTTGTTGTTGTTTATTTAACGTTATTATTGTTGTTGTTTATTTGACGTTGTTGTTGTTGTTGTTATATTTGTTATTGTAGTTATTATTGTTGCTTATTTGACGTTGTTGTTATTGTTGTTGTTTATTTGACGTTGTTGTTGTTGTTATTCATTTGATGTTGTTGTTGTTGTTGTTTATTTGACGTTGTTGTTGTTGTTGTTGTTCTTTATTTGACGTTGTTGTTGTTGTTGTTTTTATTGTTTATTTGACGTTTTTGTTGTTATTTATTTGATGTTGTTGTTGTTGTTTATTTGACGTTGTTGTTAATGTTTTTGTTGTTGGTGTTTATTTGACGTTGTTGTTGTTGTTGTTGTTTATTTGACGTTGTTGTTGTTGTTGACGTTGTTATTGTTGTTGTTTATTTGATGTTGTTATTGTTGTTGTTGACATAGTTGTTGTTGTTTATTTGACGTTGTTATTGTTGTTGTTTATTTGACGTTGTTGTTGTTGTTGTTTATTTGATGTTGTTGTTGTTGTTATTGACGTTGTTGTTGTTGTTGTTTTTTATTGGACGTTGTTGTTGTTGTTTATTTGACATTGTTATTGTTGTTGACGGTGTTGTTGTTGTTGTTTATTTGACATTGTTGTTGTTGTTATTTATTTGATGTTGTTGTTGTTGTTGTTAATTTGACGTTGTTGTTGTTGTTGTTTATTTGACATTGTTGTTGTTGTTGTTTATTTGACGTTGTTGTTGTTGTTATTTATTTGACATTGTTGTTGTTGTTATTGTTTATTTGGCGTTGTTGTTGTTGTTGTTTATTTGACGTTGTTATTGTTGTTTATTTGACGTTTTTTTTTTGTTATTTGACGTTGTTGTTGTTGTTGTTGTTGTATTAGTTGTTGTTGTTGTTGCTTATTTGACATTGTTGTTATTGTTGCTATTTATTTGACGTTGTTGTTGTTGTTGTTTATTTGACGTTGTTGTTGTTGTTTATTTGACGTTGTTGTTGTTGTATTTGGTATTGTTGTTATTGTTGTTGCTTATTTGACGTTGTTGTTATTGTTGTTATTTATTTGACTTTGTTGTTGTTGTTATTCATTTGACGTTGTTGTTGTTGTTTATTTGACGTTGTTGTTGTTGTTCTTCATTTGACGTTGTTGTTGTCGTTGTTTTTGTTGTTTATTTGACGTTGTTGTTGTTATTTATTTGACGTTGTTGTTGTTGTTTATTTGACGTTGTTGTTGTTGTTGTTGTTTATTTGACGTTGTCTTTGTTGTTGTTGTTTATTTGACGTTGTTGTTGTTGTTGACGTTGTTGTTGTTATTGACGTTGTTGTTGTTGTTGACGTTGTTGTTGTTGTTATTGTTGTTGATGTTGTTGTTTATTTGACGTTGTTGTTGTTGTTTATTTGACGTTGTTGTTGTTGTTGTTGTTGTTTATTGGACGTTGTTGTTGTTGTTGTTTATTTGACATTGTTGTTGTTGTTGACGGTGTTGTTATTGTTGTTGTTTATTTGACATTGTTGTTGTTGTTGTTATTTATTTCACGTTGTTGTTGTTGTTTATTTGACGTTGTTGTTGTTGCTTATTTGACGTTGTTGTTGTTATTTGAAGTTGTTGTTGTTGTATTTGTTGTTGTTGTTGTTGTTGTTTATTTGATGTTATTGTTGTTGTTTATTTGACGTTATTGTTGTTGTTTATTTGACATTGTTATTGTTGTTATTGTTGTTGTTGTTGTTTATTTGACGTTGTTGTTGACGTTGTTGTTCTTGTTGTTTATTTGACGTTATTATTGTTGTTGTTGTTGTTTATTTGACGTTGTTAATGTTGTTGACATAGTTGTTGTTGTTTTTGTTGATTATTTAACGTTGTTATTGTTGTTCTTGTTTTTGTTGTTGTTATTGTTGGTGTTGTTGTTGTTTATTTGACGTTGTTGTTGTTGTTGTTGTTTATTTGACGTTGTTGTTGTTGTTTATTTGACGTTGTTGTTGTTGTTTATTTGACGTTGTTGTTGTTGTTTATTTGACGTTGTTGTTGTTGTTGTTGTTGTTTATTTGACATTGTTGTTGTTGTTGTTGTTAACGTTGTTGTTGTAGTTGTTTATTTGACGTTGTTGTTGTTGTTGTTTATTTGATGTTGTTTTAGTTGTTGTTGTTTCTTTGACGTTGTTGTTGTTTTTTATTTGACGTTGTTGTTGTTGACATTGTTGTTGTTGTTGTTTATTTGACGTTCTTGTTGTTGTTTTTTATTTGACGTTGTTGTTGTTGACATTGTTGTTGTTGTTGTTGTTTATTTAACGTAGTTGTTGTTATTGACGTTGTTGTTATTGTTGTTGTTGTTGTTGTTTATTTGACGTTTTTGTTGTTGTTGATGTTGTTGTTATTGTTGTTGCTTATTTGACGTTGTTGTTGTTGTTTATTTGACGTTGTTGTTGTTGTTTATTTGACGTTGTTGTTTATTTGACGTTGTTGTTGTTGTTTATTTGATGTTTTTGTTGTTATTTGAAGTTGTTGTTGTTGTATTTGTTGTTGTTGTTGTTGTTTATTTGATGTTGTTGTTGTTGTTTATTTGACATTGCCGTTGTTGTTGTTGTTTGACGTTGTTGTTGTTGTTGTTTATTTGACGTTATTGTTGTTGTTGTTTATTTGACGTTGTTGTTGTTGTTGTTATATTTGTTATTGTTGTTATTGTTGTTGCTTATTTGACGTTGTTGTTATTGTTGTTGTTTATTTGACGTTGTTGTTGTTGTTATTCATTTAATGTTGTTGTTGTTGTTGTTTATTTGACGTTGTTGTTGTTGTTGTTGTTGTTTTTATTGTTTATTTGACGTTTTTGTTGTTATTGATTTGACGTTGTTGTTGTTGTTTATTTGACGTTGTTGTTAACGTTGTTGTTGTTGGTGTTTATTTGACGTTGTTGTTGTTGTTGTTGTTTATTTGACGTTGTTGTTGTTGGTGACGTTGTTATTGTTGTTGTTTATTTGATGTTGTTATTGTTGTTGTTGACATAGTTGTTGTTGTTTATTTGACGTTGTTGTTGTTGTTGTTGTCGTTGTTGTTTATTTGACGTTGTTGTTGTTGTTGTTTATTTGATGTTGTTGTTGTTGTTGTTGACGTTGTTGTTGTTGTTGTTGTTGTTTATTGGACGTTGTTGTTGTTGTTTATTTGACATTGTTATTGTTGTTGACGGTGTTGTTGTTGTTGTTATTTATTTGACATTGTTGTTGTTGTTATTTATTTGACGTTGTTGTTGTTGTTGTTAATTTGACGTTGTTGTTGTTGTTGTTGTTTATTTGACATTGTTGTTGTTGTTGTTTATTTGACGTTGTTGTTGTTGTTATTTATTTGACGTTGTTGTTGTTGTTTATTTGGCGTTGTTGTTGTTGTTGTTTATTTGACGTTGTTATTGTTGTTTATTTGACGTTGTTTTTGTTATTTGACGTTGTTGTTGTTGTTGTTGTATTAGTTGTTGTTGTTGTTGCTTATTTGACGTTGTTGTTATTGTTGCTATTTATTTGACGTTGTTGTTGTTGTTGTTTATTTGACGTTGTTGTTGTTGTTGTTTATTTGACGTTGTTGTTGTTGTATTTGGTATTGTTGTTATTGTTGTTGCTTATTTGACGTTGTTGTTATTGTTGTTGTTTATTTGACTTTGTTGTTGTTGTTATTCATTTGACGTTGTTGTTGTTGTTGTTTATTTGACGTTGTTGTTGTTGTTCTTCATTTGACGTTTTTGTTGTCGTTATTTTTGTTGTTTATTTGACGTTGTTGTTGTTATTTATTTGACGTTGTTTTTGTTGTTCATTTGACGTTGTTGTTGTTGTTTATTTGACGTTGTCGTTGTTGTTGTTGTTTATTTGACATTTTTGTTGTTGTTGTTGTTGTTTTTTATTTGACGTTGTTGTTGTTGTTTATTTGACGTTGTTGTTGTTGTTATTGTTGTTGTTGTTGTTAATTTGACGTTGTTGTTGTTGTTGTTTATTTGACGTTGTTGTTGTTGTTGTTTATTTGACGTTGTTGTTGTTGTTGTTTATTTGATGTTGTTGTTGTTGTTATTGTTTATTTGACGTTGTTGTTGTTGTATATTTGACGTTGTTATTGTTGTTTATTTGACGTTGTTGTTGTTGTATATTTGACGTTGTTGTTATTTTACGTTGTTGTTGTTGTTATATGTGTTGTTGTTGTTGTTGTTGTTGCTTATTTGACGTTGTTGTTATTGTTGCTATTTATTTGACGTTGTTATTGTTGTTGTTTATTTGACGTTGTTGTTGTTGTTGTTGTTTATTTGACGTTATTATTGTTGTTGTTTATTTGACGTTGTTGTTGTTGTTGTTATATTTGTTATTGTTGTTATTGTTGTTGCTTATTTGACGTTGTTGTTATTCTTGTTGTTTATTTGACGTTGTTGTTGTTGTTATTCATTTGATGTTGTTGTTGTTGTTGTTTATTTGACGTTGTTGTTGTTGTTGTTGTTCTTTATTTGACGTTGTTTTTGTTGTTGTTTTTATTGTTTATTTGACGTTTTTGTTGTTATTTATTTGATGTTGTTGTTGTTGTTTATTTGACGTTGTTGTTAATGTTTTTGTTGTTGGTGTTTATTTGACGTTGTTGTTGTTGTTGTTTATTTGACGTTGTTGTTGTTGTTGACGTTGTTATTGTTGTTGTTTATTTGATGTTGTTATTGTTGTTGTTGACATAGTTGTTGTTGTTTATTTGACGTTGTTGTTGTTGTTGTTGTTGTTGTTGCCGTTGTTGTTTATTTGACGTTGTTGTTGTTGTTGTTTATTTGATGTTGTTGTTGTTGTTATTGACGTCGTTGTTGTTGTTGTTTATTTGACATTGTTATTGTTGTTGACGGTGTTGTTGTTGTTGTTTATTTGACATTGTTGTTGTTGTTATTTATTTGATGTTGTTGTTGTTGTTGTTAATTTGACGTTGTTGTTGTTGTTGTTTATTTGACATTGTTGTTGTTGTTGTTTATTTGACGTTGTTGTTGTTGTTATTTATTTGACGTTGTTGTTGTTGTTATTGTTTATTTGGCGTTGTTGTTGTTGTTGTTTTTTTGACGTTGTTATTGTTGTTTATTTGACGTTGTTTTTGTTATTTGACGTTGTTGTTGTTGTTGTTGTTGTTGTTGTTGTATTAGTTGTTGTTGTTGTTGCTTATTTGACGTTGTTGTTATTGTTGCTATTTATTTGACGTTGTTGTTGTTGTTGTTTATTTGACGTTGTTGTTGTTGTTGTTGTTTATTTGACGTTGTTGTTGTTGTATTTGGTATTGTTGTTATTGTTGTTGCTTATTTGACGTTGTTGTTATTGTTGTTGTTTTTTTGACGTTGTTTTTGTTATTTGACGTTGTTGTTGTTGTTATTGTATTAGTTGTTGTTGTTGTTGCTTATTTGACGTTGTTGTTATTGTTTCTATTTATTTGACGTTGTTGTTGTTGTTGTTTATTTAACGTTGTTGTTGTTGTTGTTTATTTGACGTTGTTGTTGTTGTATTTGGTATTGTTGTTATTGTTGTTGCTTATTTGACGTTGTTGTTATTGTTGTTGTTTATTTGACTTTGTTGTTGTTGTTATTCATTTCACGTTGTTGTTGTTGTTGTTTATTTGACGTTGTTGTTGTTGTTCTTCATTTGACGTTGTTGTTGTCGTTGTTTTAGTTGTTTATTTGACGTTGTTGTTGTTATTTATTTGACGTTGTTGTTGTTGTTTATTTGACGTTGTTGTTGTTGTTGTTTATTTGACGTTGTCGTTGTTGTTGTTGTTTATTTGACGTTGTTGTTGTTGTTTATTTGACGTTGTTATTGTTGACGTTGTTGTTGTTATTGTTTATTTGATGTTGTTGTTGTTGTTGACATAGTTGTTGTTGTTTATTTGACGTTGTTGTTGTTGTTATTGTTGTTGATGTTGTTGTTTATTTAACGTTGTTATTGTTGTTTATTTGACGTTGTTATTGTTGTTTATTTGACGTTGTTGTTGTTTTTGTTGACGTTGTTGTTGTTGTTGTTGTTTATTGGACGTTGTTGTTGTTGTTGTTTATTTGACATTGTTGTTGTTGTTGACGGTGTTGTTATTGTTGTTGTTTATTTGACATTGTTGTTGTTGTTGTTATTTATTTGACGTTGTTGTTGTTGTTTATTTGACGTTGTTGTTGTTGTTTATTTGACGTTGTTGTTTATTTGACGTTGTTGTTGTTGTTGTTGTTGTTTATTTGATGTTTTTGTTGTTATTTGAAGTTGTTGTTGTATTTGTTGTTGTTGTTGTTGTTGTTTATTTGATGTTGTTGTTGTTGTTTATTTGACATTGTTGTTGTTGTTGTTGTTGACGTTGTTGTTGTAGTTGTTTATTTGACGTTGTTGTTGTTGTTGTTTATTTGATGTTATTTTAGTTGTTGTTGTTTATTTGACGTTGTTGTTGTTTTTTATTTGACGTTGTTGTTGTTGACATTGTTGTTGTTGTTGGTTATTTGATGTTGTTGTTGTTGTTTTTTATTTGACGTTGTTGTTGTTGACATTGTTGTTGTTGACATTGTTGTTGTTGTTGTTTATTTGACGTTGTTGTTGTTGTTGTTGTTTATTTGACGTAGTTGTTGTTATTGACGTTGTTGTTGTTGTTTATTTGACATTTTTGTTGTTGTTGATGTTGTTGTTGTTGTTGTTTTTTATTTGACGTTGTTGTTGTTGTTTATTTGACGTTGTTGTTGTTGTTATTGTTGTTGTTGTTGTTAATTTGACGTTGTTGTTGTTGTTGTTTATTTGACGTTGTTGTTGTTGTTGTTTATTTGACGTTGTTGTTGTTGTTGTTTATTTGATGTTGTTGTTGTTGTTGTTATTTATTTGATGTTGTTGTTGTTGTTATTGTTTATTTGACGTTGTTGTTGTGGTAGTTTATTTGACGTTGTTATTGTTGTTTAATGGACGTTGTTATTGTTGTTTATTTGACGTTGTTATTGTTATTTTACGTTGTTGTTGTTGTTATATGTGTTGTTGTTGTTGTTGTTGTTGCTTATTTGACGTTGTTGTTATTGTTGCTATTTATTTGACGTTGTTATTGTTGTTGTTTATTTGACATTGTTGTTGTTGTTGTTGTTGTTTATTTAACGTTATTATTGTTGTTGTTTATTTGACGTTGTTGTTGTTGTTGTTATATTTGTTATTGTAGTTATTGTTGTTGCTTATTTGACGTTGTTGTTATTGTTGTTGTTTATTTGACGTTGTTGTTGTTGTTATTCATTTGATGTTGTTGTTGTTGTTGTTTATTTGACGTTGTTGTTGTTGTTGTTGTTCTTTATTTGACGTTGTTGTTGTTGTTGTTTTTATTGTTTATTTGACGTTTTTGTTGTTATTTATTTGATGTTGTTGTTGTTGTTTATTTGACGTTGTTGTTAATGTTTTTGTTGTTGGTGTTTATTTGACGTTGTTGTTGTTGTTGTTTATTTGACGTTGTTGTTGTTGTTGACGTTGTTATTGTTGTTGTTTATTTGATGTTGTTATTATTGTTGTTTATTTGACGTTTTTTTTTTGTTATTTGACGTTGTTGTTGTTGTTGTTGTTGTATTAGTTGTTGTTGTTGTTGCTTATTTGACGTTGTTGTTATTGTTGCTATTTATTTGACGTTGTTGTTGTTGTTGTTTATTTGACGTTGTTGTTGTTGTTGTTGTTTATTTGACGTTGTTGTTGTTGTATTTGGTATTGTTGTTATTGTTGTTGCTTATTTGACGTTGTTGTTATTGTTGTTGTTTTTTTGACGTTGTTTTTGTTATTTGACGTTGTTGTTGTTGTTATTGTATTAGTTGTTGTTGTTGTTGCTTATTTGACGTTGTTGTTATTGTTTCTATTTATTTGACGTTGTTGTTGTTGTTGTTTATTTAACGTTGTTGTTGTTGTTGTTTATTTGACGTTGTTGTTGTTGTATTTGGTATTGTTGTTATTGTTGTTGCTTATTTGACGTTGTTGTTATTGTTGTTGTTTATTTGACTTTGTTGTTGTTGTTATTCATTTCACGTTGTTGTTGTTGTTGTTTATTTGACGTTGTTGTTGTTGTTCTTCATTTGACGTTGTTGTTGTCGTTGTTTTTGTTGTTTATTTGACGTTGTTGTTGTTATTTATTTGACGTTGTTGTTGTTGTTTATTTGACGTTGTTGTTGTTGTTGTTTATTTGACGTTGTCGTTGTTGTTGTTGTTTATTTGACGTTGTTGTTGTTGTTTATTTGACGTTGTTATTGTTGACGTTGTTGTTGTTATTGTTTATTTGATGTTGTTGTTGTTGTTGTTGACATAGTTGTTGTTGTTTATTTGACGTTGTTGTTGTTGTTATTGTTGTTGATGTTGTTGTTTATTTAACGTTGTTATTGTTGTTTATTTGACGTTGTTATTGTTGTTTATTTGACGTTGTTGTTGTTTTTGTTGACGTTGTTGTTGTTGTTGTTGTTTATTGGACGTTGTTGTTGTTGTTGTTTATTTGACATTGTTGTTGTTGTTGACGGTGTTGTTATTGTTGTTGTTTATTTGACATTGTTGTTGTTGTTGTTATTTATTTGACGTTGTTGTTGTTGTTTATTTGACGTTGTTGTTGTTGTTTATTTGACGTTGTTGTTTATTTGACGTTGTTGTTGTTGTTGTTTATTTGATGTTTTTGTTGTTATTTGAAGTTGTTGTTGTATTTGTTGTTGTTGTTGTTGTTGTTTATTTGATGTTGTTGTTGTTGTTTATTTGACATTGTTGTTGTTGTTGTTGACGTTGTTGTTGTAGTTGTTTATTTGACGTTGTTGTTGTTGTTGTTTATTTGATGTTATTTTAGTTGTTGTTGTTTATTTGACGTTGTTGTTGTTTTTTATTTGACGTTGTTGTTGTTGACATTGTTGTTGTTGTTGGTTATTTGATGTTGCTGTTGTTGTTTTTTATTTGACGTTGTTGTTGTTGACATTGTTGTTGTTGACATTGTTGTTGTTGTTGTTTATTTGACGTTGTTGTTGTTGTTGTTGTTTATTTGACGTAGTTGTTGTTATTGACGTTGTTGTTGTTGTTTATTTGACATTTTTGTTGTTGTTGATGTTGTTGTTGTTGTTGTTTTTTATTTGACGTTGTTGTTGTTGTTTATTTGACGTTGTTGTTGTTGTTATTGTTGTTGTTGTTGTTAATTTGACGTTGTTGTTGTTGTTGTTTATTTGACGTTGTTGTTGTTGTTGTTTATTTGACGTTGTTGTTGTTGTTGTTTATTTGATGTTGTTGTTGTTGTTGTTATTTATTTGATGTTGTTGTTGTTGTTATTGTTTATTTGACGTTGTTGTTGTGGTAGTTTATTTGACGTTGTTATTGTTGTTTAATGGACGTTGTTATTGTTGTTTATTTGACGTTGTTATTGTTATTTTACGTTGTTGTTGTTGTTATATGTGTTGTTGTTGTTGTTGTTGTTGCTTATTTGACGTTGTTGTTATTGTTGCTATTTATTTGACGTTGTTATTGTTGTTGTTTATTTGACATTGTTGTTGTTGTTGTTGTTGTTTATTTAACGTTATTATTGTTGTTGTTTATTTGACGTTGTTGTTGTTGTTGTTATATTTGTTATTGTAGTTATTGTTGTTGCTTATTTGACGTTGTTGTTATTGTTGTTGTTTATTTGACGTTGTTGTTGTTGTTATTCATTTGATGTTGTTGTTGTTGTTGTTTATTTGACGTTGTTGTTGTTGTTGTTGTTCTTTATTTGACGTTGTTGTTGTTGTTTATTTGACGTTGTTGTTGTTGTATTTGGTATTGTTGTTATTGTTGTTGCTTATTTGACGTTGTTGTTATTGTTGTTATTTATTTGACTTTGTTGTTGTTGTTATTCATTTGACGTTGTTGTTGTTGTTTATTTGACGTTGTTGTTGTTGTTCTTCATTTGACGTTGTTGTTGTCGTTGTTTTTGTTGTTTATTTGACGTTGTTGTTGTTATTTATTTGACGTTGTTGTTGTTGTTTATTTGACGTTGTTGTTGTTGTTGTTGTTTATTTGACGTTGTCTTTGTTGTTGTTGTTTATTTGACGTTGTTGTTGTTGACGTTGTTGTTGTTATTGACGTTGTTGTTGTTGTTGACGTTGTTGTTGTTGTTATTGTTGTTGATGTTGTTGTTTATTTGACGTTGTTGTTGTTGTTTATTTGACGTTGTTGTTGTTGTTGTTGTTGTTTATTGGACGTTGTTGTTGTTGTTGTTTATTTGACATTGTTGTTGTTGTTGACGGTGTTGTTATTGTTGTTGTTTATTTGACATTGTTGTTGTTGTTGTTATTTATTTCACGTTGTTGTTGTTGTTTATTTGACGTTGTTGTTGTTGCTTATTTGACGTTGTTGTTGTTATTTGAAGTTGTTGTTGTTGTATTTGTTGTTGTTGTTGTTGTTGTTTATTTGATGTTATTGTTGTTGTTTATTTGACGTTATTGTTGTTGTTTATTTGACATTGTTATTGTTGTTATTGTTGTTGTTGTTGTTTATTTGACGTTGTTGTTGACGTTGTTGTTCTTGTTGTTTATTTGACGTTATTATTGTTGTTGTTGTTGTTTATTTGACGTTGTTAATGTTGTTGACATAGTTGTTGTTGTTTTTGTTGATTATTTAACGTTGTTATTGTTGTTCTTGTTTTTGTTGTTGTTATTGTTGGTGTTGTTGTTGTTTATTTGACGTTGTTGTTGTTGTTGTTGTTTATTTGACGTTGTTGTTGTTGTTTATTTGACGTTGTTGTTGTTGTTTATTTGACGTTGTTGTTGTTGTTTATTTGACGTTGTTGTTGTTGTTGTTGTTGTTTATTTGACATTGTTGTTGTTGTTGTTGTTAACGTTGTTGTTGTAGTTGTTTATTTGACGTTGTTGTTGTTGTTGTTTATTTGATGTTGTTTTAGTTGTTGTTGTTTCTTTGACGTTGTTGTTGTTTTTTATTTGACGTTGTTGTTGTTGACATTGTTGTTGTTGTTGTTTATTTGACGTTCTTGTTGTTGTTTTTTATTTGACGTTGTTGTTGTTGACATTGTTGTTGTTGTTGTTGTTTATTTAACGTAGTTGTTGTTATTGACGTTGTTGTTATTGTTGTTGTTGTTGTTGTTTATTTGACGTTTTTGTTGTTGTTGATGTTGTTGTTATTGTTGTTGCTTATTTGACGTTGTTGTTGTTGTTTATTTGACGTTGTTGTTGTTGTTTATTTGACGTTGTTGTTTATTTGACGTTGTTGTTGTTGTTTATTTGATGTTTTTGTTGTTATTTGAAGTTGTTGTTGTTGTATTTGTTGTTGTTGTTGTTGTTTATTTGATGTTGTTGTTGTTGTTTATTTGACATTGCCGTTGTTGTTGTTGTTTGACGTTGTTGTTGTTGTTGTTTATTTGACGTTATTGTTGTTGTTGTTTATTTGACGTTGTTGTTGTTGTTGTTATATTTGTTATTGTTGTTATTGTTGTTGCTTATTTGACGTTGTTGTTATTGTTGTTGTTTATTTGACGTTGTTGTTGTTGTTATTCATTTAATGTTGTTGTTGTTGTTGTTTATTTGACGTTGTTGTTGTTGTTGTTGTTGTTTTTATTGTTTATTTGACGTTTTTGTTGTTATTGATTTGACGTTGTTGTTGTTGTTTATTTGACGTTGTTGTTAACGTTGTTGTTGTTGGTGTTTATTTGACGTTGTTGTTGTTGTTGTTGTTTATTTGACGTTGTTGTTGTTGGTGACGTTGTTATTGTTGTTGTTTATTTGATGTTGTTATTGTTGTTGTTGACATAGTTGTTGTTGTTTATTTGACGTTGTTGTTGTTGTTGTTGTTGTCGTTGTTGTTTATTTGACGTTGTTGTTGTTGTTGTTTATTTGATGTTGTTGTTGTTGTTGTTGACGTTGTTGTTGTTGTTGTTGTTGTTTATTGGACGTTGTTGTTGTTGTTTATTTGACATTGTTATTGTTGTTGACGGTGTTGTTGTTGTTGTTATTTATTTGACATTGTTGTTGTTGTTATTTATTTGACGTTGTTGTTGTTGTTGTTAATTTGACGTTGTTGTTGTTGTTGTTGTTTATTTGACATTGTTGTTGTTGTTGTTTATTTGACGTTGTTGTTGTTGTTATTTATTTGACGTTGTTGTTGTTGTTTATTTGGCGTTGTTGTTGTTGTTGTTTATTTGACGTTGTTATTGTTGTTTATTTGACGTTGTTTTTGTTATTTGACGTTGTTGTTGTTGTTGTTGTATTAGTTGTTGTTGTTGTTGCTTATTTGACGTTGTTGTTATTGTTGCTATTTATTTGACGTTGTTGTTGTTGTTGTTTATTTGACGTTGTTGTTGTTGTTGTTTATTTGACGTTGTTGTTGTTGTATTTGGTATTGTTGTTATTGTTGTTGCTTATTTGACGTTGTTGTTATTGTTGTTGTTTATTTGACTTTGTTGTTGTTGTTATTCATTTGACGTTGTTGTTGTTGTTGTTTATTTGACGTTGTTGTTGTTGTTCTTCATTTGACGTTTTTGTTGTCGTTATTTTTGTTGTTTATTTGACGTTGTTGTTGTTATTTATTTGACGTTGTTTTTGTTGTTCATTTGACGTTGTTGTTGTTGTTTATTTGACGTTGTCGTTGTTGTTGTTGTTTATTTGACATTTTTGTTGTTGTTGTTGTTGTTTTTTATTTGACGTTGTTGTTGTTGTTTATTTGACGTTGTTGTTGTTGTTATTGTTGTTGTTGTTGTTAATTTGACGTTGTTGTTGTTGTTGTTTATTTGACGTTGTTGTTGTTGTTGTTTATTTGACGTTGTTGTTGTTGTTGTTTATTTGATGTTGTTGTTGTTGTTATTGTTTATTTGACGTTGTTGTTGTTGTATATTTGACGTTGTTATTGTTGTTTATTTGACGTTGTTGTTGTTGTATATTTGACGTTGTTGTTATTTTACGTTGTTGTTGTTGTTATATGTGTTGTTGTTGTTGTTGTTGTTGCTTATTTGACGTTGTTGTTATTGTTGCTATTTATTTGACGTTGTTATTGTTGTTGTTTATTTGACGTTGTTGTTGTTGTTGTTGTTTATTTGACGTTATTATTGTTGTTGTTTATTTGACGTTGTTGTTGTTGTTGTTATATTTGTTATTGTTGTTATTGTTGTTGCTTATTTGACGTTGTTGTTATTGTTGTTGTTTATTTGACGTTGTTGTTGTTGTTATTCATTTGATGTTGTTGTTGTTGTTGTTTATTTGACGTTGTTGTTGTTGTTGTTGTTCTTTATTTGACGTTGTTTTTGTTGTTGTTTTTATTGTTTATTTGACGTTTTTGTTGTTATTTATTTGATGTTGTTGTTGTTGTTTATTTGACGTTGTTGTTAATGTTTTTGTTGTTGGTGTTTATTTGACGTTGTTGTTGTTGTTGTTTATTTGACGTTGTTGTTGTTGTTGACGTTGTTATTGTTGTTGTTTATTTGATGTTGTTATTGTTGTTGTTGACATAGTTGTTGTTGTTTATTTGACGTTGTTGTTGTTGTTGTTGTTGTTGTTGCCGTTGTTGTTTATTTGACGTTGTTGTTGTTGTTGTTTATTTGATGTTGTTGTTGTTGTTATTGACGTCGTTGTTGTTGTTGTTTATTTGACATTGTTATTGTTGTTGACGGTGTTGTTGTTGTTGTTTATTTGACATTGTTGTTGTTGTTATTTATTTGATGTTGTTGTTGTTGTTGTTAATTTGACGTTGTTGTTGTTGTTGTTTATTTGACATTGTTGTTGTTGTTGTTTATTTGACGTTGTTGTTGTTGTTATTTATTTGACGCTGTTGTTGTTGTTATTGTTTATTTGGCGTTGTTGTTGTTGTTGTTTTTTTGACGTTGTTATTGTTGTTTATTTGACGTTGTTTTTGTTATTTGACGTTGTTGTTGTTGTTGTTGTTGTTGTATTAGTTGTTGTTGTTGTTGCTTATTTGACGTTGTTGTTATTGTTGCTATTTATTTGACGTTGTTGTTGTTGTTGTTTATTTGACGTTGTTGTTGTTGTTGTTGTTTATTTGACGTTGTTGTTGTTGTATTTGGTATTGTTGTTATTGTTGTTGCTTATTTGACGTTGTTGTTATTGTTGTTGTTTTTTTGACGTTGTTTTTGTTATTTGACGTTGTTGTTGTTGTTATTGTATTAGTTGTTGTTGTTGTTGCTTATTTGACGTTGTTGTTATTGTTTCTATTTATTTGACGTTGTTGTTGTTGTTGTTTATTTAACGTTGTTGTTGTTGTTGTTTATTTGACGTTGTTGTTGTTGTATTTGGTATTGTTGTTATTGTTGTTGCTTATTTGACGTTGTTGTTATTGTTGTTGTTTATTTGACTTTGTTGTTGTTGTTATTCATTTCACGTTGTTGTTGTTGTTGTTTATTTGACGTTGTTGTTGTTGTTCTTCATTTGACGTTGTTGTTGTCGTTGTTTTAGTTGTTTATTTGACGTTGTTGTTGTTATTTATTTGACGTTGTTGTTGTTGTTTATTTGACGTTGTTGTTGTTGTTGTTTATTTGACGTTGTCGTTGTTGTTGTTGTTTATTTGACGTTGTTGTTGTTGTTTATTTGACGTTGTTATTGTTGACGTTGTTGTTGTTATTGTTTATTTGATGTTGTTGTTGTTGTTGACATAGTTGTTGTTGTTTATTTGACGTTGTTGTTGTTGTTATTGTTGTTGATGTTGTTGTTTATTTAACGTTGTTATTGTTGTTTATTTGACGTTGTTATTGTTGTTTATTTGACGTTGTTGTTGTTTTTGTTGACGTTGTTGTTGTTGTTGTTGTTTATTGGACGTTGTTGTTGTTGTTGTTTATTTGACATTGTTGTTGTTGTTGACGGTGTTGTTATTGTTGTTGTTTATTTGACATTGTTGTTGTTGTTGTTATTTATTTGACGTTGTTGTTGTTGTTTATTTGACGTTGTTGTTGTTGTTTATTTGACGTTGTTGTTTATTTGACGTTGTTGTTGTTGTTGTTGTTTATTTGATGTTTTTGTTGTTATTTGAAGTTGTTGTTGTATTTGTTGTTGTTGTTGTTGTTGTTTATTTGATGTTGTTGTTGTTGTTTATTTGACATTGTTGTTGTTGTTGTTGTTGACGTTGTTGTTGTAGTTGTTTATTTGACGTTGTTGTTGTTGTTGTTTATTTGATGTTATTTTAGTTGTTGTTGTTTATTTGACGTTGTTGTTGTTTTTTATTTGACGTTGTTGTTGTTGACATTGTTGTTGTTGTTGGTTATTTGATGTTGTTGTTGTTGTTTTTTATTTGACGTTGTTGTTGTTGACATTGTTGTTGTTGACATTGTTGTTGTTGTTGTTTATTTGACGTTGTTGTTGTTGTTGTTGTTTATTTGACGTTGTTGTTGTTGTTGTTGTTTATTTGACGTAGTTGTTGTTATTGACGTTGTTGTTGTTGTTTATTTGACATTTTTGTTGTTGTTGATGTTGTTGTTGTTGTTGTTTTTTATTTGACGTTGTTGTTGTTGTTTATTTGACGTTGTTGTTGTTGTTATTGTTGTTGTTGTTGTTAATTTGACGTTGTTGTTGTTGTTGTTTATTTGACGTTGTTGTTGTTGTTGTTTATTTGACGTTGTTGTTGTTGTTGTTTATTTGATGTTGTTGTTGTTGTTGTTATTTATTTGATGTTGTTGTTGTTGTTATTGTTTATTTGACGTTGTTGTTGTGGTAGTTTATTTGACGTTGTTATTGTTGTTTAATGGACGTTGTTATTGTTGTTTATTTGACGTTGTTATTGTTATTTTACGTTGTTGTTGTTGTTATATGTGTTGTTGTTGTTGTTGTTGTTGCTTATTTGACGTTGTTGTTATTGTTGCTATTTATTTGACGTTGTTATTGTTGTTGTTTATTTGACATTGTTGTTGTTGTTGTTGTTGTTTATTTAACGTTATTATTGTTGTTGTTTATTTGACGTTGTTGTTGTTGTTGTTATATTTGTTATTGTAGTTATTGTTGTTGCTTATTTGACGTTGTTGTTATTGTTGTTGTTTATTTGACGTTGTTGTTGTTGTTATTCATTTGATGTTGTTGTTGTTGTTGTTTATTTGACGTTGTTGTTGTTGTTGTTGTTCTTTATTTGACGTTGTTGTTGTTGTTGTTTTTATTGTTTATTTGACGTTTTTGTTGTTATTTATTTGATGTTGTTGTTGTTGTTTATTTGACGTTGTTGTTAATGTTTTTGTTGTTGGTGTTTATTTGACGTTGTTGTTGTTGTTGTTTATTTGACGTTGTTGTTGTTGTTGACGTTGTTATTGTTGTTGTTTATTTGATGTTGTTATTATTGTTGTTTATTTGACGTTTTTTTTTTGTTATTTGACGTTGTTGTTGTTGTTGTTGTTGTATTAGTTGTTGTTGTTGTTGCTTATTTGACGTTGTTGTTATTGTTGCTATTTATTTGACGTTGTTGTTGTTGTTGTTTATTTGACGTTGTTGTTGTTGTTGTTGTTTATTTGACGTTGTTGTTGTTGTATTTGGTATTGTTGTTATTGTTGTTGCTTATTTGACGTTGTTGTTATTGTTGTTGTTTTTTTGACGTTGTTTTTGTTATTTGACGTTGTTGTTGTTGTTATTGTATTAGTTGTTGTTGTTGTTGCTTATTTGACGTTGTTGTTATTGTTTCTATTTATTTGACGTTGTTGTTGTTGTTGTTTATTTAACGTTGTTGTTGTTGTTGTTTATTTGACGTTGTTGTTGTTGTATTTGGTATTGTTGTTATTGTTGTTGCTTATTTGACGTTGTTGTTATTGTTGTTGTTTATTTGACTTTGTTGTTGTTGTTATTCATTTCACGTTGTTGTTGTTGTTGTTTATTTGACGTTGTTGTTGTTGTTCTTCATTTGACGTTGTTGTTGTCGTTGTTTTTGTTGTTTATTTGACGTTGTTGTTGTTATTTATTTGACGTTGTTGTTGTTGTTTATTTGACGTTGTTGTTGTTGTTGTTTATTTGACGTTGTCGTTGTTGTTGTTGTTTATTTGACGTTGTTGTTGTTGTTTATTTGACGTTGTTATTGTTGACGTTGTTGTTGTTATTGTTTATTTGATGTTGTTGTTGTTGTTGTTGACATAGTTGTTGTTGTTTATTTGACGTTGTTGTTGTTGTTATTGTTGTTGATGTTGTTGTTTATTTAACGTTGTTATTGTTGTTTATTTGACGTTGTTATTGTTGTTTATTTGACGTTGTTGTTGTTTTTGTTGACGTTGTTGTTGTTGTTGTTGTTTATTGGACGTTGTTGTTGTTGTTGTTTATTTGACATTGTTGTTGTTGTTGACGGTGTTGTTATTGTTGTTGTTTATTTGACATTGTTGTTGTTGTTGTTATTTATTTGACGTTGTTGTTGTTGTTTATTTGACGTTGTTGTTGTTGTTTATTTGACGTTGTTGTTTATTTGACGTTGTTGTTGTTGTTGTTTATTTGATGTTTTTGTTGTTATTTGAAGTTGTTGTTGTATTTGTTGTTGTTGTTGTTGTTGTTTATTTGATGTTGTTGTTGTTGTTTATTTGACATTGTTGTTGTTGTTGTTGTTGACGTTGTTGTTGTAGTTGTTTATTTGACGTTGTTGTTGTTGTTGTTTATTTGATGTTATTTTAGTTGTTGTTGTTTATTTGACGTTGTTGTTGTTTTTTATTTGACGTTGTTGTTGTTGACATTGTTGTTGTTGTTGGTTATTTGATGTTGCTGTTGTTGTTTTTTATTTGACGTTGTTGTTGTTGACATTGTTGTTGTTGACATTGTTGTTGTTGTTGTTTATTTGACGTTGTTGTTGTTGTTGTTGTTTATTTGACGTAGTTGTTGTTATTGACGTTGTTGTTGTTGTTTATTTGACATTTTTGTTGTTGTTGATGTTGTTGTTGTTGTTGTTTTTTATTTGACGTTGTTGTTGTTGTTTATTTGACGTTGTTGTTGTTGTTATTGTTGTTGTTGTTGTTAATTTGACGTTGTTGTTGTTGTTGTTTATTTGACGTTGTTGTTGTTGTTGTTTATTTGACGTTGTTGTTGTTGTTGTTTATTTGATGTTGTTGTTGTTGTTGTTATTTATTTGATGTTGTTGTTGTTGTTATTGTTTATTTGACGTTGTTGTTGTGGTAGTTTATTTGACGTTGTTATTGTTGTTTAATGGACGTTGTTATTGTTGTTTATTTGACGTTGTTATTGTTATTTTACGTTGTTGTTGTTGTTATATGTGTTGTTGTTGTTGTTGTTGTTGCTTATTTGACGTTGTTGTTATTGTTGCTATTTATTTGACGTTGTTATTGTTGTTGTTTATTTGACATTGTTGTTGTTGTTGTTGTTGTTTATTTAACGTTATTATTGTTGTTGTTTATTTGACGTTGTTGTTGTTGTTGTTATATTTGTTATTGTAGTTATTGTTGTTGCTTATTTGACGTTGTTGTTATTGTTGTTGTTTATTTGACGTTGTTGTTGTTGTTATTCATTTGATGTTGTTGTTGTTGTTGTTTATTTGACGTTGTTGTTGTTGTTGTTGTTCTTTATTTGACGTTGTTGTTGTTGTTGTTTTTATTGTTTATTTGACGTTTTTGTTGTTATTTATTTGATGTTGTTGTTGTTGTTTATTTGACGTTGTTGTTAATGTTTTTGTTGTTGGTGTTTATTTGACGTTGTTGTTGTTGTTGTTGTTTATTTGACGTTGTTGTTGTTGTTGACGTTGTTATTGTTGTTGTTTATTTGATGTTGTTATTGTTGTTGTTGACATAGTTGTTGTTGTTTATTTGACGTTGTTATTGTTGTTGTTTATTTGACGTTGTTGTTGTTGTTGTTTATTTGATGTTGTTGTTGTTGTTATTGACGTTGTTGTTGTTGTTGTTTTTTATTGGACGTTGTTGTTGTTGTTTATTTGACATTGTTATTGTTGTTGACGGTGTTGTTGTTGTTGTTTATTTGACATTGTTGTTGTTGTTATTTATTTGATGTTGTTGTTGTTGTTGTTAGTTTGACGTTGTTGTTGTTGTTGTTTATTTGACATTGTTGTTGTTGTTGTTTATTTGACGTTGTTGTTGTTGTTATTTATTTGACATTGTTGTTGTTGTTATTGTTTATTTGGCGTTGTTGTTGTTGTTGTTTATTTGACGTTGTTATTGTTGTTTATTTGACGTTTTTTTTTTGTTATTTGACGTTGTTGTTGTTGTTGTTGTTGTATTAGTTGTTGTTGTTGTTGCTTATTTGACATTGTTGTTATTGTTGCTATTTATTTGACGTTGTTGTTGTTGTTGTTTATTTGACGTTGTTGTTGTTGTTTATTTGACGTTGTTGTTGTTGTATTTGGTATTGTTGTTATTGTTGTTGCTTATTTGACGTTGTTGTTATTGTTGTTGTTTATTTGACTTTGTTGTTGTTGTTATTCATTTGACGTTGTTGTTGTTGTTTATTTGACGTTGTTGTTGTTGTTCTTCATTTGACGTTGTTGTTGTCGTTGTTTTTGTTGTTTATTTGACGTTGTTGTTGTTATTTATTTGACGTTGTTGTTGTTGTTTATTTGACGTTGTTGTTGTTGTTGTTGTTTATTTGACGTTGTCGTTGTTGTTGTTGTTTATTTGACGTTGTTGTTGTTGTTGACGTTGTTGTTGTTATTGACGTTGTTGTTGTTGTTGACGTTGTTGTTGTTGTTATTGTTGTTGATGTTGTTGTTTATTTGACGTTGTTGTTGTTGTTTATTTGACGTTGTTGTTGTTGTTGTTGTTGTTTATTGGACGTTGTTGTTATTGTTGTTTATTTGACATTGTTGTTGTTGTTGACGGTGTTGTTATTGTTGTTGTTTATTTGACATTGTTGTTGTTGTTGTTATTTATTTCACGTTGTTGTTGTTGTTTATTTGACGTTGTTGTTGTTGCTTATTTGACGTTGTTGTTGTTATTTGAAGTTGTTGTTGTTGTATTTGTTGTTGTCGTTGTTGTTGTTTATTTGATGTTATTGTTGTTGTTTATTTGACGTTATTGTTGTTGTTTATTTGACATTGTTATTTTTGTTATTGTTGTTGTTGTTGTTTATTTGACGTTGTTGTTGACGTTGTTGTTCTTGTTGTTTATTTGACGTTATTATTGTTGTTGTTGTTGTTTATTTGACGTTGTTAATGTTGTTGACATAGTTGTTGTTGTTTTGTTTGATTATTTAACGTTGTTATTGTTGTTCTTGTTTTTGTTGTTGTTATTGTTGGTATTGTTGTTGTTTATTTGACGTTGTTGTTGTTGTTGTTGTTGTTTATTTGACGTTGTTGTTGTTGTTTATTTGACGTTGTTGTTGTTGTTTATTTGACGTTGTTGTTGTTGTTTATTTGACGTTGTTGTTGTTGTTGTTGTTGTTGTTGTTGTTTATTTGACATTGTTGTTGTTGTTGTTGTTAACGTTGTTGTTGTAGTTGTTTATTTGACGTTGTTGTTGATGTTGTTTATTTGATGTTGTTTTAGTTGTTGTTGTTTCTTTGATGTTGTTGTTGTTTTTTATTTGACGTTGTTGTTGTTGACATTGTTGTTGTTGTTGTTTATTTGACGTTCTTGTTGTTGTTTTTTATTTGACGTTGTTGTTGTTGACATTGTTGTTGTTGTTGTTGTTTATTTAACGTAGTTGTTGTTATTGACGTTGTTGTTATTGTTGTTGTTGTTGTTGTTTATTTGACGTTTTTGTTGTTGTTGATGTTGTTGTTATTGTTGTTGCTTATTTGACGTTGTTGTTGTTGTTTATTTGACGTTGTTGTTGTTGTTTATTTGACGTTGTTGTTTATTTGACGTTGTTGTTGTTGTTTATTTGATGTTTTTGTTGTTATTTGAAGTTGTTGTTGTTGAATTTGTTGTTGTTGTTGTTGTTTATTTGATGTTATTGTTGTTGTTTATTTGACATTGCCGTTGTTGTTGTTGTTTGACGTTGTTGTTGTTGTTGTTGTTTATTTGACGTTATTGTTGTTGTTGTTTATTTGACGTTGTTGTTGTTGTTGTTATATTTGTTATTGTTGTTATTGTTGTTGCTTATTTGACGTTGTTGTTATTGTTGTTGTTTATTTGACGTTGTTGTTGTTGTTATTCATTTAATGTTGTTGTTGTTGTTGTTTATTTGACGTTGTTGTTGTTGTTGTTGTTTTTATTGTTTATTTGACGTTTTTGTTGTTATTGATTTGACGTTGTTGTTGTTGTTTATTTGACGTTGTTGTTAACGTTGTTGTTGTTGGTGTTTATTTGACGTTGTTGTTGTTGTTGTTGTTGTTGTTTATTTGACGTTGTTGTTGTTGTTGACGTTGTTATTGTTGTTGTTTATTTGATGTTGTTATTGTTGTTGTTGACATAGTTGTTGTTGTTTATTTGACGTTGTTGTTGTTGTTGTTGTTGTCGTTGTTGTTTATTTGACGTTGTTGTTGTTGTTGTTTATTTGATGTTGTTGTTGTTGTTGTTGACGTTGTTGTTGTTGTTGTTGTTTATTGGACGTTGTTGTTGTTGTTTATTTGACATTGTTATTGTTGTTGACGGTGTTGTTGTTGTTGTTATTTATTTGACATTGTTGTTGTTGTTATTTATTTGACGTTGTTGTTGTTGTTGTTAATTTGACGTTGTTGTTGTTGTTGTTGTTTATTTGACATTGTTGTTGTTGTTGTTTATTTGACGTTGTTGTTGTTGTTATTTATTTGACGTTGTTGTTGTTGTTTATTTGGCGTTGTTGTTGTTGTTGTTTATTTGACGTTGTTATTGTTGTTTATTTGACGTTGTTTTTGTTATTTGACGTTGTTGTTGTTGTTGTTGTATTAGTTGTTGTTGTTGTTGCTTATTTGACGTTGTTGTTATTGTTGCTATTTATTTGACGTTGTTGTTGTTGTTGTTTATTTGACGTTGTTGTTGTTGTTGTTGTTTATTTGACGTTGTTGTTGTTGTATTTGGTATTGTTGTTATTGTTGTTGCTTATTTGACGTTGTTGTTATTGTTGTTGTTTATTTGACTTTGTTGTTGTTGTTATTCATTTGACGTTGTTGTTGTTGTTTTTTATTTGACGTTGTTGTTGTTGTACTTCATTTGACGTTTTTGTTGTCGTTGTTTTTGTTGTTTATTTGACGTTGTTGTTGTTATTTATTTGACGTTGTTTTTGTTGTTCATTTGACGTTGTTGTTGTTGTTTATTTGACGTTGTCGTTGTTGTTGTTGTTTATTTGACATTTTTGTTGTTGTTGTTGTTGTTTTTTATTTGACGTTGTTGTTGTTGTTTATTTGACGTTGTTGTTGTTGTTATTGTTGTTGTTGTTGTTAATTTGACGTTGTTGTTGTTGTTGTTTATTTGACGTTGTTGTTGTTGTTGTTTATTTGACGTTGTTGTTGTTGTTGTTTATTTGATGTTGTTCTTGTTGTTATTGTTTATTTGACGTTGTTGTTGTTGTATATTTGACGTTGTTATTGTTGTTTATTTGACGTTGTTATTGTTATTTTATGTTGTTGTTGTTGTTATATGTGTTGTTGTTCTTGTTGTTGATTATTTGACGTTGTTGTTATTGTTGCTATTTATTTGACGTTGTTATTGTTGTTGTTTATTTGACGTTGTTGTTGTTGTTTATTTGACGTTATTGTTGTTGTTGTTTATTTGATGTTGTTGTTGTTGTTGTTATATTTGTTATTGTTGTTATTGTTGTTGCTTATTTGACGTTGTTGTTATTGTTGTTGTTTATTTGACGTTGTTATTGTTGTTTATTTGACGTTGTTGTTGTTTTTGTTGACGTTGTTGTTGTTGTTGTTTATTGGACGTTGTTGTTGTTGTTGTTTATTTGACATTGTTGTTGTTGTTGACGGTGTTGTTATTGTTGTTGTTTATTTGACATTGTTGTTGTTGTTGTTATTTATTTGACGTTGTTGTTGTTGTTTATTTGACGTTGTTGTTGTTGTTTATTTGACATTGTTGTTTATTTGACGTTGTTGTTGTTGTTGTTTATTTGATGTTTTTGTTGTTATTTGAAGTTGTTGTTGTATTTGTTGTTGTTGTTGTTGTTGTTTATTTGATGTTGTTGTTGTTGTTTATTTGACATTGTTGTTGTTGTTGTTGTTGACGTTGTTGTTGTAGTTGTTTATTTGACGTTGTTGTTGTTGTTGTTTATTTGATGTTATTTTAGTTGTTGTTGTTTATTTGACGTTGTTGTTGTTTTTTATTTGACGTTGTTGTTGTTGACATTGTTGTTGTTGTTGGTTATTTGATGTTGTTGTTGTTGTTTTTTATTTGACGTTGTTGTTGTTGACATTGTTGTTGTTGACATTGTTGTTGTTGTTGTTTATTTGACGTTGTTGTTGTTGTTGTTGTTTATTTGACGTAGTTGTTGTTATTGACGTTGTTGTTGTTGTTTATTTGACATTTTTGTTGTTGTTGATGTTGTTGTTGTTGTTGTTTTTTATTTGACGTTGTTGTTGTTGTTTATTTGACGTTGTTGTTGTTGTTATTGTTGTTGTTGTTGTTAATTTGACGTTGTTGTTGTTGTTGTTTATTTGACGTTGTTGTTGTTGTTGTTTATTTGACGTTGTTGTTGTTGTTGTTTATTTGATGTTGTTGTTGTTGTTGTTATTTATTTGATGTTGTTGTTGTTGTTATTGTTTATTTGACGTTGTTGTTGTGGTAGTTTATTTGACGTTGTTATTGTTGTTTAATGGACGTTGTTATTGTTGTTTATTTGACGTTGTTATTGTTATTTTACGTTGTTGTTGTTATATGTGTTGTTGTTGTTGTTGTTGTTGCTTATTTGACGTTGTTGTTATTGTTGCTATTTATATGACGTTGTTATTGTTGTTGTTTATTTGACATTGTTGTTGTTGTTGTTGTTGTTTATTTAACGTTATTATTGTTGTTGTTTATTTGACGTTGTTGTTGTTGTTGTTATATTTGTTATTGTAGTTATTGTTGTTGCTTATTTGACGTTGTTGTTATTGTTGTTGTTTATTTGACGTTGTTGTTGTTGTTATTCATTTGATGTTGTTGTTGTTGTTGTTTATTTGACGTTGTTGTTGTTGTTGTTGTTCTTTATTTGACGTTGTTGTTGTTGTTGTTTTTATTGTTTATTTGACGTTTTTGTTGTTATTTATTTGATGTTGTTGTTGTTGTTTATTTGACGTTGTTGTTAATGTTTTTGTTGTTGGTGTTTATTTGACGTTGTTGTTGTTGTTGTTGTTTATTTGACGTTGTTGTTGTTGTTGACGTTGTTATTGTTGTTGTTTATTTGATGTTGTTATTGTTGTTGTTGACATAGTTGTTGTTGTTTATTTGACGTTGTTATTGTTGTTGTTTATTTGACGTTGTTGTTGTTGTTGTTTATTTGATGTTGTTGTTGTTGTTATTGACGTTGTTGTTGTTGTTGTTTTTTATTGGACGTTGTTGTTGTTGTTTATTTGACATTGTTATTGTTGTTGACGGTGTTGTTGTTGTTGTTTATTTGACATTGTTATTGTTGTTGACGGTGTTGTTGTTGTTGTTTATTTGACATTGTTGTTGTTGTTATTTATTTGATGTTGTTGTTGTTGTTGTTAGTTTGACGTTGTTGTTGTTGTTGTTTATTTGACATTGTTGTTGTTGTTGTTTATTTGACGTTGTTGTTGTTGTTATTTATTTGACATTGTTGTTGTTGTTATTGTTTATTTGGCGTTGTTGTTGTTGTTGTTTATTTGACGTTGTTATTGTTGTTTATTTGACGTTTTTTTTTTGTTATTTGACGTTGTTGTTGTTGTTGTTGTTGTATTAGTTGTTGTTGTTGTTGCTTATTTGACATTGTTGTTATTGTTGCTATTTATTTGACGTTGTTGTTGTTGTTGTTTATTTGACGTTGTTGTTGTTGTTTATTTGACGTTGTTGTTGTTGTATTTGGTATTGTTGTTATTGTTGTTGCTTATTTGACGTTGTTGTTATTGTTGTTGTTTATTTGACTTTGTTGTTGTTGTTATTCATTTGACGTTGTTGTTGTTGTTTATTTGACGTTGTTGTTGTTGTTCTTCATTTGACGTTGTTGTTGTCGTTGTTTTTGTTGTTTATTTGACGTTGTTGTTGTTATTTATTTGACGTTGTTGTTGTTGTTTATTTGACGTTGTTGTTGTTGTTGTTGTTTATTTGACGTTGTCGTTGTTGTTGTTGTTTATTTGACGTTGTTGTTGTTGTTGACGTTGTTGTTGTTATTGACGTTGTTGTTGTTGTTGACGTTGTTGTTGTTGTTATTGTTGTTGATGTTGTTGTTTATTTGACGTTGTTGTTGTTGTTTATTTGACGTTGTTGTTGTTGTTGTTGTTGTTGTTTATTGGACGTTGTTGTTATTGTTGTTTATTTGACATTGTTGTTGTTGTTGACGGTGTTGTTATTGTTGTTGTTTATTTGACATTGTTGTTGTTGTTGTTATTTATTTCACGTTGTTGTTGTTGTTTATTTGACGTTGTTGTTGTTGCTTATTTGACGTTGTTGTTGTTATTTGAAGTTGTTGTTGTTGTATTTGTTGTTGTCGTTGTTGTTGTTTATTTGATGTTATTGTTGTTGTTTATTTGACGTTATTGTTGTTGTTTATTTGACATTGTTATTTTTGTTATTGTTGTTGTTGTTGTTTATTTGACGTTGTTGTTGACGTTGTTGTTCTTGTTGTTTATTTGACGTTATTATTGTTGTTGTTGTTGTTTATTTGACGTTGTTAATGTTGTTGACATAGTTGTTGTTGTTTTGTTTGATTATTTAACGTTGTTATTGTTGTTCTTGTTTTTGTTGTTGTTATTGTTGGTATTGTTGTTGTTTATTTGACGTTGTTGTTGTTGTTGTTGTTGTTTATTTGACGTTGTTGTTGTTGTTTATTTGACGTTGTTGTTGTTGTTTATTTGACGTTGTTGTTGTTGTTTATTTGACGTTGTTGTTGTTGTTGTTGTTGTTGTTGTTTATTTGACATTGTTGTTGTTGTTGTTGTTAACGTTGTTGTTGTAGTTGTTTATTTGACGTTGTTGTTGATGTTGTTTATTTGATGTTGTTTTAGTTGTTGTTGTTTCTTTGATGTTGTTGTTGTTTTTTATTTGACGTTGTTGTTGTTGACATTGTTGTTGTTGTTGTTTATTTGACGTTCTTGTTGTTGTTTTTTATTTGACGTTGTTGTTGTTGACATTGTTGTTGTTGTTGTTGTTTATTTAACGTAGTTGTTGTTATTGACGTTGTTGTTATTGTTGTTGTTGTTGTTGTTTATTTGACATTTTTGTTGTTGTTGATGTTGTTGTTATTGTTGTTGCTTATTTGACGTTGTTGTTGTTGTTTATTTGACGTTGTTGTTGTTGTTTATTTGACGTTGTTGTTTATTTGACGTTGTTGTTGTTGTTTATTTGATGTTTTTGTTGTTATTTGAAGTTGTTGTTGTTGAATTTGTTGTTGTTGTTGTTGTTTATTTGATGTTATTGTTGTTGTTTATTTGACATTGCCGTTGTTGTTGTTGTTTGACGTTGTTGTTGTTGTTGTTTATTTGACGTTATTGTTGTTGTTGTTTATTTGACGTTGTTGTTGTTGTTGTTATATTTGTTATTGTTGTTATTGTTGTTGCTTATTTGACGTTGTTGTTATTGTTGTTGTTTATTTGACGTTGTTGTTGTTGTTGTTATTCATTTAATGTTGTTGTTGTTGTTGTTTATTTGACGTTGTTGTTGTTGTTGTTGTTTTTATTGTTTATTTGACGTTTTTGTTGTTATTGATTTGACGTTGTTGTTGTTGTTTATTTGACGTTGTTGTTAACGTTGTTGTTGTTGGTGTTTATTTGACGTTGTTGTTGTTGTTGTTGTTGTTTATTTGACGTTGTTGTTGTTGTTGACGTTGTTATTGTTGTTGTTTATTTGATGTTGTTATTGTTGTTGTTGACATAGTTGTTGTTGTTTATTTGACGTTGTTGTTGTTGTTGTTGTTGTCGTTGTTGTTTATTTGACGTTGTTGTTGTTGTTGTTTATTTGATGTTGTTGTTGTTGTTGTTGACGTTGTTGTTGTTGTTGTTGTTTATTGGACGTTGTTGTTGTTGTTTATTTGACATTGTTATTGTTGTTGACGGTGTTGTTGTTGTTGTTATTTATTTGACATTGTTGTTGTTGTTATTTATTTGACGTTGTTGTTGTTGTTGTTAATTTGACGTTGTTGTTGTTGTTGTTGTTTATTTGACATTGTTGTTGTTGTTGTTTATTTGACGTTGTTGTTGTTGTTATTTATTTGACGTTGTTGTTGTTGTTTATTTGGCGTTGTTGTTGTTGTTGTTTATTTGACGTTGTTATTGTTGTTTATTTGACGTTGTTTTTGTTATTTGACGTTGTTGTTGTTGTTGTTGTATTAGTTGTTGTTGTTGTTGCTTATTTGACGTTGTTGTTATTGTTGCTATTTATTTGACGTTGTTGTTGTTGTTGTTTATTTGACGTTGTTGTTGTTGTTGTTTATTTGACGTTGTTGTTGTTGTATTTGGTATTGTTGTTATTGTTGTTGCTTATTTGACGTTGTTGTTATTGTTGTTGTTTATTTGACTTTGTTGTTGTTGTTATTCATTTGACGTTGTTGTTGTTGTTGTTTATTTGACGTTGTTGTTGTTGTACTTCATTTGACGTTTTTGTTGTCGTTGTTTTTGTTGTTTATTTGACGTTGTTGTTGTTATTTATTTGACGTTGTTTTTGTTGTTCATTTGACGTTGTTGTTGTTGTTTATTTGACGTTGTCGTTGTTGTTGTTGTTTATTTGACATTTTTGTTGTTGTTGTTGTTGTTTTTTATTTGACGTTGTTGTTGTTGTTTATTTGACGTTGTTGTTGTTGTTATTGTTGTTGTTGTTGTTAATTTGACGTTGTTGTTGTTGTTGTTTATTTGACGTTGTTGTTGTTGTTGTTTATTTGACGTTGTTGTTGTTGTTGTTTATTTGATGTTGTTGTTGTTGTTATTGTTTATTTGACGTTGTTGTTGTTGTATATTTGACGTTGTTATTGTTGTTTATTTGACGTTGTTATTGTTATTTTATGTTGTTGTTGTTGTTATATGTGTTGTTGTTCTTGTTGTTGATTATTTGACGTTGTTGTTATTGTTGCTATTTATTTGACGTTGTTATTGTTGTTGTTTATTTGACGTTGTTGTTGTTGTTTATTTGACGTTATTGTTGTTGTTGTTTATTTGATGTTGTTGTTGTTGTTATATTTGTTATTGTTGTTATTGTTGTTGCTTATTTGACGTTGTTGTTATTGTTGTTGTTTATTTGACGTTGTTGTTGTTGTTATTCATTTGATGTTGTTGTTGTTGTTGTTTATTTGACGTTGTTGTTGTTGTTGTTGTTCTTTATTTGACGTTGTTGTTGTTGTTTTTATTGTTTATTTGACGTTTTTGTTGTTATTTATTTGACGATGTTGTTGTTGTTTATTTGACGTTGTTGTTAATGTTTTTGTTGTTGGTGTTTATTTGACGTTGTTGTTGTTTATTTGACGTTCTTGTTGTTGTTGACGTTGTTATTGTTGTTGTTTATTTGATGTTGTTATTGTTGTTGTTGACATAGTTGTTGTTGTTTATTTGACGTTCTTGTTGTTGTTGTTGCCGTTGTTGTTTATTTGACGTTGTTGTTGTTGTTGTTTATTTGATGTTGTTGTTGTTGTTGACGTTGTTGTTGTTGTTGTTGTTTATTGGACGTTGTTGTTGTTGTTTATTTGACATTGTTATTGTTGTTGACGGTGTTGTTGTTGTTGTTTATTTGACGTTGTTATTGTTGTTTAATGGACGTTGTTATTGTTGTTTATTTGACGTTGTTATTGTTATTTTACGTTGTTGTTGTTGTTATATGTGTTGTTGTTGTTGTTGTTGTTGCTTATTTGACGTTGTTGTTATTGTTGCTATTTATTTGACGTTGTTATTGTTGTTGTTTATTTGACATTGTTGTTGTTGTTGTTGTTGTTTATTTAACGTTATTATTGTTGTTGTTTATTTGACGTTGTTGTTGTTGTTGTTATATTTGTTATTGTAGTTATTGTTGTTGCTTATTTGACGTTGTTGTTGTTGTTTATTTGACGTTATTGTTGTTGTTGTTTATTTGATGTTGTTGTTGTTGTTGTTATATTTGTTATTGTTGTTATTGTTGTTGCTTATTTGACGTTGTTGTTATTGTTGTTGTTTATTTGACGTTGTTGTTGTTGTTATTCATTTGATGTTGTTGTTGTTGTTGTTTATTTGACGTTGTTGTTGTTGTTGTTGTTTTTATTGTTTATTTGACGTTTTTGTTGTTATTTATTTGACGATGTTGTTGTTGTTTATTTGACGTTGTTGTTAATGTTTTTGTTGTTGGTGTTTATTTGACGTTGTTGTTGTTTATTTGACGTTCTTGTTGTTGTTGACGTTGTTATTGTTGTTGTTTATTTGATGTTGTTATTGTTGTTGTTGACATAGTTGTTGTTGTTTATTTGACGTTCTTGTTGTTGTTGTTGCCGTTGTTGTTTATTTGACGTTGTTGTTGTTGTTGTTTATTTGATGTTGTTGTTGTTGTTGACGTTGTTGTTGTTGTTGTTGTTTATTGGACGTTGTTGTTGTTGTTTATTTGACATTGTTATTGTTGTTGACGGTGTTGTTGTTGTTGTTTATTTGACATTGTTGTTGTTGTTATTTATTTGACGTTGTTGTTGTTGTTGTTGTTAATTTGACGTTGTTGTTGTTGTTGTTATTGTTTATTTGGCGTTGTTGTTGTTGTTGTTTATTTGACGTTGTTATTGTTGTTTATTTGACGATGTTTTTGTTATTTGACGTTGTTGTTGTTGTTGTTGTTGTATTAGTTGTTGTTGTTGTTGCTTATTTGACGTTGTTGTTATTGTTGCTATTTATTTGACGTTGTTGTTGTTGTTGTTGTTTATTTGACGTTGTTGTTGTTGTTGTTGTTTATTTGACGTTGTTGTTGTTGTATTTGGTATTGTTGTTATTGTTGTTGCTTATTTGACGTTGTTGTTGTTTATTTGACTTTGTTGTTGTTGTTATTCATTTGACGTTGTTGTTGTTTATTTGACGTTGTTGTTGTTGTTCTTCATTTGACGTTGTTGTTGTCGTTGTTTTTGTTCATTATTTGACGTTGTTGTTGTTATTTATTTGACGTTGTTGTTGTTGTTGTTTATTTGACGTTGTTGTTGTTGTTGTTGTTTATTTGACGTTGTCGTTGTTGTTGTTGTTTATTTGACGTTGTTGTTGTTGTTGACGTTGTTGTTGTTATTGACGTTGTTGTTGTTGTTGACGTTGTTGTTGTTGTTATTGTTGTTGATGTTGTTGTTTATTTGACGTTGTTGTTGTTGTTGTTTATTTGACGTTGTTGTTGTTGTTAATGACGTTGTTGTTGTTGTTGTTTATTGGACGTTGTTGTTGTTGTTGTTTATTTGACGTTATTGTTGTTGTTTATTTGACGTTGTTGTTGTTGCTTATTTGACGTTGTTGTTTATTTGACGTTGTTGTTGTTGTTTATTTGACGTTTTTGTTGTTATTTGAAGTTGTTGTTGTATTTGTTGTTGTTGTTGTTGTTTATTTGATGTTATTGTTGTTGTTTATTTGACGTTATTGTTGTTGTTTATTTGACATTGTTATTGTTGTTATTGTTGTTGTTGTTGTTGTTTATTTGACGTTGTTGTTCTTGTTGTTTATTTGACGTTATTATTGTTGTTGTTGTTGTTTATTTGACGTTGTTAATGTTGTTGACATAGTTGTTGTTGTTTTTGTTGATTATTTGACGTTGTTATTGTTGTTCTTGTTTTTGTTGTTGTTATTGTTGGTGTTGTTGTTGTTTATTTGACGTTGTTGTTCTTGTTGTTATTGTTGTTGTTGTTGTTTATTTGACGTTGTTGTTGTTGTTTATTTGACGTTGTTGTTGTTGTTTATTTGACGTTGTTAACGTTGTTGTTGTAGTTGTTTATTTGACGTTGTTGTTGTTGTTGTTTATTTGATGTTGTTTTAGTTGTTGTTGTTTATTTGACGTTGCTGTTGTTTTTTATTTGACGTTGTTGTTGTTGACATTGTTGTTGGTGTTGTTTATTTGACGTTATTGTTGTTGTTGTTTATTTGATGTTGTTGTTGTTGTTGTTATATTTGTTATTGTTGTTATTGTTGTTGCTTATTTGACGTTGTTGTTATTGTTGTTGTTTATTTGACGTTGTTGTTGTTGTTATTCATTTGATGTTGTTGTTGTTGTTGTTTATTTGACGTTGTTGTTGTTGTTGTTGTTTTTATTGTTTATTTGACGTTTTTGTTGTTATTTATTTGACGATGTTGTTGTTGTTTATTTGACGTTGTTGTTAATGTTTTTGTTGTTGGTGTTTATTTGACGTTGTTGTTGTTTATTTGACGTTCTTGTTGTTGTTGACGTTGTTATTGTTGTTGTTTATTTGATGTTGTTATTGTTGTTGTTGACATAGTTGTTGTTGTTTATTTGACGTTCTTGTTGTTGTTGTTGCCGTTGTTGTTTATTTGACGTTGTTGTTGTTGTTGTTTATTTGATGTTGTTGTTGTTGTTGACGTTGTTGTTGTTGTTGTTGTTTATTGGACGTTGTTGTTGTTGTTTATTTGACATTGTTATTGTTGTTGACGGTGTTGTTGTTGTTGTTTATTTGACATTGTTGTTGTTGTTATTTATTTGACGTTGTTGTTGTTGTTGTTGTTAATTTGACGTTGTTGTTGTTGTTGTTATTGTTTATTTGGCGTTGTTGTTGTTGTTGTTTATTTGACGTTGTTATTGTTGTTTATTTGACGATGTTTTTGTTATTTGACGTTGTTGTTGTTGTTGTTGTTGTATTAGTTGTTGTTGTTGTTGCTTATTTGACGTTGTTGTTATTGTTGCTATTTATTTGACGTTGTTGTTGTTGTTGTTGTTTATTTGACGTTGTTGTTGTTGTTGTTGTTTATTTGACGTTGTTGTTGTTGTATTTGGTATTGTTGTTATTGTTGTTGCTTATTTGACGTTGTTGTTGTTTATTTGACTTTGTTGTTGTTGTTATTCATTTGACGTTGTTGTTGTTTATTTGACGTTGTTGTTGTTGTTCTTCATTTGACGTTGTTGTTGTCGTTGTTTTTGTTCATTATTTGACGTTGTTGTTGTTATTTATTTGACGTTGTTGTTGTTGTTGTTTATTTGACGTTGTTGTTGTTGTTGTTGTTTATTTGACGTTGTCGTTGTTGTTGTTGTTTATTTGACGTTGTTGTTGTTGTTGACGTTGTTGTTGTTATTGACGTTGTTGTTGTTGTTGACGTTGTTGTTGTTGTTATTGTTGTTGATGTTGTTGTTTATTTGACGTTGTTGTTGTTGTTGTTTATTTGACGTTGTTGTTGTTGTTAATGACGTTGTTGTTGTTGTTGTTTATTGGACGTTGTTGTTGTTGTTGTTTATTTGACGTTATTGTTGTTGTTTATTTGACGTTGTTGTTGTTGCTTATTTGACGTTGTTGTTTATTTGACGTTGTTGTTGTTGTTTATTTGACGTTTTTGTTGTTATTTGAAGTTGTTGTTGTATTTGTTGTTGTTGTTGTTGTTTATTTGATGTTATTGTTGTTGTTTATTTGACGTTATTGTTGTTGTTTATTTGACATTGTTATTGTTGTTATTGTTGTTGTTGTTGTTGTTTATTTGACGTTGTTGTTCTTGTTGTTTATTTGACGTTATTATTGTTGTTGTTGTTGTTTATTTGACGTTGTTAATGTTGTTGACATAGTTGTTGTTGTTTTTGTTGATTATTTGACGTTGTTATTGTTGTTCTTGTTTTTGTTGTTGTTATTGTTGGTGTTGTTGTTGTTTATTTGACGTTGTTGTTCTTGTTGTTATTGTTGTTGTTGTTGTTTATTTGACGTTGTTGTTGTTGTTTATTTGACGTTGTTGTTGTTGTTTATTTGACGTTGTTAACGTTGTTGTTGTAGTTGTTTATTTGACGTTGTTGTTGTTGTTGTTTATTTGATGTTGTTTTAGTTGTTGTTGTTTATTTGACGTTGCTGTTGTTTTTTATTTGACGTTGTTGTTGTTGACATTGTTGTTGTTGTTGTTTATTTGACGTTCTTGTTGTTGTTTTTTATTTGACGTTGTTGTTGTTGACATTGTTGTTGTTGTTGTTGTTTATTTAACGTAGTTGTTGTTATTGACGTTGTTGTTATTGTTGTTGTTGTTGTTGTTGTTTATTTGACGTTTTTGTTGTTGTTGATGTTGTTGTTATTGTTGTTGCTTATTTGACGTTGTTGTTATTGTTGTTGTTTATTTGACGTTGTTGTTGTTGTTATTCGTTTGACGTTGTTGTTGTTGTTGTTTATTTGACGTTGTTGTTGTTGTTCTTCATTTGACGTTGTTGTTATCGTTGTTTTTGTTATTTATTTGACGTTGTTGTTGTTATTTATTTGACGTTGTTGTTGTTGTTTATTTGACGTTGTTGTTGTTGTTGTTTATTTGACGTTGTCGTCGTTGTTGTTGTTTATTTGACGTTGTTGTTGTTGTTGACGTTGTTGTTGTTATTGTTTATTTGATGTTATTGTTGTTGTTGTTGACATAGTTATTGTTGTTTATTTGACGTTGTTGTTGTTGTTTTTATTGTTGTTGACGTTGTTGTTTATTTGACGTTGTTATTATTGTTTATTTGACGTTGTTGTTGTTGTTGACGTTGTTGTTGTTGTTGTTTATTGGACGTTGTTGTTGTTGTTGTTTATTTGACATTGTTGTTGTTGTTGACGGTGTTGTTATTGTTGTTGTTTATTTGACATTGTTGTTGTTGTTGTTATTTATTTGACGTTGTTGTTTTTGTTTATTTGACGTTGTTTTTGTTGTTTATTTGACGTTGTTGTTTATTTGACGTTGTTGTTGTTGTTTATTTGATGTTTTTATTGTTATTTGAAGTTGTTGTTGTTGTATTTGTTGTTGTTGTTGTTTTTGTTGTTTATTTGATGTTGTTGTTGTTGTTTATTTGACATTGTTGTTGTTGACGTTGTTGTTGTAGTTGTTTATTTGACGTTGTTGTTGTTGTTGTTGTTGTTTATTTGATGTTATTTTAGTTGTTGTTATTTATTTGACGTTGTTGTTGTTTTTTATTTGACGTTGTTGTTGTTGTTGTTGTTTATTTGATGTTGTTGTTGTTGTTTTTTATTTGACTTTGTTGTTGTTTATTTGACGTTGTTGTTGTTGTTGTTGTTTATTTGACGTTGTTGTTGTTGTTTATTTGACGTTGTTGTTGTTGTTGTTGTTGTTTATTTGGCGTTGTTGTTGTTGTTTATTTGACGTTGTTGTTGTTGTTGTTGTTTATTTGACGTTGTTGTTGTTGTTTATTTGACATTGTTGCTGTTGTTGTTGTTAATGTTGTTGTTGTAGTTGTTTATTTGATGTTGTTGTTGTTGTTGTTTATTTGATGTTGTTTTAGTTGTTGTTGTTTATTTGACGTTGTTGTTGTTTTTTATTTGACGTTGTTGTTGTTGACATTGTTGTTGTTGTTGTTTATTTGACGTTCTTGTTGTTGTTTTTTATTTGACGTTGTTGTTGTTGTTATTGTTGGTGTTGTTGTTGTTTATTTAACGTAGTTGTTGTTATTGACGTTGTTGTTATTATTGTTGTTGTTGTTTATTTGACGTTTTTGTTGTTGTTGATGTTGTTGTTTTTGTTGTTGTTTATTTGACATTGTTGTTGTTGTTGCTTATTTGACAATTTTGTTGTTGTTGTTGTTGACGTTGTTGTTGTAGTTGTTTATTTGACGTTGTTGTTGTTGTTGTTGTTTATTTGATGTTGTTTTAGTTGTTGTTGTTTATTTGACGTTGTTGTTGCTTTTTATTTGACGTTGTTGTTGTTGACATTGTTTTTATTGTTGTTTATTTGACGTTGTTGTTGTTGTTTTTTATTTGACGTAGTTGTTGTTATTGTTGTTGTTGTTATTAATTTGACGTTGTTGTTGTTGTTTATTTGACGTTGTTGTTGTTGTTTATTTGACGTTGTTGTTGTTGTTGTTTATTTGACGTTATTGTTGTTGTTGTTTATTTGACGTTGTTGTTGTTGTTGTTATATTTGTTATTGTTGTTATTGTTGTTGCTTATTTGACGTTGTTGTTATTGTTGTTGTTTATTTGACCTTGTTGTTGTTGTTATTCATTTGATGTTGTTGTTGTTGTTGTTTATTTGACGTTGTTGCTGTTGTTGTTCTTTATTTGACGTTGTTGTTGTTGTTGTTGTTTTTGTTGTTTATTTGACGTTTTTGTTGTTATTTATTTGACGTTGTTGTTGTTGTTGTTTATTTGACGTTGTTGTTAACGTTGTTGTTGTTGGTGTTTATTTGACGTTGTTGTTGTTGTTGTTGTTTATTTGACGTTGTTGTTGTTGTTGTTGACGTTGTTATTGTTGTTGTTTATTTGATGTTGTTATTGTTGTTGTTGACATAGTTGTTGTTGTTTATTTGACGTTGTTGTTGTTGTTGTTGCCGTTGTTGTTTATTTGACGTTGTTGTTGTTGTTGTTGTTGTTTATTTGATGTTGTTGTTGTTGTTGTTATTGACGTTGTTGTTGTTGTTGTTTATTGGACATTGTTATTGTTAATTTGACGTTGTTGTTGTTGTTGTTTATTTGACGTTGTTATTGTTGTTTATTTGACGTTGTTTTTGTTATTTGACGTTGTTGTTGTTGTTGTTGTATTAGTTGTTGTTGTTGCTTATTTGACGTTGTTGTTATTTTTGCTATTTATTTGACGTTGTTGTTGTTGTTGTTGTTTATTTGACGTTGTTGTTGTTGTTGACGTTGTTGTTGTTGTTGACGTTGTTGTTGTTGTTGACGTTGTTGTTGTTGTTATTGTTGTTGATGTTGTTGTATATTTGACGTTGTTGTTGTTGTTTATTTGACGTTGTTGTTGTTGTTGTTGACGTTGTTGTTGTTGTTGTTTATTGGACGTTGTTGTTGTTGTTGTTGTTTATTTGACATTGTTGTTGTTGTTGACGGTGTTGTTATTGTTGTTGTTTATTTGATATTGTTGTTGTTGTTGTTATTTATTTGACGTTGTTGTTGTTGTTTATTTGACGTTGTTGTTGTTGCTTATTTGACGTTGTTGTTTATTTGACGTTGTTGTTGTTGTTATTTATTTGACGTTTTTGTTGTTATTTGAAGTTGTTGTATTGTTGTTGTTGTTGTTGTTGTTGTTGTTTATTTGATGTTATTGTTGTTGTTTATTTGACGTTATTGTTGTTGTTTATTTTACATTGTTATTGTTGTTGTTTATTTGACGTTGTTGTTGACGTTGTTGTTCTTGTTGTTTATTTGACGTTATTATTGTTGTTGTTGTTGTTTATTTGACGTTGTTAATGTTGTTGACATAGTTGTTGTTGTTTTTGTTGATTATTTGACGTTGTTATTGTGGTTCTTGTTTTTGTTGTTGTTATTGTTGGTGTTGTTGTTGTTTATTTGACGTTGTTGTTGTTGTTGTTGTTGTTTATTTGACGTTGTTGTTGTTGTTTATTTGACGTTGTTGTTGTTGTTGTTTATTTGACGTTGTTGTTGTTGTTTATTTGACGTTGTTGTTGTTGTTGTTGTTGTTGTTTATTTGACATTGTTGTTGTTGTTGTTGTTAATGTTGTTGTTGTAGTTGTTTATTTGACGTTGTTGTTGTTGTTATTTATTTGATGTTGTTTTAGTTGTTGTTGTTTATTTGACGTTGTTGTTGTTTTTTATTTGACGTTGTTGTTGTTGACATTGTTGTTGTTGTTGTTTATTTGACGTTCTTGTTGTTGTTTTTTATTTGACGTTGTTGTTGTTGTTATTGTTGGTGTTGTTGTTGTTTATTTAACGTAGTTGTTGTTATTGACGTTGTTGTTATTATTGTTGTTGTTGTTTATTTGACGTTTTTGTTGTTGTTGATGTTGTTGTTGTTGTTGTTTATTTGACGTTGTTGTTGTTGTTGCTTATTTGACAATTTTGTTGTTGTTGTTGTTGACGTTGTTGTTGTAGTTGTTTATTTGACGTTGTTGTTGTTGTTGTTTATTTGATGTTGTTTTAGTTGTTGTTGTTTATTTGACGTTGTTGTTGCTTTTTATTTGACATTGTTGTTGTTGACATTGTTTTTATTGTTGTTTATTTGACGTTGTTGTTGTTGTTTTTTATTTGACGTAGTTGTTGTTATTGTTGTTGTTGTTATTAATTTGACGTTGTTGTTGTTGTTTATTTGACGTTGTTGTTGTTGTTGTTTATTTGACGTTGTTGTTGTTGTTGTTTATTTGACGTTGTTGTTGTTGTTATTTATTTGACGTTGTTGTTGTTGTTTATTGGACGTTGTTATTGTTGTTTATTTGACGTAGTTTTTATTATTTTACGTTGTTGTTGTTGTTGTATTTGTTGTTGTTGTTGCTTATTTGACGTTGATGTTATTGTTGCTATTTAATTAACGTTGTTATTGTTGTTGTTTATTTGACGTTGTTGTTGTTGTTGTTTATTTGACGTTATTGTTGTTGTTGTTTATTTGACGTTGTTGTTGTTAATATATTTGTTATTGTTGTTATTGTTGTTGCTTATTTGACGTTGTTGTTATTGTTGTTGTTTATATAACGTTGTTGTTGTTGTTATTCATTTGACATTGTTGTTGTTGTTGTTTATTTGACGTTGTTGCTGTTGTTGTTGTTCTTTATTTGACGTTGTTGTTGTTGTTGTTTTTGTTGTTTATTTGACGTTATTGTTGTTATTTATTTGACGTTGTTGTTGTTGTTGTTTATTTGACGTTGTTGTTAACGTTGTTGTTATTGGTGTTTATTTGACGTTGTTGTTGTTGTTGTTGTTGTTGTTTATTTGACGTTGTTGTTGTTGTTGACGTTGTTATTGTTGTTGTTTATTTGATGTTGTTATTGTTGTTGTTTACATAGTTGTTGTTGTTTATTTGACGTTGTTGTTGTTGCCGTTGTTGTTTATTTGACGATGTTGTTGTTGTTTATTTGACGTTGTTGTTGTAGACGTTGTTGTTGTTGTTGTTTATTGGACGTTGTTGTTGTTGTTGTTTATTTGACATTGTTATTGTTGTTGACGGTGTTGTTGTTGTTGTTTATTTGACATTGTTGTTGTGGGTATTTATTTGACGTTGTTGTTGTTGTTAATTTTATTTGACGTTGTTGTTGTTGTTGTTTATTTGACGTTGTTGTTGTTGTTGTTTATTGACGTTGTTGTTGTTGTTATTTATTTGACGTTGTTGTTTTTGTTATTGTTTATTTGACATTGTTCTTGTTGTTGTTGTTTATTTGACGTTGTTATTGTTGTTTATTTGACGTTGTTTTTGTTATTTGACGTTGTTGTTGTTGTTGTTATTGTTGTTGTTGTTGTTGTTGTTGTTGCTTAGTTGACGTTGTTGTTATTGTTGCTATTTATTTGACGTTGTTGTTGTTGTTGTTTATTTGACGTTGTTGTTGTTGTTGTTTATTTGACGTTGTTGCTGTTGTTGTTGTTGTATTTGTTTTTGTTGTTATTGTTGTTGCTTATTTGACGTTGTTGTTATTGTTGTTGTTTATTTGACGTTGTTGTTGTTGTTGTTGTTGTTGTTGTTGTTTATTTGACGTTGTTGTTGACGTTGTTGTTCTTGTTGTTTATTTGACGTTATTGTTGTTGTTGTTGTTTATTTGACGTTGTTAATGTTGTTGACATAGTTGTTGTTGTTTTTGTTGATTATTTGACGTTGTTATTGTTGTTCTTGTTTTTGTTGTTGTTATTGTTGGTGTTGTTGTTTATTTGACGTTGTTGTTGTTGTTGTTGTTGTTGTTGTTTATTTGACGTTGTTGTTGTTGTTTATTTGACGTTGTTGTTGTTGTTGTTTATTTGACATTGTTGTTGTTGTTGTTGTTGTTAACGTTGTTGTTGTAGTTGTTTATTTGACGTTGTTGTTGTTGTTGTTTATTTGATGTTGTTTTAGTTGTTGTTGTTTATTTGACGTTGTTGTTGTTGACATTGTTGTTGTTTATTTGACGTTCTTGTTGTTGTTTTTTATTTGACGTTGTTGTTGTTGACATTGTTGTTGTTGTTGTTGTTTATTTAACGTAGTTGTTGTTATTGACGTTGTTGTTATTCTTGTTGTTGTTGTTGTTTATTTGACGTTTTTGTTGTTGTTGATGTTGTTGTTGTTGTTGTTTTTTATTCGACGTTGTTGTTGTTGTTGTTGTTTATTTGACGTTGTTGTTGTTGTTATTGTTGTTGTTGTTATTGTTAATTTGACGTTGTTGTTGTTGTTTATTTGACGTTGTTGTTGTTGTTTATTTGACATTGTTGTTATTGTTACTTATTTGACGTTGTTGTTGTTGTTTATTTGACGTTGTTGTTTATTTGACATTGTTGTTTATTTGACATTGTTGTTGTTGTTTATTTGACGTTGTTGTTGTTATTTGAAGTTGTTGTTGTTATCTGAAGTTGTTGTTGTTATATTTGTTGTTGTTGTTGTTGTTGTTTATTTGACGTTGTTGTTGTTGTTGTTGTTTATTTGACAT
>OX451735.1:1332782700-1332785200 GCA_948472305.1 Vicia faba | reverse complement strand
TATTTGACATTGTTGTTGTTGTTATTTATTTGATGTTGTTGTTGTTGTTGTTAATTTGACGTTGTTGTTGTTGTTGTTTATTTGACATTGTTGTTGTTGTTGTTTATTTGACGTTGTTGTTGTTGTTATTTATTTGACGTTGTTGTTGTTGTTATTGTTTATTTGGCGTTGTTGTTGTTGTTGTTTTTTTGACGTTGTTATTGTTGTTTATTTGACGTTGTTTTTGTTATTTGACGTTGTTGTTGTTGTTGTTGTTGTTGTATTAGTTGTTGTTGTTGTTGCTTATTTGACGTTGTTGTTATTGTTGCTATTTATTTGACGTTGTTGTTGTTGTTGTTTATTTGACGTTGTTGTTGTTGTTGTTGTTTATTTGACGTTGTTGTTGTTGTATTTGGTATTGTTGTTATTGTTGTTGCTTATTTGACGTTGTTGTTATTGTTGTTGTTTTTTTGACGTTGTTTTTGTTATTTGACGTTGTTGTTGTTGTTATTGTATTAGTTGTTGTTGTTGTTGCTTATTTGACGTTGTTGTTATTGTTTCTATTTATTTGACGTTGTTGTTGTTGTTGTTTATTTAACGTTGTTGTTGTTGTTGTTTATTTGACGTTGTTGTTGTTGTATTTGGTATTGTTGTTATTGTTGTTGCTTATTTGACGTTGTTGTTATTGTTGTTGTTTATTTGACTTTGTTGTTGTTGTTATTCATTTCATGTTGTTGTTGTTGTTTATTTGACGTTGTTGTTGTTGTTCTTCATTTAACGTTGTTGTTGTCGTTGTTTTTGTTGTTTATTTGACGTTGTTGTTGTTATTTATTTGACGTTGTTGTTGTTGTTTATTTGACGTTGTTGTTGTTGTTGTTTATTTGACGTTGTCGTTGTTGTTGTTGTTTATTTGACGTTGTTGTTGTTGTTTATTTGACGTTGTTATTGTTGACGTTGTTGTTGTTATTGTTTATTTGATGTTGTTGTTGTTGTTGTTGACATAGTTGTTGTTGTTTATTTGACGTTGTTGTTGTTGTAATTGTTGTTGATGTTGTTGTTTATTTAACGTTGTTATTGTTGTTTATTTGACGTTGTTATTGTTGTTTATTTGACGTTGTTGTTGTTTTTGTTGACGTTGTTGTTGTTGTTGTTTATTGGACGTTGTTGTTGTTGTTGTTTATTTGACATTGTTGTTGTTGTTGACGGTGTTGTTATTGTTGTTGTTTATTTGACATTGTTGTTGTTGTTGTTATTTATTTGACGTTGTTGTTGTTGTTTATTTGACGTTGTTGTTGTTGTTTATTTGACGTTGTTGTTTATTTGACGTTGTTGTTGTTGTTGTTTATTTGATGTTTTTGTTGTTATTTGAAGTTGTTGTTGTATTTGTTGTTGTTGTTGTTGTTTATTTGATGTTGTTGTTGTTGTTTATTTGACATTGTTGTTGTTGTTGTTGTTGACGTTGTTGTTGTAGTTGTTTATTTGACGTTGTTGTTGTTGTTGTTTATTTGATGATATTTTAGTTGTTGTTGTTTATTTGACGTTGTTGTTGTTTTTTATTTGACGTTGTTGTTGTTGACATTGTTGTTGTTGTTGGTTATTTGATGTTGTTGTTGTTGTTTTTTATTTGACGTTGTTGTTGTTGACATTGTTGTTGTTGTTGTTTATTTGACGTTGTTGTTGTTGTTGTTGTTTATTTGACGTAGTTGTTGTTATTGACGTTGTTGTTGTTGTTTATTTGACATTTTTGTTGTTGTTGATGTTGTTGTTGTTGTTGTTTTTTATTTGACGTTGTTGTTGTTGTTTATTTGACGTTGTTGTTGTTGTTATTGTTGTTGTTGTTGTTAATTTGACGTTGTTGTTGTTGTTATTTATTTGACGTTGTTGTTGTTGTTGTTTATTTAACGTAGTTGTTGTTATTGACGTTGTTGTTATTCTTGTTGTTGTTGTTGTTTATTTGACATTTTTGTTGTTGTTGATGTTGTTGTTGTTGTTGTTTTTTATTCGACGTTGTTGTTGTTGTTGTTGTTTATTTGACGTTGTTGTTGTTGTTATTGTTGTTGTTGTTATTGTTAATTTGACGTTGTTGTTGTTGTTTATTTGACGTTGTTGTTGTTGTTTATTTGACATTGTTGTTATTGTTACTTATTTGACGTTGTTGTTGTTGTTTATTTGACGTTGTTGTTTATTTGACATTGTTGTTTATTTGACATTGTTGTTGTTGTTTATTTGACGTTGTTGTTGTTATTTGAAGTTGTTGTTGTTATCTGAAGTTGTTGTTGTTATATTTGTTGTTGTTGTTGTTGTTGTTTATTTGACGTTGTTGTTGTTGTTGTTGTTTATTTGACATTATTGTTGTTGTTTATTTGACGTTATTATTGTTGTTGTTGTTGTTTATTTGACGTTGTTGTTGACGTTGTTGTTGTTGTTGTTTATTTGACGTTGTTGTTGTTGTTTATTAGACGTTGTTAATGTTGTTGACATTGTTGTTGTTGTTTTTGTTGTTGTTGTTGTTGTTTATTTG
>OX451735.1:1332745200-1332775200 GCA_948472305.1 Vicia faba | reverse complement strand
GTTGTTGTTGCTTATTTGACGTTGTTGTTATTGTTTCTATTTATTTGACGTTGTTGTTGTTGTTGTTTATTTAACGTTGTTGTTGTTGTTGTTTATTTGACGTTGTTGTTGTTGTATTTGGTATTGTTGTTATTGTTGTTGCTTATTTGACGTTGTTGTTATTGTTGTTGTTTATTTGACTTTGTTGTTGTTGTTATTCATTTCATGTTGTTGTTGTTGTTGTTTATTTGACGTTGTTGTTGTTGTTCTTCATTTAACGTTGTTGTTGTCGTTGTTTTTGTTGTTTATTTGACGTTGTTGTTGTTATTTATTTGACGTTGTTGTTGTTGTTTATTTGACGTTGTTGTTGTTTATTTGACGTTGTCGTTGTTGTTGTTGTTTATTTGACGTTGTTGTTGTTGTTTATTTGACGTTGTTATTGTTGACGTTGTTGTTGTTATTGTTTATTTGATGTTGTTGTTGTTGTTGTTGACATAGTTGTTGTTGTTTATTTGACGTTGTTGTTGTTGTAATTGTTGTTGATGTTGTTGTTTATTTAACGTTGTTATTGTTGTTTATTTGACGTTGTTATTGTTGTTTATTTGACGTTGTTGTTGTTTTTGTTGACGTTGTTGTTGTTGTTGTTGTTTATTGGACGTTGTTGTTGTTGTTGTTTATTTGACATTGTTGTTGTTGTTGACGGTGTTGTTATTGTTGTTGTTTATTTGACATTGTTGTTGTTGTTGTTATTTATTTGACGTTGTTGTTGTTGTTTATTTGACGTTGTTGTTGTTGTTTATTTGACGTTGTTGTTTATTTGACGTTGTTGTTGTTGTTGTTTATTTGATGTTTTTGTTGTTATTTGAAGTTGTTGTTGTATTTGTTGTTGTTGTTGTTGTTGTTTATTTGATGTTGTTGTTGTTGTTTATTTGACATTGTTGTTGTTGTTGTTGTTGACGTTGTTGTTGTAGTTGTTTATTTGACGTTGTTGTTGTTGTTGTTTATTTGATGTTATTTTAGTTGTTGTTGTTTATTTGACGTTGTTGTTGTTTTTTATTTGACGTTGTTGTTGTTGACATTGTTGTTGTTGTTGGTTATTTGATGTTGTTGTTGTTGTTTTTTATTTGACGTTGTTGTTGTTGACATTGTTGTTGTTGTTGTTGTTTATTTGACGTTGTTGTTGTTGTTGTTGTTTATTTGACGTAGTTGTTGTTATTGACGTTGTTGTTGTTGTTTATTTGACATTTTTGTTGTTGTTGATGTTGTTGTTGTTGTTGTTTTTTATTTGACGTTGTTGTTGTTGTTTATTTGACGTTGTTGTTGTTGTTATTGTTGTTGTTGTTGTTAATTTGACGTTGTTGTTGTTGTTGTTTATTTGACGTTGTTGTTGTTGTTGTTTATTTGACGTTGTTGTTGTTGTTGTTTATTTGATGTTGTTGTTGTTGTTGTTATTTATTTGATGTTGTTGTTGTTGTTATTGTTTATTTGACGTTGTTGTTGTGGTAGTTTATTTGACGTTGTTATTGTTGTTTAATGGACGTTGTTATTGTTGTTTATTTGACGTTGTTATTGTTATTTTACGTTGTTGTTGTTGTTATATGTGTTGTTGTTGTTGCTTATTTGACGTTGTTGTTATTGTTGCTATTTATTTGACGTTGTTATTGTTGTTGTTTATTTGACATTGTTGTTGTTGTTGTTGTTGTTTATTTAACGTTATTATTGTTGTTGTTTATTTGACGTTGTTGTTGTTGTTGTTATATTTGTTATTGTAGTTATTATTGTTGCTTATTTGACGTTGTTGTTATTGTTGTTGTTTATTTGACGTTGTTGTTGTTGTTGTTTTTATTGTTTATTTGACGTTTTTGTTGTTATTTATTTGATGTTGTTGTTGTTGTTTATTTGACGTTGTTGTTAATGTTTTTGTTGTTGGTGTTTATTTGACGTTGTTGTTGTTGTTGTTGTTTATTTGACGTTGTTGTTGTTGTTGACGTTGTTATTGTTGTTGTTTATTTGATGTTGTTATTGTTGTTGTTGACATAGTTGTTGTTGTTTATTTGACGTTGTTATTGTTGTTGTTTATTTGACGTTGTTGTTGTTGTTGTTTATTTGATGTTGTTGTTGTTGTTATTGACGTTGTTGTTGTTGTTGTTTTTTATTGGACGTTGTTGTTGTTGTTTATTTGACATTGTTATTGTTGTTGACGGTGTTGTTGTTGTTGTTTATTTGACATTGTTGTTGTTGTTATTTATTTGATGTTGTTGTTGTTGTTGTTAATTTGACGTTGTTGTTGTTGTTGTTTATTTGACATTGTTGTTGTTGTTGTTTATTTGACGTTGTTGTTGTTATTTATTTGACATTGTTGTTGTTGTTATTGTTTATTTGGCGTTGTTGTTGTTGTTGTTTATTTGACGTTGTTATTGTTGTTTATTTGACGTTTTTTTTTGTTATTTGACGTTGTTGTTGTTGTTGTTGTTGTATTAGTTGTTGTTGTTGTTGCTTATTTGACATTGTTGTTATTGTTGCTATTTATTTGACGTTGTTGTTGTTGTTGTTTATTTGACGTTGTTGTTGTTGTTTATTTGACGTTGTTGTTGTTGTATTTGGTATTGTTGTTGCTTATTTGACGTTGTTGTTATTGTTGTTGTTTATTTGACTTTGTTGTTGTTGTTATTCATTTGACGTTGTTGTTGTTGTTTATTTGACGTTGTTGTTGTTGTTCTTCATTTGACGTTGTTGTTGTCGTTGTTTTTGTTGTTTATTTGACGTTGTTGTTGTTATTTATTTGACGTTGTTGTTGTTGTTTATTTGACGTTGTTGTTGTTGTTGTTTATTTGACATTGTCGTTGTTGTTGTTGTTTATTTGACGTTGTTGTTGTTGTTGACGTTGTTGTTGTTATTGACGTTGTTGTTGTTGTTGACGTTGTTGTTGTTGTTATTGTTGTTGATGTTGTTGTTTATTTGACGTTGTTGTTGTTGTTTATTTGACGTTGTTGTTGTTGTTGTTGTTGTTTATTGGACGTTGTTGTTGTTGTTGTTTATTTGACATTGTTGTTGTTGTTGACGGTGTTGTTATTGTTGTTGTTTATTTGACATTGTTGTTGTTGTTGTTATTTATTTCACGTTGTTGTTGTTGTTTATTTGACGTTGTTGTTGTTGCTTATTTGACGTTGTTGTTGTTATTTGAAGTTGTTGTTGTTGTATTTGTTGTTGTTGTTGTTGTTGTTTATTTGATGTTATTGTTGTTGTTTATTTGACGTTATTGTTGTTGTTTATTTGACATTGTTATTGTTGTTATTGTTGTTGTTGTTGTTCATTTGACGTTGTTGTTGACGTTGTTGTTCTTGTTGTTTATTTGACGTTATTATTGTTGTTGTTGTTGTTTATTTGACGTTGTTAATGTTGTTGACATAGTTGTTGTTGTTTTTGTTGATTATTTAACGTTGTTATTGTTGTTCTTGTTTTTGTTGTTGTTATTGTTGGTGTTGTTGTTGTTTATTTGACGTTTTTGTTGTTGTTGTTGTTTATTTGACGTTGTTGTTGTTGTTTATTTGACGTTGTTGTTGTTGTTTATTTGACGTTGTTGTTGTTGTTTATTTGACGTTGTTGTTGTTGTTGTTGTTGTTGTTTATTTGACATTGTTGTTGTTGTTGTTGTTAACGTTGTTGTTGTAGTTGTTTATTTGACGTTGTTGTTGTTGTTGTTTATTTGATGTTGTTTTAGTTGTTGTTGTTTCTTTGACGTTGTTGTTGTTTTTTATTTGACGTTGTTGTTGTTGACATTGTTGTTGTTGTTGTTTATTTGACGTTCTTGTTGTTGTTTTTTATTTGACGTTGTTGTTGTTGACATTGTTGTTGTTGTTGTTGTTTATTTAACGTAGTTGTTGTTATTGACGTTGTTGTTATTGTTGTTGTTGTTGTTGTTTATTTGACGTTTTTGTTGTTGTTGATGTTGTTGTTATTGTTGTTGCTTATTTGACGTTGTTGTTGTTGTTTATTTGACGTTGTTGTTGTTGTTTATTTGACGTTGTTGTTTATTTGACGTTGTTGTTGTTGTTTATTTGATGTTTTTGTTGTTATTTGAAGTTGTTGTTGTTGTATTTGTTGTTGTTGTTGTTGTTTATTTGATGTTGTTGTTGTTGTTTATTTGACATTGCCGTTGTTGTTGTTGTTTGACATTGTTGTTGTTGTTGTTTATTTGACGTTATTGTTGTTGTTGTTTATTTGACGTTGTTGTTGTTGTTGTTATATTTGTTATTGTTGTTATTGTTGTTGCTTATTTGACGTTGTTGTTATTGTTGTTGTTTATTTGACGTTGTTGTTGTTGTTATTCATTTAATGTTGTTGTTGTTGTTGTTTATTTGACGTTGTTGTTGTTGTTGTTGTTGTTGTTTTTATTGTTTATTTGACGTTTTTGTTGTTATTGATTTGACGTTGTTGTTGTTGTTTATTTGACGTTGTTGTTAACGTTGTTGTTGTTGGTGTTTATTTGACGTTGTTGTTGTTGTTGTTGTTTATTTGACGTTGTTGTTGTTGGTGACGTTGTTATTGTTGTTGTTTATTTGATGTTGTTATTGTTGTTGTTGACATAGTTGTTGTTGTTTATTTGACGTTGTTGTTGTTGTTGTTGTTGTTGTCGTTGTTGTTTATTTGACGTTGTTGTTGTTGTTGTTTATTTGATGTTGTTGTTGTTGTTGTTGACGTTGTTGTTGTTGTTGTTGTTTATTGGACGTTGTTGTTGTTGTTTATTTGACATTGTTATTGTTGTTGACGGTGTTGTTGTTGTTGTTATTTATTTGACATTGTTGTTGTTGTTATTTATTTGACGTTGTTGTTGTTGTTGTTAATTTGACGTTGTTGTTGTTGTTGTTGTTGTTTATTTGACATTGTTGTTGTTGTTGTTTATTTGACGTTGTTGTTGTTGTTATTTATTTGACGTTGTTGTTGTTGTTTATTTGGCGTTGTTGTTGTTGTTGTTGTTTATTTGACGTTGTTATTGTTGTTTATTTGACGTTGTTTTTGTTATTTGACGTTGTTGTTGTTGTTGTATTAGTTGTTGTTGTTGTTGCTTATTTGACGTTGTTGTTATTGTTGCTATTTATTTGACGTTGTTGTTGTTGTTGTTTATTTGACGTTGTTGTTGTTGTTGTTTATTTGACGTTGTTGTTGTTGTATTTGGTATTGTTGTTATTGTTGTTGATTATTTGACGTTGTTGTTATTGTTGTTGTTTATTTGACTTTGTTGTTGTTGTTATTCATTTGACGTTGTTGTTGTTGTTGTTTATTTGACGTTGTTGTTGTTGTTCTTCATTTGACGTTTTTGTTGTCGTTGTTTTTGTTGTTTATTTGACGTTGTTGTTGTTATTTATTTGACGTTGTTTTTGTTGTTCATTTGACGTTGTTGTTGTTGTTTATTTGACGTTGTCGTTGTTGTTGTTGTTTATTTGACATTTTTGTTGTTGTTGTTGTTGTTTTTATTTGACGTTGTTGTTGTTGTTTATTTGACGTTGTTGTTGTTGTTATTGTTGTTGTTGTTGTTAATTTGACGTTGTTGTTGTTGTTGTTTATTTGACGTTGTTGTTGTTGTTGTTTATTTGACGTTGTTGTTGTTGTTGTTTATTTGATGTTGTTGTTGTTGTTATTGTTTATTTGACGTTGTTGTTGTTGTATATTTGACGTTGTTATTGTTGTTTATTTGACGTTGTTATTGTTATTTTATGTTGTTGTTGTTGTTATATGTGTTGTTGTTCTTGTTGTTGATTATTTGACGTTGTTGTTATTTTACGTTGTTGTTGTTGTTATATGTGTTGTTGTTGTTGTTGTTGTTGCTTATTTGACGTTGTTGTTATTGTTGCTATTTATTTGACGTTGTTATTGTTGTTGTTTATTTGACGTTGTTGTTGTTGTTGTTGTTTATTTGACGTTATTATTGTTATTGTTTATTTGACGTTGTTGTTGTTGTTGTTATATTTGTTATTGTTGTTATTGTTGTTGCTTATTTGACGTTGTTGTTATTGTTGTTGTTTATTTGACGTTGTTGTTGTTGTTATTCATTTGATGTTGTTGTTGTTGTTGTTTATTTGACGTTGTTGTTGTTGTTGTTGTTCTTTATTTGACGTTGTTTTTGTTGTTGTTTTTATTGTTTATTTGACGTTTTTGTTGTTATTTATTTGATGTTGTTGTTGTTGTTTATTTGACGTTGTTGTTAATGTTTTTGTTGTTGGTGTTTATTTGACGTTGTTGTTGTTGTTTATTTGACGTTGTTGTTGTTGTTGACGTTGTTATTGTTGTTGTTTATTTGATGTTGTTATTGTTGTTGTTGACATAGTTGTTGTTGTTTATTTGACGTTGTTGTTGTTGTTGTTGCCGTTGTTGTTTATTTGACGTTGTTGTTGTTGTTGTTTATTTGATGTTGTTGTTGTTGTTGTTATTGACGTCGTTGTTGTTGTTGTTTATTTGACATTGTTATTGTTGTTGACGGTGTTGTTGTTGTTGTTGTTTATTTGACATTGTTGTTGTTGTTATTTATTTGATGTTGTTGTTGTTGTTAATTTGACGTTGTTGTTGTTGTTGTTTATTTGACATTGTTGTTGTTGTTGTTTATTTGACGTTGTTGTTGTTGTTATTTATTTGACGTTGTTGTTGTTGTTATTGTTTATTTGGCGTTGTTATTGTTGTTGTTTTTTTGACGTTGTTATTGTTGTTTATTTGACGTTGTTTTTGTTATTTGACGTTGTTGTTGTTGTTGTTGTTGTTGTTGTATTAGTTGTTGTTGTTGTTGCTTATTTGACGTTGTTGTTATTGTTGCTATTTATTTGACGTTGTTGTTGTTGTTGTTTATTTGACGTTGTTGTTGTTGTTGTTGTTTATTTGACGTTGTTGTTGTTGTATTTGGTATTGTTGTTATTGTTGTTGCTTATTTGACGTTGTTGTCATTGTTGTTGTTTTTTTGACGTTGTTTTTGTTATTTGACGTTGTTGTTGTTGTTATTGTATTAGTTGTTGTTGTTGTTGCTTATTTGACGTTGTTGTTATTGTTTCTATTTATTTGACGTTGTTGTTGTTGTTGTTTATTTAACGTTGTTGTTGTTGTTGTTTATTTGACGTTGTTGTTGTTGTATTTGGTATTGTTGTTATTGTTGTTGCTTATTTGACGTTGTTGTTATTGTTGTTGTTTATTTGACTTTGTTGTTGTTGTTATTCATTTCACGTTGTTGTTGTTGTTGTTTATTTGACGTTGTTGTTGTTGTTCTTCATTTGACGTTGTTGTTGTCGTTGTTTTTGTTGTTTATTTGACGTTGTTGTTGTTATTTATTTGACGTTGTTGTTGTTGTTTATTTGACGTTGTTGTTGTTGTTGTTTATTTGACGTTGTCGTTGTTGTTGTTGTTTATTTGACGTTGTTGTTGTTGTTTATTTGACGTTGTTATTGTTGACGTTGTTGTTGTTATTGTTTATTTGATGTTGTTGTTGTTGTTGTTGACATAGTTGTTGTTGTTTATTTGACGTTGTTGTTGTTGTTATTGTTGTTGATGTTGTTGTTTATTTAACGTTGTTATTGTTGTTTATTTGACGTTGTTATTGTTGTTTATTTGACGTTGTTGTTGTTTTTGTTGACGTTGTTGTTGTTGTTGTTGTTTATTGGACGTTGTTGTTGTTGTTGTTTATTTGACATTGTTGTTGTTGTTGACGGTGTTGTTATTGTTGTTGTTTATTTGACATTGTTGTTGTTGTTGTTATTTATTTGACGTTGTTGTTGTTGTTTATTTGACGTTGTTGTTGTTGTTTATTTGACGTTGTTGTTTATTTGACGTTGTTGTTGTTGTTGTTTATTTGATGTTTTTGTTGTTATTTGAAGTTGTTGTTGTATTTGTTGTTGTTGTTGTTGTTGTTTATTTGATGTTGTTGTTGTTGTTTATTTGACATTGTTGTTGTTGTTGTTGTTGACGTTGTTGTTGTAGTTGTTTATTTGACGTTGTTGTTGTTGTTGTTTATTTGATGTTATTTTAGTTGTTGTTGTTTATTTGACGTTGTTGTTGTTTTTTATTTGACGTTGTTGTTGTTGACATTGTTGTTGTTGTTGGTTATTTGATGTTGTTGTTGTTGTTTTTTATTTGACGTTGTTGTTGTTGACATTGTTGTTGTTGACATTGTTGTTGTTGTTGTTTATTTGACGTTGTTGTTGTTGTTGTTGTTTATTTGACGTAGTTGTTGTTATTGACGTTGTTGTTGTTGTTGTTTATTTGACATTTTTGTTGTTGTTGATGTTGTTGTTGTTGTTGTTTTTTATTTGACGTTGTTGTTGTTGTTTATTTGACGTTGTTGTTGTTGTTATTGTTGTTGTTGTTGTTAATTTGACGTTGTTGTTGTTGTTGTTTATTTGACGTTGTTGTTGTTGTTGTTTATTTGACGTTGTTGTTGTTGTTGTTTATTTGATGTTGTTGTTGTTGTTGTTATTTATTTGATGTTGTTGTTGTTGTTATTGTTTATTTGACGTTGTTGTTGTGGTAGTTTATTTGACGTTGTTATTGTTGTTTAATGGACGTTGTTATTGTTGTTTATTTGACGTTGTTATTGTTATTTTACGTTGTTGTTGTTGTTATATGTGTTGTTGTTGTTGTTGTTGTTGCTTATTTGACGTTGTTGTTATTGTTGCTATTTATTTGACGTTGTTATTGTTGTTGTTTATTTGACATTGTTGTTGTTGTTGTTGTTGTTTATTTAACGTTATTATTGTTGTTGTTTATTTGACGTTGTTGTTGTTGTTGTTATATTTGTTATTGTAGTTATTGTTGTTGCTTATTTGACGTTGTTGTTATTGTTGTTGTTTATTTGACGTTGTTGTTGTTGTTATTCATTTGATGTTGTTGTTGTTGTTGTTGTTTATTTGACGTTGTTGTTGTTGTTGTTGTTGTTCTTTATTTGACGTTGTTGTTGTTGTTGTTTTTATTGTTTATTTGACGTTTTTGTTGTTATTTATTTGATGTTGTTGTTGTTGTTTATTTGACGTTGTTGTTAATGTTTTTGTTGTTGGTGTTTATTTGACGTTGTTGTTGTTGTTGTTGTTTATTTGACGTTGTTGTTGTTGTTGACGTTGTTATTGTTGTTGTTTATTTGATGTTGTTATTGTTGTTGTTGACATAGTTGTTGTTGTTTATTTGACGTTGTTATTGTTGTTGTTTATTTGACGTTGTTGTTGTTGTTGTTTATTTGATGTTGTTGTTGTTGTTATTGACGTTGTTGTTGTTGTTGTTTTTTATTGGACGTTGTTGTTGTTGTTTATTTGACATTGTTATTGTTGTTGACGGTGTTGTTGTTGTTGTTTATTTGACATTGTTGTTGTTGTTATTTATTTGATGTTGTTGTTGTTGTTGTTAGTTTGACGTTGTTGTTGTTGTTGTTTATTTGACATTGTTGTTGTTGTTGTTTATTTGACGTTGTTGTTGTTGTTATTTATTTGACATTGTTGTTGTTGTTATTGTTTATTTGGCGTTGTTGTTGTTGTTGTTTATTTGACGTTGTTATTGTTGTTTATTTGACGTTTTTTTTTTGTTATTTGACGTTGTTGTTGTTGTTGTTGTATTAGTTGTTGTTGTTGTTGCTTATTTGACATTGTTGTTATTGTTGCTATTTATTTGACGTTGTTGTTGTTGTTTATTTGACGTTGTTGTTGTTGTTTATTTGACGTTGTTGTTGTTGTATTTGGTATTGTTGTTATTGTTGTTGCTTATTTGACGTTGTTGTTATTGTTGTTGTTTATTTGACTTTGTTGTTGTTGTTATTCATTTGACGTTGTTGTTGTTGTTTATTTGACGTTGTTGTTGTTGTTCTTCATTTGACGTTGTTGTTGTCGTTGTTTTTGTTGTTTATTTGACGTTGTTGTTGTTATTTATTTGACGTTGTTGTTGTTGTTTATTTGACGTTGTTGTTGTTGTTGTTGTTTATTTGACGTTGTCGTTGTTGTTGTTGTTTATTTGACGTTGTTGTTGTTGTTGACGTTGTTGTTGTTATTGACGTTGTTGTTGTTGTTGACGTTGTTGTTGTTGTTATTGTTGTTGATGTTGTTGTTTATTTGACGTTGTTGTTGTTGTTTATTTGACGTTGTTGTTGTTGTTGTTGTTGTTTATTGGACGTTGTTGTTGTTGTTGTTTATTTGACATTGTTGTTGTTGTTGACGGTGTTGTTATTGTTGTTGTTTATTTGACATTGTTGTTGTTGTTGTTATTTATTTCACGTTGTTGTTGTTGTTTATTTACCGTTGTTGTTGTTGCTTATTTGACGTTGTTGTTGTTATTTGAAGTTGTTGTTGTTGTATTTGTTGTTGTCGTTGTTGTTGTTTATTTGATGTTATTGTTGTTGTTTATTTGGCGTTATTGTTGTTGTTTATTTGACATTGTTATTGTTGTTATTGTTGTTGTTGTTGTTTATTTGACGTTGTTGTTGACGTTGTTGTTCTTGTTGTTTATTTGACGTTATTATTGTTGTTGTTGTTGTTTATTTGACGTTGTTAATGTTGTTGACATAGTTGTTGTTGTTTTGTTTGATTATTTAACGTTGTTATTGTTGTTCTTGTTTTTGTTGTTGTTATTGTTGGTATTGTTGTTGTTTATTTGACGTTGTTGTTGTTGTTGTTGTTGTTTATTTGACGTTGTTGTTGTTGTTTATTTGACGTTGTTGTTGTTGTTTATTTGACGTTGTTGTTGTTGTTTATTTGACGTTGTTGTTGTTGTTTATTTGACGTTGTTGTTGTTGTTGTTGTTGTTGTTGTTTATTTGACATTGTTGTTGTTGTTGTTGTTAACGTTGTTGTTGTAGTTGTTTATTTGACGTTGTTGTTGATGTTGTTTATTTGATGTTGTTTTAGTTGTTGTTGTTTCTTTGATGTTGTTGTTGTTTTTTATTTGACGTTGTTGTTGTTGACATTGTTGTTGTTGTTGTTTATTTGACGTTCTTGTTGTTGTTTTTTATTTGACGTTGTTGTTGTTGACATTGTTGTTGTTGTTGTTGTTTATTTAACGTAGTTGTTGTTATTGACGTTGTTGTTATTGTTGTTGTTGTTGTTGTTTATTTGACGTTTTTGTTGTTGTTGATGTTGTTGTTATTGTTGTTGCTTATTTGACGTTGTTGTTGTTGTTTATTTGACGTTGTTGTTGTTGTTTATTTGACGTTGTTGTTTATTTGACGTTGTTGTTGTTGTTTATTTGATGTTTTTGTTGTTATTTGAAGTTGTTGTTGTTGAATTTGTTGTTGTTGTTGTTGTTTATTTGATGTTATTGTTGTTGTTTATTTGACATTGCCGTTGTTGTTGTTGTTTGACGTTGTTGTTGTTGTTGTTTATTTGACGTTATTGTTGTTGTTGTTTATTTGACGTTGTTGTTGTTGTTGTTATATTTGTTATTGTTGTTATTGTTGTTGCTTATTTGACGTTGTTGTTATTGTTGTTGTTTATTTGACGTTGTTGTTGTTGTTATTCATTTAATGTTGTTGTTGTTGTTGTTTATTTGACGTTGTTGTTGTTGTTGTTGTTTTTATTGTTTATTTGACGTTTTTGTTGTTATTGATTTGACGTTGTTGTTGTTGTTTATTTGACGTTGTTGTTAACGTTGTTGTTGTTGGTGTTTATTTGACGTTGTTGTTGTTGTTGTTGTTGTTTCTTTGACGTTGTTGTTGTTGTTGACGTTGTTATTGTTGTTGTTTATTTGATGTTGTTATTGTTGTTGTTGACATAGTTGTTGTTGTTTATTTGACGTTGTTGTTGTTGTTGTTGTTGTCGTTGTTGTTTATTTGACGTTGTTGTTGTTGTTGTTTATTTGATGTTGTTGTTGTTGTTGTTGACGTTGTTGTTGTTGTTGTTGTTTATTGGACGTTGTTGTTGTTGTTTATTTGACATTGTTATTGTTGTTGACGGTGTTGTTGTTGTTGTTATTTATTTGACATTGTTGTTGTTGTTATTTATTTGACGTTGTTGTTGTTGTTGTTAATTTGACGTTGTTGTTGTTGTTGTTGTTTATTTGACATTGTTGTTGTTGTTGTTTATTTGACGTTGTTGTTGTTGTTGTTATTTATTTGACGTTGTTGTTGTTGTTTATTTGGCGTTGTTGTTGTTGTTGTTTATTTGACGTTGTTATTGTTGTTTATTTGACGTTGTTTTTGTTATTTGACGTTGTTGTTGTTGTTGTTGTATTAGTTGTTGTTGTTGTTGCTTATTTGACGTTGTTGTTATTGTTGCTATTTATTTGACGTTGTTGTTGTTGTTGTTTATTTGACGTTGTTGTTGTTGTTGTTTATTTGACGTTGTTGTTGTTGTATTTGGTATTGTTGTTATTGTTATTTCTTATTTGACGTTGTTGTTATTGTTGTTGTTTATTTGACTTTGTTGTTGTTGTTATTCATTTGACGTTGTTGTTGTTGTTGTTTATTTGACGTTGTTGTTGTTGTTCTTCATTTGACGTTTTTGTTGTCGTTGTTTTTGTTGTTTATTTGACGTTGTTGTTGTTATTTATTTGACGTTGTTTTTGTTGTTCATTTGACGTTGTTGTTGTTGTTTATTTGACGTTGTCGTTGTTGTTGTTGTTTATCTGACATTTTTGTTGTTGTTGTTGTTGTTTTTTATTTGACGTTGTTGTTGTTGTTTATTTGACGTTGTTGTTGTTGTTATTGTTGTTGTTGTTGTTGTTAATTTGACGTTGTTGTTGTTGTTGTTTATTTGACGTTGTTGTTGTTGTTGTTGTTTATTTGACGTTGTTGTTGTTGTTGTTTATTTGATGTTGTTGTTGTTGTTATTGTTTATTTGACGTTGTTGTTGTTGTATATTTGACGTTGTTATTGTTGTTTATTTGACGTTGTTATTGTTATTTTATGTTGTTGTTGTTGTTATATGTGTTGTTGTTCTTGTTGTTGATTATTTGACGTTGTTGTTATTGTTGCTATTTATTTGACGTTGTTATTGTTGTTGTTTATTTGACGTTGTTGTTGTTTTTTATTTGACGTTATTGTTGTTGTTGTTTATTTGATGTTGTTGTTGTTGTTGTTATATTTGTTATTGTTGTTATTGTTGTTGCTTATTTGACGTTGTTGTTATTGTTGTTGTTTATTTGACGTTGTTGTTGTTGTTATTCATTTGATGTTGTTGTTGTTGTTGTTTATTTGACGTTGTTGTTGTTGTTGTTGTTCTTTATTTGACGTTGTTGTTGTTGTTTTTATTGTTTATTTGACGTTTTTGTTGTTATTTATTTGACGATGTTGTTGTTGTTTATTTGACGTTGTTGTTAATGTTTTTGTTGTTGGTGTTTATTTGACGTTGTTGTTGTTTATTTGACGTTCTTGTTGTTGTTGACGTTGTTATTGTTGTTGTTTATTTGATGTTGTTATTGTTGTTGTTGACATAGTTGTTGTTGTTTATTTGACGTTCTTGTTGTTGTTGTTGCCGTTGTTGTTTATTTGACGTTGTTGTTGTTGTTGTTTATTTGATGTTGTTGTTGTTGTTGACGTTGTTGTTGTTGTTGTTGTTTATTGGACGTTGTTGTTGTTGTTTATTTGACATTGTTATTGTTGTTGACGGTGTTGTTGTTGTTGTTTATTTGACGTTGTTATTGTTGTTTAATGGACGTTGTTATTGTTGTTTATTTGACGTTGTTATTGTTATTTTACGTTGTTGTTGTTGTTATATGTGTTGTTGTTGTTGTTATTGTTGCTTATTTGACGTTGTTGTTATTGTTGCTATTTATTTGACGTTGTTATTGTTGTTGTTTATTTGACATTGTTGTTGTTGTTGTTGTTTATTTAACGTTATTATTGTTGTTGTTTATTTGACGTTGTTGTTGTTGTTGTTATATTTTTATTGTAGTTATTGTTGTTGCTTATTTGACGTTGTTGTTGTTGTTTATTTGACGTTATTGTTGTTGTTGTTTATTTGATGTTGTTGTTGTTGTTGTTATATTTGTTATTGTTGTTATTGTTGTTGCTTATTTGACGTTGTTGTTATTGTTGTTGTTTATTTGACGTTGTTGTTGTTGTTATTCATTTGATGTTGTTGTTGTTGTTGTTTATTTGACGTTGTTGTTGTTGTTGTTGTTCTTTATTTGACGTTGTTGTTGTTGTTTTTATTGTTTATTTGACGTTTTTGTTGTTATTTATTTGACGATGTTGTTGTTGTTTATTTGACGTTGTTGTTAATGTTTTTGTTGTTGGTGTTTATTTGACGTTGTTGTTGTTTATTTGACGTTCTTGTTGTTGTTGACGTTGTTATTGTTGTTGTTTATTTGATGTTGTTATTGTTGTTGTTGACATAGTTGTTGTTGTTTATTTGACGTTCTTGTTGTTGTTGTTGCCGTTGTTGTTTATTTGACGTTGTTGTTGTTGTTGTTTATTTGATGTTGTTGTTGTTGTTGACGTTGTTGTTGTTGTTGTTGTTTATTGGACGTTGTTGTTGTTGTTTATTTGACATTGTTATTGTTGTTGACGGTGTTGTTGTTGTTGTTTATTTGACATTGTTGTTGTTGTTATTTATTTGACGTTGTTGTTGTTGTTGTTGTTAATTTGACGTTGTTGTTGTTGTTGTTATTGTTTATTTGGCGTTGTTGTTGTTGTTGTTTATTTGACGTTGTTATTGTTGTTTATTTGACGATGTTTTTGTTATTTGACGTTGTTGTTGTTGTTGTTGTATTAGTTGTTGTTGTTGTTGCTTATTTGACGTTGTTGTTATTGTTGCTATTTATTTGACGTTGTTGTTGTTGTTGTTGTTTATTTGACGTTGTTGTTGTTGTTGTTGTTTATTTGACGTTGTTGTTGTTGTATTTGGTATTGTTGTTATTGTTGTTGCTTATTTGACGTTGTTGTTGTTTATTTGACTTTGTTGTTGTTGTTATTCATTTGACGTTGTTGTTGTTTATTTGACGTTGTTGTTGTTGTTCTTCATTTGACGTTGTTGTTGTCGTTGTTTTTGTTCATTATTTGACGTTGTTGTTGTTATTTATTTGACGTTGTTGTTGTTGTTGTTTATTTGACGTTGTTGTTGTTGTTGTTGTTTATTTGACGTTGTCGTTGTTGTTGTTGTTTATTTGACGTTGTTGTTGTTGTTGACGTTGTTGTTGTTATTGACGTTGTTGTTGTTGTTGACGTTGTTGTTGTTGTTATTGTTGTTGATGTTGTTGTTTATTTGACGTTGTTGTTGTTGTTGTTTATTTGACGTTGTTGTTGTTGTTAATGACGTTGTTGTTGTTGTTGTTTATTGGACGTTGTTGTTGTTGTTGTTTATTTGACGTTATTGTTGTTGTTTATTTGACGTTGTTGTTGTTGCTTATTTGACGTTGTTGTTTATTTGACGTTGTTGTTGTTGTTTATTTGACGTTTTTGTTGTTATTTGAAGTTGTTGTTGTATTTGTTGTTGTTGTTGTTGTTTATTTGATGTTATTGTTGTTGTTTATTTGACGTTATTGTTGTTGTTTATTTGACATTGTTATTGTTGTTATTGTTGTTGTTGTTGTTGTTTATTTGACGTTGTTGTTCTTGTTGTTTATTTGACGTTATTATTGTTGTTGTTGTTGTTTATTTGACGTTGTTAATGTTGTTGACATAGTTGTTGTTGTTTTTGTTGATTATTTGACGTTGTTATTGTTGTTCTTGTTTTTGTTGTTGTTATTGTTGGTGTTGTTGTTGTTTATTTGACGTTGTTGTTCTTGTTGTTATTGTTGTTGTTGTTGTTTATTTGACGTTGTTGTTGTTGTTTATTTGACGTTGTTGTTGTTGTTTATTTGACGTTGTTAACGTTGTTGTTGTAGTTGTTTATTTGACGTTGTTGTTGTTGTTGTTTATTTGATGTTGTTTTAGTTGTTGTTGTTTATTTGACGTTGCTGTTGTTTTTTATTTGACGTTGTTGTTGTTGACATTGTTGTTGTTGTTGTTTATTTGACGTTCTTGTTGTTGTTTTTTATTTGACGTTGTTGTTGTTGACATTGTTGTTGTTGTTGTTGTTTATTTAACGTAGTTGTTGTTATTGACGTTGTTGTTATTGTTGTTGTTGTTGTTGTTGTTTATTTGACGTTTTTGTTGTTGTTGATGTTGTTGTTATTGTTGTTGCTTATTTGACGTTGTTGTTATTGTTGTTGTTTATTTGACGTTGTTGTTGTTGTTATTCATTTGACGTTGTTGTTGTTGTTGTTTATTTGACGTTGTTGTTGTTGTTCTTCATTTGACGTTGTTGTTATCGTTGTTTTTGTTATTTATTTGACGTTGTTGTTGTTATTTATTTGACGTTGTTGTTGTTGTTTATTTGACGTTGTTGTTGTTGTTGTTTATTTGACGTTGTCGTCGTTGTTGTTGTTTATTTGACGTTGTTGTTGTTGTTGACGTTGTTGTTGTTATTGTTTATTTGATGTTATTGTTGTTGTTGTTGACATAGTTATTGTTGTTTATTTGACGTTGTTGTTGTTGTTGTTATTGTTGTTGACGTTGTTGTTTATTTGACGTTGTTATTATTGTTTATTTGACGTTGTTGTTGTTGTTGACGTTGTTGTTGTTGTTGTTTATTGGACGTTGTTGTTGTTGTTGTTTATTTGACATTGTTGTTGTTGTTGACGGTGTTGTTATTGTTGTTGTTTATTTGACATTGTTGTTGTTGTTGTTATTTATTTGACGTTGTTGTTTTTGTTTATTTGACGTTGTTGTTGTTGTTTATTTGACGTTGTTGTTTATTTGACGTTGTTGTTGTTGTTTATTTGATGTTTTTGTTGTTATTTGAAGTTGTTGTTGTTGTATTTGTTGTTGTTGTTGTTTTTGTTGTTTATTTGATGTTGTTGTTGTTGTTTATTTGACATTGTTGTTGTTGACGTTGTTGTTGTAGTTGTTTATTTGACGTTGTTGTTGTTGTTGTTTATTTGATGTTATTTTAGTTGTTGTTATTTATTTGACGTTGTTGTTGTTTTTTATTTGACGTTGTTGTTGTTGTTGTTGTTTATTTGATGTTGTTGTTGTTGTTTTTTATTTGACTTTGTTGTTGTTTATTTGACGTTGTTGTTGTTGTTGTTGTTTATTTGACGTTGTTGTTGTTGTTTATTTGACGTTGTTGTTGTTGTTGTTGTTGTTTATTTGACGTTGTTGTTGTTGTTTATTTGACGTTGTTGTTGTTGTTGTTGTTGTTTATTTGACGTTGTTGTTGTTGTTTATTTGACATTGTTGCTGTTGTTGTTGTTAATGTTGTTGTTGTAGTTGTTTATTTGACGTTGTTGTTGTTGTTGTTTATTTGATGTTGTTTTAGTTGTTGTTGTTTATTTGACGTTGTTGTTGTTTTTTATTTGACGTTGTTGTTGTTGACATTGTTGTTGTTGTTGTTTATTTGACGTTCTTGTTGTTGTTTTTTATTTGACAGTGTTGTTGTTGTTATTGTTGGTGTTGTTGTTGTTTATTTAACGTAGTTGTTGTTATTGACGTTGTTGTTATTATTGTTGTTGTTGTTTATTTAAAGTTTTTGTTGTTGTTGATGTTGTTGTTGTTGTTGTTGTTTATTTGACGTTGTTGTTGTTGTTGCTTATTTGACAATTTTGTTGTTGTTGTTGTTGACGTTGTTGTTGTAGTTGTTTATTTGACGTTGTTGTTGTTGTTGTTGTTTATTTGATGTTGTTTTAGTTGTTGTTGTTTATTTGACGTTGTTGTTGCTTTTTATTTGACGTTGTTGTTGTTGACATTGTTTTTATTGTTGTTTATTTGACGTTGTTGTTGTTGTTTTTTATTTGACGTAGTTGTTGTTATTGTTGTTGTTGTTATTAATTTGACGTTGTTGTTGTTGTTTATTTGACGTTGTTGTTGTTGTTTATTTGACGTTGTTGTTGTTGTTGTTTATTTGACGTTATTGTTGTTGTTGTTTATTTGACGTTGTTGTTGTTGTTGTTATATTTGTTATTGTTGTTATTGTTGTTGCTTATTTGACGTTGTTGTTATTGTTGTTGTTTATTTGACCTTGTTGTTGTTGTTATTCATTTGATGTTGTTGTTGTTGTTGTTTATTTGACGTTGTTGCTGTTGTTGTTCTTTATTTGACGTTGTTGTTGTTGTTGTTTTTGTTGTTTATTTGACGTTTTTGTTGTTATTTATTTGACGTTGTTGTTGTTGTTGTTTATTTGACGTTGTTGTTAACGTTGTTGTTGTTGGTGTTTATTTGACGTTGTTGTTGTTGTTGTTGTTTATTTGACGTTGTTGTTGTTGTTGTTGACGTTGTTATTGTTGTTGTTTATTTGATGTTGTTATTGTTGTTGTTGACATAGTTGTTGTTGTTTATTTGACGTTGTTGTTGTTGTTGTTGCCGTTGTTGTTTATTTGACGTTGTTGTTGTTGTTGTTGTTGTTTATTTGATGTTGTTGTTGTTGTTGTTGTTGACGTTGTTGTTGTTGTTGTTTATTGGACATTGTTATTGTTAATTTGACGTTGTTGTTGTTGTTGTTTATTTGACGTTGTTATTGTTGTTTATTTGACGTTGTTTTTGTTATTTGACGTTGTTGTTGTTGTTGTTGTATTAGTTGTTGTTGTTGCTTATTTGACGTTGTTGTTATTTTTGCTATTTATTTGACGTTGTTGTTGTTGTTGTTGTTGTTTATTTGACGTTGTTGTTGTTGTTAACGTTGTTGTTGTTGTTGACGTTGTTGTTGTTGTTGACGTTGTTGTTGTTGTTATTGTTGTTGATGTTGTTGTTTATTTGACGTTGTTGTTGTTGTTTATTTGACGTTGTTGTTGTTGTTGTTGACGTTGTTGTTGTTGTTGTTTATTGGACGTTGTTGTTGTTGTTGTTTATTTGACATTGTTGTTGTTGTTGACGGTGTTGTTATTGTTGTTGTTTATTTGATATTGTTGTTGTTGTTGTTATTTATTTGACGTTGTTGTTGTTGTTTATTTGACGTTGTTGTTGTTGCTTATTTGACGTTGTTGTTTATTTGACGTTGTTGTTGTTGTTATTTATTTGACGTTTTTGTTGTTATTTGAAGTTGTTGTTGTATTGTTGTTGTTGTTGTTGTTGTTGTTTATTTGATGTTATTGTTGTTGTTTATTTGACGTTATTGTTGTTGTTTATTTTACATTGTTATTGTTGTTGTTTATTTGACGTTGTTGTTGACGTTGTTGTTCTTGTTGTTTATTTGACGTTATTATTGTTGTTGTTGTTGTTTATTTGACGTTGTTAATGTTGTTGACATAGTTGTTGTTGTTTTTGTTGATTATTTGACGTTGTTATTGTGGTTCTTGTTTTTGTTGTTGTTATTGTTGGTGTTGTTGTTGTTTATTTGACGTTGTTGTTGTTGTTGTTGTTGTTTATTTGACGTTGTTGTTGTTGTTTATTTGACGTTGTTGTTGTTGTTGTTTATTTGACGTTGTTGTTGTTGTTTATTTGACGTTGTTGTTGTTGTTGTTGTTGTTTATTTGACATTGTTGTTGTTGTTGTTAATGTTGTTGTTGTAGTTGTTTATTTGACGTTGTTGTTGTTGTTATTTATTTGATGTTGTTTTAGTTGTTGTTGTTTATTTGACGTTGTTGTTGTTTTTTATTTGACGTTGTTGTTGTTGACATTGTTGTTGTTGTTGTTTATTTGACGTTCTTGTTGTTGTTTTTTATTTGACGTTGTTGTTGTTGTTATTGTTGGTGTTGTTGTTGTTTATTTAACGTAGTTGTTGTTATTGACGTTGTTGTTATTATTGTTGTTGTTGTTTATTTGACGTTTTTGTTGTTGTTGATGTTGTTGTTGTTGTTGTTTATTTGACGTTGTTGTTGTTGTTGCTTATTTGACAATTTTGTTGTTGTTGTTGTTGACGTTGTTGTTGTAGTTGTTTATTTGACGTTGTTGTTGTTGTTGTTTATTTGATGTTGTTTTAGTTGTTGTTGTTTATTTGACGTTGTTGTTGCTTTTTATTTGACATTGTTGTTGTTGACATTGTTTTTATTGTTGTTTATTTGACGTTGTTGTTGTTGTTTTTTATTTGACGTAGTTGTTGTTATTGTTGTTGTTGTTATTAATTTGACGTTGTTGTTGTTGTTTATTTGACGTTGTTGTTGTTGTTGTTTATTTGACGTTGTTGTTGTTGTTGTTTATTTGACGTTGTTGTTGTTGTTGTTTATTTGACGTTGTTGTTGTTGTTATTTATTTGACGTTGTTGTTGTTGTTTATTGGACGTTGTTATTGTTGTTTATTTGACGTTGTTTTTATTATTTTACGTTGTTGTTGTTGTTGTATTTGTTGTTGTTGTTGCTTATTTGACGTTGTTGTTATTGTTGCTATTTAATTAACGTTGTTATTGTTGTTGTTTATTTGACGTTGTTGTTGTTGTTGTTGTTTATTTGACGTTATTGTTGTTGTTGTTTATTTGACGTTGTTGTTGTTAATATATTTGTTATTGTTGTTATTGTTGTTGCTTATTTGACGTTGTTGTTATTGTTGTTGTTTATATAACGTTGTTGTTGTTGTTATTCATTTGACGTTGTTGTTGTTGTTGTTTATTTGACGTTGTTGCTGTTGTTGTTGTTCTTTATTTGACGTTGTTGTTGTTGTTGTTTTTGTTGTTTATTTGACGTTGTTGTTGTTATTTATTTGACGTTGTTGTTGTTGTTGTTTATTTGACGTTGTTGTTAACGTTGTTGTTATTGGTGTTTATTTGACGTTGTTGTTGTTGTTGTTGTTGTTGTTTATTTGACGTTGTTGTTGTTGTTGACGTTGTTATTGTTGTTGTTTATTTGATGTTGTTATTGTTGTTGTTTACATAGTTGTTGTTGTTTATTTGACGTTGTTGTTGTTGCCGTTGTTGTTTATTTGACGATGTTGTTGTTGTTTATTTGACGTTGTTGTTGTAGACGTTGTTGTTGTTGTTGTTTATTGGACGTTGTTGTTGTTGTTGTTTATTTGACATTGTTATTGTTGTTGACGGTGTTGTTGTTGTTGTTGTTTATTTGACATTGTTGTTGTGGGTATTTATTTGACGTTGTTGTTGTTGTTAATTTTATTTGACGTTGTTGTTGTTGTTGTTTATTTGACGTTGTTGTTGTTGTTGTTTATTGACGTTGTTGTTGTTGTTATTTATTTGACGTTGTTGTTTTTGTTATTGTTTATTTGACATTGTTCTTGTTGTTGTTGTTTATTTGACGTTGTTATTGTTGTTTATTTGACGTTGTTTTTGTTATTTGACGTTGTTGTTGTTGTTGTTATTGTTGTTGTTGTTGTTGTTGTTGCTTAGTTGACGTTGTTGTTATTGTTGCTATTTATTTGACGTTGTTGTTGTTGTTGTTTATTTGACGTTGTTGTTGTTGTTGTTTATTTGACGTTGTTGCTGTTGTTGTTGTTGTATTTGTTTTTGTTGTTATTGTTGTTGCTTATTTGACGTTGTTGTTATTGTTGTTGTTTATTTGACGTTGTTGTTGTTGTTGTTGTTGTTGTTTATTTGACGTTGTTGTTGACGTTGTTGTTCTTGTTGTTTATTTGACGTTATTGTTGTTGTTGTTGTTTATTTGACGTTGTTAATGTTGTTGACATAGTTGTTGTTGTTTTTGTTGATTATTTGACGTTGTTATTGTTGTTCTTGTTTTTGTTGTTGTTATTGTTGGTGTTGTTGTTTATTTGACGTTGTTGTTGTTGTTGTTGTTGTTGTTGTTTATTTGACGTTGTTGTTGTTGTTTATTTGACGTTGTTGTTGTTGTTTATTTGACGTTGTTGTTGTTGTTTATTTGACATTGTTGTTGTTGTTGTTGTTGTTAACGTTGTTGTTGTAGTTGTTTATTTGACGTTGTTGTTGTTGTTGTTTATTTGATGTTGTTTTAGTTGTTGTTGTTTATTTGACGTTGTTGTTGTTGACATTGTTGTTGTTTATTTGACGTTCTTGTTGTTGTTTTTTATTTGACGTTGTTGTTGTTGACATTGTTGTTGTTGTTGTTGTTTATTTAACGTAGTTGTTGTTATTGACGTTGTTGTTATTCTTGTTGTTGTTGTTGTTTATTTGACGTTTTTGTTGTTGTTGATGTTGTTGTTGTTGTTGTTTTTTATTCGACGTTGTTGTTGTTGTTGTTGTTTATTTGACGTTGTTGTTGTTGTTATTGTTGTTGTTGTTATTGTTAATTTGACGTTGTTGTTGTTGTTTATTTGACGTTGTTGTTGTTGTTTATTTGACATTGTTGTTATTGTTACTTATTTGACGTTGTTGTTGTTGTTTATTTGACGTTGTTGTTTATTTGACATTGTTGTTTATTTGACATTGTTGTTGTTGTTTATTTGACGTTGTTGTTGTTATTTGAAGTTGTTGTTGTTATCTGAAGTTGTTGTTGTTATATTTGTTGTTGTTGTTGTTGTTGTTTATTTGACGTTGTTGTTGTTGTTGTTGTTTATTTGACATTATTGTTGTTGTTTATTTGACGTTATTATTGTTGTTGTTGTTGTTTATTTGACGTTGTTGTTGACGTTGTTGTTGTTGTTGTTTATTTGACGTTGTTGTTGTTGTTTATTAGACGTTGTTAATGTTGTTGACATTGTTGTTGTTGTTTTTGTTGTTGTTGTTGTTGTTTATTTGATGTTGTTATTATTGTTGTTGTTGTTGTTTATTTGACGTTGTTGTTGTTGTTGTTGTTATTTTTGTTGTTGTTATTGTTGGTGTTGTTGTTGTTTATTTGACGTTGATGTTGTGGTTTTTTATTTGACGTTGTTGTTGTTGTTGTTGTTTATTTGACGTTGTTGTTGTTGTTGTTTATTTGACGTTGTTGTTGTTGTTGTTTATTTGACGTTGTTGTTGTTGTTGTTTATTTGACGTTGTTGTTGTTGTTGTTTATTTGACGTTGTTGTTGTTGTTATTGTTTATTTGACATTGTTGTTGTTGTTGTTGTTTATTTGACGTTGTTATTGTTGTTTATTTGACGTTGTTTTTGTTATTTGACGTTGTTGTTGTTGTTGTTATTGTTGTTGTTGTTGTTGTTGTTGCTTAGTTGACGTTGTTGTTATTGTTGCTATTTATTTGACGTTGTTGTTGTTGTTGTTGTTTATTTGACGTTGTTGTTATTGTTGTTGTTTATTTGACGTTGTTGTTGTTGTTGTATTTGTTATTGTTGTTATTGTTGTTGCTTATTTGACGTTGTTGTTATTGTTGTTGTTTATTTGACGTTGTTGTTGTTGTTGTTGTTGTTTATTTGACGCTGTTGTTGACGTTGTTGTTCTTGTTGTTTATTTGACGTTATTGTTGTTGTTGTTGTTTATTTGACGTTGTTAATGTTGTTGACATAGTTGTTGTTGTTTTTGTTGATTATTTGACGTTGTTATTGTTGGTCAATTTTTTGTTGTTGTTATTGTTGGTGTTGTTGTTGTTGTTTATTTGACGTTGTTGTTGTTGTTGTTGTTGTTTATTTGACGTTGTTGTTGTTGTTTATTTGACGTTATTGTTGTTGTTGTTGTTTATTTGACATTGTTGTTGTTGTTGTTGTTAACGTTGTTGTTGTAGTTGTTTATTTGACGTTGTTGTTGTTGTTGTTTATTTGATGTTGTTTTAGTTGTTGTTGTTTATTTGACGTTGTTGTTGTTGACATTGTTGTTGTTGTTGTTTATTTGACGTTCTTGTTGTTGTTTTTTATTTGACGTTGTTGTTGTTGACATTGTTGTTGTTGTTGTTGTTTATTTAACGTAGTTGTTGTTATTGACGTTGTTGTTATTCTTGTTGTTGTTGTTATTTATTTGACGTTTTTGTTGTTGTTGATGTTGTTGTTTATTTGACATTGTTGTTTATTTGACGTTGTTGTTGTTGTTTATTTGACGTTGTTGTTGTTATTTGAAGTTGTTGTTGTTATCTGAAGTTGTTGTTGTTATATTTGTTGTTGTTGTTGTTGTTGTTTATTTGACGTTGTTGTTGTTTATTTGACGTTGTTGTTGTTGTTGTATTTGTTATTGTTGTTGCTTATTTGACGTTGTTGTTATTGTTGTTGTTTATTTGACGTTGTTGTTGTTGTTGTTGTTGTTGTTTATTTGACGTTGTTGTTGACGTTGTTGTTCTTGTTGTTTATTTGACGTTATTGTTGTTGTTGTTTATTTGACGTTGTTAATGTTGTTGACATAGTTGTTGTTGTTTTTGTTGATTATTTGACGTTGTTATTGTTGTTCTTGTTTTTGTTGTTGTTATTGTTGGTGTTGTTGTTGTTGTTTATTTGACGTTGTTGTTGTTGTTGTTGTTGTTTATTTGACGTTGTTGTTGTTGTTTATTTGACGTTGTTGTTGTTGTTTATTTGACGTTGTTGTTGTTGTTTATTTGACATTGTTGTTGTTGTTGTTTTTAACGTTGTTGTTGTAGTTGTTTATTTGACGTTGTTGTTGTTGTTGTTTATTTGATGTTGTTTTAGTTGTTGTTGTTTATTTGACGTTGTTGTTGTTTTTTATTTGACGTTGTTGTTGTTGACATTGTTGTTGTTGTTGTTTATTTGACGTTCTTGTTGTTGTTTTTTATTTGACGTTGTTGTTGTTGACATTGTTGTTGTTGTTGTTTATTTAACGTAGTTGTTGTTATTGACGTTGTTGTTATTCTTGTTGTTGTTGTTGTTTATTTGACCTTTTTGTTGTTGTTGATGTTGTTGTTGTTGTTGTTTTTTATTCAACGTTGTTGTTGTTGTTGTTTATTTGACGTTGTTGTTGTTGTTATTGTTGTTGTTGTTGTTGTTGTTAATTTGACGTTGTTGTTGTTGTTTATTTGACGTTGTTGTTGTTGTTGTTTATTTGACGTTGTTGTTATTGTTACTTATTTGACGTTGTTGTTGTTGTTGTTTATTTGACGTTGTTGTTTATTTGACATTGTTATTTATTTGACGTTGTTGTTGTTGTTTATTTGACGTTGTTTTGTTATTTGAAGTTGTTGTTGTTATCTGAAGTTGTTGTTGTTGTATTTGTTGTTGTTGTTGTTGTTTATTTGACGTTGTTGTTGTTGTTTATTTGACATTATTGTTGTTGTTTATTTGACGTTGTTATTGTTCTTGTTGTTGTTTATTTGACGTTGTTGTTGACGTTGTTGTTGTTGTTGTTTATTTGACGTTGTTGTTGTTGTTTATTAGACGTTGTTAATGTTGTTGACATTGTTGTTGTTGTTTTTGTTGTTGTTGTTGTTGTTTATTTGATGTTGTTATTGTTGTTGTTGTTGTTTATTTGACGTTTTTGTTGTTGTTGTTGTTGTTTATTTGATGTTGTTATTGTTATTTTTGTTGTTTATTTGACGTTGTTGTTGTTGCCGTTGTTGTTTATTTGACGATGTTGTTGTTGTTTATTTGACGTTGTTGTTGTAGACGTTGTTGTTGTTGTTGTTTATTGGACGTTGTTGTTGTTGTTGTTTATTTGACATTGTTATTGTTGTTGACGGTGTTGTTGTTGTTGTTGTTTATTTGACATTGTTGTTGTGGGTATTTATTTGACGTTGTTGTTGTTGTTAATTTTATTTGACGTTGTTGTTGTTGTTGTTTATTTGACGTTGTTGTTGTTGTTGTTTATTGACGTTGTTGTTGTTGTTATTTATTTGACGTTGTTGTTTTTGTTATTGTTTATTTGACATTGTTCTTGTTGTTGTTGTTTATTTGACGTTGTTATTGTTGTTTATTTGACGTTGTTTTTGTTATTTGACGTTGTTGTTGTTGTTGTTATTGTTGTTGTTGTTGTTGTTGTTGCTTAGTTGACGTTGTTGTTATTGTTGCTATTTATTTGACGTTGTTGTTGTTGTTGTTTATTTGACGTTGTTGTTGTTGTTGTTTATTTGACGTTGTTGCTGTTGTTGTTGTTGTATTTGTTTTTGTTGTTATTGTTGTTGCTTATTTGACGTTGTTGTTATTGTTGTTGTTTATTTGACGTTGTTGTTGTTGTTGTTGTTGTTGTTTATTTGACGTTGTTGTTGACGTTGTTGTTCTTGTTGTTTATTTGACGTTATTGTTGTTGTTGTTGTTTATTTGACGTTGTTAATGTTGTTGACATAGTTGTTGTTGTTTTTGTTGATTATTTGACGTTGTTATTGTTGTTCTTGTTTTTGTTGTTGTTATTGTTGGTGTTGTTGTTTATTTGACGTTGTTGTTGTTGTTGTTGTTGTTGTTGTTTATTTGACGTTGTTGTTGTTGTTTATTTGACGTTGTTGTTGTTGTTTATTTGACGTTGTTGTTGTTGTTTATTTGACATTGTTGTTGTTGTTGTTGTTGTTAACGTTGTTGTTGTAGTTGTTTATTTGACGTTGTTGTTGTTGTTGTTTATTTGATGTTGTTTTAGTTGTTGTTGTTTATTTGACGTTGTTGTTGTTGACATTGTTGTTGTTTATTTGACGTTCTTGTTGTTGTTTTTTATTTGACGTTGTTGTTGTTGACATTGTTGTTGTTGTTGTTGTTTATTTAACGTAGTTGTTGTTATTGACGTTGTTGTTATTCTTGTTGTTGTTGTTGTTTATTTGACGTTTTTGTTGTTGTTGATGTTGTTGTTGTTGTTGTTTTTTATTCGACGTTGTTGTTGTTGTTGTTGTTTATTTGACGTTGTTGTTGTTGTTATTGTTGTTGTTGTTATTGTTAATTTGACGTTGTTGTTGTTGTTTATTTGACGTTGTTGTTGTTGTTTATTTGACATTGTTGTTATTGTTACTTATTTGACGTTGTTGTTGTTGTTTATTTGACGTTGTTGTTTATTTGACATTGTTGTTTATTTGACATTGTTGTTGTTGTTTATTTGACGTTGTTGTTGTTATTTGAAGTTGTTGTTGTTATCTGAAGTTGTTGTTGTTATATTTGTTGTTGTTGTTGTTGTTGTTTATTTGACGTTGTTGTTGTTGTTGTTGTTTATTTGACATTATTGTTGTTGTTTATTTGACGTTATTATTGTTGTTGTTGTTGTTTATTTGACGTTGTTGTTGACGTTGTTGTTGTTGTTGTTTATTTGACGTTGTTGTTGTTGTTTATTAGACGTTGTTAATGTTGTTGACATTGTTGTTGTTGTTTTTGTTGTTGTTGTTGTTGTTTATTTGATGTTGTTATTATTGTTGTTGTTGTTGTTTATTTGACGTTGTTGTTGTTGTTGTTGTTATTTTTGTTGTTGTTATTGTTGGTGTTGTTGTTGTTTATTTGACGTTGATGTTGTGGTTTTTTATTTGACGTTGTTGTTGTTGTTGTTGTTTATTTGACGTTGTTGTTGTTGTTGTTTATTTGACGTTGTTGTTGTTGTTGTTTATTTGACGTTGTTGTTGTTGTTGTTTATTTGACGTTGTTGTTGTTGTTGTTTATTTGACGTTGTTGTTGTTGTTATTGTTTATTTGACATTGTTGTTGTTGTTGTTGTTTATTTGACGTTGTTATTGTTGTTTATTTGACGTTGTTTTTGTTATTTGACGTTGTTGTTGTTGTTGTTATTGTTGTTGTTGTTGTTGTTGTTGCTTAGTTGACGTTGTTGTTATTGTTGCTATTTATTTGACGTTGTTGTTGTTGTTGTTGTTTATTTGACGTTGTTGTTATTGTTGTTGTTTATTTGACGTTGTTGTTGTTGTTGTATTTGTTATTGTTGTTATTGTTGTTGCTTATTTGACGTTGTTGTTATTGTTGTTGTTTATTTGACGTTGTTGTTGTTGTTGTTGTTGTTTATTTGACGCTGTTGTTGACGTTGTTGTTGTTGTTGTTTATTTGACGTTATTGTTGTTGTTGTTGTTTATTTGACGTTGTTAATGTTGTTGACATAGTTGTTGTTGTTTTTGTTGATTATTTGACGTTGTTATTGTTGGTCAATTTTTTGTTGTTGTTATTGTTGGTGTTGTTGTTGTTGTTTATTTGACGTTGTTGTTGTTGTTGTTGTTGTTTATTTGACGTTGTTGTTGTTGTTTATTTGACGTTATTGTTGTTGTTGTTGTTTATTTGACATTGTTGTTGTTGTTGTTGTTAACGTTGTTGTTGTAGTTGTTTATTTGACGTTGTTGTTGTTGTTGTTTATTTGATGTTGTTTTAGTTGTTGTTGTTTATTTGACGTTGTTGTTGTTGACATTGTTGTTGTTGTTGTTTATTTGACGTTCTTGTTGTTGTTTTTTATTTGACGTTGTTGTTGTTGACATTGTTGTTGTTGTTGTTGTTTATTTAACGTAGTTGTTGTTATTGACGTTGTTGTTATTCTTGTTGTTGTTGTTATTTATTTGACGTTTTTGTTGTTGTTGATGTTGTTGTTTATTTGACATTGTTGTTTATTTGACGTTGTTGTTGTTGTTTATTTGACGTTGTTGTTGTTATTTGAAGTTGTTGTTGTTATCTGAAGTTGTTGTTGTTATATTTGTTGTTGTTGTTGTTGTTGTTTATTTGACGTTGTTGTTGTTTATTTGACGTTGTTGTTGTTGTTGTATTTGTTATTGTTGTTGCTTATTTGACGTTGTTGTTATTGTTGTTGTTTATTTGACGTTGTTGTTGTTGTTGTTGTTGTTGTTTATTTGACGTTGTTGTTGACGTTGTTGTTCTTGTTGTTTATTTGACGTTATTGTTGTTGTTGTTTATTTGACGTTGTTAATGTTGTTGACATAGTTGTTGTTGTTTTTGTTGATTATTTGACGTTGTTATTGTTGTTCTTGTTTTTGTTGTTGTTATTGTTGGTGTTGTTGTTGTTGTTTATTTGACGTTGTTGTTGTTGTTGTTGTTGTTTATTTGACGTTGTTGTTGTTGTTTATTTGACGTTGTTGTTGTTGTTTATTTGACGTTGTTGTTGTTGTTTATTTGACATTGTTGTTGTTGTTGTTTTTAACGTTGTTGTTGTAGTTGTTTATTTGACGTTGTTGTTGTTGTTGTTGTTTATTTGATGTTGTTTTAGTTGTTGTTGTTTATTTGACGTTGTTGTTGTTTTTTATTTGACGTTGTTGTTGTTGACATTGTTGTTGTTGTTGTTTATTTGACGTTCTTGTTGTTGTTTTTTATTTGACGTTGTTGTTGTTGACATTGTTGTTGTTGTTGTTTATTTAACGTAGTTGTTGTTATTGACGTTGTTGTTATTCTTGTTGTTGTTGTTGTTTATTTGACCTTTTTGTTGTTGTTGATGTTGTTGTTGTTGTTGTTTTTTATTCAACGTTGTTGTTGTTGTTGTTTATTTGACGTTGTTGTTGTTGTTATTGTTGTTGTTGTTGTTGTTGTTAATTTGACGTTGTTGTTGTTGTTTATTTGACGTTGTTGTTGTTGTTGTTTATTTGACGTTGTTGTTATTGTTACTTATTTGACGTTGTTGTTGTTGTTGTTTATTTGACGTTGTTGTTTATTTGACATTGTTATTTATTTGACATTGTTGTTGTTGTTTATTTGACGTTGTTTTGTTATTTGAAGTTGTTGTTGTTATCTGAAGTTGTTGTTGTTGTTGTATTTGTTGTTGTTGTTGTTGTTGTTTATTTGACGTTGTTGTTGTTGTTTATTTGACATTATTGTTGTTGTTTATTTGACGTTGTTATTGTTCTTGTTGTTGTTTATTTGACGTTGTTGTTGACGTTGTTGTTGTTGTTGTTTATTTGACGTTGTTGTTGTTGTTTATTAGACGTTGTTAATGTTGTTGACATTGTTGTTGTTGTTTTTGTTGTTGTTGTTGTTGTTTATTTGATGTTGTTATTGTTGTTGTTGTTGTTTATTTGACGTTGTTGTTGTTGTTGTTGTTATTTTTGTTGTTGTTATTGTTGGTGTTGTTGTTGTTTATTTGACGTTGTTGTTGTGGTTTTTTATTTGACGTTGTTGTTGTTGTTGTTTATTTGACGTTGTTGTTGTTGTTGTTGTTGTTTATTTGACGTTGTTGTTGTTGTTGTTTATTTGACAATTTTGTTGTTGTTGTTGTTGACGTTGTTGTTGTAGTTGTTTATTTGACGTTGTTGTTGTTGTTGTTGTTGTTGTTTATTTGATGTTGTTTTAGTTGTTGTTGTTTATTTGCGTTGTTGTTTCTTTTTATTTGACGTTGTTGTTGTTGACATTGTTGTTATTGTTGTTTATTTAACGTTGTTGTTGTTGTTTTTTTTTTAACGTTGTTGTTGTTGACATTGTTGTTGTTGTTGTTTATTTGACGTTGTTATTGTTGTTGTTTATTTGACGTAG
>OX451735.1:1332737700-1332740200 GCA_948472305.1 Vicia faba | reverse complement strand
TTGTTGTTTATTTGACGTTGTTGTTAACGTTGTTGTTATTGGTGTTTATTTTACGTTGTTGTTGTTGTTATTTATTTGACGTTGTTGTTGTTGTTGACGTTGTTATTGTTGTTGTTTATTTGATGTTGTTATTGTTGTTGTTGACATAGTTGTTGTTGTTTATTTGACGTTGTTGTTGTTGCCGTTGTTGTTTATTTGACGCTGTTGTTGTTGTTTATTTGACGGTGTTGTTGTAGACGTTGTTGTTGTTGTTGTTTATTGGACGTTGTTGTTGTTGTTTATTTGACATTGTTATTATTGTTGACGGTGTTGTTGTTGTTGTTTATTTGACATTGTTGTTGTTGTTATTTATTTGACGTTGTTGTTGTTGTTGTTAATTTTATTTGACGTTGTTGTTGTTGTTGTTTATTTGACGTTGTTGTTGTTGTTGTTTATTGACGTTGTTGTTGTTGTTATTTATTTGACGTTGTTGTTTTTGTTATTGTTTATTTGACATTGTTGTTGTTGTTGTTGTTTATTTGACGTTGTTATTGTTGTTTATTTGACGTTGTTTTTGTTATTTGACGTTGTTGTTTTTATTGTTATTGTTGTTGTTGTTGTTGTTGTTGTTGTTGCTTAGTTGACGTTGTTGTTATTGTTGCTATTTATTTGACGTTGTTGTTGTTGTTGTTGTTGTTGTTTATTTGACGTTGTTGTTGTTGTTGTTTATTTGACGTTGTTGTTATTGTTGTTGTTGTTGTTGTATTTGTTATTGTTGTTATTGTTGTTGCTTATTTGACGTTGTTGTTATTGTTGTTGTTTATTTGACGTTGTTGTTGTTGTTATTCATTTGACGTTGTTGTTGTTGTTGTTTATTTGACGTTGTTGTTGTTGTTCTTCATTTGACGTTGTTGTTGTCGTTGTTTTTGTTGTTTATTTGACATTGTTGTTGTTGTTTATTTGACGTTCTTGTTGACGTTATTGTTGTTGTTGTTGTTGTTTATTTAACGTTGTTGTTGTTGTTGACGTTGTTGTTGTTATTGTTTATTTGATGTTGTTGTTGTTGTTTATTTGACGTTGTTGTTGTTGTTGTTGGCGTTGTTGTTGTTATTGTTTATTGAACGTTGTTGTTGTTTATTTGACATTGTTGTTGTTGTTGATGGTGTTGTTATTGTTGTTGTTTATTTGAAATTGTTGTTGTTGTTGTTATTTATTTGACGTTGTTGTTGTTGTTGTTTATTTGACATTGTGGTTGTTTATTTGACGTTGTTGTTTATTTGACGTTGTTGTTTATTTGACGTTGTTGTTTATTTGACGTTGTTGTTGTTGTTTATTTGACGTTGTTGTTGTTATTTGAAGTTGTTGTTGTTGTTGTATTTGTTGTTGTTGTTGTTGTTGTTTATTTGACGTTGTTGTTGTTGTTTATTTGACGTTATTGTTGTTGTTTATTTGACATTGTTATTGGTGTTGTTGTTGTTGTTGTTTATTTGACGTTGTTGTTGACGTTGTTATTGTTGTTGTTTATTTGACGTTGTTGTTGTTGTTGTTGTTGACATAGTTGTTGTTGTTTTTGTTGTTTATTTGACGTTTTTATTGTTGTTGTTGTTTTTATTGTTGTTATTGTTGGTGTTGTTGTTGTTTATTTGACGTTGTTGTTGTTGTTGTTGTTTATTTGACGTTGTTGTTATTGTTGTTTATTTGACGTTGTTGTTGTTGTTGTTTATTTGACGTTGTTGTTGTTGTTTATTTGACGTTGTTGTTGTTGTTGTTTATTTAAAATTGTTGTTGTTGTTGTTGACGTTGTTGTTGTAGTTATTTATTTGACGTAGTTGTTGTTGTTGTTTATTTAATGTTGTTTTAGTTGTTGTTGTTTATTTGACGTTGTTGTTGTTTTTTATTTGACGTTGTTGTTGTTGACATTGTTGTTGTTGTTGTTTAATTGACGTTCTTGTTGTTGTTTTTTATTTGACGTTGTTGTTGTTGACATTGTTGTTCTTGTTGTTGTTGTTTATTTGACGTAGTTATTGTTATTGACGTTGTTGTTGTTGTTGTTGTTGTTGTTGTTTATTTGACGTTTTTGTTGTTGTTGATGTTGTTGTTGTTGTTGTTTTTTATTTGACGTTGTTGTTGTTGTTGTTTATTTGACGTTGTTGTTGTTGTTATTGTTGTTGTTGTTAATTTGATGTTGTTGTTGTTGTTGTTTATATGACGTTGTTGTTGTTGTTGTTGTTGTTTATTTAACGTTGTTGTTGTTGTTATTTATTTGACGTTGTTGTTGTTGTTGTTTATTTGACGTTGTTGTTTATTTGACATTGTTGTTTATTTGACGTTGTTGTTGTTGTTGTTTATTTGACGTTGTTGTTGTTATTTAAAGTTGTTGTTGTTGTTGTATTTGTTGTTGTTGTTGTTAGTTTTGTTGTTGTTATTGTTGGTGTTGTTGTTGTTTATTTGACGTTGTTGTTGTTGTTGTTGTTTATTTGACGTTGTTGTTGTTGTAGTTTATTTGACGTTGTTGTTGTTG
>OX451735.1:1332722700-1332735200 GCA_948472305.1 Vicia faba | reverse complement strand
TGTTGTTATTAATTTGACGTTGTTGTTGTTGTTTATTTGACGTTGTTGTTGTTTATTTGACGTTGTTGTTGTTGTTGTTTATTTGACGTTGTTGTTGTTGTTATTTATTTGACGTTGTTGTTGTTGTTGTTTATTGGACGTTGTTATTGTTGTTTATTTGACGTTGTTTTTGTTATTTTACGTTGTTGTTGTTATATTTGTTGTTGTTGCTTATTTTACGTTGTTGTTATTGTTGCTATTTATTTGACGTTGTTGTTGTTGTTGTTTATTTGACGTTGTTGTTGTTGTTGTTTATTTGACGTTATTGTTGTTGTTGTTTATTTGACGTTGTTGTTGTTGTTATATTTGTTATTGTTGTTATTGTTGTTGCTTATTTGACGTTGTTGTTATTCTTGTTGTTTATTTGACGTTGTTGTTGTTGTTATTCATTTGACGTTGTTGTTGTTGTTGTTTATTTGACGTTGTTGTTGTTGTTGTTCTTTATTTGACATTGTTGTTGTTGTTGTTTTTGTTGTTTATTTGACGTTGTTGTTGTTATTTATTTGACGTTGTTGTTGTTGTTGTTGTTGTTTATTCGACGTTGTTGTTAACGTTGTTGTTATTGGTGTTTATTTGACGTTGTTGTTGTTGTTTATTTGACGTTGTTGTTGTTGACGTTGTTATTGTTGTTGTTTATTTGATGTTGTTATTGTTGTTGTTGACATAGTTGTTGTTGTTTATTTGACGTTGTTGTTGTTGCCGTTGTTGTTTATTTGACGCTGTTGTTGTTGTTTATTTGACGGTGTTGTTGTAGACGTTGTTGTTGTTTTTTATTGGACGTTGTTGTTGTTGTTTATTTGACATTGTTATTGTTGTTGACGGTGTTGTTGTTGTTGTTGTCTATTTGACATTGTTGTTGTTGTTATTTATTTGACGTTGTTGTTGTTGTTGTTAATTTTATTTGACGTTGTTGTTGTTGTTGTTGTTGTTTATTTGACGTTGTTGTTGTTGTTGTTTATTGACGTTGTTGTTGTTGTTATTTATTTGACGTTGTTGTTTTTGTTATTGTTTATTTGACATTGTTGTTGTTGTTGTTGTTTATTTGACGTTGTTATTGTTGTTTATTTGACGTTGTTTTTGGTATTTGACGTTGTTGTTTTTGTTGTTATTGTTGTTGTTGTTGTTGTTGTTGCTTAGTTGACGTTGTTGTTGTCGTTGTTTTTGTTGTTTATTTGACGTTGTTGTTGTTATTTATTTGACATTGTTGTTGTTGTTTATTTGACGTTGTTGTTGACGTTATTGTTGTTGTTGTTTATTTGACGTAGTCATTGTTGTTGTTGTTGTTTATTTAACGTTGTTGTTGTTGTTAACGTTGTTGTTGTTATTGTTTATTTGATGTTGTTGTTGTTGTTGTTGACATAGTTGTTGTTATTTATTTGACGTTGTTGTTGTTGTTGTTGTTGTTGACGTTGTTGTTTATTTGACATTGTTGTTGTTGTTTATTTGACGTTGTTGTTGTTGTTGTTGTTGGTGTTGTTGTTGTTATTGTTTATTGAACGTTGTTGTTGTTTATTTGACATTGTTGTTGTTGTTGATGGTGTTGTTATTGTTGTTGTTTATTTGAAATTGTTGTTGTTGTTGTTATTTATTTGATGTTGTTGTTGTTGTTGTTTATTTGACGTTGTGGTTGTTTATTTGACGTTGTTGTTTATTTGACGTTGTTGTTTATTTGACGTTGTTGTTTATTTGACGTTGTTGTTGTTGTTGTTTATTTGACGTTGTTGTTGTTATTTGAATTTGTTGTTGTTGTTGTATTTGTTGTTGTTGTTGTTGTTGTTGTTTATTTGACGTTGTTGTTGTTGTTTATTTGACGTTATTGTTGTTGTTTATTTGACATTGTTATTGTTGTTGTTGTTGTTGTTGTTGTTTATTTGACGTTGTTGTTGACGTTGTTATTGTTGTTGTTTATTTGACGTTGTTGTTGTTGTTGTTTATTTGACGTTGTTAATGTTGTTGACATAGTTGTTGTTGTCTTTGTTGTTTATTTGACGTTTTTATTGTTGTTGTTGTTTTTGTTGTTGTTATTGTTGGTGTTGTTGTTGTTTATTTGACGTTGTTGTTGTTGTTGTTGTTGTTTATTTGACGCTGTTGTTGTTGTTTATTTGACGGTGTTGTTGTAGACGTTGTTGTTGTTGTTTATTGGACGTTGTTGTTGTTGTTTATTTGACATTGTTATTGTTGTTGACGGTGTTGTTGTTGTTGTTGTCTATTTGACATTGTTGTTGTTGTTATTTATTTGACGTTGTTGTTGTTGTTGTTGTTAATTTTATTTGACGTTGTTGTTGTTGTTGTTGTTTATTTGACGTTGTTGTTGTTGTTGTTTATTGACGTTGTTGTTGTTGTTATTTATTTGACGTTGTTGTTTTTGTTATTGTTTATTTGACATTGTTGTTGTTGTTGTTGTTTATTTGACGTTGTTATTGTTGTTTATTTGACGTTGTTTTTGTTATTTGACGTTGTTGTTTTTGTTGTTATTGTTGTTGTTGTTGTTGTTGTTGTTGTTGTTGTTGCTTAGTTGACGTTGTTGTTGTCGTTGTTTTTGTTGTTTATTTGACGTTGTTGTTGTTATTTATTTGACATTGTTGTTGTTGTTTATTTGACGTTGTTGTTGACGTTATTGTTGTTGTTGTTGTTTATTTGACGTTGTCATTGTTGTTGTTGTTGTTTATTTAACGTTGTTGTTGTTGTTAACATTGTTGTTGTTATTGTTTATTTGATGTTGTTGTTGTTGTTGTTGACATAGTTGTTGTTATTTATTTGACGTTGTTGTTGTTGTTGTTGTTGTTGACGTTGTTGTTTATTTGACGTTGTTGTTGTTGTTTATTTGACGTTGTTGTTGTTGTTGTTGGCGTTGTTGTTGTTATTGTTTATTGAACGTTGTTGTTGTTTATTTGACATTGTTGTTGTTGGTGATGGTGTTGTTATTGTTGTTGTTTATTTGAAATTGTTGTTGTTGTTGTTATTTATTTGATGTTGTTGTTGTTGTTGTTTATTTGACGTTGTGGTTGTTTATTTGACGTTGTTGTTTATTTGACGTTGTTGTTTATTTGACGTTGTTGTTTATTTGACGTTGTTGTTGTTGTTGTTTATTTGACGTTGTTGTTGTTATTTGAATTTGTTGTTGTTGTTGTATTTGTTGTTGTTGTTGTTGTTGTTTATTTGACGTTGTTGTTGTGGTTTATTTGACGTTATTGTTGTTGTTTATTTGACATTGTTATTGTTGTTGTTGTTGTTGTTGTTTATTTGACGTTGTTGTTGACGTTGTTATTGTTGTTGTTTATTTGACGTTGTTGTTGTTGTTGTTGTTTATTTGACGTTGTTAATGTTGTTGACATAGTTGTTGTTGTCTTTGTTGTTTATTTGATGTTTTTATTGTTGTTGTTGTTTTTGTTGTTGTTATTGTTGGTGTTGTTGGTGTTTATTTGACGTTGTTGTTGTTGTTGTTGTTTATTTGACGTTGTTGTTGTTGTTGTTTATTTGACGTTGTTGTTGTTGTTGTTTATTTGACGTTGTTGTTGTTGTTTATTTGACGTTGTTGTTGTTGTTTATTTAAAATTGTTGTTGTTGTTGTTGATGTTGTTGTTGTAGTTGTTTATTTGACGTTGTTGTTGTTGTTGTTTATTTGATGTTGTTTTAGTTGTTGTTGTTTATTTGACGTTGTTGTTGTTTTTTATTTGACGTTGTTGTTGTTGACATTGTTGTTGTTGTTGTTTAATTGACGTTCTTGTTGTTGTTTTTTATTTGACGTTGTTGTTGTTGACATTGTTGTTCTTGTTGTTGTTGTTTATTTGACGTAGTTGTTGTTATTGACGTTGTTGTTGTTGTTGTTGTTGTTGTTGTTTATTTGACGTTTTTGTTGTTGTTGATGTTGTTGTTGTTGTTGTTTTTTATTTGACGTTGTTGTTGTTGTTGTTGTTGTTTATTTGACGTTGTTGTTGTTGTTATTGTTGTTGTTGTTGTTGTTAATTTGATGTTGTTGTTGTTGTTTATTTGACGTTGTTGTTGTTGTTGTTGTTTATTTGACGTTGTTGTTGTTGTTATTTATTTGACGTTGTTGTTGTTGTTGTTTATTTGACGTTGTTGTTTATTTGACATTGTTGTTTATTTGACGTTGTTGTTGTTGTTGTTTATTTGACGTTGTTGTTGTTATTTAAAGTTGTTGTTGTTGTTGTTGTTGTATTTGTTGTTGTTGTTGTTGTTAATTTATTTGTTGTTGTTGTTGTTGTTTATTTGACGTTATTGTTGTTGTTTATTTGACGTTGTTATTGTTGTTGTTGTTGTTTATTTGACGTTGTTGTTGACGTTGTTGTTGTTTATTTGACGTTGTTGTTGACGTTGTTGTTGTTGTTGTTTATTAGACATTGCTAATGTTGTTGACATTGTTGTTGTTGTTTTTGTTGTTTATTTGACGATGTTGTTGTTGTTGTTGTTGTTAGTTTTGTTGTTGTTATTGTTGGTGTTGTTGTTGTTGTTTATTTGACGTTGTTGTTGTTGTTGTTGTTTATTTGACGTTGTTATTGTTGTAGTTTATTTGACGTTGTTGTTGTTGTTTATTTGACGTTATTGTTGTTGTTTATTTGACGTTGTTGTTGTTGTTATTTATTTGACATTGTTGTTGTTGTTGACGTTGTTGTTATAGTTGTTTATTTGACGTTGTTGTTGTTGTTATTGTTTATTTGATGTTGTTTTAGTTGTTGTTGTTGTTGTTTATTTGACGTTGTTGTTGTTGACATTGTTGTTGTTGTTGTTTATTTGATTTTGTTGATGTTGTTTTTTATTTGACGTTGTTGTTGTTGACATTGTTGTTGTTGTTGTTTATTTGACGTTGTTGTTGTTGTTGTTGTTTATTTGACGTAGTTGTTGTTATTGACGTTGTTGTTGTTGTTGTTTATTTGACATTTTTGTTGTTGTTGATGTTGTTGTTGTTGTTGTTGTTTTTTATTTGACGTTGTTGTTGTTGTTGTTTATTTGACGTTGTTGTTGTTGTTATTGTTGTTGTTGTTGTTAATTTGACGTTGTTGTTGTTGTTTATTTGACGTTGTTGTTGTTGTTGTTTATTTGACGTTGTTGTTGTTGTTGTTTATTTGACATTGTTATTGTTGTTTATAGGACGTTGTTTTTGTTGTTTATTTGACGTTGTTTTTGTTATTTTACGTTGTTGTTGTTGTTGTATTTGTTGTTGTTGTTGTTGTTGCTTATTTGACGTTGTTGTTATTGTTGCTATTTATTTGTTGTTGTTGTTGTTAAATTTGTTACTGTTGTTATTGTTGTTGCTTATTTGACGTTGTTGTTATAGTTGTTGTTTATTTGACGTTGTTGTTGTTGTTATTCATTTGACGTTGTTGTTGTTGTTGTTTATTTGACGTTGTTGTTGTTGTTGTTGTTTTTGTTCTTTATTTGACCTTGTTGTTGTTGTTGTTTTTGTTGTTTATTTGACGTTGTTGTTGACGTTGTTGTTGTTGTTTATTTGACGTTGTTGTTGTTGTTGTTGTTTATTAGATGTTGTTAATGTTGTTGACATTGTTGTTGTTGTTTTTGTTGTTTATTTGACGTTGTTGTTATTGTTGTTGTTATTTTTGTTGTTGTTATTGTTGGTGTTGTTGTTGTTTATTTGACGTTGTTGTTGTTGACATTGTTGTTGTTGTTGTTTATTTGACGTTGTTGTTGTTGTTTTTTATTTGACGTTGTTGTTGTTGACATTGTTGTTGTTGTTGTTTATTTGACGTTGTTGTTGTTGTCGTTTATTTGACGTAGTTGTTGTTATTGACGTTGTTGTTGTTGTTGTTGTTGTTTATTTGACATTTTTGTTGTTGTTGATGTTGTTGTTGTTGTTGTTTTTTATTTGACGTTGTTGTTGTTGTTGTTTATTTGACGTTGTTGTTGTTGTTGTTGTTAATTTGACGTTGTTGTTGTTGTTGTTTATTTGACGTTGTTGTTGTTGTTTATTTGTTGTTGTTGTTGTTGTTATTTATTTGACGTTGTTGTTGTTGTTATTGTTTATTTGACGTTGTTGTTGTTGTTGTTGTTTATTTGACGTTGTTATTGTTTATTTGACGTTGTTTTTGTTATTTTACGTTGTTGTTGTTATTGTATTTGTTGTTGTTGTTGTTGTTGTTGCTTATTTGACGTTGTTGTTATTGTTGCTATTTATTTGACGTTGTTATTGTTTTTGTTTATTTGACGTTGTTGTTGTTGTTGTTTATTTGACGATATGGTTGTTGTTGTTTATTTGACTTTGTTGTTGTTGTTGTTATTCATTTGACGTTGTTGTTGTTGTTGTTGTTTATTTCACGTTGTTGTTGTTGTTGTTGTTGTTGTTCTTTATTTGACGTTGTTGTTGTTGTTGTTGTTTTTGTTATTTATTTGACGTTGTTGTTGTTATTTATTTGACGTTGTTGTTGTTGTTGTTTATTTGACGTTGTTGTTGTTATTTATTTGACGTTGTTATTAACGTTGTTGTTAATGTTGTTGACATTGTTGTTGTTGTTTTTGTTGTTGTTGTTGTTGTTTATTTGATGTTGTTATTGTTGTTGTTGTTGTTGTTTATTTGACGTTGTTGTTGTTGTTGTTGTTGTTGTTATTTTTGTTGTTGTTATTGTCGGTGTTGTTGTTGTTTATTTGACGTTGTTGTTGTGGTTTTTTATTTGACGTTGTTGTTGTTGTTTATTTGACGTTGTTGTTGTTGTTGTTTATTTGACGTTGTTGTTGTTGTTGTTTATTTGACAATTTTGTTGTTGTTGTTGTTGACGTTGTTGTTGTAGTTGTTTATTTGACATTGTTGTTGTTGTTGTTGTTATTTATTTGATGTTGTTTTAGTTGTTGTTGTTTATTAGACGTTGTTGTTGCTTTTTATTTGACGTTGTTGTTGTTGACATTGTTGTTATTGTTGTTTATTTGACGTTGTTGTTGTTGTTTTTTATTTGACGTTGTTATTGTTGACATTGTTGTTGTTGTTGTTTATTTGACGTTGTTACTGTTGTTGTTTATTTGACGTAGTTGTTGTTGTTATTGTTGTTGTTGTTATTAATTTGACGTTGTTGTTGTTGTTTATTTGACGTTGTTGTTGTTGTTTATTTGACGTTGTTGTTGTTGTTGTTTATTTGACGTTGTTGTTGTTGTTATTTATTTGACGTTGTTGTTGTTGTTGTTTATTTGACGTTGTTGTTGTTGTTGTTGTTTATTTGACGTAGTTGTTGTTATTGACGTTGTTGTTGTTGTTGTTTATTTGACATTTTTGTTGTTGTTGATGTTGTTGTTGTTGTTGTTGTTTTTTATTTGACGTTGTTGTTGTTGTTGTTTATTTGACGTTGTTGTTGTTGTTATTGTTGTTGTTGTTGTTAATTTGACGTTGTTGTTGTTGTTTATTTGACGTTGTTGTTGTTGTTGTTTATTTGACGTTGTTGTTGTTGTTGTTTATTTGACATTGTTATTGTTGTTTATAGGACGTTGTTTTTGTTGTTTATTTGACGTTGTTTTTGTTATTTTACGTTGTTGTTGTTGTTGTATTTGTTGTTGTTGTTGTTGTTGCTTATTTGACGTTGTTGTTATTGTTGCTATTTATTTGTTGTTGTTGTTGTTAAATTTGTTACTGTTGTTATTGTTGTTGCTTATTTGACGTTGTTGTTATAGTTGTTGTTTATTTGACGTTGTTGTTGTTGTTATTCATTTGACGTTGTTGTTGTTGTTGTTTATTTGACGTTGTTGTTGTTGTTGTTGTTTTTGTTCTTTATTTGACCTTGTTGTTGTTGTTGTTTTTGTTGTTTATTTGACGTTGTTGTTGACGTTGTTGTTGTTGTTTATTTGACGTTGTTGTTGTTGTTGTTGTTTATTAGATGTTGTTAATGTTGTTGACATTGTTGTTGTTGTTTTTGTTGTTTATTTGACGTTGTTGTTATTGTTGTTGTTATTTTTGTTGTTGTTATTGTTGGTGTTGTTGTTGTTTATTTGACGTTGTTGTTGTTGACATTGTTGTTGTTGTTGTTTATTTGACGTTGTTGTTGTTGTTTTTTATTTGACGTTGTTGTTGTTGACATTGTTGTTGTTGTTGTTTATTTGACGTTGTTGTTGTTGTCGTTTATTTGACGTAGTTGTTGTTATTGACGTTGTTGTTGTTGTTGTTGTTGTTTATTTGACATTTTTGTTGTTGTTGATGTTGTTGTTGTTGTTGTTTTTTATTTGACGTTGTTGTTGTTGTTGTTTATTTGACGTTGTTGTTGTTGTTGTTGTTAATTTGACGTTGTTGTTGTTGTTGTTTATTTGACGTTGTTGTTGTTGTTTATTTGTTGTTGTTGTTGTTGTTATTTATTTGACGTTGTTGTTGTTGTTATTGTTTATTTGACGTTGTTGTTGTTGTTGTTGTTTATTTGACGTTGTTATTGTTTATTTGACGTTGTTTTTGTTATTTTACGTTGTTGTTGTTATTGTATTTGTTGTTGTTGTTGTTGTTGTTGCTTATTTGACGTTGTTGTTATTGTTGCTATTTATTTGACGTTGTTATTGTTTTTGTTTATTTGACGTTGTTGTTGTTGTTGTTTATTTGACGATATGGTTGTTGTTGTTTATTTGACTTTGTTGTTGTTGTTGTTATTCATTTGACGTTGTTGTTGTTGTTGTTGTTTATTTCACGTTGTTGTTGTTGTTGTTGTTGTTGTTCTTTATTTGACGTTGTTGTTGTTGTTGTTGTTTTTGTTATTTATTTGACGTTGTTGTTGTTATTTATTTGACGTTGTTGTTGTTGTTGTTTATTTGACGTTGTTGTTGTTATTTATTTGACGTTGTTATTAACGTTGTTGTTAATGTTGTTGACATTGTTGTTGTTGTTTTTGTTGTTGTTGTTGTTGTTTATTTGATGTTGTTATTGTTGTTGTTGTTGTTGTTTATTTGACGTTGTTGTTGTTGTTGTTGTTGTTGTTATTTTTGTTGTTGTTATTGTCGGTGTTGTTGTTGTTTATTTGACGTTGTTGTTGTGGTTTTTTATTTGACGTTGTTGTTGTTGTTTATTTGACGTTGTTGTTGTTGTTGTTTATTTGACGTTGTTGTTGTTGTTGTTTATTTGACAATTTTGTTGTTGTTGTTGTTGACGTTGTTGTTGTAGTTGTTTATTTGACATTGTTGTTGTTGTTGTTGTTATTTATTTGATGTTGTTTTAGTTGTTGTTGTTTATTAGACGTTGTTGTTGCTTTTTATTTGACGTTGTTGTTGTTGACATTGTTGTTATTGTTGTTTATTTGACGTTGTTGTTGTTGTTTTTTATTTGACGTTGTTATTGTTGACATTGTTGTTGTTGTTGTTTATTTGACGTTGTTACTGTTGTTGTTTATTTGACGTAGTTGTTGTTGTTATTGTTGTTGTTGTTATTAATTTGACGTTGTTGTTGTTGTTTATTTGACGTTGTTGTTGTTGTTTATTTGACGTTGTTGTTGTTGTTGTTTATTTGACGTTGTTGTTGTTGTTATTTATTTGACGTTGTTGTTGTTGTTGTTTATTGGACGTTGTTATTGTTGTTTATTTGACGTTGTTTTTGTTATTTTACGTTGTTGTTGTTGTATTTGTTGTTGTTGCTTATTTTACGTTGTTGTTATTGTTGCTATTTATTTGATGTTGTTGTTGTTGTTGTTTATTTGACGTTGTTGTTGTTGTTGTTTATTTGACGTTATTGTTGTTGTTGTTTATTTGACGTTGTTGTTGTTGTTATATTTGTTATTGTTGTTATTGTTGTTGCTTATTTGACGTTGTTGTTATTCTTGTTGTTTATTTGACGTTGTTGTTGTTGTTATTCATTTGACGTTGTTGTTGTTGTTGTTTATTTGACGTTGTTGTTGTTGTTGTTCTTTATTTGACATTGTTGTTGTTGTTGTTTTTGTTGTTTATTTGACATTGTTGTTGTTATTTATTTGACGTTGTTGTTGTTGTTGTTGTTGTTGTTTATTTGACGTTGTTGTTAACGTTGTTGTTATTGGTGTTTATTTGACGTTGTTGTTGTTTATTTGACGTTGTTGTTGTTGACGTTGTTATTGTTGTTGTTTATTTGATGTTGTTATTGTTGTTGTTGACATAGTTGTTATTGTTTATTTGACGTTGTTGTTGTTGCCGTTGTTGTTTATTTGACGCTGTTGTTGTTGTTTATTTGACGGTGTTGTTGTAGACGTTGTTGTTGTTGTTTATTGGACGTTGTTGTTGTTGTTTATTTGACATTGTTATTGTTGTTGACGGTGTTGTTATTGTTGTTGTCTATTTGACATTGTTGTTGTTGTTATTTATTTGACGTTGTTGTTGTTGTTGTTAATTTTATTTGACGTTGTTGTTGTTGTTGTTGTTTATTTGACGTTGTTGTTGTTGTTGTTGTTTATTGACGTTGTTGTTGTTGTTATTTATTTGACGTTGTTGTTTTTGTTATTGTTTATTTGACATTGTTGTTGTTGTTGTTGTTTATTTGACGTTGTTATTGTTGTTTATTTGACGTTGTTTTTGTTATTTGACGTTGTTGTTTTTGTTGTTATTGTTGTTGTTGTTGTTGTTGTTGTTGCATAGTTGACGTTGTTGTTGTCGTTGTTTTTGTTGTTTATTTGACGTTGTTGTTGTTATTTATTTGACATTGTTGTTGTTGTTTATTTGACGTTGTTGTTGACGTTATTGTTGTTGTTGTTTATTTGACGTTGTCATTGTTGTTGTTGTTGTTTATTTAACGTTGTTGTTGTTGTGAACGTTGTTGTTGTTATTGTTTATTTGATGTTGTTGTTGTTGTTGTTGACATAGTTGTTGTTATTTATTTGACGTTGTTGTTGTTGTTGTTGTTGTTGTTGACGTTGTTGTTTATTTGACGTTGTTGTTGTTGTTTATTTGACGTTGTTGTTGTTGTTGTTGGCGTTGTTGTTGTTATTGTTTATTGAACGTTGTTGTTGTTTATTTGACATTGTTGTTGTTGTTGATGGTGTTGTTATTGTTGTTGTTTATTTGAAATTGTTGTTGTTGTTGTTATTTATTTGACGTTGTTGTTGTTGTTGTTCATTTGACATTGTGGTTGTTTATTTGACGTTGTTGTTTATTTGACGTTGTTGTTTATTTGACGTTGTTGTTGTTGTTGTTTATTTGACGTTGTTGTTGTTATTTGAATTTGTTGTTGTTGTATTTGTTGTTGTTGTTGTTGTTGTTTATTTGACGTTGTTGTTGTTGTTTATTTGACGTTATTGTTTATTTGACGTTATTGTTGTTGTTTATATGACATTGTTATTGTTGTTGTTGTTGTTGTTGTTTATTTGACGTTGTTGTTGACGTTGTTATTGTTGTTGTTTATTTGACGTTGTTGTTGTTGTTGTTTTTTATTTGACGTTGATAATGTTGTTGACATAGTTGTTGTTGTCTTTGTTGTTTATTTGACGTTTTTATTGTTGTTGTTGTTTTTGTTGTTGTTATTGTTGGTGTTGTTGTTGTTTATTTGACGTTGTTGTTGTTGTTGTTGTTGTTTATTTGACGTTGTTGTTGTTGTTGTTGTTTATTTGACGTTGTTGTTGTTGTTTATTTGACGTTGTTGTTGTTGTTTATTTGACGTTGTTGTTGTTGTTTATTTAAAATTGTTGTTGTTGTTGTTGATGTTGTTGTTGTAGTTGTTTATTTGACGTTGTTGTTTTTGTTTATTTGATGTTGTTTTAGTTGTTGTTGTTTATTTGACGTTGTTGTTGTTGACATTGTTGTTCTTCTTGTTGTTGTTTATTTGACGTAGTTGTTGTTATTGACATTGTTGTTGTTGTTGTTGTTGTTGTTTATTTGACGTTTTTGTTGTTGTTGATGTTGTTGTTGTTGTTGTTTTTTATTTGACGTTGTTGTTGTTGTTGTTGTTTATTTGACGTTGTTGTTGTTGTTGTTATTGTTGTTGTTGTTGTTAATTTGATGTTGTTGTTGTTGTTGTTTATTTGACGTTGTTGTTCTTGTTGTTGTTTATTTGACGTTGTTGTTGTTGTTATTTATTTGACGTTGTTGTTGTTGTTGTTTATTTGACGTTGTTGTTTATTTGACATTGTTGTTTATTTGACGTTGTTGTTGTTGTTGTTTATTTGACGTTGTTGTTGTTATTTAAAGTTGTTGTTGTTGTTGTATTTGTTGTTGTTGTTGTTGTTAATTTATTTGTTGTTGTTGTTGTTTATTTGACGTTATTGTTGTTGTTTATTTGACGTTGTTATTGTTGTTGTTGTTGTTTATTTGACGTTGTTGTTGACGTTGTTGTTGTTTATTTGACGTTGTTGTTGACGTTGTTGTTGTTGTTGTTTATTTGACATTGTTGTTGTTGTTGTTGTTTATTAGACATTGCTAATGTTGTTGACATTGTTGTTGTTGTTTTTGTTGTTTATTTGACGATGTTGTTGTTGTTGTTGTTGTTAGTTTTGTTGTTGTTATTGTTGGTGTTGTTTTTGTTTATTTGACGTTGTTGTTGTTGTTGTTGTTGTTGTTGTTTATTTGACGTTGTT
>OX451735.1:1332717700-1332720200 GCA_948472305.1 Vicia faba | reverse complement strand
ATTTGACGTTGTTGTTGTTGTTATTTATTTGACGTTGTTGTTGTTGTTGTTTATTGGACGTTGTTATTGTTGTTTATTTGACGTTGTTTTTGTTATTTTACGTTGTTGTTGTTGTTGTTGTATTTGTTGTTGTTGTTGCTTATTTTACGTTGTTGTTATTGTTGCTATTTATTTGACGTTGTTGTTGTTTATTTGACGTTGTTGTTATTTATTTGACGTTGTTGCTATTTATTTTACGTTGTTGTTATTTATTTGACGTTGTTGTTGTATTTGTTGTTGTTGTTGTTTATTTCACGTTGTTGTTGTTGTTGTTTATTTGACGTTATTGTTTTTGTTGTTTATTTGACGTTGTTGTTGTTGTTATATTTGTTATTGTTGTTATTGTTGTTGCTTATTTGACGTTGTTGTTATTCTTGTTGTTTATTTGACGTTGTTGTTGTTGTTATTCATTTGGCGTTGTTGTTGTTGTTGTTGTTGTTGTTTAATTGACGTTGTTGTTGTTGTTGTTCTTTATTTGACGTTGTTGTTGTTGTTGTTTTTGTTGTTTATTTGACGTTGTTGTTGTTATTTATTTGACGTTGTTGTTGTTGTTGTTGTTTATTTGACGTTGTTGTTAACGTTGTTGTTATTGGTGTTTATTTGACGTTGTTGTTGTTGTTGTTGTTTATTTGACGTTGTTGTTGTTGTTGACGTTGTTATTGTTGTTGTTTATTTGATGTTGTTATTGTTGTTGTTGACATAGTTGTTGTTGTTTATTTGACGTTGTTGTTGTTGTCGTTGTTGTTTATTTAACGCTGTTGTTGTTGTTTATTTGACGTTGTTGTTGTAGACGTTGTTGTTGTTGTTGTTGTTTATTGGACGTTGTTGTTGTTGTTTATTTGACATTGTTATTGTTGTTGACGGTGTTGTTGTTGTTGTTGTTTATTTGACATTGTTGTTGTTGTTATTTATTTGACGTTGTTGTTGTTGTTGTTAATTTTATTTGACGTTGTAGTTGTTGTTGTTGTTTATTTGACGTTGTTGTTGTTGTTGTTGTTTATTGACGTTGTTGTTGTTGTTATTTATTTGACGTTGTTATTTTTGTTATTGTTTATTTGACATTGTTGTTGTTGTTGTTGTTTATTTGACGTTGTTATTGTTGTTTATTTGACGTTGTTTTTGTTATTTGACGTTGTTGTTGTTGTATTTGTTGTTGTTGTTGTTGTTGTTGTTGCTTAGGTTACGTTGTTGTTATTGTTGCTATTTATTTGACGTTGTTGTTGTTGTTGTTTATTTGACGTTGTTGTTGTTGTTGTTGTTTATTTGACGTTGTTGTTGTTGTATTTGTTATTGTTGTTATTGTTGTTGCTTATTTGACGTTGTTGTTATTGTTGTTGTTTATTTGACGTTGTTGTTGTTGTTATTCATTTGACGTTGTTGTTGTTGTTGTTTATTTGACGTTGTTGTTGTTGTTCTTCATTTGACGTTGTTGTTGTCGTTGTTTTTGTTGTTTATTTGACGTTGTTGTTGTTATTTATTTGACGTTGTTGTTGTTGTTTATTTGACGTTGTTGTTGACGTTATTGTTGTTGTTGTTTATTTGACGTTGTCATTGTTGTTGTTGTTGTTTATTTAACGTTGTTGTTGTTGTTGACGTTGTTGTTGTTATTGTTTATTTGATGTTGTTGTTGTTGTTGTCGACATAGTTGTTGTTATTTATTTGACGTTGTTGTTGTTGTTGTTGACGTTGTTGTTTATTTGACGTTGTTGTTGTTGTTTATTTGACGTTGTTGTTGTTGTTGACGTTGTTGTTGTTATTGTTTATTAAATGTTGTTGTTGTTTATTTGACATTGTTGTTGTTGTTGATGGTGTTGTTATTGTTGTTGTTTATTTGAAATTGTTGTTGTTGTTGTTATTTATTTGACGTTGTTGTTGTTGTTTATTTGACGTTGTGGTTGTTTATTTGACGTTGTTGTTTATTTGACGTTGTTGTTTATATGACGTTGTTGTTTATTTGACGTTGTTGTTGTTGTTGTTGTTGTTTATTTGACGTTGTTGTTGTTGTTGTTGTTGTTTATTTGACGTTGTTGTTGTTGTTTATTTGACGTTATTGTTGTTATTTATTTGACTTTGTTATTGTTGTTGTTGTTGTTGTTGTTTATTTGACGTTGTTGTTGACGTTGTTGTTGTTGTTTATTTGACGTTGTTGTTGTTGTTGTTTTACGTTGTTGTTGTTTTTGTTGTTTATTTGACGTTTTTATTATTGTTGTTGTTTTTGTTGTTGTTATTGTTGGTGTTGTTGTTGTTTATTTGACGTTGTTGTTGTTGTTGTTTATTTGACGTTGTTGTTGTTGTTGTTTATTTGACGTTGTTGTTGTTGTTTATTTGACGTTGTTGTTGTTGTTGTTTCTTTAAAATTGTTGTTGTTGTTGACGTTGTTGTTGTAGTTGTTTATTTGACGTTGTTGTTGTTGTTGTTGTTTATTTGATGTTGTTTTAGTTGTTGTTGTTTATTTGACGTT
>OX451735.1:1332682700-1332715200 GCA_948472305.1 Vicia faba | reverse complement strand
TTGTTGTTGTTTATTTGACGTAGTTGTTGTTATTGTTGTTGTTGTTATTAATTTGACGTTGTTGTTGACGTTGTTGTTGTTGTTGTTTATTTGACATTGTTGTTGTTGTTGTTGTTTATTAGACATTGCTAATGTTGTTGACATTGTTGTTGTTGTTTTTGTTGTTTATTTGATGATGTTGTTGTTGTTGTTGTTGTTGTTGTTAGTTTTGTTGTTGTTATTGTTGGTGTTGTTGTTGTTTATCTGACGTTGTTGTTGTTGTTGTTGTTTATTTGACGTTGTTGTTATTGTTGTTTATTTGACGTTGTTGTTGTTGTTTATTTGACGTTATTGTTGTTGTTTATTTGACATTGTTGTTGTTGTTATTTATTTGACATTGTTGTTGTTGTTGTTGTTGACGTTGTTGTTATAGTTGTTTATTTGACGTTGTTGTTGTTGTTGTTGTTGTTTATTTGATGTTGTTTTAGTTGTTGTTGTTTATTTGACGTTGTTGTTGTTTTTTATTTGACGTTGTTGTTGTTGTTTTTTATTTGACGTTGTTGTTGTTGACATTGTTGTTGTTGTTGTTTATTTGACGTTGTTGTTGTTGTTGTTTATTTGACGTAGTTGTTGTTATTGACGTTGTTGTTGTTGTTGTTGTTTATTTGACATTTTTGTTGTTGTTGTTGTTGTTGTTGTTAATTTGACGTTGTTGTTGTTGTTTATTTAACGTTGTTGTTGTTGTTGTTTATTTGACGTTGTTGTTGTTGTTGGTTATTTGACGTTGTTATTGTTGTTTATAGGACGTTGTTTTTGTTGTTTATTTGACGTTGTTTTTGTTATTTTACGTTGTTGTTGTTGTTGTATTTGTTGTTATTGTTGTTGTTGCTTATTTGACGTTGTTGTTATTGTTGCTATTTATTTGTTGTTGTTGTTGTTAAATTTGTTACTGTTGTTATTGTTGTTGCTTATTTGACGTTGTTGTTATTGTTGTTGTTTATTTGACGTTGTTGTTGTTGTTATTCATTTGACGTTGTTGTTGTTGTTGTTTATTTGACGTTGTTGTTGTTGTTGTTGTTTTTGTTCTTTATTTGACGTTGTTGTTGTTGTTGTTTTTGTTGTTTATTTGACGTTGTTGTTGACGTTGTTGTTGTTGTTTATTTGACGTTGTTGTTGTTGTTGTTTATTAGATGTTGTTAATGTTGTTAACATTGTTGTTGTTGTTTTTGTTGTTTATTTGACGTTGTTGTTGTTGTTGTTGTTATTTTTGTTGTTGTTATTGTTGGTGTTGTTGTTGTTTATTTGACGTTGTTGTTGTTGACATTGTTGTTGTTGTTGTTGTTTATTTGACGTTGTTGTTGTTGTTTTTTATTTGACGTTGTTGTTGTTGACATTGTTGTTGTTGTTGTTTATTTAAGGTTGTTGTTGTTGTCGTTTATTTGACGTAGTTGTTGTTATTGACGTTGTTGTTGTTGTTGTTTATTTGACATTTTTGTTGTTGTTGATGTTGTTATTGTTGTTGTTTTTTATTTGACGTTGTTGTTGTTGTTGTTTATTTGACGTTGTTGTTGTTGTTGTTGTTAATTTGACGTTGTTGTTGTTGTTGTTGTTGTTTATTTGACGTTGTTGTTGTTGTTTATTTGATGTTGTTGTTGTTGTTATTTATTTGACGTTGTTGTTGTTGTTATTGTTTATTTGACGTTGTTGTTGTTGTTGTTGTTTATTTGACGTTGTTATTGTTTATTTGACGTTGTTTTTGTTATTTTACGTTGTTGTTGTTGTTGTATTTGTTGTTGTTGTTGTTGTTGCTTATTTGACGTTGTTGTTATTGTTGCTATTTATTTGACGTTGTTATTGTTGTTGTTTATTTGACGTTGTTGTTGTTGTTGTTTATTTGACGTTATGGTTGTTGTTGTTTATTTGACTTTGTTGTTGTTGTTGTTGTTATATTTGTTGTTGTTGTTATTGTTGTTGCTTATTTGACGTTGTTGTTATTGTTGTTGTTTATTTTACGTTGTTGTTGTTGTTATTCATTTGACGTTGTTGTTGTTGTTGTTGTTTATCTGACGTTGTTGTTGTTGTTGTTGTTGTTCTTTATTTGACATTGTTGTTGTTGTTGTTGTTTTTGTTGTTTATTTGACGATGTTGTTGTTGTTGGAGTTGTTGGTGTTGTTGTTTATTTGACGTTGTTGTTGTTGTTGTTTATTTGACGTTGTTGTTGTTGTTTATTTGACGTTGTTATTGTTGTTGTTTATTTGATGTTGTTGTTGTTGTTGTTGTTGTTTACTTGACGTTGTTGTTGTTATTGACGTTGTTGTTGTTGTTGTTTATTGGACGTTGTTGTTGTTATTGTTAAAATAGTTGTTGTTGTTGTTTATTTGACGTTGTTGTTGTTGTTGTTTATTTGACGTTGTTGTTGTTGTTGTTGACGTTGTTGTTGTTATTGTTGTTGTTGTTATTTATTTGACGTTGTTGTTGTTTATTTGACGTTGTTAATGTTGTTGATGTTGTTGTTGTTTATTTCACGTTGTTGTTGTTGTTGTTTATTTGACGTTGTTATTGTTGTTGTTGTTGTTTATTTGACGTTGTTGTTGTTGTTTATTTGACGTTGTTGTTGACGTTGTTGTTGTTGTTGTTGTTTATTTGACATTGTTGTTGTTGTTGTTGTTTATTAGACGTTGCTAATGTTGTTGACATTGTCGTTGTTGTTGTTGTTGTTTATTTGACGTTGTTGTTGTTGTTGTTATTTTTGTTGTTGTTATTGTCGGTGTTGTTGTTGTTTATTTGACGTTGTTGTTGTGGTTTTTTATTTGACGTTGTTGTTGTTGTTGTTGTTTATTTGACGTTGTTGTTGTTGTTGTTTATTTGACGTTGTTGTTGTTGTTGTTTATTTGACAATTTTGTTGTTATTGTTGTTGACGTTGTTGTTGTTGTTGTTTATTTGATGTTGTTTTAGTTGTTGTTGTTTATTTGACGTTGTTGTTGCTTTTTATTTGACGTTGTTGTTGTTGACATTGTTGTTATTGTTGTTTATTTGACGTTGTTGTTGTTGTTTTTTATTTGACGTTGTTGTTGTTGACATTATTGTTGTTGTTGTTTATTTGACGTTGTTATTGTTGTTGTTTATTTGACGTAGTTGTTGTTATTGTTGTTGTTGTTATTAATTTGACGTTGTTGTTGTTGTTTATTTGACGTTGTTGTTGTTGTTGTTTATTTGACGTTGTTGTTGTTGTTATTTATTTGACGTTGTTGTTGTTGTTGTTTATTGGACGTTGTTATTGTTGTTTATTTGACATTGTTTTTGTTATTTTACGTTGTTGTTGTTGTTGTATTTCTTGTTGTTGTTGTTGCTTATTTTACGTTGTTGTTATTGTTGCTATTTATTTGACGTTGTTGTTGCTGTTGTTTATTTGACGTTGTTGTTGTTGTTGTTTATTTGACGTTATTGTTGTTGTTGTTTATTTGACGTTGTTGTTGTTATATTTGTTATTGTTGTTATTGTTGTTGCTTATTTGACGTTGTTGTTATTCTTGTTGTTTATTTGACGTTGTTGTTGTTGTTGTTATTCATTTGACGTTGTTGTTGTTGTTTATTTGACGTTGTTGTTGTTGTTGTTCTTTATTTGACGTTGTTGTTGTTGTTGTTGTTTTTGTTGTTTATTTGACGTTGTTGTTGTTATTTATTTGTCGTTGTTGTTGTTGTTGTTGTTGTTTATTTGACGTTGTTGTTAACGTTGTTGTTATTGGTGTTTATTTGACGTTGTTGTTGTTGTTTATTTGACGTTGTTGTTGTTGTTGACGTTGTTATTGTTGTTGTTTATTTGATGTTGTTATTGTTGTTGACATAGTTGTTGTTGTTTATTTGACAATGTTGTTGTTGCCGTTGTTGTTTATTTGACGCTGTTGTTGTTGTTTATTTGACGGTGTTGTTGTAGACGTTGTTGTTGTTGTTGTTTATTGGACGTTGTTGTTGTTGTTTATTTGACATTGTTATTGTTGTTGACGGTGTTGTTGTTGTTGTTGTTTATTTGACATTGTTGTTGTTGTTATTTATTTGACGTTGTTGTTGTTGTTGTTAATTTTATTTGACGTTGTTGTTGTTGTTGTTGTTTATTTGACGTTGTTGTTGTTGTTGTTTATTGACGTTGTTGTTGTTGTTATTTATTTGACGTTGTTGTTTTTGTTATTGTTTATTTGACATTGTTGTTGTTGTTGTTGTTTATTTGACGTTGTTATTGTTGTTTATTTGACGTTGTTTTTGTTATTTGACGTTGTTGTTTTTGTTGTTATTGTTGTTGTTGTTGTTGTTGTTGTTGCTTAGTTGACGTTGTTGTTATTGTTGCTATTTATTTGACGTTGTTGTTGTTGTTGTTGTTTATTTGACGTTGTTGTTGTTGTTGTTTATTTGACGTTGTTGTTATTGTTGTTGTTGTTGTTGTATTTGTTATTGTTGTTATTGTTGTTGCTTATTTGACGTTGTTGTTATTGTTGTTGTTTATTTGACGTTGTTGTTGTTGTTATTCATTTGACGTTGTTGTTGTTGTTGTTGTTTATTTGACGTTGTTGTTGTTGTTCTTCATTTGACATTGTTGTTGTCGTTGTTTTTGTTGTTTATTTGACGTTGTTGTTGTTATTTATTTGACATTGTTGTTGTTGTTTATTTGACGTTGTTGTTGACGTTATTGTTGTTGTTGTTTATTTGACGTTGTCATTGTTGTTGTTGTTGTTTATTTAACGTTGTTGTTGTTGTTGACGTTGTTGTTGTTATTGTTTATTTGATGTTGTTGTTGTTGTTGTTGACATAGTTGTTGTTATTTATTTGACGTTGTTGTTGTTGTTGTTGTTGTTGACGTTGTTGTTTATTTGACGTTGTTGTTGTTGTTTATTTGACGTTGTTGTTGTTGTTGTTGACGTTGTTGTTGTTATTGTTTATTGAACGTTGTTGTTGTTTATTTGACATTGTTTTTGTTGTTGATGGTGTTGTTATTGTTGTTGTTTATTTGAAATTGTTGTTGTTGTTGTTATTTATTTGACGTTGTTGTTGTTGTTATTTATTTGACGTTGTGGTTGTTTATTTGACGTTGTTGTTTATTTGACGTTGTTGTTGTTGTTTATTTGACGTTGTTGTTGTTATTTGAAGTTGTTGTTGTTGTTGTATTTGTTGTTGTTGTTGTTGTTGTTGTTATTTATTTGACGTTGTTGTTGTTGTTTATTTGACGTTATTGTTGTTGTTTATTTGACATTGTTATTGTTGTTGTTGTTGTTGTTGTTTATTTGACGTTGTTGTTGACGTTGTTATTGTTGTTGTTTATTTGACGTTGTTGTTGTTGTTGTTTATTTGACGTTGTTAATGTTGTTGACATAGTTGTTGTTGTTTTGGTTGTTTATTTGACGTTTTTATTGTTGTTGTTGTTTTTGTTGTTGTTATTGTTGGTGTTGTTGTTGTTTATTTGACGTTGTTGTTGTTGTTGTTGTTGTTGTTTATTTGACGTTGTTGTTGTTGTTGTTTATTTGACGTTGTTGTTGTTGTTGTTGTTTATTTGACGTTGTTGTTGTTGTTTATTTAAAATTGTTGTTGTTGTTGTTGACGTTGTTGTTGTAGTTGTTTATTTGACGTTGTTGTTGTTGTTGTTTTAGTTGTTGTTGTTTAATTGACGTTGTTGTTGTTTTTTATTTGACGTTGTTGTTGTTGACATTGTTGTTGTTGTTGTTTAATTGACGTTCTTGTTGTTGTTTTTTATTTGACGTTGTTGTTGTTGACATTGTTGTTCTTGTTGTTGTTGTTTATTTGACGTAGTTGTTGTTATTGACGTTGTTGTTGTTGTTGTTGTTGTTGTTGTTTATTTGACGTTTTTGTTGTTGTTGATGTTGTTGTTGTTGTTGTTTTTTATTTGACGTTGTTGTTGTTGTTGTTGTTTATTTGACGTTGTTGTTGTTGTTATTGTTGTTGTTGTTGTTGTTAATTTGATGTTGTTGTTGTTGTTTATTTGACGTTGTTGTTGTTGTTGTTGTTTATTTGACGTTGTTGTTGTTGTTATTTATTTGACATTGTTGTTGTTGTTGTTTATTTGACGTTGTTGTTTATTTGACATTGTTGTTTATTTGACGTTGTTGTTGTTGTTGTTTATTTGACGTTGTTGTTGTTATTTAAAGTTGTTGTTGTTGTTGTATTTGTTGTTGTTGTTGTTGTTGTTAATTTATTTGTTGTTGTTGTTGTTGTTGTTTATTTGACGTTATTGTTGTTGTTTATTTGACGTTGTTATTGTTGTTGTTGTTGTTTATTTGACGTTGTTGTTGACGTTGTTGTTGTTTATTTGACGTTGTTGTTGACGTTGTTGTTGTTGTTGTTTATTTGACATTGTTGTTGTTGTTGTTTTTTATTAGACATTGCTAATGTTGTTGACATTGTTGTTGTTGTTTTTGTTGTTTATTTGACGTTGTTGTTGTTGTTGTTGTTAATTTTGTTATTGTTATTGTTGGTGTTGTTGTTGTTTATTTGACGTTGTTGTTGTTGTTGTTTATTTGACGTTGTTGTTGTTGTTGTTTATTTGACGTTGTTGTTGTTGTTTATTTGACGTTATTGTTGTTGTTTATTTGACGTTGTTGTTGTTGTTATTTATTTGACATTGTTGTTGTTGTTGTTGTTGACGTTGTTGTTATAGTTGTTTATTTGACGTTGTTGTTGTTGTTGTTGTTTATTTGATGTTGTTTTAGTTGTTGTTGTTTATTTGACGTTGTTGTTGTTTTTTATTTGACGTTGTTGTTGTTGACATTGTTGTTGTTGTTTTTTATTTGACGTTGTTGTTGTTGTTTTTTATTTGACGTTGTTGTTGTTGACATTGTTGTTGTTGTTGTTTATTTGACGTTGTTGTTGTTGTTGTTTATTTGACGTAGTTGTTGTTATTTACGTTGTTGTTGTTGTTGTTGTTTATTTGACATTTTTGTTGTTGTTGATGTTGTTGTTGTTGTTGTTGTTTTTTATTTGACGTTGTTGTTGTTGTTGTTTATTTGACGTTGTTGTTGTTATTGTTGTTATTGTTGTTGTTGTTGTTAATTTGAAGTTGTTGTTGTTGTTTATTTGACGTTGTTGTTGTTGTTGTTTATTTGACGTTGTTGTTGTTGTTGTTTATTTGACGTTGTTATTGTTGTTTATAGGACGTTGTTTTTGTTGTTTATTTGACGTTGTTTTTGTTATTTTACGTTGTTGTTGTTGTTGTATTTGTTGTTGTTGTTGTTGTTGCTTATTTGACGTTGTTGTTATTGTTGCTATTTATTTGTTGTTGTTGTTGTTAAATTTGTTACTGTTGTTATTGTTGTTGCTTATTTGACGTTGTTGTTATTGTTGTTGTTTATTTGACGTTGTTGTTGTTGTTATTCATTTGACGTTGTTGTTGTTGTTGTTTAATTGACGTTGTTGTTGTTATTCATTTGACGTTGTTGTTGTTGTTTATTTGACGTTGTTGTTGTTGTTGTTTTTGTTGTTTATTTGACGTTGTTGTTGATGTTGTTGTTGTTGTTTATTTGACGTTGTTGTTGTTGTTGTTTATTAGATGTTGTTAATGTTGTTGACATTGTTGTTGTTGTTTTTGTTGTTTATTTGACGTTGTTGTTGTTGTTGTTATTTTTGTTGTTGTTATTATTGGTGTTGTTGTTGTTTATTTGACGTTGTTGTTGTTGACATTGTTGTTGTTGTTGTTGTTTATTTTACGTTGTTGTTGTTGTTTTTTATTTGACGTTGTTATTGTTGACATTGTTGTTGTTGTTGTTTATTTGACGTTGTTGTTGTTGTCGTTTATTTGACGTAGTTGTTGTTATTGACGTTGTTGTTGTTGTTGTTTATTTGACATTTTTGTTGTTGTTGATGTTGTTGTTGTTGTTGTTTTTTATTTGACGTTGTTGTTGTTGTTGTTTATTTGACGTTGTTGTTGTTGTTGTTAATTTGACGTTGTTGTTGTTGTTGTTGTTGTTTATTTGACGTTGTTGTTGTTGTTTATTTGATGTTGTTGTTGTTGTTATTTATTTGACGTTGTTGTTGTTGTTATTGTTTATTTGACGTTGTTGTTGTTGTTGTTGTTTATTTGACGTTGTTATTGTTTATTTGACGTTGTTTTTGTTATTTTACGTTGTTGTTGTTGTTGTTGTTGTATTTGTTGTTGTTGTTGTTGTTGTTGCTTATTTGACGTTGTTGTTATTGTTGCTTTTTATTTGACGTTGTTATTGTTGTTGTTTATTTGACGTTGTTGTTGTTGTTGTTTATTTGACGTTATGGTTGTTGTTGTTTATTTGACTTTGTTGTTGTTGTTGTTGTTATATTTGTTGTTGTTGTTATTGTTGTTGCTTATTTGACGTTGTTGTTATTGTTGTTGTTTATTTTACGTTGTTGTTGTTGTTATTCATTTGACGTTGTTGTTGTTGTTGTTTATTTGACGTTGTTGTTGTTGTTGTTGTTGTTGTTCTTTATTTGACGTTGTTGTTGTTGTTGTTGTTTTTGTTATTTATTTGACGTTGTTGATGTTATTTATTTGACGTTGTTGTTGTTGTTGTTTATTTGACGTTGTTGTTGTTGTTATTTATTTGACGTTGTTGTTAATGTTGTTGACATTGTTGTTGTTGTTTTTTTTGTTATTGTTGTTGTTTATTCGATGTTGTTATTGTTGTTGTTGTTGTTGTTGTTGTTGTTTATTTGACGTTGTTGTTGTTGTTGTTATTTTTGTTATTGTTATTGTCGGTGTTGTTGTTGTTTATTTGACGTTGTTGTTGTGGTTTTTTATTTGACGTTGTTGTTGTTGTTGTTTATTTGACGTTGTTGTTGTTGTTGTTTATTTGACGTTGTTGTTGTTGTTGTTTATTTGACAATTTTGTTGTTGTTGTTGTTGTTGACGTTGTTGTTGTAGTTGTTTATTTGACGTTGTTGTTGTTGTTGTTGTTTATTTGATGTTGTTTTAGTTGTTGTTGTTTATTTGACGTTGTTGTTGCTTTTTATTTGACGTTGTTGTTGTTGACATTGTTGTTATTGTTGTTTATTTGACGTTGTTGTTGTTGTTTTTTATTTGACGTTGTTGTTGTTGACATTGTTGTTGTTGTTGTTTATTTGACGTTGTTATTGTTGTTGTTTATTTGACGTAGTTGTTGTTATTGTTGTTGTTGTTATTAATTTGATGTTGTTGTTGTTATTTTACGTTGTTGTTGTTGTTGTATTTGTTATTGTTGTTGTTGTTGCTTATTTGACGTTGTTGTTATTGTTGCTATTTATTTGTTGTTGTTGTTGTTAAATTTGTTACTGTTGTTATTGTTGTTGCTTATTTGACGTTGTTGTTATTGTTGTTGTTTATTTGACGTTGTTGTTGTTGTTATTCATTTGACGTTGTTGTTGTTGTTGTTTAATTGACGTTGTTGTTGTTATTCATTTGACGTTGTTGGTGTTGTTTATTTGACGTTGTTGTTGTTGTTGTTTTTGTTGTTTATTTGACGTTGTTGTTGATGTTGTTGTTGTTGTTTATTTGACGTTGTTGTTGTTGTTGTTTATTAGATGTTGTTAATGTTGTTGACATTGTTGTTGTTGTTTTTGTTGTTTATTTGACGTTGTTGTTGTTGTTGTTATTTTTGTTGTTGTTATTATTGGTGTTGTTGTTGTTTATTTGACGTTGTTAATGTTGACATTGTTGTTGTTGTTGTTGTTTATTTGACGTTGTTGTTGTTGTTTTTTATTTGACGTTGTTGTTGTTGACATTGTTGTTGTTGTTGTTTATTTGACGTTGTTGTTGTTGTCGTTTATTTGACGTAGTTGTTGTTATTGACGTTGTTGTTGTTGTTGTTTATTTGACATTTTTGTTGTTGTTGATGTTGTTGTTGTTGTTGTTTTTTATTTGACGTTGTTGTTGTTGTTGTTTATTTGACGTTGTTGTTGTTGTTGTTAATTTGACGTTGTTGTTGTTGTTGTTGTTTATTTGACGTTGTTGTTGTTGTTTATTTGATGTTGTTGTTGTTGTTATTTATTTGACGTTGTTGTTGTTGTTATTGTTTATTTGACGTTGTTGTTGTTGTTGTTGTTTATTTGACGTTGTTATTGTTTATTTGACGTTGTTTTTGTTATTTTACGTTGTTGTTGTTGTTGTTGTATTTGTTGTTGTTGTTGTTGTTGTTGCTTATTTGACGTTGTTGTTATTGTTGCTATTTATTTGACGTTGTTATTGTTGTTGTTAATTTGACGTTGTTGTTGTTGTTGTTTATTTGACGTTATGGTTGTTGTTGTTTATTTGACTTTGTTGTTGTTGTTGTTGTTGTTATATTTGTTGTTGTTGTTATTGTTGTTGCTTATTTGACGTTGTTGTTATTGTTGTTGTTTATTTTACGTTGTTGTTGTTGGTATTCATTTGACGTTGTTGTTGTTGTTGTTTATTTGACGTTGTTGTTGTTGTTGTTGTTGTTGTTCTTTATTTGACGTTGTTGTTGTTGTTGTTGTTTTTGTTATTTATTTGACGTTGTTGATGTTATTTATTTGACGTTGTTGTTGTTGTTGTTTATTTGACGTTGTTGTTGTTGTTATTTATTTGACGTTGTTGTTAATGTTGTTGACATTGTTGTTGTTGTTTTTGTTGTTATTGTTGTTGTTTATTCGATGTTGTTATTGTTGTTGTTGTTGTTGTTGTTTATTTGACGTTGTTGTTGTTGTTGTTATTTTTGTTATTGTTATTGTCGGTGTTGTTGTTGTTTATTTGACGTTGTTGTTGTGGTTTTTTATTTGACGTTGTTGTTGTTGTTGTTTATTTGACGTTGTTGTTGTTGTTGTTTATTTGACGTTGTTGTTGTTGTTGTTTATTTGACAATTTTGTTGTTGTTGTTGTTGTTGACGTTGTTGTTGTAGTTGTTTATTTGACGTTGTTGTTGTTGTTGTTGTTGTTTATTTGATGTTGTTTTAGTTGTTGTTGTTTATTTGACGTTGTTGTTGCTTTTTATTTGACGTTGTTGTTGTTGACATTGTTGTTATTGTTGTTTATTTGACGTTGTTGTTGTTGTTTTTTATTTGACGTTGTTGTTGTTGACATTGTTGTTGTTGTTGTTTATTTGACGTTGTTATTGTTGTTGTTTATTTGACGTAGTTGTTGTTATTGTTGTTGTTGTTATTAATTTGATGTTGTTGTTGTTGTTTATTTGACGTTGTTGTTGTTGTTTATTTGACGTTGTTGTTGTTTTTATTTATTTGACGTTGTTGTTGTTGTTTATTGGACGTTGTTATTGTTGTTTATTTGACGTTGTTTTTGTTATTTTACGTTGTTGTTGTTGTTGTATTTGTTGTTGTTGTTGCTTATTTTACGTTGTTGTTATTGTTGCTATTTATTTGAAGTTGTTGTTGTTGTTGTTTATTTGACGTTGTTGTTGTTGTTGTTTATTTGACGTTATTGTTGTTGTTGTTTATTTGACGTTGTTGTTGTTGTTGTTATATTTGTTATTGTTGTTATTGTTGTTGCTTATTTGACGTTGTTGTTATTCTTGTTTTTTATTTGACGTTGTTGTTGTTGTTATTCATTTGGCGTTGTTGTTGTTGTTGTTTATTTGACGTTGTTGTTGTTGTTGTTCTTTATTTGACGTTGTTGTTGTTGTTGTTGTTTTTGTTGTTTATTTGACGTTGTTGTTGTTATTTATTTGACGTTGTTGTTGTTGTTGTTGTTTATTTGACATTGTTGTTATTGGTGTTTATTTGACGTTGTTGTTGTTGTTGTTGTTTATTTGACGTTGTTGTTGTTGTTGACGTTGTTATTGTTGTTGTTTATTTGATGTTGTTATTGTTGTTGTTGACATAGTTGTTGTTGTTGTTTATTTGACGTTGTTGTTGTTGTCGTTGTTGTTTATTTGACGCTGTTGTTGTTGTTGTTTATTTGACGTTGTTGTTGTAGACGTTGTTGTTGTTGTTTATTGGACGTTGTTGTTGTTGTTTATTTGACATTGTTATTGTTGTTGACGGTGTTGTTGTTGTTGTTGTTTATTTGACATTGTTGTTGTTGTTATTTATTTGACGTTGTTGTTGTTGTTGTTAATTTTATTTGACGTTGTTGTTGTTGTTGTTGTTTATTTGACGTTGTTGTTGTTGTTGTTGTTTATTGACGTTGTTGTTGTTGTTATTTATTTGACGTTGTTATTTTTGTTATTGTTTATTTGACATTGTTGTTGTTGTTGTTGTTTATTTGACGTTGTTATTGTTGTTTATTTGACGTTGTTTTTGTTATTTCACGTTGTTGTTGTTGTTGTTGTTTATTTGACGTTGTTGTTGTTGTTGTTGTTTATTTGACGTTGTTGTTGTTGTATTTGTTATTGTTGTTATTGTTGTTATTGTTGTTGCTTATTTGACGTTGTTGTTATTGTTGTTGTTTATTTGACGTTGTTGTTGTTGTTATTCATTTGACGTTGTTGTTGTTGTTATTTATTTGACGTTGTTGTTGTTGTTCTTCATTTGACGTTGTTGTCGTCGTTGTTTTTGTTGTTTATTTGACGTTGTTGTTGTTATTTATTTGACGTTGTTGTTGTTTATTTGACGTTGTTGTTGACGTTATTGTTGTTGTTGTTTATTTGACATTGTCATTGTTGTTGTTGTTGTTTATTTAACGTTGTTGTTGTTGTTGACGTTGTTGTTGTTATTTTTTATTTGATGTTGTTGTTGTTGTTGTCGACATAGTTGTTGTTATTTATTTGACGTTGTTGTTGTTGTTGTTGACGTTGTTGTTTATTTGACGTTATTGTTGTTGTTTATTTGACGTTGTTGTTGTTGTTGTTGACGTTGTTGTTGTTATTGTTTATTAAACGTTGTTGTTGTTTATTTGACATTGTTGTTGTTGTTGATGGTGTTGTTATTGTTGTTGTTGTTTATTTGACGTTGTTGTTGTTGTTTATTTGACGTTGTTGTTGTTGTTTATTTGACGTTGTTGTTGTTGTTTATTTGACGTTGTTGTTTATTTAAAATTGTTGTTGTTGTTGACGTTGTTGTTGTAGTTGTTTATTTGACGTTGTTGTTGTTGTTTATTTGATGTTGTTTTAGTTGTTGTTGTTTATTTGACGTTGTTGTTGTTTTTTATTTGACGTTGTTGTTGTTGACATTGTTGTTGTTGTTGTTTAATTGACGTTCTTGTTGTTGTTTTTTATTTGACGTTGTTGTTGTTGACATTGTTGTTCTTGTTGTTGTTGTTTATTTGACGTAGTTGTTGTTATTGACGTTGTTGTTCTTGTTGTTGTTGTTTATTTGTCGTTTTTGTTGTTGTTGATGTTGTTGTTGTTGTTGTTTTTTATTTGACGTTGTTTTTGTTGTTGTTGTTTATTTGACGTTGTTGTTGTTGTAATTGTTGTTGTTGTTGTTGTTAATTTGATGTTGTTGTTGTTGTTTATTTGACGTTGTTGTTGTTGTTGTTTATTTGACGTTGTTGTTGTTGTTATTTTATTTGACGTTGTTGTTGTTGTTGTTTATTTGACGTTGTTGTTTATTTGACATTGTTGTTTATTTAACGTTGTTGTTGTTGTTGTTTATTTGACGTTGTTGTTGTTATTTAAAGTTGTTGTTGTTGTTGTTGTATTTGTTGTTGTTGTTGTTGTTGTTAATTTATTTGTTGTTGTTGTTGTTTTTTATTTGACGTTATTGTTGTTGTTTATTTGACGTTGTTATTGTTGTTTGTGTTGTTTATTTGACGTTGTTGTTGACGTTGTTGTTGTTTATTTGACGTTGTTGTTGACGTTGTTGTTGTTGTTGTTTATTTGACATTGTTGTTGTTGTTGTTGTTTATTAGACATTGCTAATGTTGTTGACATTGTTGTTGTTGTTTTTGTTGTTTATTTGACGATGTTGTTGTTGTTGTTAGTTTTGTTGTTGTTATTGTTGGTGTTGTTGTTGTTTATTTGACGTTGTTGTTGTTGTTGTTTATTTGACGTTGTTGTTGTTGTTGTTGTTGTTGTTTATTTGACGTTATTGTTGTTGTTTATTTGACGTTGTTGTTGTTGTTATTTTTTTGACATTGTTGTTGTTGTTGTTGTTGACGTTGTTGTTATAGTTGTTTATTTGACGTTGTTATTGTTGTTGTTTAATTGATGTTGTTTTAGTTGTTGTTGTTTATTTGACGTTGTTGTTGTTTTTTATTTGACGTTGTTGTTGTTGACATTGTTGTTGTTGTTGTTTATTTGATGTTGTTGTTGTTATTTTTTATTTGACGTTTTTGTTGTTGACATTGTTGTTGTTGTTGTTTATTTGACGTTGTTGTTGTTGTTGTTTATTTGACGTAGTTGTTGTTATTGACGTTGTTGTTGTTGTTGTTTATTTGACATTTTTGTTGTTGTTGATGTTGTTGTTGTTGTTTTTTATTTGACGTTGTTGTTGTTGTTATTTATTTGACGTTGTTTTTGTTGTTATTGTTGTTGTTGTTGTTAATTTGACGTTGTTGTTGTTGTTTATTTGACGTTGTTGTTGTTGTTGTTTATTTGACGTTGTTGTTGTTGTTGTTTATTTGACGTTGTTATTGTTGTTTATAGGACGTTGTTTTTGTTGTTTATTTGACGTTGTTTTTGTTATTTTACGTTGTTGTTGTTGTTGTATTTGTTGTTGTTGTTGTTGCTTATTTGACGTTGTTGTTATTGTTGCTATTTATTTGTTGTTGTTGTTGTTAAATTTGTTACTGTTGTTGTTGTTGTTGCTTATTTGACGTTGTTGTTATTGTTGTTGTTTATTTGACGTTGTTGTTGTTGTTATTCATTTGACGTTGTTGTTGTTGTTGTTTATTTGACGTTGTTGTTGTTGTTGTTGTTGTTTTTGTTCTTTATTTGACGTTGTTGTTGTTGTTGTTTTTGTTGTTTATTTGACGTTGTTGTTGACGTTGTTGTTGTTGTTTATTTGACGTTGTTGTTGTTGTTGTTTATTAGATGTTGTTAATGTTGTTGACATTGTTGTTGTTGTTTTTGTTGTTTATTTGACGTTGTTGTTGTTGTTGTTATTTTTGTTGTTGTTATTGTTGGTGTTGTTGTTGTTTATTTGACGTTGTTGTTGTTGACATTGTTGTTGTTGTTGTTGTTGTTTATTTGACGTTGTTATTGTTGTTTTTTATTGGACGTTGTTGTTGTTGACATTGTTGTTGTTGTTGTTTATTTGACGTTGTTGTTGTTGTCGTTTATTTGACGTAGTTGTTGTTATTGACGTTGTTGTTGTTGTTGTTTATTTGACATTTTTGTTGTTGTTGATGTTGTTATTGTTGTTGTTTTTTATTTGACATTGTTGTTGTTGTTATTTATTTGACGTTGTTGTTGTTGTTATTGTTTATTTGACGTTGTTGTTCTTGTTGTTTATTTGACGTTGTTATTGTTTATTTGACGTTGTTTTTGTTATTTTACGTTGTTGTTGTTGTTGTTGTATTTGTTGTTGTTGTTGTTGTTGTTGTTGCTTATTTGACGTTGTTGTTGTTGTTGTTGTTTATTTGACGTTGTTGTTGTTGTTGTATTTGTTGTTGTTGTTGTTGTTGTTTATTTGTTGTTGTTGTTGTTGTTGTTGTTGCTTATTTGACATTGTTGTTATTGTTGCTATTTATTTGACGTTGTTATTGTTGTTGTTTATTTGACGTTGTTGTTGTTGTTGTTTATTTGACGTTATGGTTGTTGTTGTTTATTTGACTTTGTTGTTGTTGTTGTTGTTATATTTGTTGTTGTTGTTATTGTTGTTGCTTATTTTACGTTGTTGTTGTTGTTATTCATTTGACGTTGTTGTTGTTGTTGTTGTTTATTTGACGTTGTTGTTGTTGTTGTTGTTGTTCTTTATTTGACGTTGTTGTTGTTGTTGTTGTTTTTGTTATTTATTTGACGTTGTTGTTGTTATTTATTTGACGTTGTTGTTGTTGTTGTTTATTTGACGTTGTTGTTGTTGTTATTTATTTGACGTTGTTGTTAACGTTGTTATTAATGTTGTTGACATTGTTGTTGTTGTTTTTGTTGTTGTTGTTGTTGTTTATTTGATGTTGTTATTGTTGTTGTTGTTGTTTATTTGACGTTGTTGTTGTTGTTATTTTTGTTGTTGTTATTGTCGGTGTTGTTGTTGTTTATTTGACGTTGTTGTTGTGGTTTTTTATTTGACGTTGTTGTTGTTGTTGTTGTTTATTTGACGTTGTTGTTGTTGTTGTTTATTTGACAATTTTGTTGTTGTTGTTGTTGTTGACGTTGTTGTTGTAGTTGTTTATTTGACGTTGTTGTTGTTGTTGTTGTTGTTGTTTATTTGATGTTGTTTTAGTTGTTGTTGTTTATTTGACGTTGTTGTTGCTTTTTATTTGACGTTGTTGTTGTTGACATTGTTGTTATTGTTGTTTATTTGACGTTGTTGTTGTTGTTTTTTATTTGACGTTGTTGTTGTTGACATTGTTGTTGTTGTTGTTTATTTGACGTTGTTATTGTTGTTGTTTATTTGACGTAGTTGTTGTTATTGTTGTTGTTGTTATTAATTTGACGTTGTTGTTGTTGTTTATTTGACGTTGTTGTTGTTGTTGTTTATTTTACGTTGTTGTTGTTGTTATTTATTTGACGTTGTTGTTGTTGTTGTTAATTGGACGTTGTTATTGTTGTTTATTTGACGTTGTTTTTGTTATTTTACGTTGTTGTTGTTGTTGTATTTGTTGTTGTTGTTGCTTATTTTACGTTGTTGTTATTGTTGCTATTTATTTGACGTTGTTGTTGTTGTTGTTTATTTGACGTTGTTATTGTTTATTTGACGTTGTTTTTGTTATTTTACGTTGTTGTTGTTGTTGTTGTATTTGTTGTTGTTGTTGTTGTTGCTTATTTGACGTTGTTGTTATTGTTGCTATTTATTTGACGTTGTTATTGTTGTTGTTTATTTGACGTTGTTGTTGTTGTTGTTTATTTGACGTTATGGTTGTTGTTGTTTATTTGACTTTGTTGTTGTTGTTGTTATATTTGTTGTTGTTGTTATTGTTGTTGCTTATTTGACGTTGTTGTTATTGTTGTTGTTTATTTGACGTTGTTGTTGTTGTTATTCATTTGACGTTGTTGTTGTTGTTGTTTATTTGACGTTGTTGTTGTTGTTGTTGTTGTTGTTGTTCTTTATTTGACGTTGTTGTTGTTGTTGTTTTTGTTGTTTATTTGACGTTGTTGTTGTTATTTATTTGACGTTGTTGTTGTTGTTGTTTATTTGACGTTGTTGTTGTTGTTATTTATTTGACGTTGTTGTTAATGTTGTTGTTGTTGGTGTTTATTTGACGTTGTTGTTGTTGTTGTTGTTTATTTGACGTTGTTGTTAACGTTGTTGTTGTTGGTGTTTATTTGACGTTGTTGTTGTTGATGTTTATTTGACGTTGTTGTTGTTGTTGACGTTGTTATTGTTGTTGTTTATTTGATGTTGTTATTGTTGTTGTTGACATAGTTGTTGTTGTTTATTTGACGTTGTTGTTGTTGTTGTTGCCGTTGTTGTTTATTTGAGGTTGTTGTTGTTGTTGATTTGACGTTGTTATTGTTGTTGTTGACGTTGTTGTTGTTGTTGTTGTTTATTGGATGTTATTGTTGTTGTTTATTTGACATTGTTATTGTTGTTGACGGTGTTGTTGTTGTTGTTGTTTATTTGACATTGTTGTTGTTGTTATTTATTTGACGTTGTTGTTGTTGTTAATTTTATTTGACGTTGTTGTTGTTGTTGTTAATTTGACGTTGTTGTTGTTGTTGTTTATTTGACGTTGTTGTTGTTGTTTATTTGACGTTGTTGTTGTTGTTGTTTATTTAACGTTGTTGTTGTTGTTATTTATTTGACGTTGTTGTTGTTGTTTATTTAACGTTGTTGTTGTTGTTATTTATTTGACGTTGTTGTTTTTGTTATTTGACGTTGTTGTTGTTGTATTAGTTGTTGTTGTTGTTGCTTATTTGACGTTGTGGTTATTGTTGCTATTTATTTGACGTTGTTGTTGTTGTTGATGTTTATTGTTTATTTGACGTTGTTGTTGTTGTTGTTGTTTATTTGACGTTGTTGTTGTTGTTGTATTTTTTATTGTTGTTATTGTTGTTGCTTATTTGACGTTGTTGTTGTTGTTGTTGTTTATTTGATGTTGTTTTAGTTGTTGTTGTTTATTTGACGTTGTTGTTGCTTTTTATTTGACGTTGTTGTTGTTGACATTGTTGTTATTGTTGTTTATTTGACGTTGTTGTTGTTGTTTTTTATTTGACGTTGTTGTTGTTGACATTGTTGTTGTTGTTGTTTATTTGACGTTGTTATTGTTGTTGTTTATTTGACGTAGTTGTTGTTATTGTTGTTGTTGTTATTAATTTGATGTTGTTGTTGTTATTTTACGTTGTTGTTGTTGTTGTATTTGTTGTTGTTGTTGTTGTTGCTTATTTGACGTTGTTGTTATTGTTGCTATTTATTTGTTGTTGTTGTTGTTAAATTTGTTACTGTTGTTATTGTTGTTGCTTATTTGACGTTGTTGTTATTGTTGTTGTTTATTTGACGTTGTTGTTGTTGTTATTCATTTGACGTTGTTGTTGTTGTTGTTTAATTGACGTTGTTGTTGTTATTCATTTGACGTTGTTGTTGTTGTTTATTTGACGTTGTTGTTGTTGTTGTTTTTGTTGTTTATTTGACGTTGTTGTTGATGTTGTTGTTGTTGTTTATTTGACGTTGTTGTTGTTGTTGTTTATTAGATGTTGTTAATGTTGTTGACATTGTTGTTGTTGTTTTTGTTGTTTATTTGACGTTGTTGTTGTTGTTGTTGTTATTTTTGTTGTTGTTATTATTGGTGTTGTTGTTGTTTATTTGACGTTGTTAATGTTGACATTGTTGTTGTTGTTGTTGTTTATTTGACGTTGTTGTTGTTGTTTTTTATTTGACGTTGTTGTTGTTGACATTGTTGTTGTTGTTATTTATTTGACGTTGTTGTTGTTGTCGTTTATTTGACGTAGTTGTTGTTATTGACGTTGTTGTTGTTGTTGTTTATTTGACATTTTTGTTGTTGTTGATGTTGTTGTTGTTGTTGTTTTTTATTTGACGTTGTTGTTGTTGTTGTTTATTTGACGTTGTTGTTGTTGTTGTTAATTTGACGTTGTTGTTGTTGTTGTTGTTTATTTGACGTTGTTGTTGTTGTTTATTTGATGTTGTTGTTGTTGTTATTTATTTGACGTTGTTGTTGTTGTTATTGTTTATTTGACGTTGTTGTTGTTGTTGTTGTTTATTTGACGTTGTTATTGTTTATTTGACGTTGTTTTTGTTATTTTACGTTGTTGTTGTTGTTGTTGTATTTGTTGTTGTTGTTGTTGTTGTTGCTTATTTGACGTTGTTGTTATTGTTGCTATTTATTTGACGTTGTTATTGTTGTTGTTTATTTGACGTTGTTGTTGTTGTTGTTTATTTGACGTTATGGTTGTTGTTGTTTATTTGACTTTGTTGTTGTTGTTGTTATATTTGTTGTTGTTGTTATTGTTGTTGCTTATTTGACGTTGTTGTTATTGTTGTTGTTTATTTTACGTTGTTGTTGTTGGTATTCATTTGACGTTGTTGTTGTTGTTGTTTATTTGACGTTGTTGTTGTTGTTGTTGTTGTTCTTTATTTGACGTTGTTGTTGTTGTTGTTGTTTTTGTTATTTATTTGACGTTGTTGATGTTATTTATTTGACGTTGTTGTTGTTGTTGTTTATTTGACGTTGTTGTTGTTGTTATTTATTTGACGTTGTTGTTAATGTTGTTGACATTGTTGTTGTTGTTTTTGTTGTTATTGTTGTTGTTTATTCGATGTTGTTATTGTTGTTGTTGTTGTTGTTGTTGTTGTTTATTTGACGTTGTTGTTGTTGTTGTTATTTTTGTTATTGTTATTGTCGGTGTTGTTGTTGTTTATTTGACGTTGTTGTTGTGGTTTTTTATTTGACGTTGTTGTTGTTGTTGTTTATTTGACGTTGTTGTTGTTGTTGTTTATTCGACGTTGTTGTTGTTGTTGTTTATTTGACAATTTTGTTGTTGTTGTTGTTGTTGACGTTGTTGTTGTAGTTGTTTATTTGACGTTGTTGTTGTTGTTGTTGTTGTTTATTTGATGTTGTTTTAGTTGTTGTTGTTTATTTGACGTTGTTGTTGCTTTTTATTTGACGTTGTTGTTGTTGACATTGTTGTTATTGTTGTTTATTTGACGTTGTTGTTGTTGTTTTTTATTTGACGTTGTTGTTGTTGACATTGTTGTTGTTGTTGTTTATTTGACGTTGTTATTGTTGTTGTTTATTTGACGTAGTTGTTGTTATTGTTGTTGTTGTTATTAATTTGATGTTGTTGTTGTTGTTTATTTGACGTTGTTGTTGTTGTTTATTTGACGTTGTTGTTGTTTTTATTTATTTGACGTTGTTGTTGTTGTTGTTTATTGGACGTTGTTATTGTTGTTTATTTGACGTTGTTTTTGTTATTTTACGTTGTTGTTGTTGTTGTATTTGTTGTTGTTGTTGCTTATTTTACGTTGTTGTTATTGTTGCTATTTATTTGAAGTTGTTGTTGTTGTTGTTTATTTGACGTTGTTGTTGTTGTTGTTTATTTGACGTTATTGTTGTTGTTGTTTATTTGACGTTGTTGTTGTTGTTATATTTGTTATTGTTGTTATTGTTGTTGCTTATTTGACGTTGTTGTTATTCTTGTTTTTTATTTGACGTTGTTGTTGTTGTTATTCATTTGGCGTTGTTGTTGTTGTTGTTTATTTGACGTTGTTGTTGTTGTTGTTCTTTATTTGACGTTGTTGTTGTTGTTGTTGTTGTTGTTTTTGTTGTTTATTTGACGTTGTTGTTGTTATTTATTTGACGTTGTTGTTGTTGTTGTTGTTTATTTGACGTTGTTGTTATTGGTGTTTATTTGACGTTGTTGTTGTTGTTGTTGTTGTTTATTTGACGTTGTTGTTGTTGTTGACGTTGTTATTGTTGTTGTTTATTTGATGTTGTTATTGTTGTTGTTGACATAGTTGTTGTTGTTGTTTATTTGACGTTGTTGTTGTTGTCGTTGTTGTTTATTTGACGCTGTTGTTGTTGTTGTTTATTTGACGTTGTTGTTGTAGACGTTGTTGTTGTTGTTTATTGGACGTTGTTGTTGTTGTTTATTTGACATTGTTATTGTTGTTGACGGTGTTGTTGTTGTTGTTGTTTATTTGACATTGTTGTTGTTGTTATTTATTTGACGTTGTTGTTGTTGTTGTTAATTTTATTTGACGTTGTTGTTGTTGTTGTTTATTTGACGTTGTTGTTGTTGTTGTTGTTTATTGACGTTGTTGTTGTTGTTATTTATTTGACGTTGTTATTTTTGTTATTGTTTATTTGACATTGTTGTTGTTGTTGTTGTTTATTTGACGTTGTTATTGTTGTTTATTTGACGTTGTTTTTGTTATTTCACGTTGTTGTTGTTGTTGTTGTTGTTTATTTGACGTTGTTGTTGTTGTTGTTGTTTATTTGACGTTGTTGTTGTTGTATTTGTTATTGTTGTTATTGTTGTTATTGTTGTTGCTTATTTGACGTTGTTGTTATTGTTGTTGTTTATTTGACGTTGTTGTTGTTGTTATTCATTTGACGTTGTTGTTGTTGTTATTTATTTGACGTTGTTGTTGTTGTTCTTCATTTGACGTTGTTGTCGTCGTTGTTTTTGTTGTTTATTTGACGTTGTTGTTGTTATTTATTTGACGTTGTTGTTGTTTATTTGACGTTGTTGTTGACGTTATTGTTGTTGTTGTTTATTTGACATTGTCATTGTTGTTGTTGTTGTTTATTTAACGTTGTTGTTGTTGTTGACGTTGTTGTTGTTATTTTTTATTTGATGTTGTTGTTGTTGTTGTCGACATAGTTGTTGTTATTTATTTGACGTTGTTGTTGTTGTTGTTGACGTTGTTGTTTATTTGACGTTGTTGTTGTTGTTGTTGACGTTGTTGTTGTTATTGTTTATTAAACGTTGTTGTTGTTTATTTGACATTGTTGTTGTTGTTGATGGTGTTGTTATTGTTGTTGTTGTTTATTTGACGTTGTTGTTGTTGTTTATTTGACGTTGTTGTTGTTGTTTATTTGACGTTGTTGTTGTTGTTTATTTGACGTTGTTGTTTATTTAAAATTGTTGTTGTTGTTGACGTTGTTGTTGTAGTTGTTTATTTGACGTTGTTGTTGTTGTTTATTTGATGTTGTTTTAGTTGTTGTTGTTTATTTGACGTTGTTGTTGTTTTTTATTTGACGTTGTTGTTGTTGACATTGTTGTTGTTGTTGTTTAATTGACGTTCTTGTTGTTGTTTTTTATTTGACGTTGTTGTTGTTGACATTGTTGTTCTTGTTGTTGTTGTTTATTTGACGTAGTTGTTGTTATTGACGTTGTTGTTCTTGTTGTTGTTGTTTATTTGTCGTTTTTGTTGTTGTTGATGTTGTTGTTGTTGTTGTTTTTTATTTGACGTTGTTGTTGTTGTTGTTGTTTATTTGACGTTGTTGTTGTTGTAATTGTTGTTGTTGTTGTTGTTAATTTGATGTTGTTGTTGTTTATTTGACGTTGTTGTTGTTGTTGTTTATTTGACGTTGTTGTTGTTGTTATTTTATTTGACGTTGTTGTTGTTGTTGTTTATTTGACGTTGTTGTTTATTTGACATTGTTGTTTATTTGACGTTGTTGTTGTTGTTGTTTATTTGACGTTGTTGTTGTTATTTAAAGTTGTTGTTGTTGTTGTTGTATTTGTTGTTGTTGTTGTTGTTAATTTATTTGTTGTTGTTGTTGTTTTTTATTTGACGTTATTGTTGTTGTTTATTTGACGTTGTTATTGTTGTTTGTGTTGTTTATTTGACGTTGTTGTTGACGTTGTTGTTGTTTATTTGACGTTGTTGTTGACGTTGTTGTTGTTGTTGTTTATTTGACATTGTTGTTGTTGTTGTTGTTTATTAGACATTGCTAATGTTGTTGACATTGTTGTTGTTGTTTTTGTTGTTTATTTGACGATGTTGTTGTTGTTGTTAGTTTTGTTGTTGTTATTGTTGGTGTTGTTGTTGTTTATTTGACGTTGTTGTTGTTGTTGTTGTTGTTTATTTGACGTTGTTGTTGTTGTTGTTGTTGTTGTTTATTTGACGTTATTGTTGTTGTTTATTTGACGTTGTTGTTGTTGTTATTTTTTTGACATTGTTGTTGTTGTTGTTGTTGACGTTGTTGTTATAGTTGTTTATTTGACGTTGTTATTGTTGTTGTTTAATTGATGTTGTTTTAGTTGTTGTTGTTTATTTGACGTTGTTGTTGTTTTTTATTTGACGTTGTTGTTGTTGACATTGTTGTTGTTGTTGTTTATTTGATGTTGTTGTTGTTATTTTTTATTTGACGTTTTTGTTGTTGACATTGTTGTTGTTGTTGTTTATTTGACGTTGTTGTTGTTGTTGTTTATTTGACGTAGTTGTTGTTATTGACGTTGTTGTTGTTGTTGTTTATTTGACATTTTTGTTGTTGTTGATGTTGTTGTTGTTGTTTTTTATTTGACGTTGTTGTTGTTGTTATTTATTTGACGTTGTTTTTGTTGTTATTGTTGTTGTTGTTGTTAATTTGACGTTGTTGTTGTTGTTTATTTGACGTTGTTGTTGTTGTTGTTTATTTGACGTTGTTGTTGTTGTTGTTTATTTGACGTTGTTATTGTTGTTTATAGGACGTTGTTTTTGTTGTTTATTTGACGTTGTTTTTGTTATTTTACGTTGTTGTTGTTGTTGTATTTGTTGTTGTTGTTGTTGTTGCTTATTTGACGTTGTTGTTATTGTTGCTATTTATTTGTTGTTGTTGTTGTTAAATTTGTTACTGTTGTTGTTGTTGTTGCTTATTTGACGTTGTTGTTATTGTTGTTGTTTATTTGACGTTGTTGTTGTTGTTATTCATTTGACGTTGTTGTTGTTGTTGTTTATTTGACGTTGTTGTTGTTGTTGTTGTTTTTGTTCTTTATTTGACGTTGTTGTTGTTGTTGTTGTTGTTGTTTATTTGACGTTGTTGTTGACGTTGTTGTTGTTGTTTATTTGACGTTGTTGTTGTTGTTGTTTATTAGATGTTGTTAATGTTGTTGACATTGTTGTTGTTGTTTTTGTTGTTTATTTGACGTTGTTGTTGTTGTTGTTATTTTTGTTGTTGTTATTGTTGGTGTTGTTGTTGTTTATTTGACGTTGTTGTTGTTGACATTGTTGTTGTTGTTGTTGTTTATTTGACGTTGTTATTGTTGTTTTTTATTGGACGTTGTTGTTGTTGACATTGTTGTTGTTGTTGTTTATTTGACGTTGTTGTTGTTGTCGTTTATTTGACGTAGTTGTTGTTATTGACGTTGTTGTTGTTGTTGTTTATTTGACATTTTTGTTGTTGTTGATGTTGTTATTGTTGTTGTTTTTTATTTGACATTGTTGTTGTTGTTATTTATTTGACGTTGTTGTTGTTGTTATTGTTTATTTGACGTTGTTGTTCTTGTTGTTTATTTGACGTTGTTATTGTTTATTTGACGTTGTTTTTGTTATTTTACGTTGTTGTTGTTGTTGTTGTATTTGTTGTTGTTGTTGTTGTTGTTGTTGCTTATTTGACGTTGTTGTTGTTGTTGTTGTTTATTTGACGTTGTTGTTGTTGTTGTATTTGTTGTTGTTGTTGTTGTTGTTTATTTGTTGTTGTTGTTGTTGTTGTTGTTGCTTATTTGACATTGTTGTTATTGTTGCTATTTATTTGACGTTGTTATTGTTGTTGTTTATTTGACGTTGTTGTTGTTGTTGTTTATTTGACGTTATGGTTGTTGTTGTTTATTTGACTTTGTTGTTGTTGTTGTTGTTATATTTGTTGTTGTTGTTATTGTTGTTGCTTATTTTACGTTGTTGTTGTTGTTATTCATTTGACGTTGTTGTTGTTGTTGTTGTTTATTTGACGTTGTTGTTGTTGTTGTTGTTGTTCTTTATTTGACGTTGTTGTTGTTGTTGTTGTTTTTGTTATTTATTTGACGTTGTTGTTGTTATTTATTTGACGTTGTTGTTGTTGTTGTTTATTTGACGTTGTTGTTGTTGTTATTTATTTGACGTTGTTGTTAACGTTGTTATTAATGTTGTTGACATTGTTGTTGTTGTTTTTGTTGTTGTTGTTGTTGTTTATTTGATGTTGTTATTGTTGTTGTTGTTGTTTATTTGACGTTGTTGTTGTTGTTATTTTTGTTGTTGTTATTGTCGGTGTTGTTGTTGTTTATTTGACGTTGTTGTTGTGGTTTTTTATTTGACGTTGTTGTTGTTGTTGTTTATTTGACGTTGTTGTTGTTGTTGTTTATTTGACAATTTTGTTGTTGTTGTTGTTGTTGACGTTGTTGTTGTAGTTGTTTATTTGACGTTGTTGTTGTTGTTGTTGTTTATTTGATGTTGTTTTAGTTGTTGTTGTTTATTTGACGTTGTTGTTGCTTTTTATTTGACGTTGTTGTTGTTGACATTGTTGTTATTGTTGTTTATTTGACGTTGTTGTTGTTGTTTTTTATTTGACGTTGTTGTTGTTGACATTGTTGTTGTTGTTGTTTATTTGACGTTGTTATTGTTGTTGTTTATTTGACGTAGTTGTTGTTATTGTTGTTGTTGTTATTAATTTGACGTTGTTGTTGTTGTTTATTTGACGTTGTTGTTGTTGTTGTTTATTTGACGTTGTTGTTGTTGTTATTTATTTGACGTTGTTGTTGTTGTTGTTAATTGGACGTTGTTATTGTTGTTTATTTGACGTTGTTTTTGTTATTTTACGTTGTTGTTGTTGTTGTATTTGTTGTTGTTGTTGCTTATTTTACGTTGTTGTTATTGTTGCTATTTATTTGACGTTGTTGTTGTTGTTGTTTATTTGACGTTGTTATTGTTTATTTGACGTTGTTTTTGTTATTTTACGTTGTTGTTGTTGTTGTTGTTGTATTTGTTGTTGTTGTTGTTGTTGCTTATTTGACGTTGTTGTTATTGTTGCTATTTATTTGACGTTGTTATTGTTGTTGTTTATTTGACGTTGTTGTTGTTGTTTATTTGACGTTATGGTTGTTGTTGTTTATTTGACTTTGTTGTTGTTGTTGTTATATTTGTTGTTGTTGTTATTGTTGTTGCTTATTTGACGTTGTTGTTATTGTTGTTGTTTATTTGACGTTGTTGTTGTTGTTATTCATTTGACGTTGTTGTTGTTGTTGTTTATTTGACGTTGTTGTTGTTGTTGTTGTTGTTGTTGTTCTTTATTTGACGTTGTTGTTGTTGTTGTTTTTGTTGTTTATTTGACGTTGTTGTTGTTATTTATTTGACGTTGTTGTTGTTGTTGTTTATTTGACGTTGTTGTTGTTGTTATTTATTTGACGTTGTTGTTAATGTTGTTGTTGTTGGTGTTTATTTGACGTTGTTGTTGTTGTTGTTGTTGTTTATTTGACGTTGTTGTTAACGTTGTTGTTGTTGGTGTTTATTTGACGTTGTTGTTGTTGATGTTTATTTGACGTTGTTGTTGTTGTTGACGTTGTTATTGTTGTTGTTTATTTGATGTTGTTATTGTTGTTGTTGACATAGTTGTTGTTGTTTATTTGACGTTGTTGTTGTTGTTGTTGCCGTTGTTGTTTATTTGAGGTTGTTGTTGTTGTTGATTTGACGTTGTTATTGTTGTTGTTGACGTTGTTGTTGTTGTTGTTGTTTATTGGATGTTATTGTTGTTGTTTATTTGACATTGTTATTGTTGTTGACGGTGTTGTTGTTGTTGTTGTTTATTTGACATTGTTGTTGTTGTTATTTATTTGACGTTGTTGTTGTTGTTAATTTTATTTGACGTTGTTGTTGTTGTTGTTAATTTGACGTTGTTGTTGTTGTTGTTTATTTGACGTTGTTGTTGTTGTTTATTTGACGTTGTTGTTGTTGTTGTTTATTTAACGTTGTTGTTGTTGTTATTTATTTGACGTTGTTGTTGTTGTTTATTTAACGTTGTTGTTGTTGTTATTTATTTGACGTTGTTGTTGTTGTTATTGTTTATTTGGCGTTCTTGTTGTTTATTTGACGTTGTTATTGTTGTTTATTTGACGTTGTTTTTGTTATTTGACGTTGTTGTTGTTGTATTAGTTGTTGTTGTTGTTGCTTATTTGACGTTGTGGTTATTGTTGCTATTTATTTGACGTTGTTGTTGTTGATGTTTATTGTTTATTTGACGTTGTTGTTGTTGTTGTTGTTTATTTGACGTTGTTGTTGTTGTTGTATTTTTTATTGTTGTTATTGTTGTTGCTTATTTGACGTTGTTGTTATTGTTGTTGTTTATTTACCGTTGTTGTTGTTGTTATTCATTTGACGTTGTTGTTGTTGTTGTTTATTTGACGTTGTTGTTGTTGTTCTTCATTTGACGTTGTTGTTGTCGTTGTTTTTCTTGTTTATTTGACGTTGTTGTTGTTATTTATTTGACGTTGTTGTTGTTGTTTATTTGACGTTGTTGTTGTTGTTTATTTGACGTTGTCGTTGTTGTTGTTGTTGTTTATTTGACGTTGTTGTTGTTGTTGACGTTGTTGTTGTTATTGTTTATTTGATGTTGTTGTTGTTGTTGACATAGTTGTTGTTGTTTATTTGACGTTGTTGTTGTTATTATTGTTGACGTTGTTGTTTATTTGACGTTGTTGTTGTTGTTTATTTGACGTTGTTGTTGTTGTTTATTTGACGTTGTTGTTGTTGTTGTTGACTTTGTTGTTGTTGTTGTTTATTGGACGTTGTTGTTGTTGTTGTTTATTTGACATTGTTGTTGTTGTTGACGGTGTTGTTATTATTGTTGTTTATTTGACATTATTGTCGTTGTTATTATTTATTTGACGTTGTTGTTGTTGTTTATTTGACGTTGTTGTTGTTGTTTATTTGACGTTGTTGTTATTGTTTATTTGAAGTTGTTGTTGTTATTTGAAGTGGTTGTTGTTGTTGTATTTGTTGTTGTTGTTGTTGTTGTTGTTGTTGTTGTTTATTTGACGTTGTTGTCGTTGTTTATTTGACGTTATTATTGTTGTTTATTTGACATTGTTATTGTTGTTGTTGTTGTTGTTGTTGTTTATTTGACATTGTTGTTGACGTTGTTGTTGTTGTTGTTTATTTGACGTTGTTGTTATTGTTGTTTATTTGACGTTGTTAATGTTGTTGACATAGTTATTATTGTTTTTGTTGTTTATTTGACGTTGTTATTGTTGTTGTTGTTTTTGTTGTTGTTATTGTTGGTGTAGTTGTTGTTTATTTGACGTTGTTGTTGTTGTTTATTTGACGTTGTTGTTGTTGTTGTTTATTTGACGTTGTTGTTGTTGTTGTTTATTTGACGTTGTTGTTGTTGTTTATTTGATGTTGTTGTTGTTGTTGTTGTTTATTTGACATTGTTGTTGTTGTTGTTGACGTTATTGTTGTAGTTGTTTATTTGACGTTATTGTTGTTGTTGTTGTTGTTTATTTGATGTTGTTTTAGTTGTTGTTGTTTATTTGACGTTGTTGTTGTTTTTTATTTGACGTTGTTGTTGTTGACATTGTTGTTGTTGTTGTTCTTTATTTGACGTTGTTGTTGTTGTTTTTTATTTGACGTTGTTGTTGTTGACATTTTTGTTGTTGTTGTTTATTTGACGTAGTTGTTGTTATTGACGTTGTTGTTGTTCTTGTTGTTTATTTGACATTTTTGTTGTTGTTGATGTTGTTGTTGTTGTTGTTGTTTTTTATTTGACGTTGTTGTTGTTGTTTATTTGACGTTGTTGTTGTTGATGTTTATTTGACGTTGTTGTTGTTGTTGTTTATTTGACGTTGTTGTTGTTGTTGTTTATTTGATGTTGTTGTTGTTGTTATTTATTTGACGTTGTTGTTGTTGTTATTGTTTATTTGACGTTGTTGTTGTTGTTGTTTATTTGACGTTGTTATTGTTGTTTATTGGACGTTGTTATTGTTGTTTATTTGACGTTGTTTTTGTTATTTTACGTTGTTGTTGTTGTTGTTGTATTTGTTGTTGTTGTTGTTGTTGTTGTTGCTTATTTGACGTTGTTGTTATTGTTGCTATTTATTTGACGTTGTTATTGTTGTTGTTTATTTGACGTTGTTGTTGTTGTTGTTTATTTGACGTTATTGTTGTTGTTGTTTATTTGACGTTGTTGCTGTTGTTGTTATATTTGTTATTGTTGTTATTATTGTTGCTTATTTGACGTTGTTGTTATTGTTGTTGTTTATTTGACGTTGTTGTTGTTGTTATTCATTTGACGTTGTTGTTGTTGTTGTTGTTGTTTATTTGACATTGTTGTTGTTGTTGTTTATTTGACGTTGTTGTTAACGTTGTTGTTGTTGGTGTTTATTTGATGTTGTTGTTGTTTATTTGACGTTGTTGTTGACGTTGTTATTGTTGTTGTTTATTTGATGTTGTTATTGTTGTTGTTGACATAGTTGTTGTTGTTTATTTGACGTTGTTGTTGTTGTTGCCGTTGTTGTTGTTTATTTGACGTTGTTGTTGTTGTTATTGTTGTTATTGTTGTTGCTTATTTGACGTTGTTGTTATTGTTGTTGTTTATTTGACGTTGTTGTTGTTGTTATTCATTTGACGTTGTTGTTGTTGTTGTTGTTTATTTGACGTTGTTGTTGTTCTTCATTTGACGTTGTTGTTGTCGTTGTGTTCGTTGTTTATTTGACGCTGTTGTTGTTATTTATTTGACGTTGTTGTTGTTGTTGTTTATTTGACGTTGTTGTTGTTGTTTATTTGACGCTGTCGTTGTTGTTGTTGTTTATTTGACATTTTTGTTGTTGTTATTGTTGTTGTTGTTGTTGTTGTTAATTTGATGTTGTTGTTGTTGTTTATTTGACGTTGTTGTTGTTGTTTATTTGACGTTGTTGTTGTTGTTATTTATTTGACGTTGTTGTTGTTGTTGTTGTTGTTTATTTGACGTTGTTGTTTATTTGACATTGTTGTTTATTTGACGTTGTTGTTGTTGTTTATTTGACGTTGTTGTTGTTATTTGAAGTTGTTGTTGTTGTTGTATTTGTTGTTGTTGTTGTTGTTGTTGTTGTTGTTTATTTGACGTTGTCGTTGTTGTTTATTTGACGTTATTGTTGTTGTTTATTTGACGTTGTTATTGTTGTTGTTGTTGTTTATTTGACGTTGTTGTTGTTGTTGTTGTTGTTTATTTGACATTGTTGTTGTTGTTGTTGTTGTTGTCTATTAGACGTTGTTAATGTTGTTGACATTGTTGTTGTTGTTTTTGTTGTTTATTTGACGATGTTGTTGTTGTTGTTGTTGTTATTTTTGTCGTTTTTATTGTCGGTGTTGTTGTTGTTTATTTGACGTTGTTGTTGTTGTTGTTTATTTGACGTTGTTGTTGTTGTTTATTTGACGTTGTTGTTGTTGTTTATTTGACGTTGTTAATGTTGTTGACATAGTTATTATTGTTTTTGTTGTTTATTTGACGTTGTTATTGTTGTTGTTGTTTTTGTTGTTGTTATTGTTGGTGTAGTTGTTGTTTATTTGACGTTGTTGTTGTTGTTTATTTGACGTTGTTGTTGTTGTTGTTTATTTGACGTTGTTGTTGTTGTTGTTTATTTGACGTTGTTGTTGTTGTTTATTTGATGTTGTTGTTGTTGTTGTTGTTGTTTATTTGACATTGTTGTTGTTGTTGTTGACGTTATTGTTGTAGTTGTTTATTTGACGTTATTGTTGTTGTTGTTGTTGTTTATTTGATGTTGTTTTAGTTGTTGTTGTTTATTTGACGTTGTTGTTGTTTTTTATTTGACGTTGTTGTTGTTGACATTGTTGTTGTTGTTGTTCTTTATTTGACGTTCTTGTTGTTGTTTTTTATTTGACGTTGTTGTTGTTGACATTTTTGTTGTTGTTGTTTATTTGACGTAGTTGTTGTTATTGACGTTGTTGTTGTTCTTGTTGTTTATTTGACATTTTTGTTGTTGTTGATGTTGTTGTTGTTGTTGTTGTTTTTTATTTGACGTTGTTGTTGTTGTTTATTTGACGTTGTTGTTGTTGATGTTTATTTGACGTTGTTGTTGTTGTTGTTTATTTGACGTTGTTGTTGTTGTTGTTTATTTGATGTTGTTGTTGTTGTTATTTATTTGACGTTGTTGTTGTTGTTATTGTTTATTTGACGTTGTTGTTGTTGTTGTTTATTTGACGTTGTTATTGTTGTTTATTGGACGTTGTTATTGTTGTTTATTTGACGTTGTTTTTGTTATTTTACGTTGTTGTTGTTGTTGTTGTATTTGTTGTTGTTGTTGTTGTTGTTGTTGCTTATTTGACGTTGTTGTTATTGTTGCTATTTATTTGACGTTGTTGTTGTTGTTTATTTGACGTTGTTGTTGTTGTTGTTTATTTGACGTTATTGTTGTTGTTGTTTATTTGACGCTGTTGCTGTTGTTGTTATATTTGTTATTGTTGTTATTATTGTTGCTTATTTGACGTTGTTGTTATTGTTGTTGTTTATTTGACGTTGTTGTTGTTGTTATTCATTTGACGTTGTTGTTGTTGTTGTTGTTGTTTATTTGACATTGTTGTTGTTGTTGTTTATTTGACGTTGTTGTTAACGTTGTTGTTGTTGGTGTTTATTTGATGTTGTTGTTGTTTATTTGACGTTGTTGTTGACGTTGTTATTGTTGTTGTTTATTTGATGTTGTTATTGTTGTTGTTGACATAGTTGTTGTTGTTTATTTGACGTTGTTGTTGTTGTTGCCGTTGTTGTTGTTTATTTGACGTTGTTGTTGTTGTTATTGTTGTTATTGTTGTTGCTTATTTGACGTTGTTGTTATTGTTGTTGTTTATTTGACGTTGTTGTTGTTGTTATTCATTTGACGTTGTTGTTGTTGTTGTTGTTTATTTGACGTTGTTGTTGTTCTTCATTTGACGTTGTTGTTGTCGTTGTTTTCGTTGTTTATTTGACGCTGTTGTTGTTATTTATTTGACGTTGTTGTTGTTGTTGTTTATTTGACGTTGTTGTTGTTGTTTATTTGACGCTGTCGTTGTTGTTGTTGTTTATTTGACATTTTTGTTGTTGTTATTGTTGTTGTTGTTGTTGTTGTTAATTTGATGTTGTTGTTGTTGTTTATTTGACGTTGTTGTTGTTGTTTATTTGACGTTGTTGTTGTTGTTATTTATTTGACGTTGTTGTTGTTGTTGTTGTTGTTTATTTGACGTTGTTGTTTATTTGACATTGTTGTTTATTTGACGTTGTTGTTGTTGTTTATTTGACGTTGTTGTTGTTATTTGAAGTTGTTGTTGTTGTTGTATTTGTTGTTGTTGTTGTTGTTGTTGTTGTTGTTGTTTATTTGACGTTGTCGTTGTTGTTTATTTGACGTTATTGTTGTTGTTTATTTGACGTTGTTATTGTTGTTGTTGTTGTTTATTTGACGTTGTTGTTGTTGTTGTTGTTTATTTGACATTGTTGTTGTTGTTGTTGTTGTTGTCTATTAGACGTTGTTAATGTTGTTGACATTGTTGTTGTTGTTTTTGTTGTTTATTTGACGATGTTGTTGTTGTTGTTGTTATTTTTGTCGTTTTTATTGTCGGTGTTGTTGTTGTTTATTTGACGTTGTTGTTGTTGTTGTTTATTTGACGTTGTTGTTGTTGTTTATTT
>OX451735.1:1332645200-1332667700 GCA_948472305.1 Vicia faba | reverse complement strand
TGTTGTTGTTTATTTGACGTTGTTGTTAACGTTGTTGTTGTTGGTGTTTATTTGACGTTGTTGTTGTTGTTGTTTATTTGACGTTGTTGTTGTTGTTGACATTGTTATTGTTGTTGACATTGTTATTGTTGTTGTTTATTTGATGTTGTTATTGTTGTTGTTGACATAGTTGTTGTTGTTTATTTGACGTTGTTGTTGTTGTTGCCGTTGTTGTTTATTTGACGTTGTTGTTGTTGTTGATTTGACGTTGTTATTGTTGTTGTTGACGTTGTTGTTGTTGTTGTTTATTGGATGTTATTGTTGTTGTTTATTTGACATTGTTATTGTTGTTGACGGTGTTGTTGTTGTTGTTTATTTGACATTGTTGTTGTTGTTATTTATTTGACGTTGTTGTTGTTGTTAATTTTATTTGACGTTGTTGTTGTTGTTGTTAATTTGACGTTGTTGTTGTTGTTGTTTATTTGACGTTGTTGTTGTTGTTTATTTGACGTTGTTGTTGTTGTTTATTTAACGTTGTTGTTGTTGTTATTTATTTGACGTTGTTGTTGTTGTTTATTTAACGTTGTTGTTGTTGTTATTTATTTGACGTTGTTGTTGTTGTTATTGTTTATTTGGCGTTCTTGTTGTTTATTTGACGTTGTTATTGTTGTTTATTTGACGTTGTTTTTGTTATTTGACGTTGTTGTTGTTGTATTAGTTGTTGTATTAGTTGTTGTTGTTGTTGCTTATTTGATGTTGTGGTTATTGTTGCTATTTATTTGACGTTGTTGTTGTTGTTGTTGTTTATTTGACGTTGTTGTTGTTGTTGTTTATTTGACGTTGTTGTTGTTGTTGTATTTTTTATTGTTGTTATTGTTGTTGCTTATTTGACGTTGTTGTTATTGTTGTTGTTTATTTAACGTTGTTGTTGTTGTTATTCATTTGACGTTGTTGTTGTTGTTGTTGTTTATTTGACGTTGTTGTTGTTGTTCTTCATTTGACGTTGTTGTTGTCGTTGTTTTTCTTGTTTATTTGACGTTGTTGTTGTTATTTATTTGACGTTGTTGTTGTTGTTTATTTGATGTTGTTGTTGTTGTTTATTTGACGTTGTCGTTGTTGTTGTTGTTGTTTATTTGACGTTGTTGTTGTTGTTGACGTTGTTGTTGTTATTGTTTATTTGATGTTGTTGTTGTTGTTGACATAGTTGTTGTTGTTTATTTGACGTTGTTGTTGTTGTTGTTGACGTTGTTGTTTATTTGACGTTGTTGTTGTTGTTTATTTGACGTTGTTGTTGTTGTTGTTGACTTTGTTGTTGTTGTTGTTTATTGGACGTTGTTGTTGTTGTTGTTTATTTGACATTGTTGTTGTTGTTGATGGTGTTGTTATTATTGTTGTTTATTTGACATTGTTGTCGTTGTTATTATTTATTTGACGTTGTTGTTGTTGTTTATTTGACGTTGTTGTTGTTATTTGAAGTTGTTGTTGTTGTTGTATTTGTTGTTGTTGTTGTTGTTGTTGTTGTTTATTTGACGTTATTGTCGTTGTTTATTTGACGTTATTATTGTTGTTAATTTATTTTTTGTTGTTGTTGTTTATTTGATGTTATTGTTGTTGTTTATTTGACGTTGTTATTGTTGTTGTTGTTGTTTATTTGACGTTGTTGTTGTTTATTTGACGTTGTTGTTGACGTTGTTGTTGTTGTTGTTTATTTGACATTGTTGTTGTTGTTGTTGTTGTTTATTAGACGTTGCTAATGTTGTTGACATTGTTGTTGTTGTTTTTGTTGTTTATTTGACGATGTTGTTGTTGTTGTTGTTATTTTTGTTGTTGTTATTGTTGGTGTTGTTGTTGTTTATTTGACGTTGTTGTTGTTGTTGTTGTTTATTTGACGTTGTTGTTGTTGCTTATTTGACGTTATTGTTGGTGTTTATTTGACGTTGTTGTTGTTGTTGTTTATTTGACATTGTTGTTGTTGTTGTTGTTGACGTTGTTGTTATAGTTGTTTATTTGACGTTGTTGTTGTTGTTGTTTATTTGATGTTGTTTTAGTTGTTGTTGTTTATTTGACGTTGTTGTTGTTTTTTATTTGACGTTGTTGTTGTTGACATTGTTGTTGTTGTTGTTTATTTGACGTTGTTGTTGTTGTTGTTGTTTATTTGACGTAGTTGTTGTTATTGACGTTGTTGTTGTTGTTGTTGTTTATTTGACATTTTTGTTGTTGTTGATGTTGTTATTGTTGTTGTTTTTTATTTGACGTTGTTGTTGTTGTTGTTTATTTGACGTTGTTGTTGTTGTTATTGTTGTTGTTGTTGTTAATTTGACGTTGTTGTTGTTGTTTATTTGACGTTGTTGTTGTTGTTGTTTATTTGACGTTGTTGTTGTTGTTGTTTATTTGACGTTGTTATTGTTGTTTATAGGACGTTGTTTTTGTTGTTTATTTGACGTTGTTTTTGTTATTTTATGTTGTTGTTGTTGTTGTATTTGTTGTTGTTGTTGTTGTTGCTTATTTGACGTTGTTGTTATTGTTGCTATTTATTTGACGTTGTTATTGTTGTTGTTTATTTGACGTTGTTGTTGTTGTTGTTTATTTGACGTTATTGTTGTTTTTGTTTATTTGACGTTGTTGTTGTTGTTGTTAAATTTGTTACTGTTGTTATTGTTGTTGCTTATTTGACGTTGTTGTTATTGTTGTTGTTTATTTGACGTTGTTGTTGTTGTTATTCATTTGACGTTGTTGTTGTTGTTGTTTATTTGACGTTGTTATTGTTGTTGTTTTTGTTCTTTATTTGACGTTGTTGTTGTTGTTATTTTTGTTGTTTATTTGACGTTGTTGTTGACGTTGTTGTTGTTGTTTATTTGACGTTGTTGTTGTTGTTGTTGTTTATTAGATGTTGTTAATGTTGTTGACATTGTTGTTGTTGTTTTTGTTGTTTATTTGACGTTGTTGTTGTTGTTGTTGTTGTTATTTTTGTTGTTGTTATTGTTGGTGTTGTTGTTGTTTATTTGACGTTGTTGTTGTTGTTGTTGTTGTTGTTTATTTGACGTTGTTGTTGTTGTTGTTTATTTGATGTTGTTGTTGTTGTTTATTTGACGTTGTTGTTGTTGTTGTTTATTTGACGTTGTTGTTGTTGTTGTTTATTTGACATTGTTGTTGTTGTTGTTGACGTTGTTGTTGTAGTTGTTTATTTGACGTTGTTGTTGTTGTTGTTGTTTATTTGATGATTTTTTAGTTGTTGTTGTTTATTTGACGTTGATGTTGTTTTTTATTTGACGTTGTTGTTGTTGACATTGTTGTTGTTGTTGTTTATTTAACGTTGTTGTTGTTGTTTTTTATTTGACGTTGTTGTTGTTGACATTGTTGTTGTTGTTGTTTATTTGACGTTGTTGTTGTTGTCGTTTATTTGACGTAGTTGTTGTTATTGACGTTGTTGTTGTTGTTGTTATTTATTTGACATTTTTGTTGTTGTTGATGTTGTTGTTGTTGTTGTTTTTTATTTGACGTTGTTGTTGTTGTTGTTGTTTATTTGACGTTGTTGTTGTTGTTGTTGTTAATTTGACGTTGTTGTTATTGTTGTTGTTTATTTGACGTTGTTATTGTTGTTGTTTATTTGATGTTGTTGTTGTTGTTATTTATTTGACGTTGTTGTTGTTGTTATTGTTTATTTGACGTTGTTGTTGTTGTTGTTTATTTGACGTTGTTATTGTTTATTTGACGTTGTTTTTGTTATTTTACGTTGTTGTTGTTGTTGTTGTTGCTTATTTGACGTTGTTGTTATTGTTGCTATTTATTTGACGTTGTTATTGTTGTTGTTTATTTGACGTTGTTGTTGTTGTTGTTGTTTATTTGACGTTATGGTTGTTGTTGTTTATTTGACTTTGTTGTTGTTGTTGTTATATTTGTTGTTGTTGTTATTGTTGTTGCTTATTTGACGTTATTGTTATTGTTGTGGTTTATTTGACGTTGTTGTTGTTGTTATTCATTTGACGTTGTTGTTGTTGTTGTTGTTTATTTGACGTTGTTGCTGTTGTTGTTGTTGTTCTTTATTTGACGTTGTTGTTGTTGTTGTTTTTGTTGTTTATTTGACGTTGTTGTTGTTATTTATTTGACGTTGTTGTTGTTGTTGTTTATTTGACGTTGTTGTTGTTGTTATTTATTTGACGTTGTTGTTAACGTTGTTGTTGTTGGTGTTTATTTGACGTTGTTGTTGTTGTTGTTTATTTGACGTTGTTGTTAACGTTGTTGTTGTTGGTGTTTATTTGACGTTGTTGTTGTTGTTGTTTATTTGACGTTGTTGTTGTTGTTGACATTGTTATTGTTGTTGACATTGTTATTGTTGTTGTTTAGTTGATGTTGTTATTGTTGTTGTTGACATAGTTGTTGTTGTTTATTTGACGTTGTTGTTGTTGTTGCCGTTGTTGTTTATTTGACGTTGTTGTTGTTGTTGATTTGACGTTGTTATTGTTGTTGTTGACGTTGTTGTTGTTGTTGTTTATTGGATGTTATTGTTGTTGTTTATTTGACATTGTTATTGTTGTTGACGGTGTTGTTGTTGTTGTTTATTTGACATTGTTGTTGTTGTTATTTATTTGACGTTGTTGTTGTTGTTAATTTTATTTGACGTTGTTGTTGTTGTTGTTAATTTGACGTTGTTGTTGTTGTTGTTTATTTGACGTTGTTGTTGTTGTTTATTTGACGTTGTTGTTGTTGTTTATTTAACGTTGTTGTTGTTGTTATTTATTTGACGTTGTTGTTGTTGTTTATTTAACGTTGTTGTTGTTGTTATTTATTTGACGTTGTTGTTGTTGTTATTGTTTATTTGGCGTTCTTGTTGTTTATTTGACGTTGTTATTGTTGTTTATTTGACGTTGTTTTTGTTATTTGACGTTGTTGTTGTTGTATTAGTTGTTGTATTAGTTGTTGTTGTTGTTGCTTATTTGACGTTGTGGTTATTGTTGCTATTTATTTGACGTTGTTGTTGTTGTTGTTTATTTGACGTTGTTGTTGTTGTTGTTTATTTGACGTTGTTGTTGTTGTTGTATTTTTTATTGTTGTTATTGTTGTTGCTTATTTGACGTTGTTGTTATTGTTGTTGTTTATTTAACGTTGTTGTTGTTGTTATTTATTTGACGTTGTTGTTGTTGTTGTTGTTTATTTGACGTTGTTGTTGTTGTTCTTCATTTGACGTTGTTGTTGTCGTTGTTTTTCTTGTTTATTTGACGTTGTTGTTGTTATTTATTTGACGTTGTTGTTGTTGTTTATTTGATGTTGTTGTTGTTGTTTATTTGACGTTGTCGTTGTTGTTGTTGTTGTTTATTTGACGTTGTTGTTGTTGTTGACGTTGTTGTTGTTATTGTTTATTTGATGTTGTTGTTGTTGTTGACATAGTTGTTGTTGTTTATTTGATGTTGTTGTTGTTGTTGTTGACGTTGTTGTTTATTTGACGTTGTTGTTGTTGTTTATTTGACGTTGTTGTTGTTGTTGTTGACTTTGTTGTTGTTGTTGTTTATTGGACGTTGTTGTTGTTGTTGTTTATTTGACATTGTTGTTGTTGTTGATGGTGTTGTTATTATTGTTGTTTATTTGACATTGTTGTCGTTGTTATTATTTATTTGACGTTGTTGTTGTTGTTTATTTGACGTTGTTGTTGTTATTTGAAGTTGTTGTTGTTGTTGTATTTGTTGTTGTTGTTGTTGTTGTTGTTTATTTGACGTTATTGTCGTTGTTTATTTGACGTTATTATTGTTGTTTATTTGACATTGTTATTGTTGTTGTTGTTGTTGTTGTTTATTTGACATTGTTGTTGACGTTGTTGTTGTTGTTGTTTATTTGACGTTGTTGTTGTTGTTGTTTATTTGACGTTGTTAATGTTGTTGACATAGTTATTGTTGTTTTTGTTGTTTATTTGACGTTGTTATTGTTGTTGTTGTTTTTGTTGTTGTTATTGTTGGTGTAGTTGTTGTTTATTTGACGTTGTTGTTGTTGTTGTTTATTTGACGTTGTTGTTGTTGTTTATTTGACGTTGTTGTTGTTGTTGTTTATTTGACGTTGTTGTTGTTGTTTATTTGATGTTGTTGTTGTTGTTTATTTGACATTGTTGTTGTTGTTGTTGACGTTATTGTTGTAGTTGTTTATTTGACGTTGTTGTTGTTGTTGTTGTTGTTTATTTGATGTTGTTTTAGTTGTTGTTGTTTATTTGACGTTGTTGTTGTTTTTTATTTGACGTTGTTGTTGTTGACATTGTTGTTGTTGTTGTTCTTTATTTGACGTTCTTGTTGTTGTTTTTTATTTGACGTTGTTGTTGTTGACATTTTTGTTGTTGTTGTTTATTTGACGTAGTTGTTGTTATTGACGTTGTTGTTGTTCTTGTTGTTTATTTGACATTTTTGTTGTTGTTGATGTTGTTGTTGTTGTTGTTGTTTTTTATTTGACGTTGTTGTTGTTGTTTATTTGACGTTGTTGTTGTTGATGTTTATTTGACGTTGTTGTTGTTGTTGTTTATTTGACGTTGTTGTTGTTGTTGTTGTTTATTTGATGTTGTTGTTGTTGTCATTTATTTGACGTTGTTGTTGTTGTTATTGTTTATTTGACGTTGTTGTTGTTGTTGTTTATTTGACGTTGTTATTGTTGTTTATTGGACGTTGTTATTGTTATTTATTTGACGTTGTTTTTTTTATTTTACGTTGTTGTTGTTGTTGTTGTATTTGTTGTGGTTGTTGTTGTTGTTGTTGCTTATTTGACGTTGTTGTTATTGTTGCTATTTATTTGACGTTGTTATTGTTGTTGTTTATTTGACGTTGTTGTTGTTGTTGTTGTTTATTTGACGTTATTGTTGTTGTTGTTTATTTGACGTTGTTGCTGTTGTTGTTATATTTGTTATTGTTGTTATTATTGTTGCTTATTTGACGTTGTTGTTATTGTTGTTGTTTATTTGACGTTGTTGTTGTTGTTATTCATTTGACGTTGTTGTTAACATTGTTGTTGTTGGTGTTTATTTGACGTTGTTGTTGTTGTTGTTTATTTGACGTTGTTGTTAACGTTGTTGTTGTTGGTGTTTATTTGACGTTGTTGTTGTTGTTGTTTATTTGACGTTGTTGTTGTTGTTGACATTGTTATTGTTGTTGACATTGTTATTGTTGTTGTTTATTTGATGTTGTTATTGTTGTTGTTGACATAGTTGTTGTTGTTTATTTGACGTTGTTGTTGTTGTTGCCGTTGTTGTTTATTTGACGTTGTTGTTGTTGTTGTTGATTTGACGTTGTTATTGTTGTTGTTGACGTTGTTGTTGTTGTTGTTTATTGGATGTTATTGTTGTTGTTTATTTGACATTGTTATTGTTGTTGACGGTGTTGTTGTTGTTGTTTATTTGACATTGTTGTTGTTGTTATTTATTTGACGTTGTTGTTGTTGTTAATTTTATTTGACGTTGTTGTTGTTGTTGTTAATTTGACGTTGTTGTTGTTGTTGTTTATTTGACGTTGTTGTTGTTGTTTATTTGACGTTGTTGTTGTTGTTTATTTAACGTTGTTGTTGTTGTTATTTATTTGACGTTGTTGTTGTTGTTTATTTAACGTTGTTGTTGTTGTTATTTATTTGACGTTGTTGTTGTTGTTATTGTTTATTTGGCGTTCTTGTTGTTTATTTGACGTTGTTATTGTTGTTTATTTGACGTTGTTTTTGTTATTTGACGTTGTTGTTGTTGTATTAGTTGTTGTATTAGTTGTTGTTGTTGTTGCTTATTTGACGTTGTGGTTATTGTTGCTATTTATTTGACGTTGTTGTTGTTGTTGTTGTTTATTTGACGTTGTTGTTGTTGTTGTTTATTTGACGTTGTTGTTGTTGTTGTATTTTTTATTGTTGTTATTGTTGTTGCTTATTTGACGTTGTTGTTATTGTTGTTGTTTATTTAACGTTGTTGTTGTTGTTATTCATTTGACGTTGTTGTTGTTGTTGTTGTTTATTTGACGTTGTTGTTGTTGTTCTTCATTTGACGTTGTTGTTGTCGTTGTTTTTCTTGTTTATTTGACGTTGTTGTTGTTATTTATTTGACGTTGTTGTTGTTGTTTATTTGATGTTGTTGTTGTTGTTTATTTGACGTTGTCGTTGTTGTTGTTGTTGTTTATTTGACGTTGTTGTTGTTGTTGACGTTGTTGTTGTTATTGTTTATTTGATGTTGTTGTTGTTGTTGACATAGTTGTTGTTGTTTATTTGACGTTGTTGTTGTTGTTGTTGACGTTGTTGTTTATTTGACGTTGTTGTTGTTGTTTATTTGACGTTGTTGTTGTTGTTGTTGACTTTGTTGTTGTTGTTGTTTATTGGACGTTGTTGTTGTTGTTGTTTATTTGACATTGTTGTTGTTGTTGACGGTGTTGTTATTATTGTTGTTTATTTGACATTGTTGTCGTTGTTATTATTTATTTGACGTTGTTGTTGTTGTTTATTTGACGTTGTTGTTGTTATTTGAAGTTGTTGTTGTTGTTGTATTTGTTGTTGTTGTTGTTGTTGTTGTTGTTTATTTGACGTTATTGTCGTTGTTTATTTGACGTTATTATTGTTGTTTATTTGACATTGTTATTGTTGTTGTTGTTGTTGTTGTTGTTGTTTATTTGACATTGTTGTTGACGTTGTTGTTGTTGTTGTTTATTTGACGTTGTTGTTGTTGTTGTTTATTTGACGTTGTTAATGTTGTTGACATAGTTATTGTTGTTTTTGTTGTTTATTTGACGTTGTTATTGTTGTTGTTGTTTTTGTTGTTGTTATTGTTGGTGTAGTTGTTGTTTATTTGACGTTGTTGTTGTTGTTGTTTATTTGACGTTGTTGTTGTTGTTTATTTGACGTTGTTGTTGTTGTTGTTTATTTGACGTTGTTGTTGTTGTTTATTTGATGTTGTTGTTGTTGTTGTTGTTTATTTGACATTGTTGTTGTTGTTGTTGACGTTATTGTTGTAGTTGTTTATTTGACGTTGTTGTTGTTGTTGTTGTTGTTGTTTATTTGATGTTGTTTTAGTTGTTGTTGTTTATTTGACGTTGTTGTTGTTTTTTATTTGACGTTGTTGTTGTTGACATTGTTGTTGTTGTTGTTCTTTATTTGACGTTCTTGTTGTTGTTTTTTATTTGACGTTGTTGTTGTTGACATTTTTGTTGTTGTTGTTTATTTGACGTAGTTGTTGTTATTGACGTTGTTGTTGTTCTTGTTGTTTATTTGACATTTTTGTTGTTGTTGATGTTGTTGTTGTTGTTGTTTTTTATTTGACGTTGTTGTTGTTGTTTATTTGACGTTGTTGTTGTTGATGTTTATTTGACGTTGTTGTTGTTGTTGTTTATTTGACGTTGTTGTTGTTGTTGTTGTTTATTTGATGTTGTTGTTGTTGTCATTTATTTGACGTTGTTGTTGTTGTTATTGTTTATTTGACGTTGTTGTTGTTGTTGTTTATTTGACGTTGTTATTGTTGTTTATTGGACGTTGTTATTGTTATTTATTTGACGTTGTTTTTTTTATTTTACGTTGTTGTTGTTGTTGTTGTTGTATTTGTTGTGGTTGTTGTTGTTGTTGTTGCTTATTTGACGTTGTTGTTATTGTTGCTATTTATTTGACGTTGTTTTTGTTGTTGTTTATTTGACGTTGTTGTTATTGTTGTTTATTTGACGTTATTGTTGTTGTTGTTTATTTGACGTTGTTGCTGTTGTTGTTATATTTGTTATTGTTGTTATTATTGTTGCTTATTTGACGTTGTTGTTATTGTTGTTGTTTATTTGACGTTGTTGTTGTTGTTATTCATTTGACGTTGTTGTTGTTGTCGTTGTTGTTTATTTGACGTTGTTGTTGTTGTTTATTTGACGTTGTTGTTTACGTTGTTGTTGTTGGTGTTTATTTGATGTTGTTGTTGTTGTTGTTTATTTGACGTTGTTGTTGACGTTGTTATTGTTGTTGTTTATTTGATGTTGTTATTGTTGTTGTTGACATAGTTGTTGTTTATTTGACGTTGTTGTTGTTGTTGCCGTTGTTGTTTATTTGACGTTGTTGTTGTTTATTTGACGTTGTTGTTGTTGTTATTGTTGTTATTGTTGTTGCTTATTTGACGTTGTTGTTATTGTTGTTGTTTATTTGACGTTGTTGTTGTTGTTATTCATTTGACGTTGTTGTTGTTGTTTATTTGACGTTGTTGTTGTTCTTCATTTGACGTTGTTGTTGTCGTTGTTTTCGTTGTTTATTTGACGCTGTTGTTGTTATTTATTTGACGTTGTTGTTGTTGTTGTTTATTTGACGTTGTTGTTGTTGTTTATTTGACGTTGTCGTTGTTGTTGTTGTTTATTTGACGTTGTTGTTGTTATTGTTTATATGATGTTGTTGTTGTTGTTGTTGACATAGTTGTTGTTGTTTATTTGACGTTGTTGTTGTTGTTATTGTTGTTGTTGTTGTTGTTAATTTGATGTTGTTGTTGTTGTTTATTTGACGTTGTTGTTGTTGTTTATTTGACGTTGTTGTTGTTGTTATTTATTTGACGTTGTTGTTGTTGTTGTTTATTTGACGTTGTTGTTTATTTGACATTGTTGTTTATTTGACGTTGTTGTTGTTGTTTATTTGACGTTGTTGTTGTTATTTGAAGTTGTTGTTGTTGTTGTATTTGTTGTTGTTGTTGTTGTTGTTGTTTATTTGACGTTGTCGTTGTTGTTTATTTGACGTTATTGTTGTTGTTTATTTGACGTTGTTATTGTTGTTGTTGTTGTTTATTTGACGTTGTTGTTGTTGTTGTTGTTGTTGTTGTCTATTAGACGTTGTTAATGTTGTTGACATTGTTGTTGTTGTTTTTGTTGTTTATTTGACGATGTTGTTGTTGTTGTTGTTGTTGTTGTTGTTGTTATTTTTGTCGTTTTTATTGTCGGTGTTGTTGTTGTTTATTTGACGTTGTTGTTGTTGTTGTTTATTTGACGTTGTTGTTGTTGTTGTTTATTTGACGTTGTTGTTGTTGTTGTTTATTTGACGTTGTTGTTGTTGTTGTTTATTTGACGTTGTTGTTGTTGTTGTTTATTTGACATTGTTGTTGTTGTTGTTGTTGACGTTGTTGTTGTAGTTGTTTATTTGACGTTGTTGTTGTTGTTGTTGTTGTTTATTTGATGTTGTTTTAGTTGTTGTTGTTTATTTGACGTTGTTGTTGTTTTTTATTTGACGTTGTTGTTGTTGACATTGTTGTTGTTGTTGTTATTTATTTGACGTTGTTGTTGTTGTTTTTTATTTGACGTTGTTGTTGACATTGTTGTTGTTGTTGTTTATTTGACGTTGTTGTTGTTGTTGTTGTTTATTTGACGTAGTTGTTGTTATTGACGTTGTTGTTGTTGTTGTTGTTTATTTGACATTTTTGTTGTTGTTGATGTTGTTGTTGTTGTTGTTTTTTATTTGACGTTGTTGTTGTTGTTGTTTATTTGACGTTGTTGTTGTTGTTGTTATTGTTGTTGTTGTTGTTAATTTGACGTGGTTGTTGTTGTTGTTGTTTATTTGACGTTGTTGTTGTTGTTGTTTATTTGATGATGTTGTTGTTGTTATTTATTTGACGTTGTTGTTGTTGTTATTGTTTATTTGACGTTGTTGTTGTTGTTGTTGTTTATTTGACATTATTATTGTTGTTTATTGGACGTTGTTATTGTTGTTTATTTGACGTTGTTTTTGTTATTTTACCTTATTGTTGTTGTTGTATTTGTTGTTGTTGTTGTTGTTGCTTATTTGACGTTGTTGTTATTGTTGCTATTTTTTTGACGTTGTTATTGTTGTTGTTTATTTGACGTTGTTGTTGTTGTTGTTTATTTGACGTTATTGTTGTTGTTGTTTATTTGACGTTGTTGTTTTTGTTATATTTGTTATTGTTGTTATTGTTGTTGCTTATTTGACGTTGTTGTTATTGTTGTTGTTTATTTGACGTTGTTGTTGTTGTTGTTTATTTGACGTTGTTGTTGTTGTTGTTGTTCTTTATTTGACGTTGTTGTTATTGTTGTTTATTTGACATTGTTGTTGACGTTGTTGTTGTTGTTGTTTATTTGACGTTGTTATTGTTGTTTATTTGATGTTGTTGTTGTTGTTGTTGTTTATTTGACATTGTTGTTGTTGTTGACGTTATTGTTGTAGTTGTTTATTTGACGTTGTTGTTGTTGTTGTTGTTGTTTATTTGATGTTGTTTTAGTTGTTGTTGTTTATTTGACGTTGTTGTTGTTTTTTATTTGACGTTGTTGTTGTTGACATTGTTGTTGTTGTTGTTCTTTATTTGACGTTTTTGTTGTTGTTTTTTATTTGACGTTGTTGTTGTTGACATTTTTGTTGTTGTTGTTTATTTGACGTAGTTGTTGTTATTGACGTTTTTGTTGTTCTTGTTGTTTATTTGACATTTTTGTTGTTGTTGATGTTGTTGTTGTTGTTGTTTTTTATTTGACGTTGTTGTTGTTGTTTATTTGACGTTGTTGTTGTTGATGTTTATTTGACGTTGTTGTTGTTGTTGTTTATTTGACGTTGTTGTTGTTGTTTATTTGATGTTGTTGTTGTTGTTGTTATTTATTTGACGTTGTTGTTGTTGTTATTGTTTATTTGACGTTGTTGTTGTTGTTGTTGTTTATTTGACGTTGTTATTGTTGTTTATTGGACGTTGTTATTGTTGTTTATTTGACGTTGTTTTTGTTATTTTACGTTGTTGTTGTTGTTGTTGTATTTGTTGTTGTTGTTGTTGTTGTTGTTGCTTATTTGACGTTGTTGTTATTGTTGCTATTTATTTGACGTTGTTATTGTTGTTGTTTATTTGACGTTGTTGTTGTTGTTGTTGTTTATTTGACGTTATTGTTGTTGTTGTTTATTTGACGTTGTTGCTGTTGTTGTTATATTTGTTATTGTTGTTATTATTGTTGCTTATTTGACGTTGTTGTTATTGTTGTTGTTTATTTGACGTTGTTGTTGTTGTTATTCATTTGACGTTGTTGTTGTTGTTGTTGTTGTTGTTTATTTGACGTTGTTGTTGTTGTTTATTTGACGTTGTTGTTAACGTTGTTGTTGTTGGTGTTTATTTGATGTTGTTGTTGTTTATTTGACGTTGTTGTTGACGTTGTTATTGTTGTTGTTTATTTGATGTTGTTATTGTTGTTGTTGACATAGTTGTTGTTGTTTATTTGACGTTGTTGTTGTTGTTGCCGTTGTTGTTTATTTGACGTTGTTGTTGTTTATTTGACCTTGTTGTTGTTGTTATTGTTGTTATTGTTGTTGCTTATTTGACGTTGTTGTTATTGTTGTTGTTTATTTGACGTTGTTGTTGTTGTTATTCATTTGACGTTGTTGTTGTTGTTTATTTGACGTTGTTGTTGTTCTTCATTTGACGTTGTTGTTGTCGTTGTTTTCGTTGTTTATTTGACGCTGTTGTTGTTATTTATTTGACGTTGTTGTTGTTGTTGTTTATTTGACGTTGTTGTTGTTGTTTATTTGACGTTGTCGTTGTTGTTGTTGTTTATTTGACGTTGTTGTTGTTATTGTTTATTTGATGTTGTTGTTGTTGTTGTTGACATAGTTGTTGTTGTTTATTTGACGTTGTTGTTGTTGTTATTGTTGTTGTTGTTGTTGTTGTTAATTTGATGTTGTTGTTGTTGTTTATTTGACGTTGTTGTTGTTGTTTATTTGACGTTGTTGTTGTTGTTATTTATTTGACGTTGTTGTTGTTGTTGTTTATTTGACGTTGTTGTTTATTTGACATTGTTGTTTATTTGACGTTGTTGTTGTTGTTTATTTGACGTTGTTGTTGTTATTTGAAGTTGTTGTTGTTGTTGTATTTGTTATTGTTGTTGTTGTTGTTGTTGTTGTTTATTTGACGTTGTCGTTGTTGTTTATTTGACGTTATTGTTGTTGTTTATTTGACGTTGTTATTGTTGTTGTTGTTGTTTATTTGACGTTGTTGTTGTTGTTGTTGTTTATTTGACATTGTTGTTGTTGTTGTTGTTGTCTATTAGACGTTGTTAATGTTGTTGACATTGTTGTTGTTGTTTTTGTTGTTTATTTGACGATGTTGTTGTTGTTGTTGTTGTTATTTTTGTCGTTTTTATTGCCGGTGTTGTTGTTGTTTATTTGACGTTGTTGTTGTTGTTGTTTATTTGACGTTGTTGTTGTTGTTGTTTATTTGACGTTGTTGTTGTTGTTTATTTGACGTTGTTGTTGTTGTTGTTTATTTGACGTTGTTGTTGTTGTTGTTTATTTGACATTGTTGTTGTTGTTGTTGTTGACGTTGTTGTTGTAGTTGTTTATTTGACGTTGTTGTTGTTGTTGTTGTTGTTTATTTGATGTTGTTTTAGTTGTTGTTGTTTATTTGACGTTGTTGTTGTTTTTTATTTGACGTTGTTGTTGTTGACATTGTTGTTGTTGTTGTTCTTTATTTGACGTTCTTGTTGTTGTTTTTTATTTGACGTTGTTGTTGTTGACATTTTTGTTGTTGTTGTTTATTTGACGTAGTTGTTGTTATTGACGTTGTTGTTGTTCTTGTTGTTTATTTGACATTTTTGTTGTTGTTGATGTTGTTGTTGTTGTTGTTTTTTATTTGACGTTGTTGTTGTTGTTTATTTGACGTTGTTGTTGTTGATGTTTATTTGACGTTGTTGTTGTTGTTGTTTATTTGACGTTGTTGTTGTTGTTGTTTATTTGATGTTGTTGTTGTTGTCATTTATTTGACGTTGTTGTTGTTGTTATTGTTTATTTGACGTTGTTGTTGTTGTTGTTTATTTGACGTTGTTATTGTTGTTTATTGGACGTTGTTATTGTTATTTATTTGACGTTGTTTTTTTTATTTTACGTTGTTGTTGTTGTTGTTGTATTTGTTGTGGTTGTTGTTGTTGTTGTTGCTTATTTGACGTTGTTGTTATTGTTGCTATTTATTTGACGTTGTTATTGTTGTTGTTTATTTGACGTTGTTGTTGTTGTTGTTGTTTATTTGACGTTATTGTTGTTGTTGTTTATTTGACGTTGTTGCTGTTGTTGTTATATTTGTTATTGTTATTATTATTGTTGCTTATTTGACGTTGTTGTTATTGTTGTTGTTTATTTGACGTTGTTGTTGTTGTTATTCATTTGACGTTGTTGTTAACGTTGTTGTTGTTGGTGTTTATTTGACGTTGTTGTTGTTGTTGTTTATTTGACGTTGTTGTTAACGTTGTTGTTGTTGGTGTTTATTTGACGTTGTTGTTGTTGTTGTTTATTTGACGTTGTTGTTGTTGTTGACATTGTTATTGTTGTTGACATTGTTATTGTTGTTGTTTATTTGATGTTGTTATTGTTGTTGTTGACATAGTTGTTGTTGTTTATTTGACGTTGTTGTTGTTGTTTCCGTTGTTGTTTATTTGACGTTGTTGTTGTTGTTGATTTGACGTTGTTATTGTTGTTGTTGACGTTGTTGTTGTTGTTGTTTATTGGATGTTATTGTTGTTGTTTATTTGACATTGTTATTGTTGTTGACGGTGTTGTTGTTGTTGTTTATTTGACATTGTTGTTGTTGTTATTTATTTGACGTTGTTGTTGTTGTTAATTTTATTTGACGTTGTTGTTGTTGTTGTTAATTTGATGTTGTTGTTGTTGTTGTTTATTTGACGTTGTTGTTGTTGTTTATTTGACGTTGTTGTTGTTGTTTATTTAACGTTGTTGTTGTTGTTATTTATTTGACGTTGTTGTTGTTGTTTATTTAACGTTGTTGTTGTTGTTATTTATTTGACGTTGTTGTTGTTGTTGTTATTGTTTATTTGACGTTGTTGTTGTTGTTGTTGACGTTGTTGTTGTTATTGTTTATTTGATGTTGTTGTTGTTGTTGACATAGTTGTTGTTGTTTATTTGACGTTGTTGTTGTTGTTGTTGACGTTGTTGTTTATTTGACGTTGTTGTTGTTGTTTATTTGACGTTGTTGTTGTTGTTGTTGACTTTGTTGTTGTTGTTGTTTATTGGACGTTGTTGTTGTTGTTGTTTATTTGACATTGTTGTTGTTGTTGACGGTGTTGTTATTATTGTTGTTTATTTGACATTGTTGTCGTTGTTATTATTTATTTGACGTTGTTGTTGTTGTTTATTTGACGTTGTTGTTGTTATTTGAAGTTGTTGTTGTTGTTGTATTTGTTGTTGTTGTTGTTGTTGTTGTTGTTTATTTGACGTTATTGTCGTTGTTTATTTGACGTTATTATTGTTGTTTATTTGACATTGTTATTGTTGTTGTTGTTGTTGTTGTTGTTGTTTATTTGACATTGTTGTTGACGTTGTTGTTGTTGTTGTTTATTTGACGTTGTTGTTGTTGTTGTTTATTTGACGTTGTTAATGTTGTTGACATAGTTATTGTGGTTTTTGTTGTTTATTTGACGTTGTTATTGTTGTTGTTGTTTTTGTTGTTGTTATTGTTGGTGTAGTTGTTGTTTATTTGACGTTGTTGTTGTTGTTGTTTATTTGACGTTGTTGTTGTTGTTTATTTGACGTTGTTGTTGTTGTTGTTTATTTGACGTTGTTGTTGTTGTTTATTTGATGTTGTTGTTGTTGTTGTTGTTTATTTGACATTGTTGTTGTTGTTGTTGACGTTATTGTTGTAGTTGTTTATTTGACGTTGTTGTTGTTGTTGTTGTTGTTTATTTGATGTTGTTTTAGTTGTTGTTGTTTATTTGACGTTGTTGTTGTTTTTTATTTGACGTTGTTGTTGTTGACATTGTTGTTGTTGTTGTTCTCTATTTGACGTTCTTGTTGTTGTTTTTTATTTGACGTTGTTGTTGTTGACATTTTTGTTGTTGTTGTTTATTTGACGTAGTTGTTGTTATTGACGTTGTTGTTGTTCTTGTTGTTTATTTGACATTTTTGTTGTTGTTGATGTTGTTGTTGTTGTTGTTTTTTATTTGACGTTGTTGTTGTTGTTTATTTGACGTTGTTGTTGTTGATGTTTATTTGACGTTGTTGTTGTTGTTGTTTATTTGACGTTGTTGTTGTTGTTGTTGTTTATTTGATGTTGTTGTTGTTGTCATTTATTTGACGTTGTTGTTGTTGTTATTGTTTATTTGAAGTTGTTGTTGTTGTTGTTTATTTGACGTTGTTATTGTTGTTTATTGGACGTTGTTATTGTTATTTATTTGACGTTGTTTTTTTTATTTTACGTTGTTGTTGTTGTTGTATTTGTTGTGGTTGTTGTTGTTGTTGTTGCTTATTTGACGTTGTTGTTATTGTTGCTATTTATTTGACGTTGTTATTGTTGTTGTTTATTTGACGTTGTTGTTGTTGTTGTTTATTTGACGTTATTGTTGTTGTTGTTTATTTGACGTTGTTGCTGTTGTTGTTATATTTGTTATTGTTGTTATTATTGTTGCTTATTTTGGCGTTGTTGTTATTGTTGTTGTTTATTTGACGTTGTTGTTGTTGTTATTCATTTGACGTTGTTGTTGTTGTCGTTGTTGTTTATTTGACGTTGTTGTTGTTGTTGTTTATTTGACGTTGTTGTTTACGTTGTTGTTGTTGGTGTTTATTTGATGTTGTTGTTGTTGTTGTTTATTTGACGTTGTTGTTGACGTTGTAATTGTTGTTGTTTATTTGATGTTGTTATTGTTGTTGTTGACATAGTTGTTGTTGTTTATTTGACGTTGTTGTTGTTGTTGCCGTTGTTGTTTATTTGACGTTGTTGTTGTTTATTTGACGTTGTTGTTGTTGTTATTGTTGTTATTGTTGTTGCTTATTTGACGTTGTTGTTATTGTTGTTGTTTATTTGACGTTGTTGTTGTTGTTATTCATTTGACGTTGTTGTTGTTGTTTATTTGACGTTGTTGTTGTTCTTCATTTGACGTTGTTGTTGTCGTTGTTTTCGTTGTTTATTTGACGCTGTTGTTGTTATTTATTTGACGTTGTTGTTGTTGTTGTTTATTTGACGTTGTTGTTGTTGTTTATTTGACGTTGTCGTTGTTGTTGTTGTTTATTTGACGTTGTTGTTGTTATTGTTTATTTGATGTTGTTGTTGTTGTTGTTGACATAGTTGTTGTTGTTTATTTGACGTTGTTGTTGTTGTTATTGTTGTTGTTGTTGTTGTTAATTTGATGTTGTTGTTGTTGTTTATTTGACGTTGTTGTTGTTGTTTATTTGACGTTGTTGTTATTGTTATTTATTTGACGTTGTTGTTGTTGTTGTTTATTTGACGTTGTTGTTTATTTGACATTGTTGTTTATTTGACGTTGTTGTTGTTGTTTATTTGACGTTGTTGTTGTTATTTGAAGTTGTTGTTGTTGTTGTATTTGTTGTTGTTGTTGTTGTTGTTGTTGTTTATTTGACGTTGTCGTTGTTGTTTATTTGACGTTATTGTTGTTGTTTATTTGACGTTGTTATTGTTGTTGTTGTTGTTGTTTATTTGACGTTGTTGTTGTTGTTGTTGTTGTTGTTGTTGTCTATTAGACGTTGTTAATGTTGTTGACATTGTTGTTGTTGTTTTTGTTGTTTATTTGACGATGTTGTTGTTGTTGTTGTTGTTATTTTTGTTGTTTTTATTGTCGGTGTTGTTGTTGTTTATTTGACGTTGTTGTTGTTGTTGTTGTTTATTTGACGTTGTTGTTGTTGTTGTTTATTTGACGTTGTTGTTGTTGTTTATTTGACGTTGTTGTTGTTGTTGTTTATTTGACGTTGTTGTTGTTGTTGTTTATTTGACATTGTTGTTGTTGTTGTTGTTGACGTTGTTGTTGTAGTTGTTTATTTGACGTTGTTGTTGTTGTTGTTGTTGTTTATTTGATGTTGTTTTAGTTGTTGTTGTTTATTTGACGTTGTTGTTGTTTTTTATTTGACGTTGTTGTTGTTGACATTGTTGTTGTTGTTGTTATTTATTTGACGTTGTTGTTGTTTTTTATTTGACGTTGTTGTTGACATTGTTGTTGTTGTTGTTTATTTGACGTTGTTGTTGTTGTTGTTGTTTATTTGACGTAGTTGTTGTTATTGACGTTGTTGTTGTTGTTGTTGTTTATTTGACATTTTTGTTGTTGTTGATGTTGTTGTTGTTGTTGTTTTTTATTTGACGTTGTTGTTGTTGTTGTTTATTTGACGTTGTTGATGTTGTTGTTATTGTTGTTGTTTTTGTTAATTTGACGTTGTTGTTGTTGTTGTTTATTTGACGTTGTTGCTGTTGTTGTTTATTTGATGTTGTTGTTGTTGTTATTTATTTGACGTTGTTGTTGTTGTTATTGTTTATTTGACGTTGTTGTTGTTGTTGTTTATTTGACATTATTATTGTTGTTTATTGGACGTTGTTATTGTTGTTTATTTGACGTTGTTTTTGTTATTTTACCTTATTGTTGTTGTTGTATTTGTTGTTGTTGTTGTTGTTGCTTATTTGACGTTGTTGTTATTGTTGCTATTTTTTTGACGTTGTTATTGTTGTTGTTTATTTGACGTTGTTGTTGTTGTTGTTTATTTGACGTTATTGTTGTTGTTGTTTATTTGACGTTGTTGTTGTTGTTATATTTGTTATTGTTGTTATTGTTGTTGCTTATTTGACGTTGTTGTTATTGTTGTTGTTTATTTGACGTTGTTGTTGTTGTTGTTTATTTGACGTTGTTGTTGTTGTTGTTGTTCTTTATTTGACGTTGTTGTTATTGTTGTTTATTTGACATTGTTGTTGACGTTGTTGTTGTTGTTTATTTGACGTTGTTATTGTTGTTTATTTGATGTTGTTGTTGTTGTTGTTGTTTATTTGACATTGTTGTTGTTGTTGACGTTATTGTTGTAGTTGTTTATTTGACGTTGTTGTTGTTGTTGTTGTTGTTTATTTGATGTTGTTTTAGTTGTTGTTGTTTATTTGACGTTGTTGTTGTTTTTTATTTGACGTTGTTGTTGTTGACATTGTTGTTGTTGTTGTTCTTTATTTGACGTTTTTGTTGTTGTTTTTTATTTGACGTTGTTGTTGTTGACATTTTTGTTGTTGTTGTTTATTTGACGTAGTTGTTGTTATTGACGTTTTTGTTGTTCTTGTTGTTTATTTGACATTTTTGTTGTTGTTGATGTTGTTGTTGTTGTTGTTTTTTATTTGACGTTGTTGTTGTTGTTTATTTGACGTTGTTGTTGTTGATGTTTATTTGACGTTGTTGTTGTTGTTGTTTATTTGACGTTGTTGTTGTTGTTGTTTATTTGATGTTGTTGTTGTTGTTATTTATTTGACGTTGTTGTTGTTGTTATTGTTTATTTGACGTTGTTGTTGTTGTTGTTGTTTATTTGACGTTGTTATTGTTGTTTATTGGACGTTGTTATTGTTGTTTATTTGACGTTGTTTTTGTTATTTTACGTTGTTGTTGTTGTTGTATTTGTTGTTGTTGTTGTTGTTGTTGTTGTTGCTTATTTGACGTTGTTGTTATTGTTGCTATTTATTTGACGTTGTTATTGTTGTTGTTTATTTGACGTTGTTGTTGTTGTTGTTGTTTATTTGACGTTATTGTTGTTGTTGTTTATTTGACGTTGTTGCTGTTGTTGTTATATTTGTTATTGTTGTTATTATTGTTGCTTATTTGACGTTGTTGTTATTGTTGTTGTTTATTTGACGTTGTTGTTGTTGTTATTCATTTGACGTTGTTGTTGTTGTTGTTGTTGTTTATTTGACGTTGTTGTTGTTGTTTATTTGACGTTGTTGTTAACGTTGTTGTTGTTGGTGTTTATTTGATGTTGTTGTTGTTTATTTGACATTGTTGTTGACGTTGTTATTGTTGTTGTTTATTTGATGTTGTTATTGTTGTTGTTGACATAGTTGTTGTTGTTTATTTGACGTTGTTGTTGTTGTTGCCGTTGTTGTTTATTTGACGTTGTTGTTGTTTATTTGACCTTGTTGTTGTTGTTATTGTTGTTATTGTTGTTGCTTATTTGACGTTGTTGTTATTGTTGTTGTTTATTTGACGTTGTTGTTGTTGTTATTCATTTGACGTTGTTGTTGTTGTTTATTTGACGTTGTTGTTGTTCTTCATTTGACGTTGTTGTTGTCGTTGTTTTCGTTGTTTATTTGACGCTGTTGTTGTTATTTATTTGACGTTGTTGTTGTTGTTGTTTATTTGACGTTGTTGTTGTTGTTTATTTGACGTTGTCGTTGTTGTTGTTGTTTATTTGACGTTGTTGTTGTTATTGTTTATTTGATGTTGTTGTTGTTGTTGTTGACATAGTTGTTGTTGTTTATTTGACGTTGTTGTTGTTGTTATTGTTGTTGTTGTTGTTGTTGTTAATTTGATGTTGTTGTTGTTGTTTATTTGACGTTGTTGTTGTTGTTTATTTGACGTTGTTGTTGTTGTTATTTATTTGACGTTGTTGTTGTTGTTGTTTATTTGACGTTGTTGTTTATTTGACATTGTTGTTTATTTGACGTTGTTGTTGTTGTTTATTTGACGTTGTTGTTGTTATTTGAAGTTGTTGTTGTTGTTGTATTTGTTGTTGTTGTTGTTGTTGTTGTTTATTTGACGTTGTCGTTGTTGTTTATTTGACGTTATTGTTGTTGTTTATTTGACGTTGTTATTGTTGTTGTTGTTGTTTATTTGACGTTGTTGTTGTTGTTGTTGTTTATTTGACATTGTTGTTGTTGTTGTTGTTGTCTATTAGACGTTGTTAATGTTGTTGACATTGTTTTTGTTGTTTATTTGACGATGTTGTTGTTGTTGTTGTTGTTGTTATTTTTGTCGTTTTTATTGTCGGTGTTGTTGTTGTTTATTTGACGTTGTTGTTGTTGTTTATTTGACGTTGTTGTTGTTGTTGTTTATTTGACGTTGTTGTTGTTGTTTATTTGACGTTGTTGTTGTTGTTGTTTATTTGACGTTGTTGTTGTTGTTGTTTATTTGACATTGTTGTTGTTGTTGTTGTTGACGTTGTTGTTGTAGTTGTTTATTTGACGTTGTTGTTGTTGTTGTTGTTTATTTGATGTTGTTTTAGTTGTTGTTGTTTATTTGACGTTGTTGTTGTTTTTTATTTGACGTTGTTGTTGTTGACATTGTTGTTGTTGTTGTTATTTATTTGACGTTGTTGTTGTTGTTTTTTATTTGACGTTGTTGTTGACATTGTTGTTGTTGTTGTTTATTTGACGTTGTTGTTGTTGTTGTTTATTTGACGTAGTTGTTGTTATTGACGTTGTTGTTGTTGTTGTTGTTGTTTATTTGACATTTTTGTTGTTGTTGATGTTGTTGTTGTTGTTTTTTATTTGACGTTGTTGTTGTTGTTGTTTATTTGACGTTGTTGTTGTTGTTGTTGTTATTGTTGTTGTTGTTGTTAATTTGACGTTGTTGTTGTTGTTTATTTGACGTTGTTGTTGTTGTTGTTTATTTGACGTTGTTGCTGTTGTTGTTTATTTGATGTTGTTGTTGTTGTTATTTATTTGACGTTGTTGTTGTTGTTATTGTTTATTTGACGTTGTTGTTGTTGTTGTTGTTGTTTATTTGACATTATTATTGTTGTTTATTGGACGTTGTTATTGTTGTTTATTTGACGTTGTTTTTGTTATTTTACCTTATTGTTGTTGTTGTATTTGTTGTTGTTGTTGTTGTTGCTTATTTGACGTTGTTGTTA
>OX451735.1:1332635200-1332637700 GCA_948472305.1 Vicia faba | reverse complement strand
CGTTGTTATTGTTGTTGTTTATTTGATGTTGTTATTGTTGTTGTTGACATAGTTGTTGTTGTTTATTTGACGTTGTTGTTGTTGTTGCCGTTGTTGTTTATTTGACGTTGTTGTTGTTTATTTGACCTTGTTGTTGTTGTTATTGTTGTTATTGTTGTTGCTTATTTGACGTTGTTGTTATTGTTGTTGTTTATTTGACGTTGTTGTTGTTGTTATTCATTTGACGTTGTTGTTGTTGTTTATTTGACGTTGTTGTTGTTCTTCATTTGACGTTGTTGTTGTCGTTGTTTTCGTTGTTTATTTGACGCTGTTGTTGTTATTTATTTGACGTTGTTGTTGTTGTTGTTTATTTGACGTTGTTGTTGTTGTTTATTTGACGTTGTCGTTGTTGTTGTTGTTTATTTGACGTTGTTGTTGTTATTGTTTATTTGATGTTGTTGTTGTTGTTGTTGACATAGTTGTTGTTGTTTATTTGACGTTGTTGTTGTTGTTATTGTTGTTGTTGTTGTTGTTGTTAATTTGATGTTGTTGTTGTTGTTTATTTGACGTTGTTGTTGTTGTTTATTTGACGTTGTTGTTGTTGTTATTTATTTGACGTTGTTGTTGTTGTTGTTTATTTGACGTTGTTGTTTATTTGACATTGTTGTTTATTTGACGTTGTTGTTGTTGTTTATTTGACGTTGTTGTTGTTATTTGAAGTTGTTGTTGTTGTTGTATTTGTTGTTGTTGTTGTTGTTGTTGTTTATTTGACGTTGTCGTTGTTGTTTATTTGACGTTATTGTTGTTGTTTATTTGACGTTGTTATTGTTGTTGTTGTTGTTTATTTGACGTTGTTGTTGTTGTTGTTGTTTATTTGACATTGTTGTTGTTGTTGTTGTTGTCTATTAGACGTTGTTAATGTTGTTGACATTGTTTTTGTTGTTTATTTGACGATGTTGTTGTTGTTGTTGTTGTTGTTATTTTTGTCGTTTTTATTGTCGGTGTTGTTGTTGTTTATTTGACGTTGTTGTTGTTGTTTATTTGACGTTGTTGTTGTTGTTGTTTATTTGACGTTGTTGTTGTTGTTTATTTGACGTTGTTGTTGTTGTTGTTTATTTGACGTTGTTGTTGTTGTTGTTTATTTGACATTGTTGTTGTTGTTGTTGTTGACGTTGTTGTTGTAGTTGTTTATTTGACGTTGTTGTTGTTGTTGTTGTTTATTTGATGTTGTTTTAGTTGTTGTTGTTTATTTGACGTTGTTGTTGTTTTTTATTTGACGTTGTTGTTGTTGACATTGTTGTTGTTGTTGTTATTTATTTGACGTTGTTGTTGTTGTTTTTTATTTGACGTTGTTGTTGACATTGTTGTTGTTGTTGTTTATTTGACGTTGTTGTTGTTGTTGTTTATTTGACGTAGTTGTTGTTATTGACGTTGTTGTTGTTGTTGTTGTTGTTTATTTGACATTTTTGTTGTTGTTGATGTTGTTGTTGTTGTTTTTTATTTGACGTTGTTGTTGTTGTTGTTTATTTGACGTTGTTGTTGTTGTTGTTGTTATTGTTGTTGTTGTTGTTAATTTGACGTTGTTGTTGTTGTTTATTTGACGTTGTTGTTGTTGTTGTTTATTTGACGTTGTTGCTGTTGTTGTTTATTTGATGTTGTTGTTGTTGTTATTTATTTGACGTTGTTGTTGTTGTTATTGTTTATTTGACGTTGTTGTTGTTGTTGTTGTTGTTTATTTGACATTATTATTGTTGTTTATTGGACGTTGTTATTGTTGTTTATTTGACGTTGTTTTTGTTATTTTACCTTATTGTTGTTGTTGTATTTGTTGTTGTTGTTGTTGTTGCTTATTTGACGTTGTTGTTATTGTTGCTATTTTTTTGACGTTGTTATTGTTGTTGTTTATTTGACGTTGTTGTTGTTGTTGTTTATTTGACATTATTGTTGTTGTTGTTTATTTGACGTTGTTGTTGTTGTTGTTATATTTGTTATTGTTGTTATTGTTGTTGCTTATTTGACGTTGTTGTTATTGTTGTTGTTTATTTGACGTTGTTGTTGTTGTTGTTGTTTATTTGACGTTGTTGTTGTTGTTGTTGTTCTTTATTTGACGTTGTTGTTATTGTTGTTTATTTGACATTGTTGTTGACGTTGTTGTTGTTGTTGTTTATTTGATGTTGTTGTTGTTGTTGTTTATTAGATGTTGTTAATGTTGTTGACATTGTTGTTGTTGTTTTTGTTGTTTATTTGACGTTGTTGTTGTTGTTGTTGTTGTTATTTTTGTTGTTGTTATTGTTGGTGTTGTTGTTGTTTATTTGACGTTGTTGTTGTTGTTGTTTATTTGACGTTGTTGTTGTTTATTTGACGTTGTTGTTATTGTTGTTTATTTGACGTTGTTGTTGTTGTTGTTTATTTGACATTGTTGTTATTGTTGTTGTTGACGTTGCTGTTGTTGTTGTTTATTTCATGTTGTTTTAGTTGTTGTTGTTTATTTGACGTTGTTGTTTTTTATTTGACGTTGTTG
>OX451735.1:1332615200-1332617700 GCA_948472305.1 Vicia faba | reverse complement strand
GTTGTTGTTGTTGGTGTTTATTTGACGTTGTTGTTGTTGTTGTTTATTTGACGTTGTTGTTGTTGTTGACGTTGTTATTGTTGTTGTTTATTTGATGTTGTTATTGTTGTTGTTGACATAGTTGTTGTTGTTTATTTGACGTTGTTGTTGTTGTTGCCGTTGTTGTTTATTTGACGTTGTTGTTGTTGTTGATTTGACGTTGTTATTGTTGTTGTTGACGTTGTTGTTGTTGTTGTTTATTGGATGTTATTGTTGTTGTTTATTTGACATTGTTATTGTTGTTGACGGTGTTGTTGTTGTTGTTGTTTATTTGACATTGTTGTTGTTGTTATTTATTTGACGTTGTTGTTGTTGTTAATTTTATTCGACGTTGTTGTTGTTGTTGTTAATTTGACGTTGTTGTTGTTGTTGTTTATTTGACGTTGTTGTTGTTGTTTATTTGACGTTGTTGTTATTGTTTATTTACGGTTGTTGTTGTTGTTATTTATTTGACGTTGTTGTTGTTGTTTATTTAACGTTGTTGTTGTTGTTATTTATTTGACGTTGTTGTTGTTGTTATTGTTTATTTGGCGTTCTTGTTGTTTATTTGACGTTGTTATTGTTGTTTATTTGACGTTGTTTTTGTTATTTGACGTTGTTGTTGTTGTATTAGTTGTTGTTGTTGTTGCTTATTTGACGTTATGGTTATTGTTGCTATTTATTTGACGTTGTTGTTGTTGTTGTTGTTTATTTGACGTTGTTGTTGTTGTTGTTTATTTGACGTTGTTGTTGTTGTATTTTTTATTGTTGTTATTGTTGTTGCTTATTTGACGTTGTTGTTATTGTTGTTGTTTATTTAACGTTGTTGTTGTTGTTATTCATTTGACGTTGTTGTTGTTGTTGTTGTTTATTTGACGTTGTTGTTGTTGTTCTTCATTTGACGTTGTTGTTGTCGTTGTTTTTCTTGTTTATTTGACGTTGTTGTTGTTATTTATTTGACGTTGTTGTTGTTGTTTATTTGATGTTGTTGTTGTTGTTTATTTGACGTTGTCGTTGTTGTTGTTGTTGTTTATTTGACGTTGTTGTTGTTGTTGACATTGTTGTTGTTATTGTTTATTTGATGTTGTTGTTGTTGTTGACATAGTTGTTGTTGTTTATTTGACGTTGTTGTTGTTGTTGTTGACGTTGTTGTTTATTTGACGTTGTTGTTGTTGTTTATTTGACGTTGTTGTTGTTGTTTATTTGACGTTGTTGTTGTTGTTGTTGACTTTGTTGTTGTTATTGTTTATTGGACGTTGTTGTCGTTGTTGTTTATTTGACATTGTTGTTGTTGTTGACGGTGTTGTTATTATTGTTGTTTATTTGACATTGTTGTCGTTGTTATTATTTATTTGACGTTGTTGTTGTTGTTTATTTGACGTTGTTGTTGTTATTTGAAGTTGTTGTTGTTGTTGTATTTGTTGTTGTTGTTGTTGTTGTTGTTGTTTATTTGACGTTGTTGTCGTTGTTTATTTGACGTTATTATTGTTGTTTATTTGACATTGTTATTGTTGTTGTTGTTGTTGTTGTTTATTTGACATTGTTGTTGACGTTGTTGTTGTTGTTTATTTGACGTTGTTATTGTTGTTGTTATTTTTGTTGTTGTTATTGTTGGTGTAGTTGTTGTTTATTTGACGTTGTTGTTGTTGTTGTTTATTTGACGTTGTTGTTGTTGTTTATTTGACGTTGTTGTTGTTGTTGTTTATTTGACGTTGTTGTTGTTGTTTATTTGATGTTGTTGTTGTTGTTGTTGTTTATTTGACATTGTTGTTGTTGTTGTTGACGTTATTGTTGTAGTTGTTTATTTGACGTTGTTGTTGTTGTTGTTGTTTATTTGATGTTGTTTTAGTTGTTGTTGTTTATTTGACGTTGTTGTTGTTTTTTATTTGACGTTGTTGTTGTTGACATTGTTGTTGTTGTTGTTCTTTATTTGACGTTCTTGTTGTTGTTTTTTATTTGACGTTGTTGTTGTTGACATTTTTGTTGTTGTTGTTTATTTGACGTAGTTGTTGTTATTGACGTTGTTGTTGTTCTTGTTGTTTATTTGACATTTTTGTTGTTGTTGATGTTGTTGTTGTTGTTGTTTTTTATTTGACGTTGTTGTTGTTGTTTATTTGACGTTGTTGTTGTTGATGTTTATTTGACGTTGTTGTTGTTGTTGTTTATTTGACATTGTTGTTGTTGTTGTTTATTTGATGTTGTTGTTGTTGTTATTTATTTGACGTTGTTGTTGTTGTTATTGTTTATTTGACGTTGTTGTTGTTGTTGTTTATTTGACGTTGTTATTGTTATTGTTTATTGTTTATTTGACGTTGTTTTTGTTATTTTACGTTGTTGTTGTTGTTGTTGTTGTATTTGTTGTTGTTGTTGTTGTTGCTTATTTGACGTTGTTGTTATTGTTGCTATTTATTTGACGTTGTTATTGTTGTTGTTTATTTGACGTTGTTGTTGTTGTTGTTGTTTATTTGACGTTATTGTTGTT
>OX451735.1:1332535200-1332612700 GCA_948472305.1 Vicia faba | reverse complement strand
TTATTTGACGTTCTTGTTGTTGTTTTTTATTTGACGTTGTTGTTGTTGACATTTTTGTTGTTGTTGTTTATTTGACGTAGTTGTTGTTATTGACGTTGTTGTTGTTCTTGTTGTTTATTTGACATTTTTGTTGTTGTTGATGTTGTTGTTGTTGTTGTTTTTTATTTGACGTTGTTGTTGTTGTTTATTTGACGTTGTTGTTGTTGATGTTTATTTGACGTTGTTGTTGTTGTTGTTTATTTGATATTGTTGTTGTTGTTGTTTATTTGATGTTGTTGTTGTTGTTATTTATTTGACGTTGTTGTTGTTGTTATTGTTTATTTGACGTTGTTGTTGTTGTTGTTTATTTGACGTTGTTATTGTTATTGTTTATTGTTTATTTGACGTTGTTTTTGTTATTTTACGTTGTTGTTGTTGTTGTTGTATTTGTTGTTGTTGTTGTTGTTGCTTATTTGACGTTGTTGTTATTGTTGCTATTTATTTGACGTTGTTATTGTTGTTGTTTATTTGACGTTGTTGTTGTTGTTGTTGTTGTTTATTTGACGTTATTGTTGTTGTTGTTTATTTGACGTTGTTGCTGTTGTTGTTATATTTGTTATTGTTGTTATTATTGTTGCTTATTTGACGTTGTTGTTATTGTTGTTGTTTATTTGACGTTGTTGTTGTTGTTATTCATTTGACGTTGTTGTTGTTGTCGTTGTTGTTTATTTGACGTTGTTGTTGTTGTTGTTTATTTGACGTTGTTGTTTACGTTGTTGTTGTTGGTGTTTATTTGATGTTGTTGTTGTTGTTGTTGTTGTTTATTTGACGTTGTTGTTGACGTTGTTATTGTTGTTGTTTATTTGATGTTGTTATTGTTGTTGTTGACATAGTTGTTGTTGTTTATTTGACGTTGTTGTTGTTGTTGTCGTTGTTGTTTATTTGACGTTGTTGTTGTTTATTTGACGTTGTTGTTGTTGTTATTGTTGTTATTGTTGTTGCTTATTTGACGTTGTTGTTATTGTTGTTGTTTATTTGACGTTGTTGTTGTTGTTATTCATTTGACGTTGTAGTTGTTGTTGTTTATTTGACGTTGTTGTTGTTCTTCATTTGACGTTGTTATTGTCGTTGTTTTCGTTGTTTATTTGACGCTGTTGTTGTTATTTATTTGACGTTGTTGTTGTTGTTGTTTATTTGACGTTGTTGTTGTTGTTTATTTGACGTTGTCGTTGTTGTTGTTGTTTATTTGACGTTGTTGTTGTTATTGTTTATTTGATGTTGTTGTTGTTGTTGTTGACATAGTTGTTGTTGTTTATTTGACGTTGTTGTTGTTGTTATTGTTGTTGTTGTTGTTGTTGTTAATTTGATGTTGTTGTTGTTGTTTATTTGACGTTGTTGTTGTTGTTATTTATTTGACGTTGTTGTTGTTGTTGTTTATTTGACGTTGTTGTTTATTTGACATTGTTGTTTATTTGACGTTGTTGTTGTTGTTTATTTGACGTTGTTGTTGTTATTTGAAGTTGTTGTTGTTGTTGTATTTGTTGTTGTTGTTGTTGTTGTTGTTTATTTGACGTTGTCGTTGTTGTTTATTTGACGTTATTGTTGTTGTTTATTTGACGTTGTTATTGTTGTTGTTGTTATTTATTTGACGTTGTTGTTGTTGTTGTTGTTTATTTGACATTGTTGTTGTTGTTGTTGTTGTTGTCTATTAGACGTTGTTAATGTTGTTGACATTGTTGTTGTTGTTTTTGTTGTTTATTTGACGATGTTGTTGTTGTTGTTGTTGTTATTTTTGTCGTTTTTATTGTTGGTGTTGTTGTTGTTTATTTGACGTTGTTGTTGTTGTTGTTTATTTGACGTTGTTGTTGTTGTTGTTTAATTGACGTTGTTGTTGTTGTTTATTTGACGTTGTTGTTGTTGTTGTTTATTTGACATTGTTGTTGTTGTTGTTGACGTTGTTGTTGTAGTTGTTTATTTGACGTTGTTGTTGTTGTTGTTATTGTTTATTTGATGTTGTTTTAGTTGTTGTTTATTTGACGTTGTTGTTGTTGACATTGTTGTTGTTGTTGTTTATTTGACGTTGTTGTTGTTGTTTTTTATTTGACGTTGTTGTTGACATTGTTGTTGTTGTCGTTTATTTGACGTTTTTGTTGTTGTAGTTTATTTGACGTAGTTGTTGTTATTGACGTTGTTGTTGTTGTTGTTTATTTGACATTTTTGTTGTTGTTGATGTTGTTGTTGTTGTTGTTGTTTATTTGACGTTGTTGTTGTTGTTGTTTATTTGACGTTGTTGTTGTTGTTGTTATTGTTGTTGTTGTTGTTAATTTGACGTTGTTGTTGTTGTTTATTTGACGTTGTTGTTGTTGTTGTTTATTTGACGTTGTTGTTGTTGTTTATTTGATGTTGTTGTTGTTGTTATTTATTTGACGGTTTTGTTGTTGTTATTGTTTATTTGACGTTGTTGTTGTTGTTGTTGTTTATTTGACATTGTTATTGTTGTTTATTGGACGTTGTTATTGATGTTTATTTGACGTTGTTTTTGTTATTTTACCTTATTGTTGTTGTTGTATTTGTTGTTGTTGTTGTTGTTGCTTATTTGACGTTGTTGTTATTGTTGCTATTTTTTTGACGTTGTTATTATTGTTGTTTATTTGACGTTGTTGTTGTTGTTGTTTATTTGACGTTATTGTTGTTGTTGTTTATTTGACGTTGTTGTTGTTGTTATATTTGTTATTGTTGTTATTGTTGTTGCTTATTTGACGTTGTTGTTATTGTTGTTGTTTATTTGACGTTGTTGTCGTTATTCATTTGACGTTGTTGTTGTTGTTGTTTATTTGACGTTGTTGTTGTTGTTGTTGTTCTTTATTTGACGTTGTTGTTGTTGTTGTTTATTTAACATTGTTGTTGACGTTGTTGTTGTTGTTGTTTATTTGACGTTGTTGTTGTTGTTGTTTATTAGATGTTGTTAATGTTGTTGACATTGTTGTTGTTGTTTTTGTTGTTTATTTGACGTTGTTGTTGTTGTTGTTGTTATTTTTGTTGTTGTTATTGTTGGTGTTGTTGTTGTTTATTTGACGTTGTTGTTGTTGTTGTTTATTTGACGTTGTTGTTGTTTATTTGACGTTGTTGTTGTTGTTGTTGTTTATTTGACGTTGTTGTTGTTGTTGTTTATTTGACATTGTTGTTATTGTTGTTGTTGACGTTGCTGTTGTTGTTGTTTATTTGATGTTGTTTTAGTTGTTGTTGTTTATTTGACGTTGTTGTTTTTTATTTGACGTTGTTGTTGTTGACATTGTTGTTGTTGTTGTTTATTTGACGTTGTTGTTATTGTTTTTTATTTGACGTTGTTGTTGTTGACATTGTTGTTGTTGTTGTTTATTTGACGTTGATGTTGTTGTTTATTTGACGTTGTTGTTGTTGTTGTTGTTTATTTGACATTTTTGTTGTTGTTGATGTTGTTGTTGTTGTTCTTTTTTATTTGACGTTGTTGTTGTTGTTGTTTATTTGACGTTGTTGTTATTATTGTTGTTTGTGTTGTTAATTTGACGTTGTTGTTGTTGTTGTTTATTTGACGTTGTTGTTGTTGTTGTTTATTTGACGTTGTTGTTGTTGTTGTTTATTTGATGTTGTTGTTGTTGTTATTTATTTGACGTTGTTGTTGTTGTTATTGTTTATTTGACGTTGTTGTTGTTGTTGTTGTTGTTCATTTGACGTTGTTATTGTTGTTTATTGGACGTTGTTATTCTTGTTTATTTGACGTTGTTTTTGTTATTTTACGTTGTTCTTGTTGTTGTTGTATTTGTTGTTGTTGTTGCTGTTGCTTATTTGACGTTGTTGTTATTGTTGCTATTTATTTGACGTTGTTATTGTTGTTGTTTATTTGACGTTGTTGTTGTTGTTGTTTATTTGACGTTATTGTTGTTGTTGTTTATTTGACGTTGTTGTTGTTGTTATATTTGTTATTGTTGTTATTGTTGTTGCTTATTTGACGTTGTTGTTATTGTTGTTGTTTATTTGACGTTGTTGTTGTTGTTATTCATTTGACGTTGTTGTTGTTGTTGTTGTTTATTTGACGTTGTTGTTGTTGTTGTTGTTGTTTATTTGACGTTGTTGTTGTTGTTGTTTTTGTTGTTTATTTGACGTTGTTGTTGTTATTTATTTGACGTTGTTGTTGTTGTTGTTTATTTGACGTTGTTGTTAACGTTGTTGTCGTTGGTGTTTATTTGACGTTGTTGTTGTAGTTGTTGTTGTTTATTTGACGTTGTTGTTGTTGTTGACGTTGTTATTGTTGTTGTTTATTTGATGTTGTTATTGTTGTTGTTGACATAGTTGTTTTGTTTATTTGACGTTGTTCTTGTTGTTGTCGTTGTTGTTTATTTGACGTTGTTGTTGTTGTTTATTTGACATTGTTGTTGTTGTTGTTGACGTTGTTGTTGTTGTTGTTGTTTACTGGACGTTGTTGTTGTTGTTTATTTGACATTGTTATTGTTGTTGACGGTGTTGTTGTTGTTGTTTATTTGACATTGTTGTTGTTGTTATTTATTTGACGTTGTTGTTGTTGTTAGTTTTATTTGATGTTGTTGTTGTTGTTGTTAATTTGACGTTGTTGTTGTTGTTGTTGTTTATTTGACGTTGTTGTTGTTGTTTATTTGACGTTGTTGTTGTTGTTTATTTAACGTTGTTGTTGTTGTTATTTATTTGACATTGTTGTTGTTGTTATTGTTTATTTGGCGTTGTTGTTGTTTATTTGACGTTGTTTTTGTTATTTGACGTTGTTGTTGTTGTTGTTGTTGTTGTTGTTGTATTAGTTGTTGTTGTTGTTGCTTATTTGACGTTGTTGTTATTGTTGCTATTTATTTGACGTTGTTGTTGTTGTTGTTTATTTGACGTTGTTGTTGTTGTTGTTTATTTGACGTTGTTGTTGTTTTTGTTTATTTGACGTTGTTGTTGTTGTTGTATTTGTTATTGTTGTTATTGTTGTTGCTTATTTGACGTTGTTGTTATTGTTGTTGTTTATTTGACGTTGTTGTTGTTGTTATTCATTTGACGTTGTTGTTGTTGTTGTTTATTTGACGTTGTTGTTGTTGTTCTTCATTTGACGTTGTTGATGTTGTTGTTTTTGTTGTTTATTTGACGTTGTTGTTGTTATTTATTTGACGTTGTTGTTGTTGTTTATTTGACGTTGTTGTTGTTGTTATTTATTTGATGTTGTCGTTGTTGTTGTTGTTGTTTATTTGACGTTGTTGTTGTTATTGTTTATTTGATGTTGTTGTTGTTGTTGACATAGTTCTTGTTGTTTATTTGACGTTGTTGTTGTTGTTGTTGACATTGTTGTTTATTTGACGTTGTTGTTGTTGTTGTTTATTTGACGTTGTTGTTGTTGTTGACGTTGTTGTTGTTGTTATTTTTGTTGTTGTTATTGTTGGTGTTGTTGTTGTTTATTTGACATTGTTGTTGTTGTTGTTTATTTGACGTTGTTGTTGTTGTTGTTTATTTGACGTTGTCGTTGTTGTTTATTTGACGTTGTTATTGTTGTTTATTTGACGTTGTTGTTGTTGTTTATTTGACATTGTTGTTGTTGTTGTTATTGACGTTGCTGTTGTTGTTGTTGTTTATTTGATGTTGTTTTAGTTGTTGTTGTTTATTTGACGTTGATGTTGTTTTTTATTTGACGTTGTTGTTGTTGACATTGTTGTTGTTGTTGTTTATTTGACGTTGTTGTTGTTGTTTTTTATTTGACGTTGTTGTTGTTGACATTGTTGTTGTTGTTGTTGTTTATTTGACGTTGTTGTTGTTATTGTTGTTTATTTGACGTAGTTGTTGTTGTTGTTGTTGTTGTTGTTTATTTGACATTTTTGTTGTTGTTGATGTTGTTGTTGTTGTTGTTTTTTATTTGACGTTGTTGTTGTTGTTGTTGTTGTTGTTTATTTGACATTTTTGTTGTTGTTGATGTTGTTGTTGTTGTTGTTTTTTATTTGACGTTGTTGTTGTTGTTGTTGTTGTTTATTTGACGTTGTTGTTGTTATTGTTGTTTGTGTTGTTAATTTGACGTTGTTGTTGTTGTTTATTTGACGTTGTTGTTGTTGTTGTTTATTTGACGTTGTTGTTGTTGTTTATTTGATGTTGTTGTTGTTGTTGTTATTTATTTGACGTTGTTGTTGTTGTTATTGTTTATTTGACGTTGTTGTTGTTGTTGTTGTTTATTTGACGTTGTTATTGTTGTTTATTGGACGTTGTTATTGTTGTTTATTTGACATTGTTTTTGTTATTTTACATTGTTGTTGTTGTTGTTGTTGTATTTGTTGTTGTTGTTGTTGTTGTTGCTTATTTGACGTTGTTGTTATTGTTGCTATTTATTTGACGTTGTTATTGTTGTTGTTTATTTGACGTTGTTGTTGTTGTTTATTTGACGTTATTATTGTTGTTGTTTATTTGACGTTGTTGTTGTTGTTGTTGTTATATTTGTTATTGTTATTATTGTTGTTGCTTATTTGACATTGTTGTTATTGTTGTTGTTTATTTGACGTTGTTGTTGTTGTTATTCATTTGACGTTGTTGTTGTTGTTTATTTGACGTTGTTGTTGTTGTTGTTGTTGTTTATTTGACGTTGTTGTTGTTGTTGTTTTTGTTGTTTATTTGACGTTGTTGTTGTTATTTATTTGACGTTGTTGTTGTTGTTGTTTATTTGACGTTGTTGTTAACGTTGTTGTTGTTGGTGTTTATTTTACGTTGTTGTTGTTGTTGTTGTTGTTTATTTGACGTTGTTGTTGTTGTTGACATTGTTGTTGTTGTTTATTTGACGTTGTTATTTATTTGACGTTGTTGTTGTTGTTTATTTGACGTTGTTGTTGTTGTTGTTGTTGACGTTGTTGTTGTTGTTATTTACTGGACGTTGTTGTTGTTGTTGTTTATTTGACATTGTTATTGTTGTTGACGGTGTTGTTGTTGTTGTTGTTTATTTGACATTGTTGTTGTTGTTATTAATTTGACGTTGTTGTTGTTGTTAATTTTATTTGACGTTGTTGTTGTTGTTATTTATTTGACGTTGTTGTTGTTGTTGTTTATTTGACGTTGTTGTTGTTGTTGTTTATTTAACGTTGTTGTTGTTGTTATTTATTTGACGTTGTTGTTGTTGTTATTGTTTATTTGGCGTTGTTGTTGTTTATTTGACGTTGTTATTGTTTATTTGACGTTGTTTTTGTTATTTGACGTTGTTGTTGTTGTTGTTGTATTAGTTGTTGTTGTTGTTGCTTATTTGACGTTGTTGTTATTGTTGCTATTTATTTGACGTTGTTGTTGTTGTTGTTTATTTGACGTTGTTCTTGTTGTTGTTTATTTGACGTTGTTGTTGTTGTTGTTTATTTGACGTTGTTGTTGTTGTTGTTGTTGTTGTTGTATTTGTTATTGTTGTTATTGTTGTTACTTATTTGACGTTGTTGTTATTGTTGTCGTTTATTTGACGTTGTTGTTGTTGTTATTCATTTGACGTTGTTGTTGTTGTTGTTGTTTATTTGACGTCGTTGTTGTTGTTCTTCATTTGACGTTGTTGATGTCGTTGTTTTTGTTGTTTATTTGACGTTGTTGTTGTTATTTATTTGATGTTGTTGTTGTTGTTTATTTGACGTTGTTGTTGTTGTTGTTTATTTGACGTTGCCGTTGGTGTTGTTGTTGTTTATTTGACGTTGTTGTTGTTATTGTTTATTTGATGTTGTTGTTGTTGTTGACATAGTTCTTGTTGTTTATTTGACGTTGTTGTTGTTGTTGTTGTTGACATTGTTGTTTATTTGACGTTGTTGTTGTTGTTGTTTATTTGACGTTGTTGTTGTTGTTGTTGACGTTGTTGTTGTTGTTGTTTATTGGACGTTGTTGTTGTTGTTGTTTCTTTGACATTGTTGTTGTTGTTGACGGTGATGTTATTGTTGTTGTTTATTTGACATTGTTGTTGTTGTTATTATTTATTTGACGTTGTTGTTGTTATTTATTTGACGTTGTTGTTGTTGTTTATTTGACGTTATTGTTGTTGTTTATTTGACGTTGTTGTTGTTATTTGAAGTTGTTGTTGTTGTATTTGTTGTTGTTGTTGTTGTTTATTTGACGTTGTTGTTGTTGTTTATTTGACGTTATTGTTGTTGTTTATTTGACATTGTTATTGTTGTTGTTGTTGTTATTGTTGTTGTTTATTTGACGTTGTTGTTGACGTTGTTGTTGTTGTTGTTTATTTGACGTTGTTGTTGTTGTTGTTTATTTGACGTTGTTAATGTTGTTGACATAGTTGTTGTTGTTTTTGTTATTTATTTGACGTTGTTATTGTTGTTGTTGTTTTTGTTGTTGTTATTGTTGGTGTTGTTGTTGTTTATTTGACGTTGTTGTTGTTGTTGTTGTTTATTTGACGTTGTTGTTGTTTATTTGACGTTGTTGTTGTTATTGTTGTTGTATTTGTTATTGTTGTTATTGTTGTTGCTTATTTGAAGTTGTTGTTATTGTTGTTGTTTATTTGACGTTGTTGTTGTTGTTATTCATTTGACGTTGTTATTGTTGTTTATTTGACGTTGTTGTTGTTGTTCTTCATTTGACGTTGTTGTTGTCGTTGTTTTTGTTGTTTATTTGACGTTGTTGTTGTTATTTATTTGACGTTGTTGTTGTTGTTGTTTATTTGACGTTGTTGTTGTTGTTTATTTGACGTTGTCGTTGTTGTTGTTGTTTATTTGACGTTGTTGTTGTTATTGTTTATTTGATGTTGTTGTTGTTGTTGTTGACATAGTTGTTGTTGTTTATTTGACGTTGTTGTTGTTGTTGTTATTGTTGTTGTTGTTGTTGTTGTTAATTTGATGTTGTTGTTGTTGTTTATTTGACGTTGTTGTTGTTGTTTATTTGACGTTGTTGTTGTTGTTATTTATTTGACGTTGTTGTTGTTGTTGTTTATTTGACGTTGTTGTTTATTTGACATTGTTGTTTATTTGACGTTGTTGTTGTTGTTTATTTGACGTTGTTGTTGTTATTTGAAGTTGTTGTTGTTGTTGTATTTGTTGTTGTTGATGTTGTTGTTTATTTGACGTTGTCGTTGTTGTTTATTTGACGTTATTGTTGTTGTTTATTTGACGTTGTTATTGTTGTTGTTGTTGTTTATTTGACGTTGTTGTTGTTGTTGTTTATTTGACATTGTTGTTGTTGTTGTTGTTTATTAGACGTTGTTAATGTTGTTGACATTGTTGTTGTTGTTTTTGTTGTTTATTTGACGATGTTGTTGTTGTTGTTGTTGTTGTTATTTTTGTCGTTTTTATTGTTGGTGTTGTTGTTGTTTATTTGACGTTGTTGTTGTTGTTTATTTGACGTTGTTGTTGTTGTTTATTTGACGTTCTTGTTGTTGTTTATTTGACGTTGTTGTTGTTGTTGTTTATTTGACGTTGTTGTTGTTGTTGTTTATTTGACATTGCTGTTGTTGTTGTTGTTGACGTTGTTGTTGTAGTTGTTTATTTGACGTTGTTGTTGTTGTTGTTGTTTATTTGATGTTGTTTTAGTTGTTGTTGTTTATTTGACGTTGTTGTTGTTTTTTATTTGACGTTGTTGTTGTTGACATTGTTGTTGTTGTTGTTTATTTGACGTTGTTGTTGTTGTTTTTTATTTGACGTTGTTGTTGACATTGTTGTTGTTGTTGTTTATTTGACGTTGTTGTTGTTGTTTATTTGACGTAGTTGTTGTTATTGACGTTGTTGTTGTTGTTGTTGTTTATTTGACATTTTTGTTGTTATTGATGTTGTTGTTGTTGTTGTTTTTTATTTGACGTTGTTGTTGTTGTTGTTTATTTGACGTTGTTGTTGTTGTTGTTGTTTATTTAACGTTGTTGTTGTTATTGTTTATTTGATGTTGTTGTTGTTGTTATTTATTTGACGTTGTTGTTGTTGTTGTTATTGTTTATTTGGCGTTGTTGTTGTTTATTTGACATTGTTATTGTTGTTTATTGGACGTTGTTATTGTTGTTTATTTGACGTTGTTTTTGTTATTTTACGTTATTGTTGTTGTTGTATTTGTTGTTGTTGTTGTTGTTGCTTATTTGACGTTGTTGTTATTGTTGCTATTTTTTTGATGTTGTTATTGTTGGTGTTTATTTGACGTTGTTCTTGTTGTTGTTTATTTGACGTTATTGTTGTTGTTGTTTATTTGACGTTGTTGTTGTTTTTGTTGTTATATTTGTTATTGTTGTTATTGTTGTTGCTTATTTGACGTTGTTGTTATTGTTGTTGTTTATTTGACGTTGTTGTCGTTATTCATTTGACGTTGTTGTTGTTGTTGTTTATTTGACGTTGTTGTTGTTGTTGTTCTTTATTTGACGTTGTTGTTGTTGTTGTTTATTTGACATTGTTGTTGACGTTGTTGTTGTTGTTGTTTATTTGACGTTGTTGTTGTTGTTGTTTATTAGATGTTGTTAATGTTGTTGACATTGTTGTTGTTGTTTTTGTTGTTTATTTGACGTTGTTGTTGTTGTTGTTATTTTTGTTGTTGTTATTGTTGGTGTTGTTGTTGTTTATTTGACGTTGTTGTTGTTGTTGTTTATTTGACGTTGTTGTTGATGTTGTTTATTTGACGTTGTTGTTGTTGTTTATTTGACGTTGTTGTTGTTGTTTATTTGATGTTGTTGTTGTTGTTGTTTATTTGACATTGTTGTTGTTGTTGTTATTGACGTTGTTGTTGTTGTTGTTGTTTATTTGATGTTGTTTTAGTTGTTGTTGTTTATTTGACGTTGTTGTTGTTTTTTATTTGACGTTGTTGTTGTTGACATTGTTGTTGTTGTTGTTTATTTGACGTTGTTGTTGTTGTTTTTTATTTGACGTTGTTGTTGTTGACATTGTTGTTGTTGTTGTTTATTTGACGTTGTTGTTGTTGTTGTTTATTTGACGTAGTTGTTGTTGTTGTTTATTTGATGTAGTTGTTGTTGTTGTTGTTATTTATTTGACATTTTTGTTGTTGTTGATGTTGTTGTTGTTTTTTATTTGACGTTGTTGTTGTTGTTTATTTGACATTTTTGTTGTTGTAGATGTTGTTGTTGTTGTTGTTTTTTATTTGACGTTGTTGTTGTTGTTGTTTTTTATTTGACGTTGTTGTTGTTGTTGTTGTTGTTTATTTGACGTTGTTGTTGTTGTTATTGTTTATTTGACATTGTTGTTGTTGTTGTTTATTTGATGTTGTTGTTGTTGTTATTTATTTGACGTTGTTGTTGTTGTTATTGTTTATTTGACGTTGTTGTTGTTGTTGTTGTTGTTTATTTGACGTTGTTATTGTTGTTTATTGGACGTTGTTATTGTTGTTTATTTGACGTTGTTTTTGTTATTTTACGTTGTTGTTGTTGTTGTATTTGTTGTTGTTGTTGCTGTTGCTTATTTGACTTCGTTGTTATTGTTGCTATTTATTTGACGTTGTTATTGTTGTTGTTTATTTGACGTTGTTGTTGTTGTTGTTATATTTGTTTTTGTTGTTACTGTTGTTGCTTATTTGACGTTGTTGTTATTATTGTTGTTTATTTGACGTTGTTGTTGTTGTTATTCATTTGACGTTGTTGTTGTTGTTATTTATTTGACGTTGTTGTTGTTGTTTATTTGTCGTTGTTGTTGTTGTTGTTGTTTTTGTTGTTTATTTGACGTTGTTGTTGTTATTTATTTGACGTTGTTGTTGTAGTTGTTTATTTGACGTTGTTGTTAACATTGTTGTTGTTGGTGTTTATTTGACGTTGTTGTTGTAGTTGTTGTTGTTTATTTGACGTTGTTGTTGTTGTTGACGTTGTTATTGTTGTTGTTTATTTGATGTTGTTATTGTTGTTGTTGACATAGTTGTTGTTGTTTATTTGACGTTGTTCTTGTTGTTGCCGTTGTTGTTTATTTGACGTTGTTATTGTTGTTTATTTGACGTTGTTGTTGTTGTTGACGTTATTGTTGTTGTTGTTTATTGGACGTTGTTGTTGTTGTTGTTTATTTGACATTGTTATTGTTGTTGACGGTGTTGTTGTTGTTGTTGTTGTTGTTTATTTGACATTGTTGTTGTTGTTATTTATTTGACGTTGTTGTTGTTTTTATTGTTTATTTGACGTTGTTGTTGTTGTTGTTGTTGTTTATTTGACGTTGTTATTGTTGTTTATTGGACGTTGTTATTGTTGTTTATTTGACGTTGTTATTGTTGTTTATTGGACGTTGTTATTGTTGTTTATTTGACGTTGTTTTTGTTATTTTACGTTGTTGTTGTTGTTGTTTTATTTGTTGTTGTTGTTGCTGTTGCTTATTTGACTTCGTTGTTATTGTTGCTATTTATTTGACGTTGTTATTGTTGTTGTTTATTTGACGTTGTGGTTGTTGTTGTTTATTTGACGTTATTGTTGTTGTTGTTTATTTGACGTTGTTGTTGTTGTTATATTTGTTTTTGTTGTTATTGTTGTTGCTTATTTGACGTTGTTGTTATTATTGTTGTTTATTTGACGTTGTTGTTGTTGTTATTCATTTGACGTTGTTGTTGTTGTTGTTCATTTGACGTTGTTGTTGTTGTTGTTGTTGTTTATTTCACGTTGTTGTTGTTGTTGTTTTTGTTGTTTATTTGACGTTGTTGTTGTTATTTATTTGACGTTGTTGTTGTTGTTGTTTATTTGACGTTGTTGTTGTTGTTGTTTTTGTTGTTTATTTGACGTTGTTGTTGTTATTTATTTGATGTTGTTGTTGTTGTTTATTTGACGTTGTTGTTAACGTTGTTGTTGTTGGTGTTTATTTGACGTTGTTGTTGTAGTTGTTGTTGTTTATTTGACGTTGTTGTTGTTGTTGACGTTGTTGTTGTTGTTGTTTATTTGATGTTGTTATTGTTGTTGTTGACATAGTTGTTGTTGTTTATTTGACGTTGTTCTTGTTGTTGCCGTTGTTGTTTATTTGACGTTGTTGTTGTTGTTTATTTGACGTTGTTGTTGTTGTTGTTGACGTTATTGTTGTTGTTGTTTATTGGACGTTGTTGTTGTTGTTGTTTATTTGACATTGTTATTGTTGTTGACAGTGTTGTTGTTGTTGTTGTTTATTTGACATTGTTGTTGTTGTTATTTATTTGACGTTGTTGTTGTTGTTAATTTTATTTGACGTTGTTGTTGTTGTTAATTTGACGTTGTTGTTGTTGTTGTTTATTTGACGTGGTTGTTGTTGTTTATTTGACGTTGTTGTTGTTGTTTATTTAACGTTGTTGTTGTTGTTATTTATTTGACGTTGTTGTTGTTGTTATTGTTTATTTGGCGTTGTTGTTGTTTATTTGACGTTGTTTTTGTTATTTGACGTTGTTGTTTTTGTTGTATTAGTTGTTGTTGTTGTTGCTTATTTGATGTTGTTGTTATTGTTGTTATTTATTTGACGTTGTTGTTGTTGTTGTTTATTTGACGTTGTTGTTGTTGTTGTTTATTTGACGTTGTTGTTGTTGTTGTTTATTTGGCGTTGTTGTTGTTGTTGTTGTTGTATTTGTTATTGTTGTTATTGTTGTTGTTTATTTGACGTTGTTGTTGTTGTTATTCATTTGACGTTGTTGTTGTTGTTGTTTATTTGACGTTGTTGTTGTTGTTGTTCTTCATTTGACGTTGTTGATGTCGTTGTTTTTGTTGTTTATTTGACGTTGTTGTTGTTAATTATTTGACGTTGTTGTTGTTGTTTATTTGACGTTGTTGTTGTTGTTGTTGTTGTTTATTTGACGTTGTCGTTGTTGTTGTTTATTTGACGTTGTTGTTGTTATTGTTTATTTGATGTTGTTGTTGTTGTTGACATAGTTCTTGTTGTTTATTTGACGTTGTTGTTGTTGTTGTTGACGTTGTTGTTTATTTGACGTTGTTGTTGTTGTTGTTTATTTGACGTTGTTGTTGTTGTTGTTGTTGACGTTGTTGTTGTTGTTATTTTTGTTGTTGTTATTGTTGGTGTTGTTGTTGTTTATTTGACATTGTTGTTGTTGTTGTTTATTTGACGTTGTTGTTGTTGTTGTTGTTTATTTGACGTTGTTGTTGTTGTTTATTTGACGTTGTTGTTGTTTATTTGACGTTGTTGTTGTTGTCGTTTATTTGACATTGTTGTTGTTGTTGTTGTTGTTGACGTTGCTGTTGTTGTTGTTTATTTGATGTTGTTTTAGTTGTTGTTGTTTATTTGACGTCGTTGTTGTTTTTTATTTGACGTTGTTGTTGTTGACATTGTTGTTGTTGTTGTTGTTTATTTGACGTTGTTGTTGTTGTTGTTTATTTGACGTTGTTGTTGTTGTTGTTGTTGTTGTTTATTTGACGTTGTTGTTGTTGTTGTTTTTGTTGTTTATTTGACGTTGTTGTTGTTATTTATTTGACGTTGTTGTTAACGTTGTTGTTGTTGGTGTTTATTTGACGTTGTTGTTGTTGTTGTTGTTTATTTGACGTTGTTGTTGTTGTTGACGTTGTTATTGTTGTTGTTTATTTGATGTTGTTATTGTTGTTGTTGACATAGTTGTTGTTGTTTATTTGACGTTGTTCTTGTTGTTGCCATTGTTGTTTATTTGACGTTGTTGTTGTTGTTGTTTATTTGACGTTGTTGTTGTTGTTGTTGACGTTGTTGTTGTTGTTGTTTACTGGACGTTGTTGTTGTTGTTGTTTATTTGACATTGTTATTGTTGTTGACGGTGTTGTTGTTGTTGTTGTTTATTTGACATTGTTGTTGTTGTTATTTATTTGACGTTGTTGTTGTTGTTAATTTTATTTGACGTTGTTGTTGTTTTTGTTAATTTGACGTTGTTGTTGTTGTTGTTGTTTATTTGATGTTGTTGTTGTTGTTTATTTGACGTTGTTGTTGTTGTTGTTGTTTATTTAACGTTGTTGTTGTTGTTATTTATTTGACGTTGTTGTTGTTGTTATTGTTTATTTGGCGTTGTTGTTGTTTATTTGACGTTGTTATTGTTTATTTGACGTTGTTTTTGTTATTTGACGTTGTTGTTGTTGTTGTTGTATTAGTTGTTGTTGTTGTTGCTTATTTGACGTTGTTGTTATGGTTGCTATTTATTTGACGTTGTTGTAGTTGTTGTTTATTTGACGTTGTTCTTGTTGTTGTTTATTTGACGTTGTTGTTGTTGTTGTTGTTTAGTTGACGTTGTTGTTGTTGTTGTTGTTGTATTTGTTATTGTTGTTATTGTTGTTGCTTATTTGACTTTGTTGTTATTGTTGTTGTTAATTTGACGTTGTTGTTGTTGTTATTCATTTGACGTTGTTGTTGTTGTTGTTGTTTATTTGACGTCGTTGTTGTTGTTCTTCATTTGACGTTGTTGATGTCGTTGTTTTTGTTGTTTATTTGACGTTGTTGTTGTTTATTTGATGTTGTTTTAGTTGTTGTTGTTTATTTGACGTCGTTGTTGTTTTTTATTTGACGTTGTTGTTGTTGACATTGTTGTTGTTGTTGTTATTTATTTGACGTTGTTGTTGTTGTTTATTTGACGTTGTTGTTGTTGTTGTTGTTGTTTATTTGACGTTGTTGTTGTTGTTGTTTTTGTTGTTTATTTGACGTTGTTGTTGTTATTTATTTGACGTTGTTGTTAACGTTGTTGTTGTTGGTGTTTATTTGACGTTGTTGTTGTTGTTGTTGTTTATTTGACGTTGTTGTTGTTGTTGACGTTGTTATTGTTGTTGTTTATTTGATGTTGTTATTGTTGTTGTTGACATAGTTGTTGTTGTTTATTTGACGTTGTTCTTGTTGTTGCCATTGTTGTTTACTGGACGTTGTTGTTGTTGTTGTTTATTTGACATTGTTATTGTTGTTGACGGTGTTGTTGTTGTTGTTGTTTATTTGACATTGTTGTTGTTGTTATTTATTTGACGTTGTTGTTGTTGTTAATTTTATTTGACGTTGTTGTTGTTGTTGTTAATTTGACGTTGTTGTTGTTGTTGTTGTTGTTGTTTATTTGATGTTGTTGTTGTTGTTTATTTGACGTTGTTGTTGTTGTTGTTTATTTAACGTTGTTGTTGTTGTTATTTATTTGACGTTGTTGTTGTTGTTATTGTTTATTTGGCGTTGTTGTTGTTTATTTGACGTTGTTATTGTTTATTTGACGTTGTTTTTGTTATTTGACGTTGTTGTTGTTGTATTAGTTGTTGTTGTTGTTGCTTATTTGACGTTGTTGTTATTGTTGCTATTTATTTGACGTTGTTGTTGTTGTTGTTTATTTGACGTTGTTCTTGTTGTTGTTTATTTGACGTTGTTCTTGTTGTTGTTTATTTGACGTTGTTGTTGTTGTTGTTGTTTAGTTGACGTTGTTGTTGTTGTTGTTGTATTTGTTATTGTTGTTATTGTTGTTGCTTATTTGACGTTGTTGTTATTGTTGTTGTTAATTTGACGTTGTTGTTGTTGTTATTCATTTGACGTTGTTGTTGTTGTTGTTTATTTGACGTTGTTGTTGTTGTTCTTCATTTGACGTTGTTTGTAACACCCCGTTTTTTTTGATTAAATGTTAATTCGGTTATTTGAAATAAAAATATTCATAATGATAAAATACTATTTTGAGTAATATTATTTTGGTGTGTATTTGGTTTCGTTTGATTTATCGGTATAATTTAGTTTTTATGGAATAAATATTAATTAAATGTAATGTGGTTTTAATAGAATTATATGATATAATTTGAATTAAATAATTGTTGGGGCCAAATTATAATTTTAGAAAGATAGAGGGAGGAAAGTTAGTAGTAGAAGGATAGTTTTATAAAATAGAAAAGGAGAGTTAGTAAGAGTAGTTGGTAAGAAGAGAAAGAAGAAAGAAAAGAAGAGAGAAAGAGGAGAAGAGAAGAAAGGAAGCTAGGTTTGGAGTTGCAACATCTTCATCATCTTGTTTCAAGAAAACCCACACCAAGGTAAGGGGTTTGATTTTCCAATGCTTATAGTTAGGGTTTGATTTGGTATATTTTGATTTGGGATAAAATTGATGTTAGGGTTTTTGAGATTTGTTGAGATAAATTAGGAGAGTTAATTTAGGTGTTAGTGTTGTGGGATTATTGTTATGTTAATATAAATTAAATTAGAAAAACTAAATTATATTAGTTAAGTTTAATTTATAGAATAGCAGTATGTTTTTGAACTCTATGTTGAATGCCTTTTACATATATTTTATATTTCTTGATGGTAACAGTATTGGATACTTATATATATATTGATACATTGTTGATGGTATCAGTATTGGATACTTAGATTGATACATTGTTGATGGTAGTAGCATGATCGTCTGGAAGGTTTGTACAATTGATTCTTGCTGTGTGCTTCCTCTTCTTTGTGAACCGATAGATTATGTGAATTGCTTTTGCTTCAAATTTCAATTAAGATTTTGGTTCTTTTTAAAAGAGATATATTTCATGAAATAAATTTGCAAAAGGGTATTGATATATTCAAATGGGTCTGCTCTTGTAGTCAATGGTACCATATTGTCGTGATAGAGAAATATTAAAGAGTGCAGAAAAATGAAGCTTGAAGTTCACAAGGCATCCTACGAATTGATAGTGTTATTGTGTATTCTATAGGCTAATGCTTGTTCAAAACACATTCAAATTAGAATATATGAATTACAAGTTTTACTTTGTGGGTTTTGGAATGGAACTGTTTTCATGTCATTTCCCAAATTGAAATGGAGTTAACAAAAAATTAAGTAAAGTAGCAGTATGCAAATAAGTTTAGAAATTAGTTAAATTATGTTTTGTTTTTATTTTCTTAAATTTAATATATTAAATATTTATATTAATTAAATACAAATATGACATAAGTTAGCCGATTTAATTTGGAACTCGATTATGTTCCGATTTCCCGATTTCGGCAATTTCGGCGACGGAGCAAGTTACTCCGAATTTAACGAGAATTGACGTGCTAGCATAATCCGACGTGTAGATTAACGTAGTGAAGTTCGTTTTGCGAAATTTCGACTTTTTAAGAATCGACCCGATTTTAGTACGAATGAAATAAGTTGAGTTTAATCCCGAATTTAACCGTTCGAGTTACAATTCTGGTGACTCGATCGCGATGAGAAACATTGAGAGTAATGCTGGTTCAGTGATAATGACTTTATGTTGAAATATACTTTCCGATTTGGAATTGTTGATAGTTGATGGTTTATGTTTTGGTTGAGTAAGTAACTTGTTTGTATACATTTTACTTGACGTTGAGATTGTTAAATTATATATATGCATGCATGTACAATAGTTGATGTTCCATTGGTTGGATTTGATGGTATGTGTATGTTAAGATTATTGTGAATCTTAATTGCATGAATTGGTTATATTGTACATTGCATGGCATGGTTGGTCTTGAAACAGAGACGGTGAAACTGTGGGTTCACATGATTTTATAGACGGTGACCCTATTGTGGGAAAAGACGTAGTGACCTTGATCCGGAAGGGAAATATAGGTGGTGGAACATTGGGTCCACAATATCTAGACGGTGACCCTATTGTGGGAAAAGACGTAGTGACCTTGATCCGGAAGGGAAACATAGGTGGTGGAACCTTGGGTCCACGAGTCGGTACCGCATTCGCATACGTTGAGTCGTGTTGTGAGTCACATGTATATTTGTGCATGTTATGTATGTGTGTTGATGTGTTTGATTATGTGCCAATATTGTTGTTTGAATTATGGTTATGTGCCAAGGATGTGAGTATTCGGATAATCGGTTTACATGGTTAATGTGTTGGAAATGGATTCCTTGAGTAAGGATACTACAGGTGATAAAATGAACATGATCATTATGTATTGCTTTATTTATTGCCATTTCATTTACTTAAAATTACATGTTATATGATTATTGGAATTCTCACCCTTTTGTTGGCCAATGCTTTTGATGGCATTGTGCAGGTACCGAGGATGGTAGCGCGAGGCGCTAGCTAACGGATGCATTGGATTGCAATCTGTTTTATTTTGATTAGAGTCGAGTCGATGCTCTGGTAGTAACACATGGGGGGGATTTATTTAGTGTCGAACTCGATTATTTTGTATTTGGATTATGATGTATATAATCCTTATCCGTGTATATGATGTTTTGTATATGTGAGACTTGATAACATATGCTTATGTGAATTATGAGGGCTTGATGCCTTGAATTATGTTTTGATTCCTCCATAAATGGAGATGATGTGAAATTATGAAACTCCGTTGCGTTTGCACGAGAGAACGAAGTAAATATTTATTGTATGTTTGTTTTGTGTTGAAATGCTTATACTTTCAAACATACCTTGTCCGTTTTTCCTTAAAGACTTTGGAATGTGATGTGTGTTGTGGCATCCCTTCCGTGCAATTTTATTTCTCGGATTTTAATCTTTACCTTTAATTGGGGTATTTAGAAGGGGTGTTACAATAGTGGTATCAGAGCATGTCGGTCTATCGGCCAGGTTGTTTATGTGTTTAATCCCTTTTGGTACGCGACATGTGTGTGAAACACTGTCGGTACTTGATTGTTTCCTTTTCGTTGTCTGCAGAGGTACGTGTGAAATAAGTGGGGGAGGAGTTTCTTCTCTGAAGTTTTGTGCAAGAGGTTGGTTCAGTATACCGCCAATTGTAAGATGTAAGTATTGTCGAGCAGTTGATGCTTCAAGCATGGTTATGTTTAAGTAGCTTGAGGGGTAAGATTGAAGATGCTGTTGTGGTTTGGTAACGATGGTTAATGCCACCTCATGATTGTCGACTGTCTATTGACAAATTGAGGGACTGATCATCCTTAATCTCTTGTTGATAGTAGTCGGGAATTGTGTTGTTTGGGATAGACTTGTCTTGCCAACTTAATAGTGTGTGAAGCAGATGAGTTGGCACAAGGCAGTGCATGGTTACTTGAGTTGTGGGCGAATTTGGATTTTGGTGAGAAATAAGATTTTTGGCAAGCGAGCTTCTTGTTGTGATTCTTCTGAAACCTTTTGTGGAAATGTGAGTGAATTACCGATGTAGTGTGAGGTGAAGTTTTGATGGATTTAGTTTCTGGAACTAGTTGGGATTCGAAGTATCCTTAAGGGATGTTTGTTTCTGAATTAGAGTTGAAGAGTCAACTTGAATATTGGTTTTAGTAGAGTTTGTTTGTTTGAGTGGTTCGCCGTGGAGTGCGCCGATTGTGTTGTTCGAGAAGACCAAAGGTTACCCAAGTTGGTGTGTCGTTGTAGTCAAGGAACGAAGCGGATGTTGAGAACGAGTGTCTGCTTCGGAGGATTGATATTTAAGTGAAGCAGTTATTTGGAATTTATGTGTTTAGTGAGATCGTTTTGAAGTCTGGCTGCCTATGGGTTAGTGTGAGGGTTGAAGATGTTCAGGCAATGCTTTTCAAGATAGTGTATGGTCCGGGCGAGTATAAGCTGATGTCATTAGTGTGACTAATGCGTCAGGTAAGATTTTGGAATGTTCCAACAGTACTCTCATGAGTAGCTGAAGAGTTGTTTCGTGTTCATGGATATTATTTGGTTTACATCAAGTTAAGGGATTGTGGCAAGCATCTGAGTGTTGCGTTATCAGTAATGGAGTTAGATTGGTGCATGTTGAGTCCTCTAAAGAAGGAGTTTTGGAACTGTTGGACGTGAGTGTCTTAAGTAAGCAACTTAGACGGCAATATTTTGGACAGTTCCGCGAAGATTTATTTTGTGTCTTGTCGAAGACTTTAAGGGGCTAATTCATAGTTTAGAAGTTCTTTTGTTTTGGATGGTTAACTTTGTGAGTTTGATGGAAGATATTTTTATGAGTTGGTATTGATCGTGAGTATTTTGACCCGAAATGGTTGAGTCACTAATTGGACTTCGCAATGGGAAGCGAATTTGTTTTAGCCGGTGAAAAGTTTAGCGAATGCCTTGATTTTGGTTTTGTTTTGTACTGAAGAACCTGGTGCGACGTGTTGTGATATTTTGTTTTGGACGTAAGATGTATTTCGACATAGAGTTGGAAAAGTGTATTACTACCTTGGAACGATTTGATTTTTCTTACGGAAAATTATCGGATGCGGGAGTTAGAGTTTGATGCAGTTATGCTCATTGGAACCTTATAGGTACAGATGCTAACGACAAGGAGATTGGAATTGTTGAAGACAATTCAAGTTGAGTATGATCTATAAAGAGACTTCGTCTGTTGTTGAGTTTATTAAGTTGATATTGAGGATAACCCAAGAATATCTTATTTGAGATTTATTATTTTGAAAGAATGTTGCATGTTTGTTTTGAGACGCTTGTTGAGATTAAACTCAGAAGGTTATTAAGGATTCGTTCACTACTACCATATGGATTTCGCCGGATACTAATGGTCGCGGTGGATTATTAGATTACGACTAAAATAAGTCTTGACGGTAAGGAATTTGGTGATGGTTTGGTAACCACAGGTACTTAAAGATGATTGATGTTTTATAGAGGAAGATGTTCTATTTGTGACTGAAGTCGGTCGCGACGGTGTTCATGTTGGATTCCATAGAAATTGATGTTATGGTTCTAAGTCCAAACTATGTTGTAATTTCAGGAGTATGAGACAAAATTGATGAGTAGAGTTCTTGAGAGAGTGTTTTGGTTTGGATTACCACTTTAGAAGATTGAAAGATATGAGAGATGTTTCGAATAAGAAACCAGTGTATTAATCTTGCGATGATGCGGGGATGGTGATTACTTAATTAAACTTTGGGAATTGAATTGTTATAAGGGAAGACTTCGTGGAAGTCAAGTGTATACATCGAAGTTTCGCAAGTGAAATATTTGGACAGTATTTGAAGAGGTCAAACTATGTCGTGTATTTCAGAGGATCAACGGACGTTGATCAATCGAGAATGAAAGAGTGATTCTTCGAGTTGATGAAGCTGATGTTGCGAGGTGTCTTGTTGGGTGTTAGTTGATTGTCGAGTGCATTGTATGGGCTTTGCATCTCGGCATGGTTGTTCTTGTCTAAACGTTATGGCTAGGGAGATGCCCTTGTGTTAGGTGTATTTTGTATGTTGTTTAATTAACGCAAGGATTGAGTGGACGAATGCGTAGGCATGTCCCGATTTGTTCGTTTTGGTCAAAATTTTCGAGGCCGAAAATCTTTTAAGTGGGGGAGAGTTGTAACACCCCGTTTTTTTTTATTAAATGTTAATTCGGTTATTTGAAATAAAAATATTCATAATGATAAAATACTATTTTGAGTAATATTATTTTGGTGTGTATTTGGTTTCGTTTGATTTATCGGTATAATTTAGTTTTTATGGAATAAATATTAATTAAATGTAATATGGTTTTAATAGAATTATATGATATAATTTGAATTAAATAATTGTTGGGGCCAAATTATAATTTTAGAAAGATAGAGGGAGGAAAGTTAGTAGTAGAAGGATAGTTTTATAAAATAGAAAAGGAGAGTTAGTAAGAGTAGTTGGTAAGAAGAGAAAGAAGAAAGAAAAGAAGAGAGAAAGAGGAGAAGAGAAGAAAGGAAGCTAGGTTTGGAGTTGCAACATCTTCATCATCTTGTTTCAAGAAAACCCACACCAAGGTAAGGGGTTTGATTTTCCAATGCTTATAGTTAGGGTTTGATTTGGTATATTTTGATTTGGGATAACATTGATGTTAGGGTTTTTGAGATTTGTTGAGATAAATTAGGAGAGTTAATTTAGGTGTTAGTGTTGTGGGATTATTGTTATGTTAATATAAATTAAATTAGAAAAACTAAATTATATTAGTTAAGTTTAATTTATAGAATAGCAGTATGTTTTTGAACTCTATGTTGAATGCCTTTTACATATATTTTATATTTCTTGATGGTAACAGTATTGGATACTTATATATATATTGATACATTGTTGATGGTATCAGTATTGGATACTTAGATTGATACATTGTTGATGGTAGTAGCATGATCGTCTGGAAGGTTTGTACAATTGATTCTTGCTGTGTGCTTCCTCTTCTTTGTGAACCGATAGATTATGTGAATTGCTTTTGCTTCAAATTTCAATTAAGATTTTGGTTCTTTTTAAAAGAGATATATTTCATGAAATAAATTTGCAAAAGGGTATTGATATATTCAAATGGGTCTGCTCTTGTAGTCAATGGTACCATATTGTCGTGATAGAGAAATATTAAAGAGTGCAGAAAAATGAAGCTTGAAGTTCACAAGGCATCCTACGAATTGATAGTGTTATTGTGTATTCTATAGGCTAATGCTTGTTCAAAACACATTCAAATTAGAATATATGAATTACAAGTTTTACTTTGTGGGTTTTGGAATGGAACTGTTTTCATGTCATTTCCCAAATTGAAATGGAGTTAACAAAAAATTAAGTAAAGTAGCAGTATGCAAATAAGTTTAGAAATTAGTTAAATTATGTTTTGTTTTTATTTTCTTAAATTTAATATATTAAATATTTATATTAATTAAATACAAATATGACATAAGTTAGCCGATTTAATTTGGAACTCGATTATGTTCCGATTTCCCGATTTCGGCAATTTCGGCGACGGAGCAAGTTACTCCGAATTTAACGAGAATTGACGTGCTAGCATAATCCGACGTGTAGATTAACGTAGTGAAGTTCGTTTTGCGAAATTTCGACTTTTTAAGAATCGACCCGATTTTAGTACGAATGAAATAAGTTGAGTTTAATCCCGAATTTAACCATTCGAGTTACATTCCGGTGACTCGATCGCGATGAGAAACATTGAGAGTAATGCTGGTTCAGTGATAATGACTTTATGTTGAAATATACTTTCCGATTTGGAATTGTTGATAGTTGATGGTTTATGTTTTGGTTGAGTAAGTAACTTGTTTGTATACATTTTACTTGACGTTGAGATTGTTAAATTATATATATGCATGCATGTACAATAGTTGATGTTCCATTGGTTGGATTTGATGGTATGTGTATGTTAAGATTATTGTGAATCTTAATTGCATGAATTGGTTATATTGTACATTGCATGGCATGGTTGGTCTTGAAACAGAGACGGTGAAACTGTGGGTTCACATGATTTTATAGACGGTGACCCTATTGTGGGAAAAGACGTAGTGACCTTGATCCGGAAGGGAAATATAGGTGGTGGAACATTGGGTCCACAATATCTAGACGGTGACCCTATTGTGGGAAAAGACGTAGTGACCTTGATCCGGAAGGGAAACATAGGTGGTGGAACCTTGGGTCCACGAGTCGGTACCGCATTCGCATACGTTGAGTCGTGTTGTGAGTCACATGTATATTTGTGCATGTTATGTATGTGTGTTGATGTGTTTGATTATGTGCCAATATTGTTGTTGTTTGAATTATGGTTATGTGCCAAGGATGTGAGTATTCGGATAATCGGTTTACATGGTTAATGTGTTGGAAATGGATTCCTTGAGTAAGGATACTACAGGTGATAAAATGAACATGATCATTATGTATTGCTTTATTTATTGCCATTTCATTTACTTAAAATTACATGTTATATGATTATTGGAATTCTCACCCTTTTGTTGGCCAATGCTTTTGATGGCATTGTGCAGGTACCGAGGATGGTAGCGCGAGGCGCTAGCTAACGGATGCATTGGATTGCAATCTGTTTTATTTTGATTAGAGTCGAGTCGATGCTCTGGTAGTAATACATGGGGGGGATTTATTTAGTGTCAAACTCGATTATTTTGTATTTGGATTATGATGTATATAATCCTTATCCGTGTATATGATGTTTTGTATATGTGAGACTTGATAACATATGCTTATGTGAATTATGATGGCTTGATGCCTTGAATTATGTTTTGATTCCTCCATAAATGGAGATGATGTGAAATTATGAAACTCCGTTGCGTTTGCACGAGAGAACGAAGTAAATATTTATTGTATGTTTGTTTTGTGTTGAAATGCTTATACTTTCAAACATACCTTGTCCGTTTTTCCTTAAAGACTTTGGAATGTGATGTGTGTTGTGGCATCCCTTCCGTGCAATTTTATTTCTCGGATTTTAATCTTTACCTTTAATTGGGGTATTTAGAAGGGGTGTTACATTGTTGATGTCGTTGTTTTTGTTATTTATTTGACGTTGTTGTTGTTATTTATTTGATGTTGTTGTTGTTTATTTGACGTTGTTGTTGTTGTTGTTTATTTGACGTTGTCGTTGGTGTTGTTGTTGTTTATTTGACGTTGTTTTTGTTATTTGACGTTGTTGTTTTTGTTGTATTAGTTGTTGTTGTTGTTGCTTATTTGATGTTGTTGTTATTGTTGCTATTTATTTGACTTTGTTGTTGTTGTTGTTTATTTGACGTTGTTGTTGTTGTTGTTGTTTATTTGACGTTGTTGTTATTGTTGTTTATTTGACGTTGTTGTTGTTGTTGTATTTGTTATTGTTGTTATTGTTGTTGTTTATTTGACGTTGTTGTTATTGTTGTTGTTTATTTGACGTTGTTGTTGTTGTTATTCATTTGACGTTGTTGTTGTTGTTGTTTATTTGACGTTGTTGTTGTTGTTCTTCATTTGACGTTGTTGATGTCGTTGTTTTTGTTGTTTATTTGACGTTGTTGTTGTTATTTATTTGACGTTGTTGTTGTTGTTTATTTGACGTTGTTGTTGTTGTTGTTGTTTATTTGACGTTGTCGTTGTTGTTGTTGTTGTTTATTTGACGTTGTTGTTGTTATTGTTTATTTGATGTTGTTGTTGTTGTTGACATAGTTCTTGTTGTTTATTTGACGTTGTTGTTGTTGTTGTTGTTGACGTTGTTGTTTATTTGACGTTGTTGTTGTTGTTGTTTATTTGACGTTGTTGTTGTTGTTGTTGTTGACGTTGTTGTTGTTGTTATTTTTGTTGTTGTTATTGTTGGTGTTGTTGTTGTTTATTTGACATTGTTGTTGTTGTTGTTTATTTGACGTTGTTGTTGTTGTTTATTTGACGTTGTTGTTGTTGTTTATTTGACGTTGTTGTTGTTGTTTATTTGACGTTGTTGTTGTTGTTGTTTATTTGACATTGTTGTTGTTGTTGTTGTTGACGTTGCTGTTGTTGTTGTTTATTTGATGTTGTTTTAGTTGTTGTTGTTTATTTGACGTTGTTGTTGTTTTTTATTTGACGTTGTTGTTGTTGACATTGTTGTTGTTGTTGTTGTTTATTTGACGTTGTTGTTGTTGTTGTTTATTTGACGTTGTTGTTGTTGTTGTTTATTTGACGTTGTTGTTGTTGTTGTTTTTGTTGTTTATTTGACATTGTTGTTGTTATTTATTTGACGTTGTTGTTAACGTTGTTGTTGTTGGTGTTTATTTGACGTTGTTGTTGTTGTTGTTGTTGTTGTTTATTTGACGTTGTTGTTGTTGTTGACGTTGTTATTGTTGTTGTTTATTTGATGTTGTTATTGTTGTTGTTGACATAGTTGTTGTTGTTTATTTGACGTTGTTCTTATTGTTGCCGTTGTTGTTTATTTGACGTTGTTGTTGTTGTTGTTGTTTATTTGACGTTGTTGTTGTTGTTGACGTTGTTGTTGTTGTTGTTTACTGGACGTTGTGGTTGTTGTTGTTTATTTGACATTGTTATTGTTGTTGACGGTGTTGTTGTTGTTGTTTATTTGACATTGTTGTTGTTGTTATTTATTTGACGTTGTTGTTGTTAATTTTATTTGACGTTGTTGTTGTTGTTGTTAGTTTGACGTTGTTGTTGTTGTTGTTGTTTATTTGATGTTGTTGTTGTTGTTTATTTGACGTTGTTGTTGTTGTTGTTGTTTATTTAACGTTGTTGTTGTTGTTATTTATTTGACGTTGTTGTTGTTGTTATTGTTTATTTGGCGTTGTTGTTGTTTATTTGACGTTGTTATTGTTTATTTGACGTTGTTTTTGTTATTTGACGTTGTTGTTGTTGTTGTTGTTGTTGTATTAGTTGTTGTTGTTGTTGCTTATTTGACGTTGTTGTTATTGTTGCTATTTATTTGACGTTGTTGTTGTTGTTGTTTATTTGACGTTGTTCTTGTTGTTGCTTATTTGACGTTGTTGTTGTTGTTGCTATTTATTTGACGTTGTTGTTGTTGTTGTTTATTTGACGTTGTTCTTGTTGTTGTTTATTTGACGTTGTTGTTGTTGTTGTTGTTGTTTAGTTGACGTTGTTGTTGTTGTTGTTGTTGTTGTATTTGTTATTGTTGTTATTGTTGTTGCTTATTTGACGTTGTTGTTATTGTTGTTGTTTATTTGACGTTGTTGTTGTTGTTATTCATTTGACATTGTTGTTGTTGTTGTTTATTTGACGTCGTTGTTGTTGTTCTTCATTTGACGTTGTTGATGTCGTTGTTTTTGTTGTTTATTTGACGTTGTTGTTGTTATTTATTTGATGTTGTTGTTGTTGTTTATTTGACGTTGTTGTTGTTGTTTATTTGACGTTGTTGTTGTTGTTGTTGTTGTTTATTTGACGTTGTTGTTGTTGTGGTTTTTGTTGTTTATTTGACATTGTTGTTGTTATTTATTTGACGTTGTTGTTAACGTTGTTGTTGTTGGTGTTTATTTGACGTTGTTGTTAACGTTGTTGTTGTTGGTGTTTATTTGACGTTGTTGTTGTTGTTGTTGTTGTTTATTTGACGTTGTTGTTGTTGTTGACGTTGTTATTGTTGTTGTTTATTTGATGTTGTTATTGTTGTTGTTGACATAGTTGTTGTTGTTTATTTGACGTTGTTCTTGTTGTTGCCGTTGTTGTTTATTTGACGTTGTTGTTGTTGTTGTTGTTGTTTATTTGACGTTGTTGTTGTTGTTGTTGACGTTGTTGTTGTTGTTGTTTACTGGACGTTGTGGTTGTTGTTGTTTATTTGACATTGTTATTGTTGTTGACGGTGTTGTTGTTGTTGTTTATTTGACATTGTTGTTGTTGTTATTTATTTGACGTTGTTGTTGTTGTTAATTTTATTTGACGTTGTTGTTGTTGTTGTTAGTTTGACGTTGTTGTTGTTGTTGTTGTTGTTGTTGTTTATTTGATGTTGTTGTTGTTGTTTATTTGACGTTGTTGTTGTTGTTGTTGTTTATTTAACGTTGTTGTTGTTGTTATTTATTTGACGTTGTTGTTGTTGTTATTGTTTATTTGGCGTTGTTGTTGTTTATTTGACGTTGTTATTGTTTATTTGACGTTGTTTTTGTTATTTGACGTTGTTGTTGTTGTTGTTGTTGTATTAGTTGTTGTTGTTGTTGCTTATTTGACGTTGTTGTTATTGTTGCTATTTATTTGACGTTGTTGTTGTTGTTGTTTATTTGACGTTGTTCTTGTTGTTGTTTATTTGACGTTGTTGTTGTTGTTGTTGTTGTTTAGTTGACGTTGTTGTTGTTGTTGTTGTTGTATTTGTTATTGTTGTTATTGTTGTTGCTTATTTGACGTTGTTGTTATTGTTGTTGTTTATTTGACGTTGTTGTTGTTGTTATTCATTTGACATTGTTGTTGTTGTTGTTTATTTGACGTCGTTGTTGTTGTTCTTCATTTGACGTTGTTGATGTCGTTGTTTTTGTTGTTTATTTGACGTTGTTGTTGTTATTTATTTGATGTTGTTGTTGTTGTTTATTTGACGTTGTTGTTGTTGTTGTTTATTTGACGTTGTCGTTGGTGTTGTTGTTGTTTATTTGACGTTGTTGTTGTTATTGTTTATTTGATGTTGTTGTTGTTGTTGACATAGTTCTTGTTGTTTATTTGACGTTATTGTTGTTGTTGTTGACGTTGTTGTTTATTTGACGTTGTTGTTGTTGTTGTTTATATGACGTTGTTGTTGTTGTTATTGACGTTGTTGTTGTTGTTTATTTGACATTGTTGTTGTTGTTGACGGTGATGTTATTGTTGTTGTTTATTTGACATTGTTGTTGTTGTTATTATTTATTTGACGTTGTTGTTGTTGTTTATTTGACGTTGTTGTTGTTGTTTATTTGACGTTGTTGTTGTTGTTTATTTGACGTTGTTGTTGTTATTTGAAGTTGTTGTTGTTGTATTTGTTGTTGTTGTTGTTGTTGTTTATATGACGTTGTTGTTGTTGTTTATTTGACGTTATTGTTGTTGTTTATTTGACATTGTTATTGTTGTTGTTGTTGTTGTTGTTGTTTATTTGACGTTGTTGTTGACGTTGTTGTTGTTGTTGTTGTTTATTTGACGTTGTTTTTGTTATTTGACGTTGTTGTTTTTGTTGTATTAGTTGTTGTTGTTGTTGCTTATTTGATGTTGTTGTTATTGTTGCTATTTATTTGACGTTGTTGTTGTTGTTGTTTATTTGATGTTGTTGTTGTTGTTGTTTATTTGACGTTGTTGTTATTGTTGTTTATTTGACGTTGTTGTTGTTGTTGTATTTGTTATTGTTGTTATTGTTGTTGTTTATTTGACGTTGTTGTTATTGTTGTTGTTTATTTGACGTTGTTGTTGTTGTTATTCATTTGACGTTGTTGTTGGTGTTGTTTATTTGACGTTGTTGTTGTTGTTCTTCATTTGACGTTGTTGATGTCGTTGTTTTTGTTGTTTATTTTACGTTGTTATTGTTATTTATTTGACGTTGTTGTTGTTGTTTATTTGACGTTGTTGTTGTTGTTGTTTATTTGACGTTGTCGTTGTTGTTGTTGTTGTTTATTTGACGTTGTTGTTATTGTTTATTTGATGTTGTTGTTGTTGTTGACATAGTTCTTGTTGTTTATTTGACGTTGTTGTTGTTGTTGTTGTTGACGTTGTTGTTTATTTGACGTTGTTGTTGTTGTTGTTTATTTGACGTTGTTGTTGTTGTTGTTGTTGACGTTGTTGTTGTTGTTATTGTTGGTGTTGTTGTTGTTTATTTGACATTGTTGTTGTTGTTGTTTATTTGACGTTGTTGTTGTTGTTGTTTATTTGACGTTGTTGTTGTTGTTTATTTGACGTTGTTGTTGTTGTTTATTTGACGTTGTTGTTGTTGTTGTTTATTTGACATTGTTGTTGTTGTTGTTGTTGTTGACGTTGCTGTTGTTGTTGTTGTTTATTTGATGTTGTTTTAGTTGTTGTTGTTTATTTGACGTTGTTGTTGTTTTTTATTTGACGTTGTTGTTGTTGACATTGTTGTTGTTGTTGTTGTTTATTTGACGTTGTTGTTGTTGTTGTTGTTTATTTGACGTTGTTGTTGTTGTTGTTGTTTATTTGACGTTATTGTTGTTGTTGTTTTTGTTGTTTATTTGACATTGTTGTTGTTATTTATTTGACGTTGTTGTTAACGTTGTTGTTGTTGGTGTTTATTTGACGTTGTTATTGTTGTTGTTGTTGTTTATTTGACGTTGTTGTTGTTGTTGACGTTGTTATTGTTGTTGTTTATTTGATGTTGTTATTGTTGTTGTTGACATAGTTGTTGTTGTTTATTTGACGTTGTTCTTGTTGTTGCCGTTGTTGTTTATTTGACGTTGTTGTTGTTGTTGTTGTTTATTTGACGTTGTTTTTGTTGTTGTTGACGTTGTTGTTGTTGTTGTTGTTTACTGGACGTTGTTGTTGTTGTTGTTTATTTGACATTGTTATTGTTGTTGACGGTATTGTTGTTGTTGTTTATTTGACATTGTTGTTGTTGTTATTTATTTGACGTTGTTGTTGTTGTTAATTTTATTTGACGTTGTTGTTGTTGTTGTTAATTTGACGTTGTTGTTGTTGTTGTTGTTTATTTGATGTTGTTGTTGTTGTTTATTTGACGTTGTTGTTGTTGTTGTTGTTTATTTAACGTTGTTGTTGTTGTTATTTATTTGACGTTGTTGTTGTTGTTATTGTTTATTTGGCGTTGTTGTTGTTTATTTGACGTTGTTATTGTTTATTTGACGTTGTTTTTGTTATTTGACGTTGTTGTTGTTGTTGTTGTTGTATTAGTTGTTGTTGTTGTTGCTTATTTGACGTTGTTGTTATTGTTGCTATTTATTTGACGTTGTTGTTGTTGTTGTTTATTTGACGTTGTTCTTGTTGTTGCTTATTTGACGTTGTTGTTGTTGTTGCTATTTATTTGACGTTGTTGTTGTTGTTGTTTATTTGACGTTGTTCTTGTTGTTGTTTATTTGACGTTGTTGTTGTTGTTGTTGTTTAGTTGACGTTGTTGTTGTTGTTGTTGTTGTTGTATTTGTTATTGTTGTTACTGTTGTTGCTTATTTGACGTTGTTGTTATTGTTGTTGTTTATTTGACGTTGTTGTTGTTGTTATTCATTTGACATTGTTGTTGTTGTTGTTTATTTGACGTCGTTGTTGTTGTTCTTCATTTGACGTTGTTGATGTCGTTGTTTTTGTTGTTTATTTGACGTTGTTGTTGTTATTTATTTGATGTTGTTGTTGTTGTTTATTTGACGTTGTTGTTGTTGTTGCTTATTTGACGTTGTTGTTGTTGTTGTTGTTGTTTATTTGACGTTGTTGTTGTTGTTGTTTTTGTTGTTTATTTGACATTGTTGTTGTTATTTATTTGACGTTGTTGTTAACGTTGTTGTTGTTTGTGTTTATTTGACGTTGTTGTTGTTGTTGTTGTTTATTTGACGTTGTTGTTGTTGTTGACGTTGTTATTGTTGTTGTTTATTTGATGTTGTTATTGTTGTTGTTGACATAGTTGTTGTTGTTTATTTGACGTTGTTCTTGTTGTTGCCGTTGTTGTTTATTTGACGTTGTTGTTGTTGTTGTTTACTGGACGTTGTGGTTGTTGTTGTTTATTTGACATTGTTATTGTTGTTGACGGTGTTGTTGTTGTTGTTTATTTGACATTGTTGTTGTTGTTATTTATTTGACGTTGTTGTTGTTGTTAATTTTATTTGACGTTGTTGTTGTTGTTGTTAGTTTGACGTTGTTGTTGTTGTTGTTGTTGTTTATTTGATGTTGTTGTTGTTGTTTATTTGACGTTGTTGTTGTTGTTGTTGTTTATTTAACGTTGTTGTTGTTGTTATTTATTTGACGTTGTTGTTGTTGTTATTGTTTATTTGGCGTTGTTGTTGTTTATTTGACGTTGTTATTGTTTAGTTGACGTTGTTTTTGTTATTTGACGTTGTTGTTGTTGTTGTTGTATTAGTTGTTGTTGTTGTTGCTTATTTGACGTTGTTGTTATTGTTGCTATTTATTTGACGTTGTTGTTGTTGTTGTTTATTTGACGTTGTTCTTGTTGTTGTTTATTTGACGTTGTTGTTGTTGTTGTTGTTTAGTTGACGTTGTTGTTGTTGTTGTTGTTGTATTTGTTATTGTTGTTACTGTTGTTGCTTATTTGACGTTGTTGTTATTGTTGTTGTTTATTTGACGTTGTTGTTGTTGTTATTCATTTGACATTGTTGTTGTTGTTGTTTATTTGACGTCGTTGTTGTTGTTCTTCATTTGACGTTGTTGATGTCGTTGTTTTTGTTGTTTATTTGACGTTGTTGTTGTTATTTATTTGATGTTGTTGTTGTTGTTTATTTGACGTTGTTGTTGTTGTTGTTTATTTGACGTTGTCGTTGGTGTTGTTGTTGTTTATTTGACGTTGTTGTTGTTATTGTTTATTTGATGTTGTTGTTGTTGTTGACATAGTTCTTGTTGTTTATTTGACGTTATTGTTGTTGTTGTTGACGTTGTTGTTTATTTGACGTTGTTGTTGTTGTTGTTTATATGACGTTGTTGTTGTTGTTATTGACGTTGTTGTTGTTGTTTATTTGACATTGTTGTTGTTGTTGACGGTGATGTTATTGTTGTTGTTTATTTGACATTGTTGTTGTTGTTATTATTTATTTGACGTTGTTGTTGTTGTTTATTTGACGTTGTTGTTGTTGTTTATTTGATGTTGTTGTTGTTGTTGTTTATTTGACGTTGTTGTTGTTATTTGAAGTTGTTGTTGTTGTATTTGTTGTTGTTGTTGTTGTTGTTTATTTGACGTTGTTGTTGTTGTTTATTTGACGTTATTGTTGTTGTTTATTTGACATTGTTATTGTTGTTGTTGTTGTTGTTGTTGTTTATTTGACGTTGTTGTTGACGTTGTTGTTGTTGTTGTTGTTTATTTGACGTTGTTTTTGTTATTTGACGTTGTTGTTTTTGTTGTATTAGTTGTTGTTGTTGTTGCTTATTTGATGTTGTTGTTATTGTTGCTATTTATTTGACGTTGTTGTTGTTGTTGTTGTTGTTTATTTGACGTTGTTGTTGTTGTTGTTGTTTATTTGATGTTGTTGTTATTGTTGTTTATTTGACGTTGTTGTTGTTGTTGTATTTGTTATTGTTGTTATTGTTGTTGTTTATTTGACGTTGTTGTTATTGTTGTTGTTTATTTGACGTTGTTGTTGTTGTTATTCATTTGACGTTGTTGTTGGTGTTGTTTATTTGACGTTGTTGTTGTTGTTCTTCATTTGACGTTGTTGATGTCGTTGTTTTTGTTGTTTATTTGACGTTGTTGTTGTTATTTATTTGACGTTGTTGTTGTTGTTTATTTGACGTTGTTGTTGTTGTTGTTTATTTGACGTTGTCGTTGTTGTTGTTGTTTATTTGACGTTGTTGTTGTTATTGTTTATTTGATGTTATTGTTGTTGTTGACATAGTTCTTGTTGTTTATTTGACGTTGTTGTTGTTGTTGTTGTTGACGTTGTTGTTTATTTGACGTTGTTGTTGTTGTTGTTTATTTGACGTTGTTGTTGTTGTTGTTGTTGACGTTGTTGTTGTTGTTATTTTTGTTGTTGTTATTGTTGGTGTTGTTGTTGTTTATTTGACATTGTTGTTGTTGTTGTTTATTTGACGTTGTTGTTGTTGTTGTTTATTTGACGTTGTTGTTGTTGTTTATTTGACGTTGTTGTTGTTGTTTATTTGACGTTGTTGTTGTTGTTGTTTATTTGACATTGTTGTTGTTGTTGTTGTTGACGTTGCTGTTGTTGTTGTTGTTTATTTGATGTTGTTTTAGTTGTTGTTGTTTATTTGACGTTGTTGTTGTTTTTTATTTGACGTTGTTGTTGTTGACATTGTTGTTGTTGTTGTTGTTTATTTGACGTTGTTGTTGTTGTTGTTTATTTGACGTTGTTGTTGTTGTTGTTGTTTATTTGACGTTGTTGTTGTTGTTGTTTTTGTTGTTTATTTGACATTGTTGTTGTTATTTATTTGACGTTGTTGTTAACGTTGTTGTTGTTGGTGTTTATTTGACGTTGTTATTGTTGTTGTTGTTGTTTATTTGACGTTGTTGTTGTTGTTGACGTTGTTATTGTTGTTGTTTATTTGATGTTGTTATTGTTGTTGTTGACATAGTTGTTGTTGTTTATTTGACGTTGTTCTTGTTGTTGCCGTTGTTGTTTATTTGACGTTGTTGTTGTTGTTGTTGTTTATTTGACGTTGTTGTTGTTGTTGTTGACGTTGTTGTTGTTGTTGTTTACTGGACGTTGTTGTTGTTGTTGTTTATTTGACATTGTTATTGTTGTTGACGGTGTTGTTGTTGTTATTTATTTGACATTGTTGTTGTTGTTATTTATTTGACGTTGTTGTTGTTGTTAATTTTATTTGACGTTGTTGTTGTTGTTGTTAATTTGACGTTGTTGTTGTTGTTGTTGTTGTTTATTTGATGTTGTTGTTGTTGTTTATTTGACGTTGTTGTTGTTGTTGTTGTTTATTTAACGTTGTTGTTGTTGTTATTTATTTAACGTTGTTGTTGTTGTTATTGTTTATTTGGCGTTGTTGTTGTTTATTTGACGTTGTTATTGTTTATTTGACGTTGTTTTTGTTATTTGACGTTGTTGTTGTTGTTGTTGTATTAGTTGTTGTTGTTGTTGCTTATTTGACGTTGTTGTTATTGTTGCTATTTATTTGACGTTGTTGTTGTTGTTGTTTATTTGACGTTGTTCTTGTTGTTGTTTATTTGACGTTGTTGTTGTTGTTGTTGTTTAGTTGACGTTGTTGTTGTTGTTGTTGTTGTTGTATTTGTTATTGTTGTTATTGTTGTTGCTTATTTGACGTTGTTGTTATTGTTGTTGTTTATTTGACGTTGTTGTTGTTGTTATTCATTTGACATTGTTGTTGTTGTTGTTTATTTGACGTCGTTGTTGTTGTTCTTCATTTGACGTTGTTGATGTCGTTGTTTTTGTTGTTTATTTGACGTTGTTGTTGTTATTTATTTGATGTTGTTGTTGTTGTTTATTTGACGTTGTTGTTGTTGTTGTTGTTTATTTGACGTTGTCGTTGGTGTTGTTGTTGTTTATTTGACGTTGTTGTTGTTATTGGTTATTTGATGTTGTTGTTGTTGTTGACATAGTTCTTGTTGTTTATTTGACGTTATTGTTGTTGTTGTTGACGTTGTTGTTTATTTGACATTGTTGTTGTTGTTTATTTGACGTTGTTGTTGTTGTTATTGACGTTGTTGTTGTTGTTATTGACGTTGTTGTTGTTGTTTATTTAACATTGTTGTTGTTGTTGACGGTGATGTTATTGTTGTTGTTTATTTGACATTGTTGTTGTTGTTATTATTTATTTGACGTTGTTGTTGTTGTTTATTTGACGTTGTTGTTGTTGTTTATTTGACGTTGTTGTTGTTGTTTATTTGACGTTGTTGTTGTTATTTGAAGTTGTTGTTGTTGTATTTGTTGTTGTTGTTGTTGTTTATTTGACGTTGTTGTTGTTGTTTATTTGACGTTATTGTTGTTGTTTATTTGACATTGTTATTGTTGTTGTTGTTGTTGTTGTTTATTTGACGTTGTTGTTGTTGTTGTTGTTTATTTGACGTTGTTGTTGTTGTTGTTTATTTGACGTTGTTGTTGTTGTTGTTGTTTATTTGACGTTGTTAATGTTGTTGACATAGTTGTTGTTGTTTTTGTTATTTATTTGACGTTGTTATTGTTGTTGTTGTTTTTGTTGTTGTTATTGTTGGTGTTGTTGTTGTTTATTTGACGTTGTTGTTGTTGTTGTTGTTTATTTGACGTTGTTGTTGTTTATTTGACGTTGTTGTTGTTGTTGTTGTATTTGTTATTGTTGTTATTGTTGTTGCTTATTTGAAGTTGTTGTTATTGTTGTTGTTTATTTGACGTTGTTGTTGTTGTTATTCATTTGACGTTGTTATTGTTGTTTATTTGACGTTGTTGTTGTTGTTCTTCATTTGACGTTGTTGTTGTCGTTGGTTTTGTTGTTTATTTGACGTTGTTGTTGTTATTTATTTGACGTTGTTGTTGTTGTTGTTTATTTGACGTTGTTGTTGTTGTTTATTTGACGTTGTCGTTGTTGTTGTTGTTTATTTGACCTTGATGTTGTTATTGTTTATTTGATGTTGTTGTTGTTGTTGTTGACATAGTTGTTGTTGTTTATTTGACGTTGTTGTTGTTGTTGTTGTTATTGTTGTTGTTGTTGTTGTTGTTGTTAATTTGATGTTGTTGTTGTTGTTTATTTGACGTTGTTGTTGTTGTTTATTTGACGTTGTTGTTGTTGTTATTTATTTGACGTTGTTGTTGTTGTTGTTTATTTGACGTTGTTGTTTATTTGACATTGTTGTTTATTTAACGTTGTTGTTGTTGTTTATTTGACGATGTTGTTGTTATTTGAAGTTGTGTTTGTTGTTGTATTTGTTGTTGTTGTTTATTTGACGTTGTCGTTGTTGTTTATTTGACGTTATTGTTGTTGTTTATTTGACGTTGTTATTGTTGTTGTTGTTGTTTATTTGACGTTGTTGTTGTTGTTTATTTGACATTGTTGTTGTTGTTGTTGTTGTCTATTAGACGTTGTTAATGTTATTGACATTGTTGTTGTTGTTTTTGTTGTTTATTTGACGATGTTGTTGTTGTTGTTGTTGTTATTTTTGTCGTTTTTATTGTTGGTGTTGTTGTTGTTTATTTGACGTTGTTGTTGTTGTTTATTTGACGTTGTTGTTGTTGTTTATTTGACGTTGTTGTTGTTGTTGTTTATTTGACGTTGTTGTTGTTGTTGTTTATTTGACATTGCTGTTGTTGTTGTTGTTGACGTTGTTGTTGTAGTTGTTTATTTGACGTTGTTGTTGTTGTTGTTGTTGTTGTTTATTTGATGTTGTTTTAGTTGTTGTTGTTTATTTGACGTTGTTGTTGTTTTTTATTTGACGTTGTTGTTGTTGAAATTGTTGTTGTTGTTGTTTATTTGACGTTGTTGTTGTTGTTTTTTATTTGACGTTGTTGTTGACATTGTTGTTGTTGTTGTTTATTTGACGTTGTTGTTGTTGTTGTTTATTTGACATTTTTGTTGTTGTTGATGTTGTTGTTGTTGTTGTTTTTTATTTGACGTTGTTGTTATTGTTGTTTATTTGACGTTGCTGTTGTTGTTATTGTTGTTGTTGTTGTTAATTTGACGTTGTTGTTGTTGTTGTTTATTTGACGTTGTTGTTGTTGTTGTTTATTTGACGTTGTTGTTGTTGTTGTTGTTGTTTATTTGATGTTGTTGTTGTTGTTATTTATTTGACGTTGTTGTTGTTGTTATTGTTTATTTGACGTTGTTGTTGTTGTTGTGGTTGTTGTTTATTTGACATTGTTATTGTTGTTTATTTGACGTTGTTTTTGTTATTTTACGTTATTGTTGTTGTTGTATTTGTTGTTGTTGTTGTTGTTGCTTATTTGACGGTTTTGTTATTGTTGCTATTTTTTTGACGTTGTTATTGTTGTTGTTTATTTGACGTTGTTGTTGTTGTTGTTGTTTATTTGACGTTATTGTTGTTGTTGTTGTTGTTGTTGTTAATTTGACGTTGTTGTTGTTGTTGTTTATTTGACGTTGTTGTTGTTGTTGTTGTTTATTTGACGTTGTTGTTGTTGTTGTTGTTTATTTGATGTTGTTGTTGTTGTTATTTATTTGACGTTGTTGTTGTTGTTATTGTTTATTTGACGTTGTTGTTGTTGTTGTGGTTGTTGTTTATTTGACATTGTTATTGTTGTTTATTTGACGTTGTTTTTGTTATTTTACGTTATTGTTGTTGTTGTATTTGTTGTTGTTGTTGTTGTTGCTTATTTGACGTTGTTGTTATTGTTGCTATTTTTTTGACGTTGTTATTGTTGTTGTTTATTTGACGTTGTTGTTGTTGTTGTTGTTTATTTGACGTTATTGTTGTTGTTGTTGTTATATTTGTTATTGTTGTTATTGTTGTTGCTTATTTGACGTTGTTGTTATTGTTGTTGTTTATTTGACGTTGTTGTCGTTATTCATTTGACGTTGTTGTTGTTGTTGTTTATTTGACGTTGTTGTTGTTGTTGTTGTTCTTTATTTGACGTTGTTGTTGTTGTTGTTTATTTGACATTGTTGTTGACGTTGTTGTTGTTGTTGTTTATTTGACGTTGTTGTTGTTGTTGTTTATTAGATGTTGTTAATGTTGTTGACATTGTTGTTGTTGTTTTTGTTGTTTATTTGACGTTGTTGTTGTTGTTGTTATTTTTGTTGATGTTATTGTTGGTGTTGTTGTTGTTTATTTGACGTTGTTGTTGTTGTTTATTTGACGTTGTTGTTGTTGTTGTTTATTTGACGTTGTTGTTGTTGTCTATTTGACGTTGTTGTTGTTGTTTATTTGACGTTGTTGTTGTTGTTGTTGTTTATTTGACATTGTTGTTGTTGTTGTTGTTGATGTTGCTGTTGTTGTTGTTTATTTGATGTTGTTTTAGTTGTTGTTGTTTATTTGACGTTGTTGTTGTTTTTTATTTGACGTTGTTGTTGTTGACATTGTTGTTGTTGTTGTTTATTTGACGTTGTTGTTGTTGTTTTTTATTTAACGTTGTTGTTGTTGACATTGTTGTTGTTGTTGTTGTTTATTTGACGTTGTTGTTGTTGTTTATTTGACGTAGTTGCTGTTGTTGTTGTTGTTTATTTGACATTTTTGTTGTTGTTGATGTTGTTGTTGTTGTTGTTGTTTTTTATTTGACGTTGTTGTTGTTGTTGTTTTTTATTTGACGTTGTTGTTGTTGTTGTTTATTTGACGTTGTTGTTTTTATTGTTGTTTGTGTTGTTAATTTGACGTTGTTGTTGTTGTTGTTGTTGTTGTTTATTTGACGTTGTTGTTGTTGTTATTGTTTATTTGACATTGTTGTTGTTGTTGTTTATTTGATGTTGTTGTTGTTGTTATTTATTTGACGTTGTTGTTGTTGATATTGTTTATTTGACGTTGTTGTTGTTGTTGTTGTTTATTTGTCGTTGTTATTGTTGTTTATTGGACGTTGTTATTGTTGTTTATTTGACGTTGTTTTTGTTATTTTACGTTGTTGTTGTTGTTGTTGTATTTGTTGTTGTTGTTGTTGCTGTTGCTTATTTGACTTCGTTGTTATTGTTGCTATTTATTTGACGTTGTTATTGTTGTTGTTTATTTGACGTTGTTGTTGTTGTTGTTGTTGTTTATTTGACGTTATTGTTGTTGTTGCTTATTTGACGTTGTTGTTGTTGTTGTTATATTTGTTATTGTTGTTATTGTTGTTGCTTATTTGACATTGTTGTTATTGTTGTTGTTTATTTGACGTTGTTGTTGTTGTTATTCATTTGACGTTGTTGTTGTTGTTGTTTATTTGACGTTGTTGTTGTTGTTGTTGTTTATTTGACGTTGTTGTTGTTGTTGTTTTTGTTGTTTATTTGACGTTGTTGTTGTTATTTATTTGACGTTGTTGTTGTTGTTGTTGTTTATTTGACGTTGTTGTTAACGTTGTTGTTGTTGGTGTTTATTTGACGTTGTTGTTGTAGTTGTTGTTATTTATTTGACGTTGTTGTTGTTGTTTATTTGACGTTGTTGTTATTGTTGTTGTTGACATAGTTGTTGTTGTTTATTTGACGTTGTTCTTGTTGTTGCCGTTGTTGTTTATTTGACGTTGTTGTTGTTGTTTATTTGACGTTGTTGTTGTTGTTGTTGACGTTGTTGTTGTTGTTGTTTACTGGACGTTGTTGTTGTTGTTGTTTATTTGACGTTGTTATTGTTGTTGACGGTGTTGTTGTTGTTGTTGTTTATTTGACATTGTTGTTGTTGTTATTTATTTGACGTTGTTGTTGTTGTTAATTTTATTTGACGTTGTTGTTGTTGTTGTTGTTAATTTGACGTTGTTGTTGTTGTTGTTTATTTGACGTTGTTGTTGTTGTTTATTTGACGTTGTTGTTGTTGTTGTTTATTTAACGTTGTTGTTGTTGTGTTTTATTTGACGTTGTTGTTGTTGTTATTGTTTATTTGGCGTTGTTGTTGTTTATTTGACGTTGTTTTTGTTATTTGACGTTGTTGTTGTTGTTGTATTAGTTGTTGTTGTTATTGCTTATTTGACGTTGTTGTTATTGTTGCTATTTATTTGACGTTGTTGTTGTTGTTTATTTGACGTTGTTGTTGTTGTTGTTTATTTGACGTTGTTGTTGTTGTTGTTTATTTGACGTTGTTGTTGTTGTTGTATTTGTTATTGTTGTTATTGTTGTTGCTTATTTGACGTTGTTGTTATTGTTGTTGTTTATTTGACGTTGTTGTTGTTGTTATTCATTTGACGTTGTTGTTGTTGTTGTTGTTGTTTATTTGACATTGTTGTTGTTGTTCTTCATTTGACGTTGTTGATGTCGTTGTTTTTGTTGTTTATTTGACGTTGTTGTTGTTATTTATTTGACGTTGTTGTTGTTGTTTATTTGACGTTGTTGTTGTTGTTGTTTATTTGACGTTGTCGTTGTTGTTGTTGTTGTTTATTTGACGTTGTTGTTGTTCTTGTTTATTTGATGTTGTTGTTGTTGTTGACATAGTTCTTGTTGTTTATTTGACGTTGTTGTTGTTGTTGACGTTGTTGTTTATTTGATGTTGTTGTTGTTGTTGTTTATTTGACGTTGTTGTTGTTGTTGTTGACGTTGTTGTTGTTGTTATTTTTGTTGTTGTTATTGTTGGTGTTGTTTTTGTTTATTTGACATTGTTGTTGTTGTTGTTTATTTGACGTTGTGTTATTGTTGTTGTTTATTTGACGTTGTTGTTGTTGTTTATTTGACGTTGATGTTGTTGTTTATTTGACGTTGTTGTTGTTGTTGTTGTTTATTTGACGTTGTTGTTGTTCTTGTTTATTTGATGTTGTTGTTGTTGTTGACATAGTTCTTGTTGTTTATTTGACGTTGTTGTTGTTGTTGTTGACGTTGTTGTTTATTTGATGTTGTTGTTGTTGTTGTTTATTTGACGTTGTTGTTGTTGTTGTTGACGTTGTTGTTGTTGTTATTTTTGTTGTTGTTATTGTTGGTGTTGTTGTTGTTTATTTGACATTGTTGTTGTTGTTGTTTATTTGACGTTGTGTTATTGTTGTTGTTTATTTGACGTTGTTGTTGTTGTTTATTTGACGTTGATGTTGTTGTTTATTTGACGTTGTTGTTGTTGTTGTTGTTTATTTGACGTTGTTGTTGTTGTGGTTGTTTATTTGACGTTGTTGTTATTGTTTATTTGACGTTGTTGTTGTTGTTGTTTATTTAACGTTGTTGTTGTTGTTATTTATTTGACGTTGTTGTTGTTGTTAATGTTTATTTGGCGTTGTTGTTGTTTATTTGACGTTGTTATTGTTTATTTGACGTTGTTTTTATTATTTGACGTTGTTGTTGTTGTTGTATTAGTTGTTGTTGTTGTTGCTTATTTGACGTTGTTGTTATTGTTGCTATTTATTTGACGTTGTTGTTGTTGTTTATTTGACGTTCTTGTTGTTGTTGTTTATTTGACGTTGTTGTTGTTGTTGTTTATTTGACGTTGTTGTTGTTGTTGTTGTATTTGTTATTGTTGTTATTGTTGTTGCTTATTTGACGTTGTTGTTATTGTTGTTGTTTATTTGACGTTGTTGTTGTTGTTATTCATTTGACGTTGTTGTTGTTGTTGTTTATTTGACGTTGTTGTTGTTGTTCTTCATTTGACGTTGTTGATGTCGTTGTTTTTGTTGTTTATTTGACGTTGTTGTTGTTATTTATTTGATGTTGTTGTTGTTTATTTGACGTTGTTGTTGTTGTTGTTTATTTGACGTTGTCGTTGTTGTTGTTGTTGTTTATTTGACGTTGTTGTTGTTATTGTTTATTTGATGTTGTTGTTGTTGTTGACATAGTTCTTGTTGTTTATTTGACGTTGTTGTTGTTGTTGTTGTTGACGTTGTTGTTTATTTGACGTTGTTGTTGTGGTTTATTTGACGTTGTTGTTGTTGTTGTTGACGTTGTTGTTGTTGTTGTTTATTGGACGTTGTTGTTGTTGTTGTTTATTTGACATTGTTGTTGTTGTTGACGGTGATGTTATTATTGTTGTTTATTTGACATTGTTGTTGTTGTTATTATTTATTTAACGTTGTTGTTGTTGTTTATTTGACGTTGTTGTTGTTGTTGTTTATTTGACGTTGTTGTTTATTTGACGTTGTTGTTGTTGTTGTTTATTTGACGTTGTTGTTGTTATTTGAAGTTGTTGTTGTTGTTGTATTTGTTGTTGTTGTTGTTGTTGTTTATTTGACGTTGTTGTTGTTGTTGTTGTTTATTTGACGTTATTGTTGTTGTTTATTTGACATTGTTATTGTTGTTGTTGTTGTTGTTGTTGTTTATTTGACGTTGTTGTTGACGTTGTTGTTGTTGTTGTTTATTTGACGTTGTTGTTGTTGTTGTTGTTTATTTGACGTTGTTAATGTTGTTGACATAGTTGTTGTTGTTTTTGTTGTTTATTTGACGTTGTTATTGTTGTTGTTGTTTTTGTTGTTGTTATTGTTGGTGTTGTTGTTGTTTATTTGACGTTGTTGTTGTTGTTGTTTATTTGACGTTGTTGTTGTTGTTGTTTATTTGACGTTGTTGTTGTTGTTGTCTATTTGACGTTGTTGTTGTTGTTTATTTGACGTTGTTGTTGTTGTTGTTTATTTGACATTGTTGTTGTTGTTGTTTTGACGTTGTTGTTGTAGTTGTTTATTTGACGTTGTTGTTGTTGTTGTTGTTGTTGTTGTTTATTTGATGTTGTTTTAGTTGTTGTTGTTTATTTGATGTTGTTCTTGTTTTTTATTTGACGTTGTTGTTGTTGACATTGTTGTTGTTGTTGTTGTTGTTTATTTGACGTTCTTGTTGTTGTTTTTTATTTGACGTTGTTGTTGTTGAAATTGTTGTTGTTGTTGTTGTTTATTTGACGTAGTTGTTGTTATTGACGTTGTTGTTGTTGTTGTTGCTGTTGTTTATTTGACATTTTTGTTGTTGTTGATGTTGTTGTTGTTGTTGTTGTTTTGTATTTGACGTTGTTGTTGTTGTTTATTTGACGTTGTTGTTGTTGTTATTGTTGTTGTTGTTGTTAATTTGACGTTGTTGTTTATTTGACGTTGTTGTTGTTGTTGTTTATTTGACGTTGTTGTTGTTGTTTATTTGATGTTGTTGTTGTTGTTATTTATTTGACGTTGTTGTTGTTGTTATTGTTTATTTGACGTTGTTGTTATTGTTGACGTTGTTGTTGTTATTGTTTATTTGATGTTGTTGTTGTTGTTGACATAGTTGTTGTTGTTGTTGACGTTGTTGTTTATTTGACGTTGTTGTTGTTGTTTATTTGACGTTGTTGTTGTTGTTGTTGACGTTGTTGTTGTTGTTGTTGTTTATTGGACGTTGTTGTTGTTGTTGTTTATTTGACATTGTTGTTGTTGTTGACGGTGTTGTTATTGTTGTTGTTTATTTGACATTGTTGTTGTTGTTATTATTTATTTGACGTTGTTGTTGTTGTTGTTTATTTGACGTTGTTGTTGTTGTTGTTTATTTGACGTTGTTGTTTATTTGACATTGTTGTTGTTATTTGAAGTTGTTGTTGTTGTTATATTTATTGTTGTTGTTGTTGTTGTTGTTGTTTATTTGACGTTGTTGTTGTTGTTTATTTGATGTTATTGTTGTTGTTTATTTGACATTATTATTGTTGTTGTTGTTGTTGTTGTTTATTTGACGTTGTTGTTGACGTTATTGTTGTTGTTTATTTGACGTTGTTGTTGTTGTTGTTATTGTTTATTTGACGTTGTTAATGTTGTTGACATAGTTGTTGTTGTTTTTGTTGTTTATTTGATGTTGTTATTGTTGTTGTTGTTTTTCTTGTTGTTATTGTTGGTGTTGTTGTTGTTTATTTGACGTTGTTGTTGTTGTTGTTGTTTATTTGACGTTGTTGTTGTTGTTTTTTATTTGACGTTGTAATTGTTGTTATTTATTTGACGTTGTTGTTGTTGTTGTTGTTGTTTATTTGACGTTGTTGTTGTTGTTGTTTATTTGACGTTGTTGTTGTTGTTGTTTATTTGACATTGTTGTTGTTGTTGTTGACGTTGTTGTTGTAGTTGTTTATTTGACGTTGTTGTTGTTGACATTGTTGTTGTTGTTGTTTATTTGACGTTCTTGTTGTTGTTTTTTATTTGACGTTGTTGTTGTTGACATTGTTGTTGTTGTTGTTTATTTGACGTAGTTGTTGTTATTGACGTTGTTGTTGTTGTTGTTGTTGTTTATTTGACGTTTTTGTTGTTGTTGTTGTTGTTTTTTATTTGACGTTGTTGTTGTTGTTGTTGTTGTTTATTTCACGTTGTTGTTGTTGTTATTGTTGTTGTTGTTATTAATTTGACGTTGTTGTTGTTGTTTATTTGACCCTGTTGTTGTTGTTGTTTATTTGACGTTATTGTTGTTGTTATTTATTTGACATTGTTGTTATTGTTGTTTATTTGACGTTGTTGTTTATTTGACATTGTTGTTTATTTGACGTTGTTGTTGTTGTTTATTTGACGTTGTTGTTGTTATTTGAAGTTGTTGTTGTTATTTGAAGTTGTTGTTGTTGTATTTGTTGTTGTTGTTGTTGTTTATTTGACGTTGTTGTTGTTGTTGTTTATTTGACGTTGTTGTTATTGTTGTTTATTTGACGTTGTTATTGTTGTTGTTGTTGTTGTTTATTTGACGTTGTTATTGTTGTTGACGTTGTTGTTGTTGTTTATTTGACGTTATTGTTGTTGTTGTTGTTTATTAGACGTTGTTAATGTTGTTGACATTGTTATTGTTGTTTTTGTTGTTGTTGTTGTTGTTGTTGTTTATTTAATGTTGTTGTTGTTGTTGTTGTTTATTTGACATTGTTGTTGTTGTTGTTGTTTATTTGACGTTGTTGTTGTGGTTGTTTATTTGACGTTGTTGTTGATGTTGTTTATTTGACGTTGTTGTTGTTGTTTATTTGACGTTGTTGTTGTTGTTTATTTGATGTTGTTGTTGTTGTTGTTTATTTGACATTGTTGTTGTTGTTGTTGTTGACGTTGTTGTTGTTGTTGTTGTTTATTTGATGTTGTTTTAGTTGTTGTTGTTTATTTGACGTTGTTGTTGTTTTTTATTTGACGTTGTTGTTGTTGACATTGTTGTTGTTGTTGTTTATTTGACGTTGTTGTTGTTTTTTATTTGACGTTGTTGTTGTTGACATTGTTGTTGTTGTTGTTTATTTGACGTTGTTGTTGTTGTTGTTTATTTGACGTAGTTGTTGTTGTTGTTTATTTGATGTAGTTGTTGTTGTTGTTGTTGTTTATTTGACATTTTTGTTGTTGTTGATGTTGTTGTTGTTGTTTTTTATTTGACGTTGTTGTTGTTGTTTATTTGACATTTTTGTTGTTGTAGATGTTGTTGTTGTTGTTGTTTTTTATTTGACGTTGTTGTTGTTGTTGTTTTTTATTTGACGTTGTTGTTGTTGTTGTTGTTGTTGTTGTTTATTTGACGTTGTTGTTGTTGTTATTGTTTATTTGACATTGTTGTTGTTGTTGTTTATTTGATGTTGTTGTTGTTGTTATTTATTTGACGTTGTTGTTGTTGTTATTGTTTATTTGACGTTGTTGTTGTTGTTGTTGTTTATTTGACGTTGTTATTGTTGTTTATTGGACGTTGTTATTGTTGTTTATTTGACGTTGTTTTTGTTATTTTACGTTGTTGTTGTTGTTGTATTTGTTGTTGTTGTTGCTGTTGCTTATTTGACTTCGTTGTTATTGTTGCTATTTATTTGACGTTGTTATTGTTGTTGTTTATTTGACGTTGTTGTTGTTGTTGTTGTTTATTTGACGTTATTGTTGTTGTTGTTTATTTGACGTTGTTGTTGTTGTTATATTTGTTTTTGTTGTTATTGTTGTTGCTTATTTGACGTTGTTGTTATTATTGTTGTTTATTTGACGTTGTTGTTGTTGTTGTTATTCATTTGACGTTGTTGTTGTTGTTATTTATTTGACGTTGTTGTTGTTGTTGTTTATTTGACGTTGTTGTTGTTGTTGTTGTTTTTGTTGTTTATTTGACGTTGTTGTTGTTATTTATTTGACGTTGTTGTTGTTGTTGTTTATTTGACGTTGTTGTTAACATTGTTGTTGTTGGTGTTTATTTGACGTTGTTGTTGTAGTTGTTGTTGTTTATTTGACGTTGTTGTTGTTTATTTGACGTTGTTGTTGTTGTTGACGTTGTTATTGTTGTTGTTTATTTGATGTTGTTATTGTTGTTGTTGACATAGTTGTTGTTGTTTATTTGACGTTGTTCTTGTTGTTGCCGTTGTTGTTTATTTGACGTTGTTATTGTTGTTTATTTGACGTTGTTGTTGTTGTTGTTGACGTTATTGTTGTTGTTGTTTATTGGACGTTGTTGTTGTTGTTGTTTATTTGACATTGTTATTGTTGTTGACGGTGTTGTTGTTGTTGTTGTTGTTTATTTGACATTGTTGTTGTTGTTATTTATTTGACGTTGTTGTTGTTTTTATTGTTTATTTGACGTTGTTGTTGTTGTTGTTGTTTATTTGACGTTGTTATTGTTGTTTATTGGACGTTGTTATTGTTGTTTATTTGACGTTGGTTTTGTTATTTTACGTTGTTGTTGTTGTTGTTTTATTTGTTGTTGTTGTTGCTGTTGCTTATTTGACTTCGTTGTTATTGTTGCTATTTATTTGACGTTGTTATTGTTGTTGTTTATTTGACGCTGTGGTTTTTGTTGTTTATTTGACGTTATTGTTGTTGTTGTTTATTTGACGTTGTTTTTGTTGTTATATTTGTTTTTGTTGTTATTGTTGTTGCTTATTTGACGTTGTTGTTATTATTGTTGTTTATTTGACGTTGTTGTTGTTGTTATTCATTTGACGTAGTTGTTGTTGTTGTTTATTTGACGTTGTTGTTGTTGTTGTTGTTGTTTATTTGACGTTGTTGTTGTTGTTGTTTTTGTTGTTTATTTGACGTTGTTGTTGTTATTTATTTGACGTTGTTGTTGTTGTTTATTTGACGTTGTTGTTGTTGTTGTTTTTGTTGTTTATTTGACGTTGTTGTTGTTATTTATTTGACGTTGTTGTTGTTGTTGTTTATTCGACGTTGTTGTTAACGTTGTTGTTGTTGGTGTTTATTTGACGTTGTTGTTGTTGTTGTTGTTGTTTATTTGACGTTGTTGTTGTTGTTGACGTTGTTATTGTTGTTGTTTATTTGATGTTGTTATTGTTGTTGTTGACATAGTTGTTGTTGTTTATTTGACGTTGTTCTTGTTGTTGCCGTTGTTGTTTATTTGACGTTGTTGTTGTTGTTTATTTGACGATGTTGTTGTTGTTGTTGACGTTATTGTTGTTGTTGTTTACTGGACGTTGTTGTTGTTGTTGTTTATTTGACATTGTTATTGTTGTTGACGGTGTTGTTGTTGTTGTTGTTTATTTGACATTGTTGTTGTTGTTATTTATTTGACGTTGTTGTTGTTGTTAATTTTATTTGACGTTGTTGTTGTTGTTGTTGTTAATTTGACGTTGTTGTTGTTGTTGTTGTTTATTTGATGTTGTTGTTGTTGTTTATTTGACGTTGTTGTTGTTGTTGTTTATTTAACGTTGTTGTTGGTGTTATTTATTTGACGTTGTTGTTGTTGTTATTGTTTATTTGGCGTTGTTGTTGTTTATTTGACGTTGTTTTTGTTATTTGACGTTGTTGTTTTTGTTGTATTAGTTGTTGTTGTTGTTGCTTATTTGATGTTGTTGTTATTGTTGCTATTTATTTGACGTTGTTGTTGTTGTTGTTTATTTGACGTTGTTGTTGTTGTTGTTTATTTGACGTTGTTGTTGTTGTTGTTTATTTGACGTTGTTGTTGTTGTTGTTGTATTTGTTATTGTTGTTATTGTTGTTGTTTATTTGACGTTGTTGTTATTGTTGTTGTTTATTTGACGTTGTTGTTGTTGTTATTCATTTGACGTTGTTGTTGTTGTTGTTTATTTGATGTTGTTGTTGTTGTTGTTGTTCTTCATTTGACGTTGTTGATGTCGTTGTTTTTGTTGTTTATTTGACGTTGTTGTTGTTAATTATTTGACGTTGTTGTTGTTTATTTGACGTTGTTGTTGTTGTTGTTGTTGTTGTTGTTGTTGTTTATTTTACGTTGTCGTTGTTGTTGTTGTTGTTTATTTGACGTTGTTGTTGTTATTGTTTATTTAATGTTGTTGTTGTTGTTGACATAGTTCTTGTTGTTTATTTGACGTTGTTGTTGTTGTTGTTGACGTTGTTGTTTATTTGACGTTGTTGTTGTTGTTGTTGTTTATTTGACGTTGTTGTTGTTGTTGTTGTTGAGGTTGTTGTTGTTGTTATTTTTGTTGTTGTTATTGTTGGTGTTGTTGTTGTTTATTTGACATTGTTGTTGTTGTTGTTTATTTGACGTTGTTGTTGTTGTTGTTTATTTGACGTTGTTGTTGTTGTTTATTTGACGTTGTTGTTGTTTATTTGACGTTGTTGTTGTTGTCGTTTATTTGACATTGTTGTTGTTGTTGTTGTTGTTGTTGACGTTGCTGTTGTTGTGGTTTATTTGATGTTGTTTTAGTTGTTGTTGTTTATTTGACGTCGTTGTTGTTTTTTATTTGACGTTGTTGTTGTTGACGTTGTTGTTGTTGTTGTTGTTTATTTGACGTTGTTGTTGTTGTTGTTGTTTATTTGACGTTGTTGTTGTTGTTGTTGTTGTTGTTTATTTGACGTTGTTGTTGTTGTTGTTTTTGTTGTTTATTTGACGTTGTTGTTGTTATTTATTTGACGTTGTTGTTAACGTTGTTGTTGTTGGTGTTTATTTGACGTTGTTGTTGTTGTTGTTGTTTATTTGACGTTGTTGTTGTTGTTGACGTTGTTATTGTTGTTGTTTATTTGATGTTGTTATTGTTGTTGTTGACATAGTTGTTGTTGTTTATTTGACGTTGTTCTTGTTGTTGCCATTGTTGTTTATTTGACGTTGTTGTTGTTGTTGTTTATTTGACGTTGTTGTTGTTGTTGTTGACGTTGTTGTTGTTGTTGTTTACTGGACGTTGTTGTTGTTGTTGTTTATTTGACATTGTTATTGTTGTTGACGGTGTTGTTGTTGTTGTTGTTTATTTGACATTGTTGTTGTTGTTATTTATTTGACGTTGTTGTTGTTGTTAATTTTATTTGACGTTGTTGTTGTTTTTGTTAATTTGACGTTGTTGTTGTTGTTGTTGTTGTTTATTTGATGTTGTTGTTGTTGTTTATTTGACGTTGTTGTTGTTGTTGTTTATTTAACGTTGTTGTTGTTGTTATTTATTTGACGTTGTTGTTGTTGTTATTGTTTATTTGGCGTTGTTGTTGTTTATTTGACGTTGTTATTGTTTATTTGACGTTGTTTTTGTTATTTGACGTTGTTGTTGTTGTTGTATTAGTTGTTGTTGTTGTTGCTTATTTGACGTTGTTGTTATGGTTGCTATTTATTTGACGTTGTTGTTGTTGTTGTTTATTTGACGTTGTTCTTGTTGTTGTTTATTTGACGTTGTTGTTGTTGTTGTTGTTTAGTTGACGTTGTTGTTGTTGTTGTTGTTGTTGTATTTGTTATTGTTGTTATTGTTGTTGCTTATTTGACTTTGTTGTTATTGTTGTTGTTAATTTGACGTTGTTGTTGTTGTTATTCATTTGACATTGTTGTTGTTGTTGTTGTTTATTTGACGTCGTTGTTGTTGTTCTTCATTTGACGTTGTTGATGTCGTTGTTTTTGTTGTTTATTTGACGTTGTTGTTGTTGTTGTTTATTTGATGTTGTTTTAGTTGTTGTTGTTTATTTGACGTCGTTGTTGTTTTTTATTTGAGGTTGTTGTTGTTGACATTGTTGTTGTTGTTGTTGTTTATTTGACGTTGTTGTTGTTGTTGTTTATTTGACGTTGTTGTTGTTGTTGTTGTTGTTGTTGTTTATTTGACGTTGTTGTTGTTGTTGTTTTTGTTGTTTATTTGACGTTGTTGTTGTTATTTATTTGACGTTGTTGTTAACGTTGTTGTTGTTGGTGTTTATTTGACGTTGTTGTTGTTGTTGTTGTTGTTTATTTGACGTTGTTGTAGTTGTTGACGTTGTTATTGTTGTTGTTTATTTGATGTTGTTATTGTTGTTGTTGACGTAGTTGTTGTTGTTTATTTGACGTTGTTCTTGTTGTTGCCATTGTTGTTTATTTGACGTTGTTGTTGTTGTTGTTTATTTGACATTGTTGTTGTTGTTGTTGACGTTGTTGTTGTTGTTGTTTACTGGACGTTGTTGTTGTTGTTGTTTATTTGACATTGTTATTGTTGTTGACGGTGTTGTTGTTGTTGTTGTTTATTTGACATTGTTGTTGTTGTTATTTATTTGACGTTGTTGTTGTTGTTAATTTTATTTGACGTTGTTGTTGTTGTTGTTAATTTGACGTTGTTGTTGTTGTTGTTTATTTGATGTTGTTGTTGTTGTTTATTTGACGTTGTTGTTGTTGTTGTTGTTTATTTAACGTTGTTGTTGTTGTTATTTATTTGACGTTGTTGTTGTTGTTATTGTTTATTTGGCGTTGTTGTTGTTTATTTGACGTTGTTATTGTTTATTTGACGTTGTTTTTGTTATTTGACGTTGTTGTTGTTGTTGTTGTATTAGTTGTTGTTGTTGTTGCTTATTTGACGTTGTTGTTATTGTTGCTATTTATTTGACGTTGTTGTTGTTGTTGTTGTTTATTTGACGTTGTTCTTGTTGTTGTTTATTTGACGTTGTTGTTGTTGTTGTTTAGTTGACGTTGTTGTTGTTGTTGTTGTTGTTGTATTTGTTATTGTTGTTATTGTTGTTGCTTATTTGACGTTGTTGTTATTGTTGTTGTTAATTTGACGTTGTTGTTGTTGTTATTCATTTGACGTTGTTGTTGTTGTTGTTTATTTGACGTTGTTGTTGTTGTTGTTCTTCATATGACGTTGTTGATGTCGTTGTTTTTGTTGTTTATTTGACGTTGTTGTTGTTAATTATTTGACGTTGTTGTTGTTGTTTATTTGACGTTGTTGTTGTTGTTGTTGTTGTTTATTTGACGTTGTCGTTGTTGTTGTTGTTGTTTATTTGACGTTGTTGTTGTTATTGTTTATTTGATGTTGTTGTTGTTGTTGACATAGTTCTTGTTGTTTATTTGACGTTGTTGTTGTTGTTGTTGACGTTGTTGTTCATTTGACGTTGTTGTTGTTGTTGTTTATTTGACGTTGTTGTTGTTGTTGTTGTTGACGTTGTTGTTGTTGTTATTTTTGTTGTTGTTATTGTTGGTGTTGTTGTTGTTTATTTGACATTGTTGTTGTTGTTGTTTATTTGACGTTGTTGTTGTTGTTATTGTTTATTTGGCGTTGTTGTTGTTTATTTGACGTTGTTATTGTTTATTTGACGTTGTTTTTGTTATTTGACGTTGTTGTTGTTGTTGTATTAGTTGTTGTTGTTGTTGCTTATTTGACGTTGTTGTTATTGTTGCTATTTATTTGACGTTGTTGTTGTTGTTGTTTATTTGACGTTGTTCTTGTTGTTGTTTATTTGACGTTGTTGTTGTTGTTGTTTAGTTGACGTTGTTGTTGTTGTTGTTGTTGTATTTGTTATTGTTGTTATTGTTGTTGCTTATTTGACGTTGTTGTTATTGTTGTTGTTAATTTGACGTTGTTGTTGTTGTTATTCATTTGACGTTGTTGTTGTTGTTGTTTATTTGACGTTGTTGTTGTTGTTGTTCTTCATATGACGTTGTTGATGTCGTTGTTTTTGTTGTTTATTTGACGTTGTTGTTGTTAATTATTTGACGTTGTTGTTGTTGTTTATTTGACGTTGTTGTTGTTGTTGTTGTTGTTGTTTATTTGACGTTGTCGTTGTTGTTGTTGTTGTTTATTTGACGTTGTTGTTGTTATTGTTTATTTGATGTTGTTGTTGTTGTTGACATAGTTCTTGTTGTTTATTTGACGTTGTTGTTGTTGTTGTTGACGTTGTTGTTCATTTGACGTTGTTGTTGTTGTTGTTTATTTGACGTTGTTGTTGTTGTTGTTGTTGACGTTGTTGTTGTTGTTATTTTTGTTGTTGTTATTGTTGGTGTTGTTGTTGTTTATTTGACATTGTTGTTGTTGTTGTTTATTTGACGTTGTTGTTGTTGTTGTTGTTTATTTGACGTTGTTGTTGTTGTTTATTTGACGTTGTTGTTGTTTATTTGACGTTGTTGTTGTTGTCGTTTATTTGACATTGTTGTTGTTGTTGTTGTTGTTGACGTTGCTGTTGTTGTTGTTTATTTGATGTTGTTTTAGTTGTTGTTGTTTATTTGACGTCGTTGTTGTTTTTTATTTGACGTTGTTGTTGTTGACATTGTTGTTGTTGTTGTTGTTTATTTGACGTTGTTGTTGTTGTTGTTTATTTGACGTTGTTGTTGTTGTTGTTGTTGTTTATTTGACGTTGTTGTTGTTGTTGTTTTTGTTGTTTATTTGACGTTGTTGTTGTTATTTATTTGACGTTGTTGTTAACGTTGTTGTTGTTGGTGTTTATTTGACGTTGTTGTTGTTGTTGTTGTTGTTTATTTGACGTTGTTGTTGTTGTTGACGTTGTTATTGTTGTTGTTTATTTGATGTTGTTATTGTTGTTGTTGACATAGTTGTTGTTGTTTATTTGACGTTGTTCTTGTTGTTGCCATTGTTGTTTATTTGACGTTGTTGTTGTTGTTGTTTATTTGACGTTGTTGTTGTTGTTGTTGACGTTGTTGTTGTTGTTGTTTACTGGACGTTGTTGTTGTTGTTGTTTATTTGACATTGTTATTGTTGTTGACGGTGTTGTTGTTGTTGTTGTTTATTTGACATTGTTGTTGTTGTTATTTATTTGACGTTGTTGTTGTTGTTAATTTTATTTGACGTTGTTGTTGTTTTTGTTAATTTGACGTTGTTGTTGTTGTTGTTGTTGTTGTTTATTTGATGTTGTTGTTGTTGTTTATTTGACGTTGTTGTTGTTGTTGTTGTTTATTTAACGTTGTTGTTGTTGTTATTTATTTGACGTTGTTGTTGTTGTTATTGTTTATTTGGCGTTGTTGTTGTTTATTTGACGTTGTTATTGTTTATTTGACGTTGTTTTTGTTATTTGACGTTGTTGTTGTTGTATTAGTTGTTGATGTTGTTGCTTATTTGACGTTGTTGTTATGGTTGCTATTTATTTGACGTTGTTGTTGTTGTTGTTTATTTGACGTTGTTCTTGTTGTTGTTTATTTGACGTTGTTGTTGTTGTTGTTGTTTAGTTGACGTTGTTGTTGTTGTTGTTGTATTTGTTATTGTTGTTATTGTTGTTGCTTATTTGACTTTGTTGTTATTGTTGTTGTTAATTTGACGTTGTTGTTGTTGTTATTCATTTGACGTTGTTGTTGTTGTTGTTGTTTATTTGACGTCGTTGTTGTTGTTCTTCATTTGACGTTGTTGATGTCGTTGTTTTTGTTGTTTATTTGACGTTGTTGTTGTTGTTGTTTATTTGATGTTGTTTTAGTTGTTGTTGTTTATTTGACGTCGTTGTTGTTTTTTATTTGACGTTGTTGTTGTTGACATTGTTGTTGTTGTTGTTGTTTATTTGACGTTGTTGTTGTTGTTTATTTGACGTTGTTGTTGTTGTTGTTGTTTATTTGACGTTGTTGTTGTTGTTGTTTTTGTTGTTTATTTGACGTTGTTGTTGTTATTTATTTGACGTTGTTGTTAACGTTGTTGTTGTTGGTGTTTATTTGACGTTGTTGTTGTTGTTGTTGTTGTTGTTTATTTGACGTTGTTGTTGTTGTTGACGTTGTTATTGTTGTTGTTTATTTGATGTTGTTATTGTTGTTGTTGACATAGTTGTTGTTGTTTATTTGACGTTGTTCTTGTTGTTGCCATTGTTGTTTATTTGACGTTGTTGTTGTTGTTGTTGTTTATTTGACGTTGTTGTTGTTGTTGTTGACGTTGTTGTTGTTGTTGTTTACTGGACGTTGTTGTTGTTGTTGTTTATTTGACATTGTTATTGTTGTTGACGGTGTTGTTGTTGTTGTTGTTTATTTGACATTGTTGTTGTTGTTATTTATTTGACGTTGTTGTTGTTGTTAATTTTATTTGACGTTGTTATTGTTGTTGTTAATTTGACGTTGTTGTTGTTGTTGTTGTTTATTTGATGTTGTTGTTGTTGTTTATTTGACGTTGTTGTTGTTGTTGTTTATTTAACGTTGTTGTTGTTGTTATTTATTTGACGGTGTTGTTGTTGTTATTGTTTATTTGGCGTTGTTGTTGTTTATTTGACGTTGTTATTGTTTATTTGACGTTGTTTTTGTTATTTGACGTTGTTGTTGTTGTTGTATTAGTTGTTGTTGTTGTTGCTTATTTGACGTTGTTGTTATTGTTGCTATTTATTTGACGTTGTTGTTGTTGTTGTTTATTTGACGTTGTTCTTGTTGTTGTTTATTTGACGTTGTTGTTGTTGTTGTTGTTTAGTTGACGTTGTTGTTGTTGTTGTTGTTGTTGTATTTGTTATTGTTGTTATTGTTGTTGCTTATTTGACGTTGTTGTTATTGTTGTTGTTAATTTGACGTTGTTGTTGTTGTTATTCATTTGACGTTGTTGTTGTTGTTGTTTATTTGACGTTGTTGTTGTTGTTCTTCATTTGACGTTGTTGATGTCGTTGTTTTTGTTGTTTATTTGACGTTGTTGTTGTTATTTATTTGATGTTGTTGTTGTTGTTGTTTATTTGACGTTGTTGTTGTTGTTGTTTATTTGACGTTGTCGTTGGTGTTGTTGTTGTTTATTTGACGTTGTTTTTGTTATTTGACGTTGTTGTTTTTGTTGTATTAGTTGTTGTTGTTGTTGCTTATTTGATGTTGTTGTTATTGTTGCTATTTATTTGACGTTGTTGTTGTTGTTGTTTATTTGACGTTGTTGTTATTGTTGTTTATTTGACGTTGTTGTTGTTGTTGTATTTGTTATTGTTGTTATTGTTGTTGTTTATTTGACGTTGTTGTTATTGTTGTTGTTTATTTGACGTTGTTGTTGTTGTTATTCATTTGACGTTGTTGTTGTTGTTGTTTATTTGACGTTGTTGTTGTTGTTCTTCATTTGACGTTGTTGATGTCGTTGTTTTTGTTGTTTATTTGACGTTGTTGTTGTTATTTATTTGACGTTGTTGTTGTTGTTTATTTGACGTTGTTGTTGTTGTTGTTTATTTGACGTTGTCGTTGTTGTTGTTGTTGTTGTTTATTTGACGTTGTTGTTGTTATTGTTTATTTGATGTTGTTGTTGTTGTTGACATAGTTCTTGTTGTTTATTTGACGTTGTTGTTGTTGTTGACGTTGTTGTTTATTTGACGTTGTTGTTGTTGTTGTTTATTTGACGTTGTTGTTGTTGTTGTTGTTAACGTTGTTGTTGTTGTTATTTTTGTTGTTGTTATTGTTGGTGTTGTTGTTGTTTATTTGACATTGTTGTTGTTGTTGTTTATTTGACGTTGTTGTTGTTGTTGTTTATTTGACGTTGTTGTTGTTGTTTATTTGACGTTGTTGTTGTTGTTTATTTGACGTTGTTGTTGTTGTTTATTTGACATTGTTGTTGTTGTTGTTGTTGTTGACGTTGCTGTTGTTGTTGTTTATTTGATGTTGTTTTAGTTGTTGTTGTTTATTTGACGTTGTTGTTGTTTTTTATTTGACGTTGTTGTTGTTGACATTGTTGTTGTTGTTGTTGTTTATTTGACGTTGTTGTTGTTGTTGTTGTTTATTTGACGTTGTTGTTGTTGTTGTTGTTTATTTGACGTTGTTGTTGTTGTTGTTGTTTTTGTTGTTTATTTGACATTGTTGTTGTTATTTATTTGACGTTGTTGTTAACGTTGTTGTTGTTGGTGTTATTTGACGTTGTTGTTGTTGTTGTTGTTGTTGTTGTTTATTTGACGTTGTTGTTGTTGTTGACGTTGTTATTGTTGTTGTTTATTTGATGTTGTTATTGTTGTTGTTGACATAGTTGTTGTTGTTTATTTGACGTTGTTCTTGTTGTTGCCGTTGTTGTTTATTTGACGTTGTTGTTGTTGTTGTTGTTTATTTGACGTTGTTGTTGTTGTTGTTGACGTTGTTGTTGTTGTTGTTTACTGGACGTTGTTGTTGTTGTTGTTTATTTGACATTGTTATTGTTGTTGACGGTGTTGTTGTTGTTGTTTATTTGACATTGTTGTTGTTGTTATTTATTTGACGTTGTTGTTGTTGTTAATTTTATTTGACGTTGTTGTTGTTGTTGTTAATTTGACGTTGTTGTTGTTGTTGTTGTTGTTGTTGTTTATTTGATGTTGTTGTTGTTGTTGTTGTTTATTTGACGTTGTTGTTTTTGTTGTTGTTTATTTAACGTTGTTGTTGTTGTTATTGATTTGACGTTGTTGTTGTTGTTATTGTTTATTTGGCGTTGTTGTTGTTTATTTGACGTTGTTATTGTTTATTTGACGTTGTTTTTGTTATTTGACGTTGTTGTTGTTGTTGTTGTATTAGTTGTTGTTGTTGTTGCTTATTTGACGTTGTTGTTATTGTTGCTATTTATTTGACGTTGTTGTTGTTGTTGTTGTTTATTTGACGTTGTTCTTGTTGTTGTTTATTTGACGTTGTTGTTGTTGTTGTTTAGTTGACGTTGTTGTTGTTGTTGTTGTTGTATTTGTTATTGTTGTTATTGTTGTTGCTTATTTGACGTTGTTGTTATTGTTGTTGTTTATTTGACGTTGTTGTTGTTATTCATTTGACATTGTTGTTGTTGTTGTTTATTTGACGTCGTTGTTGTTGTTCTTCATTTGACGTTGTTGATGTCGTTGTTTTTGTTGTTTATTTGACGTTGTTGTTGTTATTTATTTGATGTTGTTGTTGTTGTTTATTTGACGTTGTTGTTGTTGTTGTTTATTTGACGTTGTCGTTGGTGTTGTTGTTGTTTATTTGACGTTGTTGTTGTTATTGTTTATTTGATGTTGTTGTTGTTGTTGACATAGTTCTTGTTGTTTATTTGACGTTATTGTTGTTGTTGTTGACGTTGTTGTTTATTTGACGTTATTGTTGTTGTTGTTTATTTGACGTTGTTGTTGTTGTTATTGACGTTGTTGTTGTTGTTTATTTGACATTGTTGTTGTTGTTGACGGTGATGTTATTGTTGTTGTTTATTTGACATTGTTGTTGTTGTTATTATTTATTTGACGTTGTTGTTGTTGTTTATTTGACGTTGTTGTTGTTGTTTATTTGACGTTGTTGTTGTTGTTTATTTGACGTTGTTGTTGTTATTTGAAGTTGTTGTTGTTGTATTTGTTGTTGTTGTTGTTGTTTATTTGACGTTGTTGTTGTTGTTTATTTGACGTTATTGTTGTTGTTTATTTGACATTGTTATTGTTGTTGTTGTTGTTGTTTATTTGACGTTGTTGTTGACGTTGTTGTTGTTGTTGTTTATTTGACGTTGTTGTTGTTGTTGTTTATTTGACGTTGTTGTTGTTGTTTATTTGACGTTGTTAATGTTGTTGACATAGTTGTTGTTGTTTTTGTTATTTATTTGACGTCGTTATTGTTGTTGTTGTTTTTGTTGTTGTTATTGTTGGTGTTGTTGTTGTTTATTTGACGTTGTTGTTGTTGTTGTTGTTTATTTGACGTTGTTGTTGTTTATTTGACGTTGTTGTTGTTGTTGTTGTTATATTTGTTATTGTTGTTATTGTTGTTGCTTATTTGACGTTGTTGTTATTGTTGTTGTTTATTTGACGTTGTTGTCGTTATTCATTTGACGTTGTTGTTGTTGTTTATTTGACGTTGTTGTTGTTGTTGTTGTTGTTTATTTGACGTTGTTGTTGTTGTTGTTTATTTGACATTGTTGTTGACGTTGTTGTTGTTGTTGTTTATTTGACGTTGTTGTTGTTGTTGTTTATTAGATGTTGTTAATGTTGTTGACATTGTTGTTGTTGTTTTTGTTGTTTATTTGACGTTGTTGTTGTTGTTGTTATTTTTGTTGATGTTATTGTTGGTGTTGTTGTTGTTTATTTGACGTTGTTGTTGTTGTTTATTTGACGTTGTTGTTGTTGTTGTTTATTTGACGTTGTTGTTGTTGTTTATTTGACGTTGTTGTTGTTGTTTATTTGACGTTGTTGTTGTTGTTGTTTATTTGACATTGTTGTTGTTGTTGTTGTTGTTGACATTGCTGTTGTTGTTGTTTATTTGATGTTGTTTTAGTTGTTGTTGTTTATTTGACGTTGTTGTTGTTTTTTATTTGACGTTGTTGTTGTTGACATTGTTGTTGTTGTTGTTTATTTGACGTTGTTGTTGTTGTTTTTTATTTAACGTTGTTGTTGTTGACATTGTTGTTGTTGTTGTTTATTTGACGTTGTTGTTGTTGTTGTTTATTTGACGTAGTTGTTGTTGTTGTTGTTGTTTATTTGACATTTTTGTTGTTGTTGATGTTGTTGTTGTTGTTGTTGTTTTTTATTTGACGTTGTTGTTGTTGTTGTTTTTTATTTGACGTTGTTGTTGTTGTTGTTGTTTATTTGACGTTGTTGTTTTTATTGTTGTTTGTTGTTTATTTGACATTTTTGTTGTTGTTGATGTTGTTGTTGTTGTTGTTGTTGTTGTTGTTGTTTATTTGACGTTGTTGTTGTTGTTATTGTTTATTTGACATTGTTGTTGTTGTTGTTTATTTGATGTTGTTGTTGTTGTTATTTATTTGACGTTGTTGTTGTTGTTATTGTTTATTTGACGTTGTTGTTGTTGTTGTTGTTTATTTGACGTTGTTATTGTTGTTTATTGGACGTTGTTATTGTTGTTTATTTGACGTTGTTTTTGTTATTTTACGTTGTTTTTGTTGTTGTTGTATTTGTTGTTGTTGTTGTTGCTGTTGCTTATTTGACTTCGTTGTTATTGTTGCTATTTATTTGACGTTGTTATTGTTGTTGTTTATTTGACGTTGTTGTTGTTGTTGTTGTTTATTTGACGTTATTGTTGTTGTTGCTTATTTGACGTTGTTGTTGTTGTTGTTATATTTGTTATTGTTGTTATTGTTGTTGCTTATTTGACGTTGTTGTTATTGTTGTTGTTTATTTGACGTTGTTGTTGTTGTTATTCATTTGACGTTGTTGTTGTTGTTGTTTATTTGACGTTGTTGTTGTTGTTGTTGTTTATTTGACGTTGTTGTTGTTGTTGTTTTTGTTGTTTATTTGACGTTATTGTTGTTATTTATTTGACGTTGTTGTTGTTGTTTATTTGACGTTGTTGTTAACGTTGTTGTTGTTGGTGTTTATTTGACGTTGTTGTTGTAGTTGTTGTTGTTTATTTGACGTTGTTGTTGTTGTTTATTTGACGTTGTTGTTATTGTTGTTGTTGACATAGTTGTTGTTGTTTATTTGACGTTGTTCTTGTTGTTGCCGTTGTTGTTTATTTGACGTTGTTGTTGTTGTTTATTTGACGTTTTTGTTGTTGTTGTTGACGTTGTTGTTGTTGTTTACTGGACGTTGTTGTTGTTGTTGTTTATTTGACATTGTTATTGTTGTTGACGGTGTTGTTGTTGTTGTTGTTTATTTGACATTGTTGTTGTTGTTATTTATTTGACGTTGTTGTTGTTGTTAATTTTATTTGACGTTGTTGTTGTTGTTGTTGTTAATTTGACGTTGTTGTTGTTGTTTATTTGACGTTGTTGTTGTTGTTTATTTGAAGTTGTTGTTGTTGTTGTTTATTTAACGTTGTTGTTGTTGTGTTTTATTTGACGTTGTTGTTGTTGTTATTGTTTATTTGGCGTTGTTGTTGTTTATTTGACGTTGTTTTTGTTATTTGACGTTGTTGTTGTTGTTGTATTAGTTGTTGTTGTTATTGCTTATTTGACGTTGTTGTTATTGTTGCTATTTATTTGACGTTGTTGTTGTTGTTGTTTATTTGACGTTGTTGTTGTTGTTGTTTATTTGACGTTGTTGTTGTTGTTGTTTATTTGACGTTGTTGTTGTTGTTGTATTTGTTATTGTTGTTATTGTTGTTGCTTATTTGACGTTGTTGTTATTGTTGTTGTTTATTTGACGTTGTTGTTGTTGTTATTCATTTGACGTTGTTGTTGTTGTTGTTGTTGTTTATTTGACATTGTTGTTGTTGTTCTTCATTTGACGTTATTGATGTCGTTGTTTTTGTTGTTTATTTGACGTTGTTGTTGTTATTTATTTGACGTTGTTGTTGTTGTTTATTTGACGTTGTTGTTGTTGTTGTTTATTTGACGTTGTCGTTGTTGTTGTTGTTGTTTATTTGACGTTGTTGTTGTTATTGTTTATTTGATGATGTTGTTGTTGTTGACATAGTTCTTGTTGTTTATTTGACGTTGTTGTTGTTGTTGTTGACGTTGTTGTTTATTTGATGTTGTTGTTGTTGTTGTTTATTTGACGTTGTTGTTGTTGTTGTTGACGTTGTTGTTGTTGTTATTTTTGTTGTTGTTATTGTTGGTGTTGTTGTTGTTTATTTGACATTGTTGTTGTTGTTGTTTATTTGACGTTGTGTTATTGTTGTTGTTTATTTGACGTTGTTGTTGTTGTTTATTTGACGTTGTTGTTGTTGTTTATTTGACGTTGTTGTTGTTGTTGTTTATTTGACATTGTTGTTGTTGTTATTGTTTATTTGGCGTTGTTGTTGTTGTTGTTAATTTGACGTTGTTGTTGTTGTTGTTGTTGTTTATTTGACGTTGTTGTTATTGTTTATTTGACGTTGTTGTTGTTGTTGTTGTTTATTTAACGTTGTTGTTGTTGTTATTTATTTGACGTTGTTGTTGTTAATGTTTATTTGGCGTTGTTGTTGTTTATTTGACGTTGTTATTGTTTATTTGACGTAGTTTTTGTTATTTGACGTTGTTGTTGTTGTTGTTATATTTGTTATTGTTGTTATTGTTGTTGCTTATTTGACGTTGTTGTTATTGTTGCTGTTTATTTGACGTTGTTGTCGTTATTCATTTGACGTTGTTGTTGTTGTTGTTGTTTATTTGACGTTGTTGTTGTTGTTGTTGTTCTTTATTTGACGTTGTTGTTGTTGTTGTTTATTTGACATTGTTGTTGACGTTGTTGTTGTTGTTGTTGTTTATTTGACGTTGTTGTTGTTGTTGTTTATTAGATGTTGTTAATGTTGTTGACATTGTTGTTGTTGTTTTTGTTGTTTATTTGACGTTGTTGTTGTTGTTGTTATTTTTGTTGATGTTATTGTTGGTGTTGTTGTTGTTTATTTGACGTTGTTGTTGTTGTTTATTTGACGTTGTTGTTGTTGTTGTTTATTTGACGTTGTTGTTGTTGTTTATTTGACGTTGTTGTTGTTGTTTATTTGACGTTGTTGTTGTTGTTGTTTATTTGACGTTGTTGTTGTTGTTGTTTATTTGACGTTGTTGTTGTTGTTGTATTTGTTATTGTTGTTATTGTTGTTGCTTATTTGACATTGTTGTTATTGTTGTTGTTTATTTGACGTTGTTGTTGTTGTTATTCATTTGACGTTGTTGTTGTTGTTGTTGTTGTTTATTTGACATTGTTGTTGTTGTTCTTCATTTGACGTTATTAATGTCGTTGTTTTTGTTGTTTATTTGACGTTGTTGTTGTTATTTATTTGACGTTGTTGTTGTTGTTTATTTGACGTTGTTGTTGTTGTTGTTTATTTGACGTTGTCGTTGTTGTTGTTGTTGTTTATTTGACGTTGTTGTTGTTATTGTTTATTTGATGTTGTTGTTGTTGTTGACATAGTTCTTGTTGTTTATTTGACGTTGTTGTTGTTGTTGTTGACGTTGTTGTTTATTTGATGTTGTTGTTGTTGTTGTTTATTTGACGTTGTTGTTGTTGTTGTTGACGTTGTTGTTGTTGTTATTTTTGTTGTTGTTATTGTTGGTGTTGTTGTTGTTTATTTGACATTGTTGTTGTTGTTGTTTATTTGACGTTGTGTTATTGTTGTTGTTTATTTGACGTTGTTGTTGTTGTTTATTTGACGTTGTTGTTGTTGTTTATTTGACGTTGTTGTTGTTGTTGTTTATTTGACATTGTTGTTGTTGTTATTGTTTATTTGGCGTTGTTGTTGTTGTTGTTAATTTGACGTTGTTGTTGTTGTTGTTGTTGTTTATTTGACGTTGTTGTTATTGTTTATTTGACGTTGTTGTTGTTGTTGTTTATTTAACGTTGTTGTTGTTGTTATTTATTTGACGTTGTTGTTGTTAATGTTTATTTGGCGTTGTTGTTGTTTATTTGACGTTGTTATTGTTTATTTGACGTAGTTTTTGTTATTTGACGTTGTTGTTGTTGTTGTTATATTTGTTATTGTTGTTATTGTTGTTGCTTATTTGACGTTGTTGTTATTGTTGCTGTTTATTTGACGTTGTTGTCGTTATTCATTTGACGTTGTTGTTGTTGTTGTTGTTTATTTGACGTTGTTGTTGTTGTTGTTGTTCTTTATTTGACGTTGTTGTTGTTGTTGTTTATTTGACATTGTTGTTGACGTTGTTGTTGCTGTTGTTGTTTATTTGACGTTGTTGTTGTTGTTGTTTATTAGATGTTGTTAATGTTGTTGACATTGTTGTTGTTGTTTTTGTTGTTTATTTGACGTTGTTGTTGTTGTTGTTATTTTTGTTGATGTTATTGTTGGTGTTGTTGTTGTTTATTTGACGTTGTTGTTGTTGTTTATTTGACGTTGTTGTTGTTGTTGTTTATTTGACGTTGTTGTTGTTGTTTATTTGACGTTGTTGTTGTTGTTTATTTGACGTTGTTGTTGTTGTTGTTTATTTGACATTGTTGTTGTTGTTGTTGTTGACGTTGCTGTTGTTGTTGTTTATTTGATGTTATTTTAGTTGTTGTTGTTTATTTGACGTTGTTGTTGTTTTTTATTTGACGTTGTTGTTGTTGACATTGTTGTTGTTGTTGTTTATTTGACGTTGTTGTTGTTGTTTTTTATTTAACGTTGTTGTTGCTGACATTGTTGTTGTTGTTGTTTATTTGACGTTGTTGTTGTTGTTGTTTATTTGACGTAGTTGTTGTTGTTGTTGTTGTTTATTTGACATTTTTGTTGTTGTTGATGTTGTTGTTGTTGTTGTTGTTTTTTATTTGACGTTGTTGTTGTTGTTGTTTTTTATTTGACGTTGTTGTTGTTGTTGTTGTTTATTTGACGTTGTTGTTTTTATTGTTGTTTGTGTTGTTAATTTGACGTTGTTGTTGTTGTTGTTGTTGTTGTTGTTGTTTATTTGACGTTGTTGTTGTTGTTATTGTTTATTTGACATTGTTGTTGTTGTTGTTTATTTGATGTTGTTGTTGTTGTTATTTATTTGACGTTGTTGTTGTTGTTATTGTTTATTTGACGTTGTTGTTGTTGTTGTTGTTTATTTGACGTTGTTATTGTTGTTTATTGGACGTTGTTATTGTTGTTTATTTGACGTTGTTTTTGTTATTTTACGTTGTTTTTGTTGTTGTTGTATTTGTTGTTGTTGTTGTTGCTGTTGCTTATTTGACTTCGTTGTTATTGTTGCTATTTATTTGACGTTGTTATTGTTGTTGTTTATTTGACGTTGTTGTTGTTGTTGTTGTTGTTTATTTGACGTTATTGTTGTTGTTGCTTATTTGACGTTGTTGTTGTTGTTGTTATATTTGTTATTGTTGTTATTGTTGTTGCTTATTTGACGTTGTTGTTATTGTTGTTGTTTATTTGACGTTGTTGTTGTTGTTATTCATTTGACGTTGTTGTTGTTGTTGTTGTTTATTTGACGTTGTTGTTGTTGTTGTTGTTTATTTGACGTTGTTGTTGTTGTTGTTTTTGTTGTTTATTTGACGTTATTGTTGTTATTTATTTGACGTTGTTGTTGTTGTTGTTTATTTGACGTTGTTGTTAACGTTGTTGTTGGTGGTGTTTATTTGACGTTGTTGTTGTAGTTGTTGTTGTTTATTTGACGTTGTTGTTGTTGTTTATTTGACGTTGTTGTTATTGTTGTTGTTGACATAGTTGTTGTTGTTTATTTGACGTTGTTCTTGTTGTTGCCGTTGTTGTTTATTTGACGTTGTTGTTGTTGTTTATTTGACGTTGTTGTTGTTGTTGTTGACGTTGTTGTTGTTGTTGTTTACTGGACGTTGTTGTTGTTGTTGTTTATATGACATTGTTATTGTTGTTGACGGTGTTGTTGTTGTTGTTGTTTATTTGACATTGTTGTTGTTGTTATTTATTTGACGTTATTGTTGTTATTGTTGTTGCTTATTTGACGTTGTTGTTATTGTTGTTGTTTATTTGACGTTGTTGTTGTTGTTATTCATTTGACGTTGTTGTTGTTGTTGTTGTTGTTTATTTGACATTGTTGTTGTTGTTCTTCATTTGACGTTATTGATGTCGTTGTTTTTGTTGTTTATTTGACGTTGTTGTTGTTATTTATTTGACGTTGTTGTTGTTGTTTATTTGACGTTGTTGTTGTTGTTGTTTATTTGACGTTGTCGTTGTTGTTGTTGTTGTTTATTTGACGTTGTTGTTGTTATTGTTTATTTGATGTTGTTGTTGTTGTTGACATAGTTCTTGTTGTTTATTTGACGTTGTTGTTGTTGTTGTTGACGTTGTTGTTTATTTGATGTTGTTGTTGTTGTTGTTTATTTGACGTTGTTGTTGTTGTTGTTGACGTTGTTGTTGTTGTTATTTTTGTTGTTGTTATTGTTGGTGTTGTTGTTGTTTATTTGACATTGTTGTTGTTGTTGTTTATTTGACGTTGTGTTATTGTTGTTGTTTATTTGACGTTGTTGTTGTTGTTTATTTGACTTTGTTGTTGTTGTTTATTTGACGTTGTTGTTGTTGTTGTTTATTTGTCATTGTTGTTGTTGTTATTGTTTATTTGGCGTTGTTGTTGTTGTTGTTAATTTGACGTTGTTGTTGTTGTTGTTGTTTATTTGACGTTGTTGTTGTTGTTTATTTGACGTTGTTGTTGTTGTTGTTTATTTAACGTTGTTGTTGTTGTTATTTATTTGACGTTGTTGTTGTTAATGTTTATTTGGCGTTGTTGTTGTTTATTTGACGTTGTTATTGTTTATTTGACGTAGTTTTTGTTATTTGACGTTGTTGTTATTGTTGTTATATTTGTTATTGTTGTTATTGTTGTTGCTTATTTGACGTTGTTGTTATTGTTGCTGTTTATTTGACGTTGTTGTCGTTATTCATTTGACGTTGTTGTTGTTGTTGTTGTTTATTTGACGTTGTTGTTGTTGTTGTTGTTCTTTATTTGACGTTGTTGTTGTTGTTGTTTATTTGACATTGTTGTTGACGTTGTTGTTGTTGTTGTTTATTTGACGTTGTTGTTGTTGTTGTTTATTAGATGTTGTTAATGTTGTTGACATTGTTGTTGTTGTTTTTGTTGTTTATTTGACGTTGTTGTTGTTGTTGTTATTTTTGTTGATGTTATTGTTGGTGTTGTTGTTGTTTATTTGACGTTGTTGTTGTTGTTTATTTGACGTTGTTGTTGTTGTTGTTTATTTGACGTTGTTGTTGTTGTTTATTTGACGTTGTTGTTGTTGTTGTTTATTTGACGTTGTTGTTGTTGTTGTTTATTTGACATTGTTGTTGTTGTTGTTGTTGTTGACGTTGCTGTTGTTGTTGTTTATTTGATGTTATTTTAGTTGTTGTTGTTTATTTGACGTTGTTGTTGTTTTTTATTTGACGTTGTTGTTGTTGACATTGTTGTTGTTGTTGTTTATTTGACGTTGTTGTTGTTGTTTTTTATTTAACGTTGTTGTTGTTGACATTGTTGTTGTTGTTGTTTATTTGACGTTGTTGTTGTTGTTGTTTATTTGACGTAGTTGTTGTTGTTGTTGTTGTTTATTTGACATTTTTGTTGTTGTTGATGTTGTTGTTGTTGTTGTTGTTTTTTATTTGACGTTGTTGTTGTTGTTGTTTTTTATTTGACGTTGTTGTTGTTGTTGTTTATTTGACGTTGTTGTTTTTATTGTTGTTTGTGTTGTTAATTTGACGTTGTTGTTGTTGTTGTTGTTGTTGTTGTTTATTTGACGTTGTTGTTGTTGTTATTGTTTATTTGACATTGTTGTTGTTGTTGTTTATTTGATGTTGTTGTTGTTGTTATTTATTTGACGTTGTTGTTGTTGTTATTGTTTATTTGACGTTGTTGTTGTTGTTGTTGTTTATTTGACGTTGTTATTGTTGTTTATTGGACGTTGTTATTGTTGTTTATTTGACGTTGTTTTTGTTATTTTACGTTGTTTTTGTTGTTGTTGTATTTGTTGTTGTTGTTGTTGCTGTTGCTTATTTGACTTCGTTGTTATTGTTGCTATTTATTTGACGTTGTTATTGTTGTTGTTTATTTGACGTTGTTGTTGTTGTTGTTGTTGTTTATTTGACGTTATTGTTGTTGTTGCTTATTTGACGTTGTTGTTGTTGTTGTTATATTTGTTACAGTTGTTATTGTTGTTGCTTATTTGACGTTGTTGTTATTGTTGTTGTTTATTTGACGTTGTTGTTGTTGTTATTCATTTGACGTTGTTGTTGTTGTTGTTTATTTGACGTTGTTGTTGTTGTTGTTGTTTATTTGACGTTGTTGTTGTTGTTGTTTTTGTTGTTTATTTGACGTTATTGTTGTTATTTATTTGACGTTGTTGTTGTTGTTGTTTATTTGACGTTGTTGTTAACGTTGTTGTTGTTGGTGTTTATTTGACGTTGTTGTTGTAGTTGTTGTTGTTTATTTGACGTTGTTGTTGTTGTTTATTTGACGTTGTTGTTATTGTTGTTGTTGACATAGTTGTTGTTGTTTATTTGACGTTGTTCTTGTTGTTGCCGTTGTTGTTTATTTTACGTTGTTGTTGTTGTTTATTTGACGTTGTTGTTGTTGTTGTTGACGTTGTTGTTGTTGTTGTTTACTGGACGTTGTTGTTGTTGTTGTTTATATGACATTGTTATTGTTGTTGACGGTGTTGTTGTTGTTGTTGTTTATTTGACATTGTTGTTGTTGTTATTTATTTGACGTTGTTGTTGTTGTTAATTTTATTTGACGTTGTTGTTGTTGTTGTTGTTGTTAATTTGACGTTGTTGTTGTTGTTGTTTATTTGACGTTGTTGTTGTTGTTGTTTATTTGACGTTGTTGTTGTTGTTGTTTATTTGACGTTGTTGTTGTTGTTGTTGTATTTGTTATTGTTGTTATTGTTGTTGCTTATTTGACGTTGTTGTTATTGTTGTTGTTTATTTGACGTTGTTGTTGTTGTTATTCATTTGACGTTGTTGTTGTTGTTGTTTATTTGACATTGTTGTTGTTGTTCTTCATTTGACGTTATTAATGTCGTTGTTTTTGTTGTTTATTTGACGTTGTTGTTGTTATTTATTTGACGTTGTTGTTGTTGTTTATTTGACGTTGTTGTTGTTGTTGTTTATTTGACGTTGTCGTTGTTGTTGTTGTTGTTTATTTGACGTTGTTGTTGTTATTGTTTATTTGATGTTGTTGTTGTTGTTGACATAGTTCTTGTTGTTTATTTGACGTTGTTGTTGTTGTTGTTGACGTTGTTGTTTATTTGATGTTGTTGTTGTTGTTGTTTATTTGACGTTGTTGTTGTTGTTGTTGACGTTGTTGTTGTTGTTATTTTTGTTGTTGTTATTGTTGGTGTTGTTGTTGTTTATTTGACATTGTTGTTGTTGTTGTTTATTTGACGTTGTGTTATTGTTGTTGTTTATTTGACGTTGTTGTTGTTGTTTATTTGACGTTGTTGTTGTTGTTTATTTGACGTTGTTGTTGTTGTTGTTTATTTGACATTGTTGTTGTTGTTATTGTTTATTTGGCGTTGTTGTTGTTGTTGTTAATTTGACGTTGTTGTTGTTGTTGTTGTTGTTGTTTATTTGACGTTGTTGTTATTGTTTATTTGACGTTGTTGTTGTTGTTGTTTATTTAACGTTGTTGTTGTTGTTATTTATTTGACGTTGTTGTTGTTAATGTTTATTTGGCGTTGTTGTTGTTTATTTGACGTTGTTATTGTTTATTTGACGTAGTTTTTGTTATTTGACGTTGTTGTTGTTGTTGTTATATTTGTTATTGTTGTTATTGTTGTTGCTTATTTGACGTTGTTGTTATTGTTGCTGTTTATTTGACGTTGTTGTCGTTATTCATTTGACGTTGTTGTTGTTGTTGTTGTTGTTTATTTGACGTTGTTGTTGTTGTTGTTGTTCTTTATTTGAAGTTGTTGTTGTTGTTGTTTATTTGACATTGTTGTTGACGTTGTTGTTGTTGTTGTTTATTTGACGTTGTTGTTGTTGTTGTTTATTAGATGTTGTTAATGTTGTTGACATTGTTGTTGTTGTTTTTGTTGTTTATTTGACGTTGTTGTTGTTGTTGTTATTTTTGTTGATGTTATTGTTGGTGTTGTTGTTGTTTATTTGACGTTGTTGTTGTTGTTTATTTGACGTTGTTGTTGTTGTTGTTTATTTGACGTTGTTGTTGTTGTTTATTTGACGTTGTTGTTGTTGTTTATTTGACGTTGTTGTTGTTGTTGTTTATTTGACATTGTTGTTGTTGTTGTTGTTGACGTTGCTGTTGTTGTTGTTTATTTGATGTTATTTTAGTTGTTGTTGTTTATTTGACGTTGTTGTTGTTTTTTATTTGACGTTGTTGTTGTTGACATTGTTGTTGTTGTTGTTTATTTGACGTTGTTGTTGTTGTTTTTTATTTAACGTTGTTGTTGTTGACATTGTTGTTGTTGTTGTTTATTTGACGTTGTTGTTGTTGTTGTTTATTTGACGTAGTTGTTGTTGTTGTTGTTGTTTATTTGACATTTTTGTTGTTGTTGATGTTGTTGTTGTTGTTGTTGTTTTTTATTTGACGTTGTTGTTGTTGTTGTTTTTTATTTGACGTTGTTGTTGTTGTTGTTGTTTATTTGACGTTGTTGTTTTTATTGTTGTTTGTGTTGTTAATTTGACGTTGTTGTTGTTGTTGTTGTTGTTGTTTATTTGACGTTGTTGTTGTTGTTATTGTTTATTTGACATTGTTGTTGTTGTTGTTTATTTGATGTTGTTGTTGTTGTTATTTATTTGACGTTGTTGTTGTTGTTATTGTTTATTTGACGTTGTTGTTGTTGTTGTTGTTTATTTGACGTTGTTATTGTTGTTTATTGGACGTTGTTATTGTTGTTTATTTGACGTTGTTTTTGTTATTTTACGTTGTTTTTGTTGTTGTTGTATTTGTTGTTGTTGTTGTTGCTGTTGCTTATTTGACTTCGTATTTATTGTTGCTATTTATTTGACGTTGTTATTGTTGTTGTTTATTTGACGTTGTTGTTGTTGTTGTTGTTGTTTATTTGACGTTATTGTTGTTGTTGCTTATTTGACGTTGTTGTTGTTGTTGTTATATTTGTTATTGTTGTTATTGTTGTTGCTTATTTGACGTTGTTGTTATTGTTGTTGTTTATTTGACGTTGTTGTTGTTGTTATTCATTTGACGTTGTTGTTGTTGTTGTTGTTTATTTGACGTTGTTGTTGTTGTTGTTGTTTATTTGACGTTGTTGTTGTTGTTGTTTTTGTTGTTTATTTGACGTTATTGTTGTTATTTATTTGATGTTGTTGTTGTTGTTGTTTATTTGACGTTGTTGTTAACGTTGTTGTTGGTGGTGTTTATTTGACGTTGTTGTTGTAGTTGTTGTTGTTTATTTGACGTTGTTGTTGTTGTTTATTTGACGTTGTTGTTATTGTTGTTGTTGACATAGTTGTTGTTGTTTATTTGACGTTGTTCTTGTTGTTGCCGTTGTTGTTTATTTGACGTTGTTGTTGTTGTTTATTTGACGTTGTTGTTGTTGTTGTTGACGTTGTTGTTGTTGTTGTTTACTGGACGTTGTTGTTGTTGTTGTTTATATGACATTGTTATTGTTGTTGACGGTGTTGTTGTTGTTGTTGTTTATTTGACATTGTTGTTGTTGTTATTTATTTGACGTTATTGTTGTTATTGTTGTTGCTTATTTGACGTTGTTGTTATTGTTGTTGTTTATTTGACGTTGTTGTTGTTGTTATTCATTTGACGTTGTTGTTGTTGTTGTTGTTGTTTATTTGACATTGTTGTTGTTGTTCTTCATTTGACGTTATTGATGTCGTTGTTTTTGTTGTTTATTTGACGTTGTTGTTGTTATTTATTTGACGTTGTTGTTGTTGTTTATTTGACGTCGTTGTTGTTGTTGTTTATTTGACGTTGTCGTTGTTGTTGTTGTTGTTTATTTGACGTTGTTGTTGTTATTGTTTATTTGATGTTGTTGTTGTTGTTGACATAGTTCTTGTTGTTTATTTGACGTTGTTGTTGTTGTTGTTGACGTTGTTGTTTATTTGATGTTGTTGTTGTTGTTGTTTATTTGACGTTGTTGTTGTTGTTGTTGACGTTGTTGTTGTTGTTATTTTTGTTGTTGTTATTGTTGGTGTTGTTGTTGTTTATTTGACATTGTTGTTGTTGTTGTTTATTTGACGTTGTGTTATTGTTGTTGTTTATTTGACGTTGTTGTTGTTGTTTATTTGACTTTGTTGTTGTTGTTTATTTGACGTTGTTGTTGTTGTTGTTTATTTGTCATTGTTGTTGTTGTTATTGTTTATTTGGCGTTGTTGTTGTTGTTGTTAATTTGACGTTGTTGTTGTTGTTGTTGTTGTTTATTTGACGTTGTTGTTGTTGTTTATTTGACGTTGTTGTTGTTGTTGTTTATTTAACGTTGTTGTTGTTGTTATTTATTTGACGTTGTTGTTGTTAATGTTTATTTGGCGTTGTTGTTGTTTATTTGACGTTGTTATTGTTTATTTGACGTAGTTTTTGTTATTTGACGTTGTTGTTATTGTTGTTATATTTGTTATTGTTGTTATTGTTGTTGCTTATTTGACGTTGTTGTTATTGTTGCTGTTTATTTGACGTTGTTGTCGTTATTCATTTGACGTTGTTGTTGTTGTTGTTGTTTATTTGACGTTGTTGTTGTTGTTGTTGTTCTTTATTTGACGTTGTTGTTGTTGTTGTTTATTTGACATTGTTGTTGACGTTGTTGTTGTTGTTGTTGTTTATTTGACGTTGTTGTTGTTGTTGTTTATTAGATGTTGTTAATGTTGTTGACATTGTTGTTGTTGTTTTTGTTGTTTATTTGACGTTGTTGTTGTTGTTGTTGTTATTTTTGTTGATGTTATTGTTGGTGTTGTTGTTGTTTATTTGACGTTGTTGTTGTTGTTTATTTGACGTTGTTGTTGTTGTTGTTTATTTGACGTTGTTGTTGTTGTTTATTTGACGTTGTTGTTGTTGTTGTTTATTTGACGTTGTTGTTGTTGTTGTTTATTTGACATTGTTGTTGTTGTTGTTGTTGTTGACGTTGCTGTTGTTGTTGTTTATTTGATGTTATTTTAGTTGTTGTTGTTTATTTGACGTTGTTGTTGTTTTTTATTTGACGTTGTTGTTGTTGACATTGTTGTTGTTGTTGTTTATTTGACGTTGTTGTTGTTGTTTTTTATTTAACGTTGTTGTTGTTGACATTGTTGTTGTTGTTGTTTATTTGACGTTGTTGTTGTTGTTGTTTATTTGACGTAGTTGTTGTTGTTGTTGTTGTTTATTTGACATTTTTGTTGTTGTTGATGTTGTTGTTGTTGTTGTTGTTTTTTATTTGACGTTGTTGTTGTTGTTGTTTTTTATTTGACGTTGTTGTTGTTGTTGTTTATTTGACGTTGTTGTTTTTATTGTTGTTTGTGTTGTTAATTTGACGTTGTTGTTGTTGTTGTTGTTGTTGTTGTTTATTTGACGTTGTTGTTGTTGTTATTGTTTATTTGACATTGTTGTTGTTGTTGTTTATTTGATGTTGTTGTTGTTGTTATTTATTTGACGTTGTTGTTGTTGTTATTGTTTATTTGACGTTGTTGTTGTTGTTGTTGTTTATTTGACGTTGTTATTGTTGTTTATTGGACGTTGTTATTGTTGTTTATTTGACGTTGTTTTTGTTATTTTACGTTGTTTTTGTTGTTGTTGTATTTGTTGTTGTTGTTGTTGCTGTTGCTTATTTGACTTCGTTGTTATTGTTGCTATTTATTTGACGTTGTTATTGTTGTTGTTTATTTGACGTTGTTGTTGTTGTTGTTGTTGTTTATTTGACGTTATTGTTGTTGTTGCTTATTTGACGTTGTTGTTGTTGTTGTTATATTTGTTACAGTTGTTATTGTTGTTGCTTATTTGACGTTGTTGTTATTGTTGTTGTTTATTTGACGTTGTTGTTGTTGTTATTCATTTGACGTTGTTGTTGTTGTTGTTTATTTGACGTTGTTGTTGTTGTTGTTGTTTATTTGACGTTGTTGTTGTTGTTGTTTTTGTTGTTTATTTGACGTTATTGTTGTTATTTATTTGACGTTGTTGTTGTTGTTGTTTATTTGACGTTGTTGTTAACGTTGTTGTTGTTGGTGTTTATTTGACGTTGTTGTTGTAGTTGTTGTTGTTTATTTGACGTTGTTGTTGTTGTTTATTTGACGTTGTTGTTATTGTTGTTGTTGACATAGTTGTTGTTGTTTATTTGACGTTGTTCTTGTTGTTGCCGTTGTTGTTTATTTTACGTTGTTGTTGTTGTTTATTTGACGTTGTTGTTGTTGTTGTTGACGTTGTTGTTGTTGTTGTTTACTGGACGTTGTTGTTGTTGTTGTTTATATGACATTGTTATTGTTGTTGACGGTGTTGTTGTTGTTGTTGTTTATTTGACATTGTTGTTGTTGTTATTTATTTGACGTTGTTGTTGTTGTTAATTTTATTTGACGTTGTTGTTGTTGTTGTTGTTAATTTGACGTTGTTGTTGTTGTTGTTTATTTGACGTTGTTGTTGTTGTTGTTTATTTGACGTTGTTGTTGTTGTTGTTTATTTAACGTTGTTGTTGTTGTGTTTTATTTGACGTTGTTGTTGTTGTTATTGTTTATTTGGCGTTGTTGTTGTTTATTTGACGTTGTTTTTGTTATTTGACGTTGTTGTTGTTGTTGTATTAGTTGTTGTTGTTATTGCTTATTTGACGTTGTTGTTATTGTTGCTATTTATTTGACGTTGTTGTTGTTGTTGTTTATTTGACGTTGTTGTTGTTGTTGTTTATTTGACGTTGTTGTTGTTGTTGTTTATTTGACGTTGTTGTTGTTGTATTTGTTATTGTTGTTATTGTTGTTGCTTATTTGACATTGTTGTTATTGTTGTTGTTTATTTGACGTTGTTGTTGTTGTTATTCATTTGACGTTGTTGTTGTTGTTGTTGTTGTTTATTTGACATTGTTGTTGTTGTTCTTCATTTGACGTTATTGATGTCGTTGTTTTTGTTGTTTATTTGACGTTGTTGTTGTTATTTATTTGACGTTGTTGTTGTTGTTGTTTATTTGACGTTGTTGTTGTTGTTGTTTATTTGACGTTGTCGTTGTTGTTGTTGTTGTTTATTTGACGTTGTTGTTGTTATTGTTTATTTGATGTTGTTGTTGTTGTTGACATAGTTCTTGTTGTTTATTTGACGTTCTTGTTGTTGTTGTTGACGTTGTTGTTGTTGTTATTTTTGTTGTTGTTATTGTTGGTGTTGTTGTTGTTTATTTGACATTGTTGTTGTTGTTGTTTATTTGACGTTGTGTTATTGTTGTTATTTATTTGACGTTGTTGTTGTTGTTTATTTGACGTTGTTATTGTTGTTTATTTGACGTTGTTGTTGTTGTTGTTTATTTGACATTGTTGTTGTTGTTATTGTTTATTTGGCGTTGTTGTTGTTGTTGTTAATTTGACGTTGTTGTTGTTGTTGTTGTTGTTTATTTGACGTTGTTGTTATTGTTTATTTGACGTTGTTGTTGTTGTTGTTTATTTAACGTTGTTGTTGTTGTTATTTATTTGACGTTGTTGTTGTTAATGTTTATTTGGCGTTGTTGTTGTTTATTTGACGTTGTTATTGTTTATTTGACGTAGTTTTTGTTATTTGACGTTGTTGTTGTTGTTGTATTAGTTGTTGTTGTTGTTGCTTATTTGACGTTGTTGTTATTGTTGCTATTTATTTGACGTTGTTGTTGTTGTTTATTTGACGTTGTTCTTGTTGTTGCTTATTTGACGTTGTTGTTGTTGTTGTTTATTTGACGTTGTTGTTGTTGTTGCTGTTGTTGTTGTATTTGTTATTGTTGTTATTGTTGTTGCTTATTTGACGTTGTTGTTATTGTTGTTGTTTATTTGACGTTGTTGTTGTTGTTATTCATTTGACGTTGTTGTTGTTGTTGTTTATTTGACGTTGTTGTTGTTGTTCTTCATTTGACGTTGTTGATGTCGTTTTTTTTGTTGTTTATTTGACGTTGTTGTTGTTATTTATTTGTTGTTGTTGTTGTTTATTTGACGTTGTCGTTGTTGTTGTTGTTGTTTATTTGACGTTGTTGTTGTTATTGTTTATTTGATGTTGTTGTTGTTGTTGACATAGTTCTTGTTGTTTATTTGACGTTGTTGTTGTTGTTGTTGTTGACGTTGTTGTTTATTTGACGTTGTTGTTGTTGTTTATTTGACGTTGTTGTTGTTGTTGTTGACGTTGTTGTTGTTGTTGTTTATTGGACGTTGTTGTTGTTGTTGTTTATTTGACATTGTTGTTGTTGTGGACGGTGATGTTATTGTTGTTGTTTATTTGACATTGTTGTTGTTGTTATTATTTATTTGACGTTGTTGTTGTTGTTTATTTGACGTTGTTGTTGTTGTTTATTTGACGTTGTTGTTTATTTGACGTTGTTATTGTTGTTTATTTGACGTTGTTGTTGTTATTTGAAGTTGTTGTTGTTGTTGTATTTGTTGTTGTTGTTGTTGTTGTTTATTTGACGTTGTTGTTGTTGTTGTTGTTTATTTGACGTTATTGTTGTTATTTATTTGACATTGTTATTGTTGTTGTTGTTGTTGTTGTTGTTGTTTATTTGACGTTGTTGTTGACGTTGTTGTTGTTGTTTATTTGACGTTGATGTTGTTGTTGTTTATTTGATGTTGTTAATGTTGTTGACATAGTTGTTGTTGTTTTTTTTGTTTATTTGACGTTGTTATTGTTGTTGTTGTTTTTGTTGTTGTTATTGTTGGTGTTGTTGTTGTTTATTTGACGTTGTTGTTGTTGTTGTTTATTTGACGTTGTTGTTGTTGTTGTTTATTTGACGTTGTTGTTGTTGTTGTCTATTTGACGTTGTTGTTGTTGTTTATTTGACGTTGTTGTTGTTGTTGTTTATTTGACATTGTTGTTGTTGTTGTTTTGACGTTGTTGTTGTAGTTGTTTATTTGACGTTGTTGTTGTTGTTGTTGTTGTTTATTTGATGTTGTTTTAGTTGTTGTTGTTTATTTGATGTTGTTCTTGTTTTTTATTTGACGTTGTTGTTGTTCATATTGTTGTTGTTGTTGTTTATTTGACGTTCTTGTTGTTGTTTTTTATTTGACGTTGTTGTTGTTGTTTATTTGACGTAGTTGTTGTTATTGACGTTGTTGTTGTTGTTGTTGCTGTTGTTTATTTGACATTTTTGTTGTTATTGATGTTGTTGTTGTTGTTGTTGTTTTGTATTTGACGTTGTTGTTGTTGTTTATTTGACGTTGTTGTTGTTGTTATTGTTGTTGTTGTTGTTAATTTGACGTTGTTGTTTATTTGACGTTGTTGTTGTTGTTGTTGTTTATTTGACGTTGTTGTTGTTGTTTATTTGATGTTGTTGTTGTTGTTATTTATTTGACGTTGTTGTTGTTGTTATTGTTTATTTGACGTTGTTGTTGTTGTTGACGTTGTTGTTGTTATTGTTTATTTGATGTTGTTGTTGTTGTTGACATAGTTGTTGTTGTTTATTTGACGTTGTTGTTGTTGTTGTTGACGTTGTTGTTTATTTGACGTTGTTGTTGTTGTTTATTTGACGTTATTGTTGTTGTTGTTGACGTTGTTGTTGTTGTTGTTGTTTATTGGACGTTGTTGTTGTTGTTGTTTATTTGACATTGTTGTTGTTGTTGACGGTGTTGTTATTGTTGTTGTTTATTTGACATTGTTGTTGTTGTTATTATTTATTTGACGTTGTTGTTGTTGTTTATTTGACGTTGTTGTTGTTGTTGTTTATTTGACGTTGTTGTTTATTTGACATTGTTGTTGTTATTTGAAGTTGTTGTTGTTGTTATATTTATTGTTGTTGTTGTTGTTGTTGTTTATTTGACGTTGTTGTTGTTGTTTATTTGATGTTATTGTTGTTGTTTATTTGACATTATTATTGTTGTTGTTGTTGTTGTTGTTTATTTGACGTTGTTGTTGACGTTATTGTTGTTGTTTATTTGACGTTGTTGTTGTTGTTGTTATTGTTTATTTGACGTTGTTAATGTTGTTGACATAGTTGTTGTTGTTTTTGTTGTTTATTTGATGTTGTTATTGTTGTTGTTGTTTTTCTTGTTGTTATTGTTGGTGTTGTTGTTGTTTATTTGACGTTGTTGTTGTTGTTGTTGTTGTTTATTTGACGTTGTTGTTGTTGTTGTTGTTGTTTATTTGACGTTGTTGTTGTTGTTTTTTATTTGACGTTGTAATTGTTGTTGTTTATTTGACGTTGTTGTTGTTGTTGTTGTTTATTTGACGTTGTTGTTGTTGTTGTTTATTTGACGTTGTTGTTGTTGTTGTTTATTTGACATTGTTGTTGTTGTTGTTGACGTTGTTGTTGTAGTTGTTTATTTGACGTTGTTGTTGTTGACATTGTTGTTGTTGTTGTTTATTTGACGTTCTTGTTGTTGTTTTTTATTTGACGTTGTTGTTGTTGACATTGTTGTTGTTGTTGTTTATTTGACGTAGTTGTTGTTATTGACGTTGTTGTTGTTGTTGTTGTTGTTTATTTGACGTTTTTGTTGTTGTTGTTGTTTTTTATTTGACGTTGTTGTTGTTTATTTGACCCTATTGTTGTTGTTGTTTATTTGACGTTATTGTTTTTGTTATTTATTTGACATTGTTGTTATTGTTGTTTATTTGACGTTGTTGTTTATTTGACATTGTTGTTTATTTGACGTTGTTGTTGTTGTTTATTTGACGTTGTTGTTGATATTTGAAGTTGTTGTTGTTATTTGAAGTTGTTGTTGTTGTATTTGTTGTTGTTGTTGTTGTTTATTTGACGTTGTTGTTGTTGTTGTTTATTTGACGTTGTTGTTATTGTTGTTTATTTGACGTTGTTATTGTTGTTGTTGTTGTTGTTTATTTGACGTTGTTATTGTTGTTGACGTTGTTGTTGTTGTTTATTTGACGTTGTTGTTGTTGTTGTTGTTTATTAGACGTTGTTAATGTTGTTGACATTGTTATTGTTGTTTTTGTTGTTGTTGTTGTTGTTGTTTATTTGATGTTGTTGTTGTTGTTGTTGTTTTTTTGACATTGTTGTTGTTGTTGTTTATTTGACGTTGTTGTTGTTGTTTTTTATTTGACGTTGTTATTGTTGTTTATTTGACGTTGTTGTTTATTTGACGTTGTTGTTGTTGTTGTTGTTTATTTGACAATTTTGTTGTTGTTGTTGTTGTTGACGTTGTTGTTGTAGTTGTTTATTTGACGTTGTTGTTGTTGTTGTTGTTTCTTTGATGTTGTTTTAGTTGTTGTTGTTTATTTGACGTTGTTGTTGTAGTTGTTTATTTGACGTTGTTGTTGTTGACATTATTGTTGTTGTTGTTGTTGTTTATTTGA
>OX451735.1:1332457700-1332530200 GCA_948472305.1 Vicia faba | reverse complement strand
TTGTTGACATTGTTGTTGTTGTTTTTGTTGTTGTTGTTGTTGATTATTTGATGTTGTTATTGTTGTTGTTGTTGTTTATTTGACGTTGTTGTTGTTGTTGTTGTTATTTTTTTTGTTGTTATTGTTGGTGTTGTTGTTGTTTATTTGGCGTTGTTGTTGTTGTTGTTTATTTGACGTTGTTGTTGTTGTTGTTTATTTGACGTTGTTGTTGTTTATTTGACGTTGTTGTTGTTGTTTATTTGACGTTGTTGTTGTTGTTGTTGTTTATTTGACGTTGTTGTTGTTGTTGTTTATTTGACGTTGTTGTTGTTATTGTTTATTTGACGTTGTTAATGTTGTTGACATAGTTGTTGTTGTTTTTGTTGTTTATTTGACGTTGTTATTGTTGTTGTTGTTTTTGTTGTTGTTATTGTTGGTGTTGTTGTTGTTGTTTATTTGACGTTGTTGTTGTTGTTGTTTATTTGACGTTGTTGTTGTTGTTGTTTATTTGACGTTGTTGTTGTTGTTTATTTGACGTTGTTGTTATTGTTTATTTGATGTTGTTGTTGTTGTTGTTTATTTGACATTGTTGTTGTTGTTGTTGTTTTTGACGTTGTTGTTGTAGTTGTTTATTTGACGTTGTTGTTGTTGTTGTTGTTTATTTGATGTTGTTTTAGTGGTTGTTGTTTATTTGATGTTGTTGTTGTTTTTTATTTGACGTTGTTGTTGTTGTTGTTTATTTGACGTTCTTGTTGTTGTTGTTTATTTGACGTAGTTGTTGTTATTGACGTTGTTGTTGTTGTTGTTGTTGTTGTTTATTTGACGTTTTTGTTGTTGTTGTTGTTGTTTTTTATTTGACGTTGTTGTTGTTGTTGTTGTTTATTTCACGTTGTTGTTGTTGTTATTGTTGTTGTTGTTATTAATTTGACGTTGTTGTTGTTGTTTATTTGACCCTGTTGTTGTTGTTTATTTGACGTTATTGTTGTTGTTATTTATTTGACATTGTTGTTATTGTTGTTTATTTGACGTTGTTGTTTATTTGACATTGTTGTTTATTTGACGTTATTGTTGTTGTTTATTTGACGTTGTTGTTGTTATTTGAAGTTGTTGTTGTTATTTGAAGTTGTTGTTGTTGTATTTGTTGTTGTTGTTGTTGTTATTTATTTGACGTTGTTGTTGTTGTTGTTGTTTATTTGACGTTGTTGTTATTGTTGTTTATTTGACGTTGTTATTGTTGTTGTTGTTGTTGTTTATTTGACGTTGTTATTGTTGTTGACGTTGTTGTTGTTGTTTATTTGACATTGTTGTTGTTGTTGTTTATTAGACGTTGTTAATGTTGTTGACATTGTTATTGTTGTTTTTGTTGTTGTTGTTGTTGTTTATTTGATGTTGTTGTTGTTGTTGTTTATTTGACGTTGTTGTTGTTGTTGTTTATTTGACGTTGTTGTTGTTGTTTTTTATTTGACGTTGTTGTTGTTGTTTATCTGACGTTGTTGTTTATTTGACGTTGTTGTTGTTGTTGTTGTTTATTTGACAATTTTGTTGTTGTTGTTGTTGACGTTGTTGTTGTAGTTGTTTATTTGACGTTGTTGTTGTTGTTGTTGTTTATTTGATGTTGTTTTAGTTGTTGTTGTTTATTTGACGTTGTTGTTGTAGTTGTTTATTTGACGTTGTTGTTGTTGACATTATTGTTGTTGTTGTTGTTGTTTATTTGACGTTCTTGTTGTTGTTTTTTATTTGACGTTGTTGTTGTTGACATTGTTGTTGTTGTTTATTTGACGTAGTTGTTGTTATTGACGTTGTTGTTGTTGTTGTTGTTGTTTATTTGATATTGTTGTTGTTATTTGAATTTGTTGTTGTTATTTGAAGTTGTTGTTGTTGTTGTATTTGTTGTTGTTGTTGTTGTTGTTGTTTATTTGACGTTGTTGTTGTTGTTTATTTGACGTTGTTGTTATTGTTGTTTATTTGACGTTGTTATTGTTGTTGTTGTTGTTGTTTATTTGACGTTGTTGTTGTTGTTGACGTTGTTATTGTTGTTTATTTGACGTTGTTATTGTTGTTGTTGTTTATTAGACGTTGTTAATGTTGTTGACATTGTTATTGTTGTTTTTGTTGTTGTTATTGTTGTTTATTTGATGTTGTTATTATTGTTGTTGTTGTTTATTTGACGTTGTTGTTGTTGTTGTTGTTGTTATTTTTTTTGTTGTTATTGTTGGTGTTGTTGTTGTTTATTTGACGTTGTTGTTGTTGTTGTTTATTTGACGTTGTTGTTGTTGTTGTTTATTTGACGTTGTTGTTGTTTATTTGACGTTGTTGTTGTTGTTGTTTATTTGACATTGTTGTTGTCGTTGTTGTTTATTTGACGTTGTTGTTGTTGTTGTTTATTTGACGTTGTTGTTGTTATTGTTTATTTGACGTTGTTAATGTTGTTGACATAGTTGTTGTTGTTTTTGTTGTTTATTTGACGTTGTTATTGTTGTTGTTGTTTTTGTTGTTGTTATTGTTGGTGTTGTTGTTGTTGTTTATTTGACGTTGTTGTTGTTGTTGTTTATTTGACGTTGTTGTTGTTGTTGTTTATTTGACGTTGTTGTTGTTGTTTATTTGACGTTGTTGTTGTTGTTTATTTGATGTTGTTGTTGTTGTTGTTTATTTGACATTGTTGTTGTTGTTGTTGTTTTTGACGTTGTTGTTGTAGTTGTTTATTTGACGTTGTTGTTGTTGTTGTTGTTGTTGTTGTTTATTTGATGTTGTTTTAGTTGTTGTTGTTTATTTGATGTTGTTATTGTTTTTTATTTGACGTTGTTGCTGTTGTTGTTGTTTATTTGACGTTCTTGTTGTTGTTTTTTATTTGACGTTGTTGTTGTTGACATTGTTGTTGTTGTTGTTGTTGTTTATTTGACGTAGTTGTTGTTATTGACGTTGTTGTTGTTGTTGTTGTTGATGTTTATTTGAGATTTTTGTTGTTGTTGATGTTGTTGTTTTTGTTGTTTTTTATTTGACGTTGTTGTTGTTGTTTATTTGACGTTGTTGTTGTTGTTATTGTTGTTGTTGTTGTTAATTTGACGTTGTTGTTTATTTGACGTTGTTGTTGTTGTTGTTGTTGTTTATTTGATGTTGTTGTTGTTGTTGTTTATTTGATGTTGTTGTTGTTGTTATTTATTTGACGTTGTTGTTGTTGTTATTGTTTATTTGACGTTGTTGTTGTTGTTGACGTTGTTGTTGTTATTGTTTATTTGATGTTGTTGTTGTTGTTTATTTGACGTTGTTGTTGTTGTTGTTGTTGACGTTGTTGTTTATTTGACGTTGTTGTTGTTGTTGTTTATTTGACGTTGTTGTTGTTGTTGTTGACGTTGTTGTTGTTGTTGTTGTTGTTTATTGGACGTTGTTGTTGTTGTTGTTTATTTGACATTGTTGTTGTTGTTGACGGTGTTGTTATTGTTGTTGTTTATTTGACATTGTTGTTGTTGTTATTATTTATTTGACGTTGTTGTTGTTGTTTATTTGACGTTGTTGTTGTTATTGTTTATTTGACGTTGTTGTTTATTTAACATTGTTGTTGTTATTTGAAGTTGTTGTTGTTGTTGTTATATTTGTTGTTGTTGTTGTTTATTTGACGTTGTTGTTGTTGTTTATTTGATGTTATTGTTGTTGTTTATTTGACATTATTATTGTTGTTGTTGTTGTTGTTTATTTGACGTTGTTGTTGACGTTACTGTTGTTGTTTATTTGACGTTGTTGTTGTTGTTGTTATTGTTTATTTGACGTTGTTAATGTTGTTGACATAGTTGTTGTTGTTTTTGTTGTTTATTTGACGTTGTTATTGTTGTTGTTGTTTTTCTTGTTGTTATTGTTGGTGTTGTTGTTGTTTATTTGATGTTGTTGTTGTTGTTGTTGTTGTTGTTGTTTATTTGACGTTGTTGTTGTTGTTGTTTATTTGACGTTGTAATTGTTGTTGTTTATTTGACGTTGTTGTTGTTGTTGTTGTTTATTTGACGTTGTTGTTGTTGTTGTTTATTTAACGTTGTTGTTGTTGTTGTTGTTTATTTGACATTGTTATTGTTGTTGTTGACGTTGTTGTTGTAGTTGTTTATTTGACGTTGTTGTTGTTGACATTGTTGTTGTTGTTGTTTATTTGACGTTCTTGTTGTTGTTTTTTATTTGACGTTGTTGTTGTTGACATTGTTGTTGTTGTTGTTGTTTATTTGACGTAGTTGTTGTTATTGACGTTGTTGTTGTTGTTGTTGTTTATTTGACGTTTTTGTTGTTGTTGATGTTGTTGTTGTTGTTGTTTTTTATTTGACGTTGTTGTTGTTGTTTATTTGACGTTGTTGTTGTAATTGTTGTTGTTGTTTTTAATTTGACGTTGTTGTTGTTGTTTATTTGACCCTGTCGTTGTTGTTGTTTATTTGACGTTGTTGTTGTTGTGATTTATTTGACATTGTTGTTGTTGTTTATTTGACGTTGTTGTTTATTTGACATTGTTGTTTATTTGACGTTGTTGTTGTTGTTTATTTGACGTTGTTGTTGTTATTTAAAGTTGTTGTTCTTATTTGAAGTTGTTGTTGTTGTATTTGTTGTTGTTGTTGTTGTTTATTTGACGTTGTTGTTGTTGTTTATTTGACGTTGTTGTTATTGTTGTTTATTTGACGTTGTTATTGTTGTTGTTGTTGTTGTTTATTTGACGTTGTTATTGTTGTTGACGTTGTTGTTGTTGTTTATTTGACGTTGTTATTGTTGTTGTTGTTGTTGTTTATTAGACGTTGTTAATGTTGTTGACATTGTTGTTGTTGTTTTTGTTGTTGTTGTTGTTGTTTATTTGATGTTGTTATTGTTGTTGTTGTTGTTGTTGTTGTTGTTATTTTTGTTGTTGTTATTGTTGGTGTTGTTGTTGTTTATTTGACGTTGTTGTTGTTGTTGTTTATTTGACGTTGTTGTTGTTGTTTTTTATTTGACGTTGTTGTTGTTGTTTATTTGACATTGTTGTTGTTGTTGTTGTTTATTTGACGTTGTTGTTGTTGTTGTTTATTTGACAATTTTGTTGTTGTTGTTGTTGACGTTGTTGTTGTAGTTGTTTATTTGACGTTGTTGTTGTTGTTGTTGTTGTTGTTTATTTGATGTTGTTTTAGTTGTTGTTATTTATTTGACGTTGTTGTTGTTTTTTATTTGACGTTGTTGTTGTTGACATTGTTGTTGTTGTTGTTTATTTGACGTTGTTGTTGTTGTTTTTTATTTGACGTTGTTGTTGACATTGTTGTTGTTGTTGTTTATTTGACGTTGTTGTTATTGTTGTTTATTTGACGTAGTTGTTATTATTGACGTTGTTGTTGTTGTTGTTTATTTGACATTTTTGTTGTTGTTGATGTTGTTGTTGTTGTTGTTGTTTTTTATTTGACGTTGTTGTTCTTGTTGTTTATTTGACGTTGTTGTTGTTGTTATTGTTGTTGTTGTTGTTAATTTGACGTTGTTGTTGTTTATTTGACGTTGTTGTTGTTGTTGTTTATTTGACGTTGTTGTTGTTGTTTATTTGATGTTGTTGTTGTTGTTATTTATTTGACGTTGTTGTTGTTATTGTTTATTTGACGTTGTTGTTGTTGTTGTTGTTGTTTATTTGACATTGTTATTTTTGTTTATTGGACGTTGTTATTGTTGTTTATTTGACGTTGTTTTTGTTATTTTACGTTGTTGTTGTTGTATTTGTTGTTGTTGTTGTTGTTGCTTATTTGACGTTGTTGTTATTGTTGCTATTTATTTGACGTTGTTATTGTTGTTTTTTATTTGACGTTGTTGTTGTTGTTGTTTATTTGACGTTATTGTTGTTGTTGTTTATTTGACGTTGTTGTTGTTGTTGTTATATTTGTAATTGTTGTTATTATTGTTGCTTATTTGACGTTGTTGTTATTGTTGTTGTTTATTTGACGTTGTTGCCGTTATTCATTTGACGTTGTTGTTGTTGTTGTTTATTTGACGTTGTTGTTGTTGTTGTTCTTTATTTGACGTTGTTGTTGTTGTTGTTTATTTGACGTTGTTGTTGACGTTGTTGTTGTTGTTTATTTGACGTTGTTGTTGTTGTTGTTGTTTATTAGATGTTGTTAATGTTGTTGACATTGTTGTTGTTGTTTTTGTTGTTTATTTGACGTTGTTGTTGTTGTTATTTTTGTTGTTGTTATTGTTGGTGTTGTTGTTGTTTATTTGACGTTGTTGTTGTTGTTTATTTGACGTTGTTGTTGTTGTTGTTGTTTATTTGACGTTGTTATTGTTGTTGTTGTTGTTATTTATTTGACGTTGTTGTTGTTTATTTGACGTTGTTGTTGTTGTTGTTGTTTATTAGACGTTGTTAATGTTGTTGACATTGTTGTTGTTGTTTTTGTTGTTGTTGTTGTTTATTTGATGTTGTTATTGTTGTTGTTGTTGTTGTTGTTGTTGTTGTTATTTTTGTTGTTGTTATTGTTGGTGTTGTTGTTGTTTATTTGACGTTGTTGTTGTTGTTGTTTATTTGACGTTGTTGTTGTTGTTTTTTATTTGACGTTGTTGTTGTTGTTTATTTGACGTTGTTGTTGTTGTTGTTGTTGTTGTTGTTGTTTATTTGACGTTGTTGTTGTTGTTGTTTATTTGACAATTTTGTTGTTGTTGTTGACGTTGTTGTTTTAGTTGTTTATTTGACGTTGTTGTTGTTGTTGTTGTTGTTGTTGTTGTTTATTTGATGTTGTTTTAGTTGTTGTTATTTATTTGACGTTGTTGTTGTTTTTTATTTGATGTTGTTGTTGTTGACATTGTTGTTGTTGTTGTTTATTTGACGTTGTTGTTGTAGTTTTTTATTTGACGTTGTTGTTGACATTGTTGTTGTTGTTGTTTATTTGACGTTGTTGTTGTTGTTTATTTGACGTTGTTGTTGTTGTTGTTTATTTGACGTTGTTGTTGTTGTTATTGTTGTTGTTGTTGTTAATTTGACGTTGTTGTTTATTTGACGTTGTTGTTGTTGTTGTTGTTTATTTGATGTTGTTGTTGTTGTTGTTTATTTGATGTTGTTGTTGTTGTTATTTATTTGACGTCATTGTTGTTGTTATTGTTTATTTGACGTTGTTGTTGTTGTTGACGTTGTTGTTGTTATTGTTTATTTGATGTTGTTGTTGTTGTTGACATAGTTGTTGTTGTTTATTTGACGTTGTTGTTGTTGTTGTTGTTGACGTTGTTGTTTATTTGACGTTGTTGTTGTTGTTTATTTGACGTTGTTGTTGTTGTTGTTGACGTTGTTGTTGTTGTTGTTGTTTATTGGACGTTGTTGTTGTTGTTGTTTATTTGACATTGTTGTTGTTGTTGACGGTGTTGTTATTGTTGTTGTTTATTTGACATTGTTGTTGTTGTTATTATTTATTTGACGTTGTTGTTGTTGTTTATTTGACGTTGTTGTTGTTATTGTTTATTTGACGTTGTTGTTTATTTAACATTGTTGTTGTTATTTGAAGTTGTTGTTGTTGTTATATTTGTTGTTGTTGTTGTTTATTTGACGTTGTTGTTGTTGTTTATTTGATGTTATTGTTGTTGTTTATTTGACATTATTATTGTTGTTGTTGTTGTTGTTTATTTGACGTTGTTGTTGACGTTATTGTTGTTGTTTATTTGACGTTGTTGTTGTTGTTGTTGTTATTGTTTATTTGACGTTGTTAATGTTGTTGACATAGTTGTTGTTGTTTTTGTTGTTTATTTGACGTTGTTATTGTTGTTGTTGTTTTTCTTGTTGTTATTGTTGGTGTTGTTGTTGTTTATTTGATGTTGTTGTTGTTGTTGTTGTTTATTTGACGTTGTTGTTGTTGTTTATTTGACGTTGTAATTGTTGTTGTTTATTTGACGTTGTTGTTGTTGTTGTTGTTTATTTGACGTTGTTGTTGTGGTTGTTTATTTAACGTTGTTGTTGTTGTTGTTGTTTATTTGACATTGTTATTGTTGTTGTTGACGTTGTTGTTGTAGTTGTTTATTTGACGTTGTTGTTGTTGACATTGTTGTTGTTGTTGTTTATTTGACGTTCTTGTTGTTGTTTTTTATTTGACGTTGTTGTTGTTGACATTGTTGATGTTGTTGTTGTTTATTTGACGTAGTTGTTGTTATTGACGTTGTTGTTGTTGTTGTTGTTTATTTGACGTTTTTGTTGTTGTTGATGTTGTTGTTGTTGTTGTTTTTTATTTGACGTTGTTGTTGTTGTTGTTTATTTGACGTTGTTGTTGTAATTGTTGTTGTTGTTTTTAATTTGACGTTGTTGTTGTTGTTTATTTGACCCTGTCGTTGTTGTTGTTTATTTGACGTTGTTGTTGTTGTTATTTATTTGACATTGTTGTTGTTGTTTATTTGACGTTGTTGTTTATTTGACATTGTTGTTTATTTGACGTTGTTGTTGTTGTTTATTTGACGTTGTTGTTGTTATTTAAAGTTGTTGTTGTTATTTGAAGTTGTTGTTGTTGTATTTGTTGTTGTTGTTGTTGTTTATTTGACGTTGTTGTTGTTGTTTATTTGACGTTGTTGTTATTGTTGTTTATTTGACGTTGTTATTGTTGTTGTTGTTGTTGTTTATTTGACGTTGTTATTGTTGTTGACGTTGTTGTTGTTGTTTATTTGACGTTGTTGTTGTTGTTGTTGTTGTTTATTAGACGTTGTTAATGTTGTTGACATTGTTGTTGTTGTTTTTGTTGTTGTTGTTGTTGTTTATTTGATGTTGTTATTGTTGTTGTTGTTGTTGTTGTTGTTATTTTTGTTGTTGTTATTGTTGGTGTTGTTGTTGTTTATTTGACGTTGTTGTTGTTGTTGTTTATTTGACGTTGTTGTTGTTGTTTTTTATTTGACGTTGTTGTTGTTGTTTATTTGACGTTGTTGTTGTTGTTGTTGTTTATTTGACGTTGTTGTTGTTGTTGTTTATTTGACAATTTTTTTTTTGTTGTTGTTGACGTTGTTGTTGTAGTTGTTTATTTGACGTTGTTGTTGTTGTTGTTGTTGTTGTTGTTTATTTGATGTTGTTTTAGTTGTTGTTATTTATTTGACGTTGTTGTTGTTTTTTATTTGACGTTGTTGTTGTTGACATTGTTGTTGTTGTTGTTTATTTGACGTGGTTGTTGTTGTTTTTTATTTGACGTTGTTGTTGACATTGTTGTTGTTGTTGTTTATTTGACGTTGTTGTTATTGTTGTTTATTTGACGTAGTTGTTATTATTGACGTTGTTGTTGTTGTTTATTTGACATTTTTGTTGTTGTTGATGTTGTTGTTGTTGTTGTTGTTTTTTATTTGACGTTGTTGTTGTTGTTGTTTATTTGACGTTGTTGTTGTTGTTATTGTTGTTGTTGTTGTTAATTTGACGTTGTTGTTGTTTATTTGACGTTGTTGTTGTTGTTGTTTATTTGACGTTGTTGTTGTTGTTGTTTATTTGATGTTGTTGTTGTTGTTATTTATTTGACGTTGTTGTTGTTATTGTTTATTTGACGTTGTTGTTGTTGTTGTTGTTTATTTGACATTGTTATTTTTGTTTATTGGACGTTGTTATTGTTGTTTATTTGACGTTGTTTTTGTTATTTTGCGTTGTTGTTGTTGTATTTGTTGTTGTTGTTGTTGTTGCTTATTTGACGTTGTTGTTATTGTTGCTATTTATTTGACGTTGTTATTGTTGTTTTTTATTTGACGTTGTTGTTGTTGTTGTTTATTTGACGTTATTGTTGTTGTTGTTTATTTGACGTTGTTGTTGTTGTTGTTATATTTGTAATTGTTGTTATTGTTGTTGCTTATTTGACGTTGTTGTTATTGTTGTTGTTTATTTGACATTGTTGCCGTTATTCATTTGACGTTGTTGTTGTTGTTGTTTATTTGACGTTGTTGTTGTTGTTGTTCTTTATTTGACGTTGTTGTTGTTGTTGTTTATTTGACGTTGTTGTTGACGTTGTTGTTGTTGTTTATTTGACGTTGTTGTTGTTGTTGTTGTTTATTAGATGTTGTTAATGTTGTTGACATTGTTGTTGTTGTTTTTGTTGTTTATTTGACGTTGTTGTTGTTGTTATTTTTGTTGTTGTTATTGTTGGTGTTGTTGTTGTTTATTTGACGTTGTTGTTGTTGTTTATTTGACGTTGTTGTTGTTGTTGTTTATTTGACGTTGTTATTGTTGTTGTTGTTGTTATTTATTTGACGTTGTTGTTGTTTATTTGACGTTGTTGTTGTTGTTGTTGTTTATTAGACGTTGTTAATGTTGTTGACATTGTTGTTGTTGTTTTTGTTGTTGTTGTTGTTTATTTGATGTTGTTATTGTTGTTGTTGTTGTTGTTGTTGTTGTTGTTATTTTTGTTGTTGTTATTGTTGGTGTTGTTGTTGTTTATTTGACGTTGTTGTTGTTGTTGTTTATTTGACGTTGTTGTTGTTGTTTTTTATTTGACGTTGTTGTTGTTGTTTATTTGACGTTGTTGTTGTTGTTGTTGTTGTTGTTTATTTGACGTTGTTGTTGTTGTTGTTTATTTGACAATTTTGTTGTTGTTGTTGACGTTGTTGTTTTAGTTGTTTATTTGACGTTGTTGTTGTTGTTGTTGTTGTTGTTGTTTATTTGATGTTGTTTTAGTTGTTGTTATTTATTTGACGTTGTTGTTGTTTTTTATTTGATGTTGTTGTTGTTGACATTGTTGTTGTTGTTGTTTATTTGACGTTGTTGTTGTTGTTTTTTATTTGACGTTGTTGTTGACATTGTTGTTGTTGTTGTTTATTTGACGTTGTTGTTGTTGTTTATTTGACGTTGTTGTTGTTGTTGTTTATTTGACGTTGTTGTTGTTGTTATTGTTGTTGTTGTTGTTAATTTGACGTTGTTGTTTATTTGACGTTGTTGTTGTTGTTGTTGTTGTTGTTTATTTGATGTTGTTGTTGTTGTTGTTTATTTGATGTTGTTGTTGTTGTTATTTATTTGACGTCATTGTTGTTGTTATTGTTTATTTGACGTTGTTGTTGTTGTTGACGTTGTTGTTGTTATTGTTTATTTGATGTTGTTGTTGTTGTTGACATAGTTGTTGTTGTTTATTTGACGTTGTTGTTGTTGTTGTTGTTGACGTTGTTGTTTATTTGACGTTGTTGTTGTTGTTTATTTGACGTTGTTGTTGTTGTTGTTGATGTTGTTGTTGTTGTTGTTGTTTATTGGACGTTGTTGTTGTTGTTGTTTATTTGACATTGTTGTTGTTGTTGACGGTGTTGTTATTGTTGTTGTTTATTTGACATTGTTGTTGTTGTTATTATTTATTTGACGTTGTTGTTGTTGTTTATTTGACGTTGTTGTTGTTATTGTTTATTTGACGTTGTTGTTTATTTAACATTGTTGTTGTTATTTGAAGTTGTTGTTGTTGTTATATTTGTTGTTGTTGTTGTTTATTTGACGTTGTTGTTGTTGTTTATTTGATGTTATTGTTGTTGTTTATTTGACATTATTATTGTTGTTGTTGTTGTTGTTTATTTGACGTTGTTGTTGACGTTATTGTTGTTGTTTATTTGACGTTGTTGTTGTTGTTGTTATTGTTTATTTGACGTTGTTAATGTTGTTGACATAGTTGTTGTTGTTTTTGTTGTTTATTTGACGTTGTTATTGTTGTTCTTGTTTTTCTTGTTGTTATTGTTGGTGTTGTTGTTGTTTATTTGATGTTGTTGTTGTTGTTGTTGTTTATTTGACGTTGTTGTTGTTGTTGTTTATTTGACGTTGTAATTGTTGTTGTTTATTTGACGTTGATGTTGTTGTTGTTATTTATTTGACGTTGTTGTTGTGGTTGTTTATTTAACGTTGTTGTTGTTGTTGTTGTTTATTTGACACTGTTATTGTTGTTGTTGACGTTGTTGTTGTAGTTGTTTATTTGACGTTGTTGTTGTTGACATTGTTGTTGTTGTTGTTTATTTGACGTTCTTGTTGTTGTTTTTTATTTGACGTTGTTGTTGTTGACATTGTTGATGTTGTTGTTGTTTATTTGACGTAGTTGTTGTTATTGACGTTGTTGTTGTTGTTGTTTATTTGACGTTTTTGTTGTTGTTGATGTTGTTGTTGTTGTTGTTTTTTATTTGACGTTGTTGTTGTTGTTGTTTATTTGACGTTGTTGTTGTAATTGTTGTTGTTGTTTTTAATTTGACGTTGTTGTTGTTGTTTATTTGACCCTGTCGTTGTTGTTGTTTATTTGACGTTGTTGTTGTTGTTATTTATTTGACATTGTTGTTGTTTATTTGATGTTGTTGTTTATTTGACATTGTTGTTTATTTGACGTTGTTGTTGTTGTTTATTTGACGTTGTTGTTGTTATTTAAAGTTGTTGTTGTTATTTGAAGTTGTTGTTGTTGTATTTGTTGTTGTTGTTGTTGTTTATTTGACGTTGTTGTTGTTGTTTATTTGACGTTGTTGTTATTGTTGTTTATTTGACGTTGTTATTGTTGTTGTTGTTGTTGTTTATTTGACGTTGTTATTGTTGTTGACGTTGTTGTTGTTGTTTATTTGACGTTGTTGTTGTTGTTGTTGTTTATTAGACGTTGTTAATGTTGTTGACATTGTTGTTGTTGTTTTTGTTGTTGTTGTTGTTGTTTATTTGATGTTGTTATTGTTGTTGTTGTTGTTGTTGTTGTTATTTTTGTTGTTGTTATTGTTGGTGTTGTTGTTGTTTATTTGACGTTGTTGTTGTTGTTGTTTATTTGACGTTGTTGTTGTTGTTTTTTATTTGACGTTGTTGTTGTTGTTTATTTGACGTTGTTGTTGTTGTTGTTGTTTATTTGACGTTGTTGTTGTTGTTGTTTATTTGACAATTTTTTTTTTGTTGTTGTTGACGTTGTTGTTGTAGTTGTTTATTTGACGTTGTTGTTGTTGTTGTTGTTTATTTGATGTTGTTTTAGTTGTTGTTATTTATTTGACGTTGTTGTTGTTTTTTATTTGACGTTGTTGTTGTTGACATTGTTGTTGTTGTTGTTTATTTGACGTGGTTGTTGTTGTTTTTTATTTGACGTTGTTGTTGACATTGTTGTTGTTGTTGTTTATTTGACGTTGTTGTTATTGTTGTTTATTTGATGTAGTTGTTATTATTGACGTTGTTGTTGTTGTTTATTTGACATTTTTGTTGTTGTTGATGTTGTTGTTGTTGTTGTTGTTTTTTATTTGACGTTGTTGTTGTTGTTGTTTATTTGACGTTGTTGTTGTTGTTATTGTTGTTGTTGTTGTTAATTTGACGTTGTTGTTGTTTATTTGACGTTGTTGTTGTTGTTGTTTATTTGACGTTGTTGTTGTTGTTGTTGTTGTTTATTTGATGTTGTTGTTGTTGTTATTTATTTGACGTTGTTGTTGTTATTGTTTATTTGACGTTGTTGTTGTTGTTGTTGTTTATTTGACATTGTTATTTTTGTTTATTGGACGTTGTTATTGTTGTTTATTTGACGTTGTTTTTGTTATTTTGCGTTGTTGTTGTTGTATTTGTTGTTGTTGTTATTGTTGCTTATTTGACGTTGTTGTTATTGTTGCTATTTATTTGACGTTGTTATTGTTGTTTTTTATTTGACGTTGTTGTTGTTGTTGTTTATTTGACGTTATTGTTGTTGTTGTTTATTTGACGTTGTTGTTGTTGTTGTTATATTTGTAATTGTTGTTATTGTTGTTGCTTATTTGACGTTGTTGTTATTGTTGTTGTTTATTTGACATTGTTGCCGTTATTCATTTGACGTTGTTGTTGTTGTTGTTTATTTGACGTTGTTGTTGTTGTTGTTCTTTATTTGACGTTGTTGTTGTTGTTGTTTATTTGACGTTGTTGTTGACGTTGTTGTTGTTGTTTATTTGACGTTGTTGTTGTTGTTGTTGTTTATTAGATGTTGTTAATGTTGTTGACATTGTTGTTGTTGTTTTTGTTGTTTATTTGACGTTGTTGTTGTTGTTATTTTTGTTGTTGTTATTGTTGGTGTTGTTGTTGTTTATTTGACGTTGTTGTTGTTGTTTATTTGACGTTGTTGTTGTTGTTGTTTATTTGACGTTGTTATTGTTGTTGTTGTTGTTATTTATTTGACGTTGTTGTTGTTTATTTGACGTTGTTGTTGTTGTTGTTGTTTATTAGACGTTGTTAATGTTGTTGACATTGTTGTTGTTGTTTTTGTTGTTGTTGTTGTTTATTTGATGTTGTTATTGTTGTTGTTGTTGTTGTTGTTGTTGTTGTTATTTTTGTTGTTGTTATTGTTGGTGTTGTTGTTGTTTATTTGACGTTGTTGTTGTTGTTGTTTATTTGACGTTGTTGTTGTTGTTTTTTATTTGACGTTGTTGTTGTTGTTTATTTGACGTTGTTGTTGTTGTTGTTGTTGTTGTTGTTTATTTGACGTTGTTGTTGTTGTTTATTTGACAATTTTGTTGTTGTTGTTGTTGACGTTGTTGTTTTAGTTGTTTATTTGACGTTGTTGTTGTTGTTGTTGTTGTTGTTGTTTATTTGATGTTGTTTTAGTTGTTGTTATTTATTTGACGTTGTTGTTGTTGTTAATTTGACCTTGTTGTTTATTTGACGTTGTTGTTGACATTGTTGTTGTTGTTGTTTATTTGATGTTGTTGTTGTTGTTGTTTATTTGACGTTGTTGTTGTTGTTGTTTATTTGACGTCGTTGTTGTTGTTATTGTTTATTTGACGTTGTTGTTGTTGACGTTGTTGTTGTTATTGTTTATTTGATGTTGTTGTTGTTGTTGACATAGTTGTTGTTGTTTATTTGACGTTGTTGTTGTTGTTGTTGTTGTTGACGTTGTTGTTTATTTGACGTTGTTGTTGTTGTTTATTTGACGTTGTTGTTGTTGTTGACGTTGTTGTTGTTGTTGTTGTTTATTGGACGTTGTTGTTGTTGTTGTTTATTTGACATTGTTGTTGTTGTTGACGGTGTTGATATTGTTGTTGTTTATTTGACATTGTTGTTGTTGTTATTATTTATTTGACGTTGTTGTTGTTGTTTATTTGACGTTGTTGTTGTTATTGTTTATTTGACGTTGTTATTTTATTAACATTGTTGTTGTTATTTGAAGTTGTTGTTGTTGTTATATTTGTTGTTGTTGTTGTTTATTTGACGTTGTTGTTGTTGTTTATTTGATGTTATTGTTGTTGTTTATTTGACATTATTATTGTTGTTGTTGTTGTTTATTTGACGTTGTTGTTGACGTTATTGTTGTTGTTTATTTGACGTTGTTGTTGTTGTTGTTATTGTTTATTTGACGTTGTTAATGTTGTTGACATAGTTGTTGTTGTTTTTGTTGTTTATTTGACGTTGTTATTGTTGTTCTTGTTTTTCTTGTTGTTATTGTTGGTGTTGTTGTTGTTTATTTGATGTTGTTGTTGTTGTTGTTGTTTATTTGACGTTGTTGTTGTTGTTGTTTATTTGACGTTGTAATTGTTGTTGTTTATTTGACGTTGTTGTTGTTGTTGTTGTTTATTTGACGTTGTTGTTGTGGTTGTTTATTTAACGTTGTTGTTGTTGTTGTTGTTTATTTGACATTGTTATTGTTGTTGTTGACGTTGTTGTTGTAGTTGTTTATTTGACGTTGTTGTTGTTGACATTGTTGTTGTTGTTGTTTATTTGACGTTCTTGTTGTTGTTTTTTATTTGACGTTGTTGTTGTTGACATTGTTGATGTTGTTGTTGTTTATTTGACGTAGTTGTTGTTATTGACGTTGTTGTTGTTGTTGTTTATTTGACGTTTTTGTTGTTGTTGATGTTGTTGTTGTTGTTGTTTTTTATTTGACGTTGTTGTTGTTGTTGTTTATTTGACGTTGTTGTTGTAATTGTTGTTGTTGTTTTTAATTTGACGTTGTTGTTGTTGTTTATTTGACCCTGTCGTTGTTGTTGTTTATTTGACGTTGTTGTTGTTGTTATTTATTTGACATTGTTGTTGTTTATTTGATGTTGTTGTTTATTTGACATTGTTGTTTATTTGACGTTGTTGTTGTTGTTTATTTGACGTTGTTGTTGTTATTTAAAGTTGTTGTTGTTATTTGAAGTTGTTGTTGTTGTATTTGTTGTTGTTGTTGTTGTTTATTTGACGTTGTTGTTGTTGTTTATTTGACGTTGTTGTTATTGTTGTTTATTTGACGTTGTTATTGTTGTTGTTGTTGTTGTTTATTTGACGTTGTTATTGTTGTTGACGTTGTTGTTGTTGTTTATTTGACGTTGTTGTTGTTGTTGTTGTTTATTAGACGTTGTTAATGTTGTTGACATTGTTGTTGTTGTTTTTGTTGTTGTTGTTGTTGTTTATTTGATGTTGTTATTGTTGTTGTTGTTGTTGTTGTTGTTATTTTTGTTGTTGTTATTGTTGGTGTTGTTGTTGTTTATTTGACGTTGTTGTTGTTGTTGTTTATTTGACGTTGTTGTTGTTGTTTTTTATTTGACGTTGTTGTTGTTGTTTATTTGACGTTGTTGTTGTTGTTGTTGTTTATTTGACGTTGTTGTTGTTGTTGTTTATTTGACAATTTTTTTTTTGTTGTTGTTGACGTTGTTGTTGTAGTTGTTTATTTGACGTTGTTGTTGTTGTTGTTGTTGTTGTTTATTTGATGTTGTTTTAGTTGTTGTTATTTATTTGACGTTGTTGTTGTTTTTTATTTGACGTTGTTGTTGTTGACATTGTTGTTGTTGTTGTTTATTTGACGTGGTTGTTGTTGTTTTTTATTTGACGTTGTTGTTGACATTGTTGTTGTTGTTGTTTATTTGACGTTGTTGTTATTGTTGTTTATTTGATGTAGTTGTTATTATTGACGTTGTTGTTGTTGTTTATTTGACATTTTTGTTGTTGTTGATGTTGTTGTTGTTGTTGTTGTTTTTTATTTGACGTTGTTGTTGTTGTTGTTTATTTGACGTTGTTGTTGTTGTTATTGTTGTTGTTGTTGTTAATTTGACGTTGTTGTTGTTTATTTGACGTTGTTGTTGTTGTTGTTTATTTGACGTTGTTGTTGTTGTTGTTGTTTATTTGATGTTGTTGTTGTTGTTATTTATTTGACGTTGTTGTTGTTATTGTTTATTTGACGTTGTTGTTGTTGTTGTTGTTTATTTGACATTGTTATTTTTGTTTATTGGACGTTGTTATTGTTGTTTATTTGACGTTGTTTTTGTTATTTTGCGTTGTTGTTGTTGTATTTGTTGTTGTTGTTATTGTTGCTTATTTGACGTTGTTGTTATTGTTGCTATTTATTTGACGTTGTTATTGTTGTTTTTTATTTGACGTTGTTGTTGTTGTTGTTTATTTGACGTTATTGTTGTTGTTGTTTATTTGACGTTGTTGTTGTTGTTGTTATATTTGTAATTGTTGTTATTGTTGTTGCTTATTTGACGTTGTTGTTATTGTTGTTGTTTATTTGACATTGTTGCCGTTATTCATTTGACGTTGTTGTTGTTGTTGTTTATTTGACGTTGTTGTTGTTGTTGTTCTTTATTTGACGTTGTTGTTGTTGTTGTTTATTTGACGTTGTTGTTGACGTTGTTGTTGTTGTTTATTTGACGTTGTTGTTGTTGTTGTTGTTTATTAGATGTTGTTAATGTTGTTGACATTGTTGTTGTTGTTTTTGTTGTTTATTTGACGTTGTTGTTGTTGTTATTTTTGTTGTTGTTATTGTTGGTGTTGTTGTTGTTTATTTGACGTTGTTGTTGTTGTTTATTTGACGTTGTTGTTGTTGTTGTTTATTTGACGTTGTTATTGTTGTTGTTGTTGTTATTTATTTGACGTTGTTGTTGTTTATTTGACGTTGTTGTTGTTGTTGTTGTTTATTAGACGTTGTTAATGTTGTTGACATTGTTGTTGTTGTTTTTGTTGTTGTTGTTGTTTATTTGATGTTGTTATTGTTGTTGTTGTTGTTGTTGTTGTTGTTGTTATTTTTGTTGTTGTTATTGTTGGTGTTGTTGTTGTTTATTTGACGTTGTTGTTGTTGTTGTTTATTTGACGTTGTTGTTGTTGTTTTTTATTTGACGTTGTTGTTGTTGTTTATTTGACGTTGTTGTTGTTGTTGTTGTTGTTGTTGTTTATTTGACGTTGTTGTTGTTGTTTATTTGACAATTTTGTTGTTGTTGTTGTTGACGTTGTTGTTTTAGTTGTTTATTTGACGTTGTTGTTGTTGTTGTTGTTGTTGTTTATTTGATGTTGTTTTAGTTGTTGTTATTTATTTGACGTTGTTGTTGTTGTTAATTTGACCTTGTTGTTTATTTGACGTTGTTGTTGTTGTTGTTGTTGTTGTTGTTTATTTGATGTTGTTGTTGTTGTTGTTTATTTGATGTTGTTGTTGTTGTTATTTATTTGACGTCGTTGTTGTTGTTATTGTTTATTTGACGTTGTTGTTGTTGACGTTGTTGTTGTTATTGTTTATTTGATTTTGTTGTTGTTGTTGACATAGTTGTTGTTGTTTATTTGACGTTGTTGTTGTTGTTGTTGTTGTTGACGTTGTTGTTTATTTGACGTTGTTGTTGTTGTTTATTTGACGTTGTTGTTGTTGTTGACGTTGTTGTTGTTGTTGTTGTTTATTGGACGTTGTTGTTGTTGTTGTTTATTTGACATTGTTGTTGTTGTTGACGGTGTTGATATTGTTGTTGTTTATTTGACATTGTTGTTGTTGTTATTATTTATTTGACGTTGTTGTTGTTGTTTATTTGACGTTGTTGTTGTTATTGTTTATTTGACGTTGTTATTTTATTAACATTGTTGTTGTTATTTGAAGTTGTTGTTGTTGTTATATTTGTTGTTGTTGTTGTTTATTTGACGTTGTTGTTGTTGTTTATTTGATGTTATTGTTGTTGTTTATTTGACATTATTATTGTTGTTGTTGTTGTTTATTTGACGTTGTTGTTGACGTTATTGTTGTTGTTTATTTGACGTTGTTGTTGTTGTTGTTATTGTTTATTTGACGTTGTTAATGTTGTTGACATAGTTGTTGTTGTTTTTGTTGTTTATTTGACGTTGTTATTGTTGTTGTTGTTTTTCTTGTTGTTATTGTTGGTGTTGTTGTTGTTTATTTGATGTTGTTGTTGTTGTTGTTGTTGTTGTTGTTTATTTGACGTTGTTGTTGTTGTTGTTTATTTGACGTTGTAATTGTTGTTGTTTATTTGACGTTGTTGTTGTTATTGTTTATTTGACGTTGTTGTTGTTGTTGTTTATTTAACGTTGTTGTTGTTGTTGTTGTTTATTTGACATTGTTATTGTTGTTGTTGACGTTGTTGTTGTAGTTGTTTATTTGACGTTGTTGTTGTTGACATTGTTGTTGTTGTTGTTTATTTGACGTTCTTGTTGTTGTTTTTTATTTGACGTTGTTGTTGTTGACATTGTTGTTGTTGTTGTTGTTTATTTGACGTAGTTGTTGTTATTGACGTTGTTGTTGTTGTTGTTGTTGTTTATTTGACGTTTTTGTTGTTGTTGATGTTGTTGTTGTTGTTGTTTTTTATTTGACGTTGTTGTTGTTGTTGTTTATTTGACGTTGTTGTTGTAATTGTTGTTGTTGTTTTTAATTTGACGTTGTTGTTGTTGTTTATTTGACCCTGTCGTTGTTGTTGTTTATTTGACGTTGTTGTTGTTGTTATTTATTTGACATTGTTGTTGTTGTTTATTTGACGTTGTTGTTTATTTGACATTGTTGTTTATTTGACGTTGTTGTTGTTGTTTATTTGACGTTGTTGTTGTTATTTAAAGTTGTTGTTGTTATTTGAAGTTGTTGTTGTTGTATTTGTTGTTGTTGTTGTTGTTGTTGTTTATTTGACGTTGTTGTTGTTGTTTATTTGACGTTGTTGTTATTGTTGTTTATTTGACGTTGTTATTGTTGTTGTTGTTGTTGTTTATTTGACGTTGTTATTGTTGTTGACGTTGTTGTTGTTGTTTATTTGACGTTGTTGTTGTTGTTGTTTATTAGACGTTGTTAATGTTGTTGACATTGTTGTTGTTGTTTTTGTTGTTGTTGTTGTTGTTTATTTGATGTTGTTATTGTTGTTGTTGTTGTTGTTGTTGTTGTTGTTATTTTTGTTGTTGTTATTGTTGGTGTTGTTGTTGTTTATTTGACGTTGTTGTTGTTGTTGTTTATTTGACGTTGTTGTTGTTGTTTTTTATTTGACGTTGTTGTTGTTGTTTATTTGATGTTGTTGTTGTTGTTGTTGTTGTTTATTTGACGTTGTTGTTGTTGTTGTTTATTTGACAATTTTTTTTTTGTTGTTGTTGACGTTGTTGTTGTAGTTGTTTATTTGACGTCGTTGTTGTTGTTGTTGTTTATTTGATGTTGTTTTAGTTGTTGTTATTTATTTGACGTTGTTGTTGTATTTTATTTGACGTTGTTGTTATTGACATTGTTGTTGTTGTTGTTTATTTGACGTTGTTGTTGTTGTTTTTTATTTAACGTTGTTGTTGACATTGTTGTTGTTGTTGTTTATTTGACGTTGTTGTTATTGTTGTTTATTTGACGTAGTTGTTATTATTGACGTTGTTGTTGTTGTTGTTTATTTGACATTTTTGTTGTTGTTGATGTTGTTGTTGTTGTTGTTGTTTTTTATTTGACGTTGTTGTTCTTGTTGTTTATTTGACGTTGTTGTTGTTGTTGTTATTGTTGTTGTTGTTGTTAATTTGACGTTGTTGTTGTTTATTTGACGTTGTTGTTGTTGTTGTTTATTTGACGTTGTTGTTGTTGTTGTTTATTTGATGTTGTTGTTGTTGTTATTTATTTGACGTTGTTGTTGTTATTGTTTATTTGACGTTGTTGTTGTTGTTGTTGTTTATTTGACATTGTTATTTTTGTTTATTGGACGTTGTTATTGTTGTTTATTTGACGTTGTTTTTGTTATTTTACGTTGTTGTTGTTGTATTTGTTGTTGTTGTTGTTGTTGCTTATTTGACGTTGTTGTTATTGTTGCTATTTATTTGACGTTGTTATTGTTGTTGTTTATTTGACGTTATTGTTGTTGTTGTTGTTTATTTGACGTTGTTGTTGTTGTTGTTATATTTGTAATTGTTGTTATTGTTGTTGCTTATTTGACGTTGTTGTTATTGTTGTTGTTTATTTGACGTTGTTGCCGTTATTCATTTGACGTTGTTGTTGTTGTTGTTTATTTGACGTTGTTGTTGTTGTTGTTCTTTATTTGACGTTGTTGTTGTTTATTTGACGTTGTTGTTGACGTTGTTGTTGTTGTTTATTTGACGTTGTTGTTGTTGTTGTTGTTGTTTATTAGATGTTGTTAATGTTGTTGACATTGTTGTTGTTGTTTTTGTTGTTTATTTGACGTTGTTGTTGTTGTTATTTTTGTTGTTGTTATTGTTGGTGTTGTTGTTGTTTATTTGACGTTGTTGTTGTTGTTTATTTGACGTTGTTGTTGTTGTTGTTTATTTGACGTTGTTATTGTTGCTGTTGTTGTTATTTATTTGACGTTGTTGTTGTTTATTTGACGTTGTTGTTGTTGTTGTTGTTGTTTATTAGACGTTGTTAATGTTGTTGACATTGTTGTTGTTGTTTTTGTTGTTGTTGTTGTTTATTTGATGTTGTTATTGTTGTTGTTGTTGTTGTTGTTGTTGTTATTTTTGTTGTTGTTATTGTTGGTGTTGTTGTTGTTTATTTGACGTTGTTGTTGTTGTTGTTTATTTGACGTTGTTGTTGTTGTTTTTTATTTGACGTTGTTGTTGTTGTTTATTTGACGTTGTTGTTGTTGTTGTTGTTGTTGTTTATTTGACGTTGTTGTTGTTGTTGTTTATTTGACAATTTTGTTGTTGTTATTGTTGACGTTGTTGTTTTAGTTGTTTATTTGACGTTGTTGTTGTTGTTGTTGTTGTTGTTGTTTATTTGATGTTGTTTTAGTTGTTGTTATTTATTTGACGTTGTTGTTGTTTTTTATTTGATGTTGTTGTTGTTGACATTGTTGTTGTTGTTGTTTATTTGACGTTGTTGTTGTAGTTTTTTATTTGACGTTGTTGTTGACATTGTTGTTGTTGTTGTTTATTTGACGTTGTTGTTGTTGTTTATTTGACGTTGTTGTTGTTGTTGTTTATTTGACGTTGTTGTTGTTGTTATTGTTGTTGTTGTTGTTAATTTGACGTTGTTGTTTATTTGACGTTGTTGTTGTTGTTGTTGTTGTTTATTTGATGTTGTTGTTGTTGTTGTTTATTTGATGTTGTTGTTGTTATTTATTTGACGTCGTTGTTGTTGTTATTGTTTATTTGACGTTGTTGTTGTTGTTGACGTTGTTGTTGTTATTGTTTATTTGATGTTGTTGTTGTTGTTGACATAGTTGTTGTTGTTTATTTGACGTTGTTGTTGTTGTTGTTGTTGACGTTGTTGTTTATTTGACGTTGTTGTTGTTGTTTATTTGACGTTGTTGTTGTTGTTGACGTTGTTGTTGTTGTTGTTTATTGGACGTTGTTGTTGTTGTTGTTTATTTGACATTGTTGTTGTTGTTGACGGTGTTGATATTGTTGTTGTTTATTTGACATTGTTGTTGTTGTTATTATTTATTTGACGTTGTTGTTGTTGTTTATTTGACGTTGTTGTTGTTATTGTTTATTTGACGTTGTTGTTTTATTAACATTGTTGTTTTTATTTGAAGTTGTTGTTGTTGTTGTTATATTTGTTGTTGTTGTTGTTTATTTGACGTTGTTGTTGTTGTTTATTTGATGTTATTGTTGTTGTTTATTTGACATTATTATTGTTGTTGTTGTTGTTGTTTATTTGACGTTGTTGTTGACGTTATTGTTGTTGTTTATTTGACGTTGTTGTTGTTGTTGTTATTGTTTATTTGACGTTGTTAATGTTGTTGACATAGTTGTTGTTGTTTTTGTTGTTTATTTGACGTTGTTATTGTTGTTGTTGTTTTTCTTGTTGTTATTGTTGGTGTTGTTGTTGTTTATTTGATGTTGTTGTTGTTGTTGTTGTTGTTGTTTATTTGACGTTGTTGTTGTTGTTGTTTATTTGACGTTGTAATTGTTGTTGTTTATTTGACGTTGTTGTTGTTATTGTTTATTTGACGTTGTTGTTGTTGTTGTTTATTTAACGTTGTTGTTGTTGTTGTTGTTGTTGTTTATTTGACATTGTTATTGTTGTTGTTGACGTTGTTGTTGTAGTTGTTTATTTGACGTTGTTGTTGTTGACATTGTTGTTGTTGTTGTTTATTTGACGTTCTTGTTGTTGTTTTTTATTTGACGTTGTTGTTGTTGACATTGTTGTTGTTGTTGTTGTTTATTTGACGTAGTTGTTGTTATTGACGTTGTTGTTGTTGTTGTTGTTGTTTATTTGACGTTTTTGTTGTTGTTGATGTTGTTGTTGTTGTTGTTTTTTATTTGACGTTGTTGTTGTTGTTGTTTATTTGACGTTGTTGTTGTAATTGTTGTTGTTGTTTTTAATTTGACGTTGTTGTTGTTGTTTATTTGACCCTGTCGTTGTTGTTGTTTATTTGACGTTGTTGTTGTTGTTATTTATTTGACATTGTTGTTGTTGTTTATTTGACGTTGTTGTTTATTTGACATTGTTGTTTATTTGACGTTGTTGTTGTTGTTTATTTGACGTTGTTGTTGTTATTTAAAGTTGTTGTTGTTATTTGAAGTTGTTGTTGTTGTATTTGTTGTTGTTGTTTATTTGACGTTGTTGTTGTTGTTTATTTGACGTTGTTGTTATTGTTGTTTATTTGACGTTGTTATTGTTGTTGTTGTTGTTGTTTATTTGACGTTGTTATTGTTGTTGACGTTGTTGTTGTTGTTTATTTGACGTTGTTGTTGTTGTTGTTGTTTATTAGACGTTGTTAATGTTGTTGACATTGTTGTTGTTGTTTTTGTTGTTGTTGTTGTTGTTTATTTGATGTTGTTATTGTTGTTGTTGTTGTTGTTGTTGTTGTTATTTTTGTTGTTGTTATTGTTGGTGTTGTTGTTGTTTATTTGACGTTGTTGTTGTTGTTGTTTATTTGACGTTGTTGTTGTTGTTTTTTATTTGACGTTGTTGTTGTTGTTTATTTGACGTTGTTGTTGTTGTTGTTGTTGTTTATTTGACGTTGTTGTTGTTGTTGTTTATTTGACAAAATTTTTTTTGTTGTTGTTGACGTTGTTGTTGTAGTTGTTTATTTGACGTTGTTGTTGTTGTTGTTGTTTATTTGATGTTGTTTTAGTTGTTGTTATTTATTTGACGTTGTTGTTGTATTTTATTTGACGTTGTTGTTATTGACATTGTTGTTGTTGTTGTTTATTTGACGTTGTTGTTGTTGTTTTTTATTTGACGTTGTTGTTGACATTGTTGTTGTTGTTGTTTATTTGACGTTGTTGTTATTGTTGTTTATTTGACGTAGTTGTTATTATTGATGTTGTTGTTGTTGTTGTTTATTTGACATTTTTGTTGTTGTTGATGTTGTTGTTGTTGTTGTTGTTTTTTATTTGACGTTGTTGTTCTTGTTGTTTATTTGACGTTGTTGTTGTTGTTATTGTTGTTGTTGTTGTTAATTTGACGTTGTTGTTGTTTATTTGACGTTGTTGTTGTTGTTGTTTATTTGACGTTGTTGTTGTTGTTGTTTATTTGATGTTGTTGTTGTTGTTATTTATTTGACGTTGTTGTTGTTATTGTTTATTTGACGTTGTTGTTGTTGTTGTTGTTTATTTGACATTGTTATTTTTGTTTATTGGACGTTGTTATTGTTGTTTATTTGACGTTGTTTTTGTTATTTTACGTTGTTGTTGTTGTATTTGTTGTTGTTGTTGTTGTTGCTTATTTGACGTTGTTGTTATTGTTGCTATTTATTTGACGTTGTTATTGTTGTTGTTTATTTGACGTTATTGTTGTTGTTGTTGTTTATTTGACGTTGTTGTTGTTGTTGTTATATTTGTAATTGTTGTTATTGTTGTTGCTTATTTGACGTTGTTGTTATTGTTGTTGTTTATTTGACGTTGTTGCCGTTATTCATTTGACGTTGTTGTTGTTGTTGTTTATTTGACGTTGTTGTTGTTGTTCTTTATTTGACGTTGTTGTTGTTGTTTATTTGACGTTGTTGTTGACGTTGTTGTTGTTGTTTATTTGACGTTGTTGTTGTTGTTGTTGTTGTTTATTAGATGTTGTTAATGTTGTTGACATTGTTGTTGTTGTTTTTGTTGTTTATTTGACGTTGTTGTTGTTATTTTTGTTGTTGTTATTGTTGGTGTTGTTGTTGTTTATTTGACGTTGTTGTTGTTGTTTATTTGACGTTGTTGTTGTTGTTGTTTATTTGACGTTGTTATTGTTGCTGTTGTTGTTATTTATTTGACGTTGTTGTTGTTTATTTGACGTTGTTGTTGTTGTTGTTGTTTATTAGACGTTGTTAATGTTGTTGACATTGTTGTTGTTGTTTTTGTTGTTGTTGTTGTTTATTTGATATTGTTATTGTTGTTGTTGTTGTTGTTGTTGTTGTTGTTGTTATTTTTGTTGTTGTTATTGTTGGTGTTGTTGTTGTTTATTTGACGTTGTTGTTGTTGTTGTTGTTTATTTGACGTTGTTGTTGTTGTTTTTTATTTGACGTTGTTGTTGTTGTTTATTTGACGTTGTTGTTGTTGTTGTTGTTGTTGTTTATTTGACGTTGTTGTTGTTGTTGTTTATTTGACAATTTTGTTGTTGTTATTGTTGACGTTGTTGTTTTAGTTGTTTATTTGACGTTGTTGTTGTTGTTGTTGTTGTTGTTGTTGTTGTTTATTTGATGTTGTTTTAGTTGTTGTTATTTATTTGACGTTGTTGTTGTTTTTTATTTGATGTTGTTGTTGTTGACATTGTTGTTGTTGTTGTTTATTTGACGTTGTTGTTGTAGTTTTTTATTTGACGTTGTTGTTGACATTGTTGTTGTTGTTGTTTATTTGACGTTGTTGTTGTTGTTTATTTGACGTTGTTGTTGTTGTTTATTTGACGTTGTTGTTGTTGTTATTGTTGTTGTTGTTGTTAATTTGACGTTGTTGTTTATTTGACGTTGTTGTTGTTGTTGTTGTTGTTGTTTATTTGATGATGTTGTTGTTGTTGTTTATTTGATGTTGTTGTTGTTGTTATTTATTTGACGTCGTTGTTGTTGTTATTGTTTATTTGACGTTGTTGTTGTTGTTGACGTTGTTGTTGTTATTGTTTATTTGATGTTGTTGTTGTTGTTGACATAGTTGTTGTTGTTTATTTGACGTTGTTGTTGTTGTTGTTGACGTTGTTGTTTATTTGACGGTGTTGTTGTTGTTTATTTGACGTTGTTGTTGTTGTTGTTGACGTTGTTGTTGTTGTTGTTGTTTATTGGACGTTGTTGTTGTTGTTGTTTATTTGACATTGTTGTTGTTGTTGACGGTGTTGTTATTGTTGTTGTTTATTTGACATTGTTGTTGTTGTTATTATTTATTTGACGTTGTTGTTGTTGTTTATTTGACGTTGTTGTTGTTATTGTTTATTTGACGTTGTTGTTTATTTAACATTGTTGTTGTTATTTGAAGTTGTTGTTGTTGTTATATTTGTTGTTGTTGTTGTTTATTTGACGTTGTTGTTGTTGTTTATTTGATGTTATTGTTGTTGTTTATTTGACATTATTATTGTTGTTGTTGTTGTTGTTTATTTGACGTTGTTGTTGACGTTATTGTTGTTGTTTATTTGACGTTGTTGTTGTTGTTGTTATTGTTTATTTGACGTTGTTAATGTTGTTGACATAGTTGTTGTTGTTTTTGTTGTTTATTTGACGTTGTTATTGTTGTTGTTGTTTTTCTTGTTGTTATTGTTGGTGTTGTTGTTGTTTATTTGATGTTGTTGTTGTTGTTGTTGTTGTTGTTTATTTGACGTTGTTGTTGTTGTTGTTTATTTGACGTTGTAATTGTTGTTGTTTATTTGACGTTGTTGTTGTTGTTGTTGTTTATTTGACGTTGTTGTTGTTGTTGTTTATTTAACGTTGTTGTTGTTGTTGTTGTTGTTTATTTGACATTGTTATTGTTGTTGTTGACGTTGTTGTTGTAGTTGTTTATTTGACGTTGTTGTTGTTGACATTGTTGTTGTTGTTGTTTATTTGACGTTCTTGTTGTTGTTTTTTATTTGACGTTGTTGTTGTTGACATTGTTGTTGTTGTTGTTGTTTATTTGACGTAGTAGTTGTTATTGACGTTGTTGTTGTTGTTGTTGTTTATTTGACGTTTTTGTTGTTGTTGATGTTGTTGTTGTTGTTGTTTTTTATTTGACGTTGTTGTTGTTGTTGTTTATTTGACGTTGTTGTTGTAATTGCTGTTGTTGTTTTTAATTTGACGTTGTTGTTGTTGTTTATTTGACCCTGTCGTTGTTGTTGTTTATTTGACGTTGTTGTTGTTGTTGTTTATTTGACGTTGTTGTTGTTGTTGTTCTTTATTTGACGTTGTTGTTGTTGTTGTTTATTTGACGTTGTTGTTGACGTTGTTGTTGTTGTTTATTTGACGTTGTTGTTGTTGTTGTTGTTGTTTATTAGATGTTGTTAATGTTGTTGACATTGTTGTTGTTGTTTTTGTTGTTTATTTGACGTTGTTGTTGTTGTTATTTTTGTTGTTGTTATTGTTGGTGTTGTTGTTGTTTATTTGACGTTGTTGTTGTTGTTTATTTGACGTTGTTGTTGTTGTTGTTTATTTGACGTTGTTATTGTTGCTGTTGTTGTTATTTATTTGACGTTGTTGTTGTTTATTTGACGTTGTTGTTGTTGTTGTTGTTTATTAGACGTTGTTAATGTTGTTGACATTGTTGTTGTTGTTTTTGTTGTTGTTGTTGTTTATTTGATGTTGTTATTGATGTTGTTGTTGTTGTTGTTGTTGTTATTTTTGTTGTTGTTATTGTTGGTGTTGTTGTTGTTTATTTGACGTTGTTGTTGTTGTTGTTTATTTGACGTTGTTGTTGTTGTTTTTTATTTGACGTTGTTGTTGTTGTTGTTTATTTGACGTTGTTGTTGTTGTTGTTGTTGTTGTTGTTTATTTGACGTTGTTGTTGTTGTTGTTTATTTGACAATTTTGTTGTTGTTATTGTTGACGTTGTTGTTTTAGTTGTTTATTTGACGTTGTTGTTGTTGTTGTTGTTGTTGTTGTTGTTTATTTGATGTTGTTTTAGTTGTTGTTATTTATTTGACGTTGTTGTTGTTTTTTATTTGATGTTGTTGTTGTTGACATTGTTGTTGTTGTTGTTTATTTGACGTTGTTGTTGTAGTTTTTTATTTGACGTTGTTGTTGACATTGTTGTTGTTGTTGTTTATTTGACGTTGTTGTTGTTGTTTATTTGACGTTGTTGTTGTTGTTGTTTATTTGACATTGTTGTTGTTGTTATTGTTGTTGTTGTTGTTAATTTGACGTTGTTGTTTATTTGACGTTGTTGTTGTTGTTGTTGTTGTTTATTTGATGTTGTTGTTGTTGTTGTTTATTTGATGTTGTTGTTGTTGTTATTTATTTGACGTCGTTGTTGTTGTTATTGTTTATTTGACGTTGTTGTTGTTGTTGACGTTGTTGTTGTTATTGTTTATTTGATGTTGTTGTTGTTGTTGACATAGTTGTTGTTGTTTATTTGACGTTGTTGTTGTTGTTGTTGTTGACGTTGTTGTTTATTTGACGTTGTTGTTGTTGTTTATTTGACGTTGTTGTTGTTGTTGACGTTGTTGTTGTTGTTGTTGTTTATTGGACGTTGTTGTTGTTGTTGTTTATTTGACATTGTTGTTGTTGTTGACGGTGTTGATATTGTTGTTGTTTATTTGACATTGTTGTTGTTGTTATTATTTATTTGACGTTGTTGTTGTTGTTTATTTGACGTTGTTGTTGTTATTGTTTATTTGACGTTGTTGTTTTATTAACATTGTTGTTGTTATTTGAAGTTGTTGTTGTTGTTATATTTGTTGTTGTTGTTGTTTATTTGACGTTGTTGTTGTTGTTTATTTGATGTTATTGTTGTTGTTTATTTGACATTATTATTGTTGTTGTTGTTGTTTATTTGACGTTGTTGTTGACGTTATTGTTGTTGTTTATTTGACGTTGTTGTTGTTGTTGTTATTGTTTATTTGACGTTGTTAATGTTGTTGACATAGTTGTTGTTGTTTTTGTTGTTTATTTGACGTTGTTATTGTTGTTGTTGTTTTTCTTGTTGTTATTGTTGGTGTTGTTGTTGTTTATTTGATGTTGTTGTTGTTGTTGTTGTTGTTGTTTATTTGACGTTGTTGTTGTTGTTGTTTATTTGACGTTGTAATTGTTGTTGTTTATTTGACGTTGTTGTTGTTATTGTTTATTTGACGTTGTTGTTGTTGTTGTTTATTTAACGTTGTTGTTGTTGTTGTTGTTGTTTATTTGACATTGTTATTGTTGTTGTTGACGTTGTTGTTGTAGTTGTTTATTTGACGTTGTTGTTGTTGACATTGTTGTTGTTGTTGTTTATTTGACGTTCTTGTTGTTGTTTTTTATTTGACGTTGTTGTTGTTGACATTGTTGTTGTTGTTGTTGTTTATTTGACGTAGTTGTTGTTATTGACATTGTTGTTGTTGTTGTTGTTGTTTATTTGACGTTTTTGTTGTTGTTGATGTTGTTGTTGTTGTTGTTTTTTATTTGACGTTGTTGTTGTTGTTGTTTATTTGACGTTGTTGTTGTAATTGTTGTTGTTGTTTTTAATTTGACGTTGTTGTTGTTGTTTATTTGACCCTGTCGTTGTTGTTGTTTATTTGACGTTGTTGTTGTTGTTATTTATTTGACATTGTTGTTGTTGTTTATTTGACGTTGTTGTTTATTTGACATTGTTGTTTATTTGACGTTGTTGTTGTTGTTTATTTGACGTTGTTGTTGTTATTTCAAGTTGTTGTTGTTATTTGAAGTTGTTGTTGTTGTATTTGTTGTTGTTGTTGTTGTTGTTTATTTGACGTTGTTGTTGTTGTTTATTTGACGTTGTTGTTATTGTTGTTTATTTGACGTTGTTATTGTTGTTGTTGTTGTTGTTTATTTGACGTTGTTATTGTTGTTGACGTTGTTGTTGTTATTTATTTGACGTTGTTGTTGTTGTTGTTGTTTATTAGACGTTGTTAATGTTGTTGTTGTTTTTGTTGTTGTTGTTGTTTATTTGATGTTGTTATTGTTGTTGTTGTTGTTGTTGTTGTTGTTGTTGTTGTTATTTTTGTTGTTGTTATTGTTGGTGTTGTTGTTGTTTATTTGACGTTGTTGTTGTTGTTGTTTATTTGACGTTGTTGTTGTTGTTTTTTATTTGACGTTGTTGTTGTTGTTTATTTGACGTTGTTGTTGTTGTTGTTGTTGTTTATTTGACGTTGTTGTTGTTGTTGTTTATTTGACAAATTTTTTTTTGTTGTTGTTGACGTTGTTGTTGTAGTTGTTTATTTGACGTTGTTGTTGTTGTTGTTGTTGTTTATTTGATGTTGTTTTAGTTGTTGTTATTTATTTGACGTTGTTGTTGTATTCTATTTGACGTTGTTGTTATTGACATTGTTGTTGTTGTTGTTTATTTGACGTTGTTGTTGTTGTTTTTTATTTGACGTTGTTGTTGACATTGTTGTTGTTGTTGTTTATTTGACGTTGTTGTTATTGTTGTTTATTTGACGTAGTTGTTATTATTGTTGTTGTTGTTGTTGTTTATTTGACGTTGTTGTTGACGTTATTGTTGTTGTTTATTTGACGTTGTTGTTGTTGTTGTTATTGTTTATTTGACGTTGTTAATGTTGTTGACATAGTTGTTGTTGTTTTTGTTGTTTATTTGACGTTGTTATTGTTGTTGTTGTTTTTCTTGTTGTTATTGTTGGTGTTGTTGTTGTTTATTTGATGTTGTTGTTGTTGTTGTTGTTTATTTGACGTTGTTGTTGTTGTTTATTTGACGTTGTAATTGTTGTTGTTTATTTGACGTTGTTGTTGTTGTTGTTGTTTATTTGACGTTGTTGTTGTGGTTGTTTATTTAACGTTGTTGTTGTTGTTGTTGTTTATTTGACATTGTTATTGTTGTTGTTGACGTTGTTGTTGTAGTTGTTTATTTGACGTTGTTGTTGTTGACATTGTTGTTGTTGTTGTTTATTTGACGTTCTTGTTGTTGTTTTTTATTTGACGTTGTTGTTGTTGACATTGTTGATGTTGTTGTTGTTTATTTGACGTAGTTGTTGTTATTGACGTTGTTGTTGTTGTTGTTGTTTATTTGACGTTTTTGTTGTTGTTGATGTTGTTGTTGTTGTTGTTTTTTATTTGACGTTGTTGTTGTTGTTGTTTATTTGACGTTGTTGTTGTAATTGTTGTTGTTGTTTTTAATTTGACGTTGTTGTTGTTGTTTATTTGACCCTGTCGTTGTTGTTGTTTATTTGACGTTGTTGTTGTTGTTATTTATTTGACATTGTTGTTGTTGTTTATTTGACGTTGTTGTTTATTTGACATTGTTGTTTATTTGACGTTGTTGTTGTTGTTTATTTGACGTTGTTGTTGTTATTTAAAGTTGTTGTTGTTATTTGAAGTTGTTGTTGTTGTATTTGTTGTTGTTGTTTATTTGACGTTGTTGTTGTTGTTTATTTGACGTTGTTGTTATTGTTGTTTATTTGACGTTGTTATTGTTGTTGTTGTTGTTGTTTATTTGACGTTGTTATTGTTGTTGACGTTGTTGTTGTTGTTTATTTGACGTTGTTGTTGTTGTTGTTGTTGTTTATTAGACGTTGTTAATGTTGTTGACATTGTTGTTGTTGTTTTTGTTGTTGTTGTTGTTGTTTATTTGATGTTGTTATTGTTGTTGTTGTTGTTGTTGTTGTTGTTATTTTTGTTGTTGTTATTGTTGGTGTTGTTGTTGTTTATTTGACGTTGTTGTTGTTGTTGTTTATTTGACGTTGTTGTTGTTGTTTTTTATTTGACGTTGTTGTTGTTGTTTATTTGACGTTGTTGTTGTTGTTGTTGTTGTTTATTTGACGTTGTTGTTGTTGTTGTTTATTTGACAAATTTTTTTTTGTTGTTGTTGTAGTTGTTTATTTGACGTTGTTGTTGTTGTTGTTGTTTATTTGATGTTGTTTTAGTTGTTGTTATTTATTTGACGTTGTTGTTGTATTTTATTTGACGTTGTTGTTATTGACATTGTTGTTGTTGTTGTTTATTTGACGTTGTTGTTGTTGTTTTTTATTTGACGTTGTTGTTGACATTGTTGTTGTTGTTGTTTATTTGACGTTGTTGTTATTGTTGTTTATTTGACGTAGTTGTTATTATTGATGTTGTTGTTGTTGTTGTTTATTTGACATTTTTGTTGTTGTTGATGTTGTTGTTGTTGTTGTTGTTTTTTATTTGACGTTGTTGTTCTTGTTGTTTATTTGACGTTGTTGTTGTTGTTATTGTTGTTGTTGTTGTTAATTTGACGTTGTTGTTGTTTATTTGACGTTGTTGTTGTTGTTGTTTATTTGACGTTGTTGTTGTTGTTGTTTATTTGATGTTGTTGTTGTTGTTATTTATTTGACGTTGTTGTTGTTATTGTTTATTTGACGTTGTTGTTGTTGTTGTTGTTTATTTGACATTGTTATTTTTGTTTATTGGACGTTGTTATTGTTGTTTATTTGACGTTGTTTTTGTTATTTTACGTTGTTGTTGTTGTATTTGTTGTTGTTGTTGTTGTTGCTTATTTGACGTTGTTGTTATTGTTGCTATTTATTTGACGTTGTTATTGTTGTTGTTTATTTGACGTTATTGTTGTTGTTGTTGTTTATTTGACGTTGTTGTTGTTGTTGTTATATTTGTAATTGTTGTTATTGTTGTTGCTTATTTGACGTTGTTGTTATTGTTGTTGTTTATTTGACGTTGTTGCCGTTATTCATTTGACGTTGTTGTTGTTGTTGTTTATTTGACGTTGTTGTTGTTGTTCTTTATTTGACGTTGTTGTTGTTGTTTATTTGACGTTGTTGTTGACGTTGTTGTTGTTGTTTATTTGACGTTGTTGTTGTTGTTGTTGTTGTTTATTAGATGTTGTTAATGTTGTTGACATTGTTGTTGTTGTTTTTGTTGTTTATTTGACGTTGTTGTTGTTGTTATTTTTGTTGTTGTTATTGTTGGTGTTGTTGTTGTTTATTTGACGTTGTTGTTGTTGTTTATTTGACGTTGTTGTTGTTGTTGTTTATTTGACGTTGTTATTGTTGCTGTTGTTGTTATTTATTTGACGTTGTTGTTGTTTATTTGACGTTGTTGTTGTTGTTGTTGTTTATTAGACGTTGTTAATGTTGTTGACATTGTTGTTGTTGTTTTTGTTGTTGTTGTTGTTTATTTGATGTTGTTATTGTTGTTGTTGTTGTTGTTGTTGTTGTTGTTGTTATTTTTGTTGTTGTTATTGTTGGTGTTGTTGTTGTTTATTTGACGTTGTTGTTGTTGTTGTTGTTTATTTGACGTTGTTGTTGTTGTTTTTTATTTGACGTTGTTGTTGTTGTTTATTTGACGTTGTTGTTGTTGTTGTTGTTGTTGTTTATTTGACGTTGTTGTTGTTGTTGTTTATTTGACAATTTTGTTGTTGTTATTGTTGACGTTGTTGTTTTAGTTGTTTATTTGACGTTGTTGTTGTTGTTGTTGTTGTTGTTGTTGTTGTTTATTTGATGTTGTTTTAGTTGTTGTTATTTATTTGACGTTGTTGTTGTTTTTTATTTGATGTTGTTGTTGTTGACATTGTTGTTGTTGTTGTTTATTTGACGTTGTTGTTGTAGTTTTTTATTTGACGTTGTTGTTGACATTGTTGTTGTTGTTGTTTATTTGACGTTGTTGTTGTTGTTTATTTGACGTTGTTGTTGTTGTTTATTTGACGTTGTTGTTGTTGTTATTGTTGTTGTTGTTGTTAATTTGACGTTGTTGTTTATTTGACGTTGTTGTTGTTGTTGTTGTTGTTTATTTGATGTTGTTGTTGTTGTTGTTTATTTGATGTTGTTGTTGTTGTTATTTATTTGACGTCGTTGTTGTTGTTATTGTTTATTTGACGTTGTTGTTGTTGTTGACGTTGTTGTTGTTATTGTTTATTTGATGTTGTTGTTGTTGTTGACATAGTTGTTGTTGTTTATTTGACGTTGTTGTTGTTGTTGTTGACGTTGTTGTTTATTTGACGGTGTTGTTGTTGTTTATTTGACGTTGTTGTTGTTGTTGTTGACGTTGTTGTTGTTGTTGTTGTTTATTGGACGTTGTTGTTGTTGTTGTTTATTTGACATTGTTGTTGTTGTTGACGGTGTTGTTATTGTTGTTGTTTATTTGACATTGTTGTTGTTGTTATTATTTATTTGACGTTGTTGTTGTTGTTTATTTGACGTTGTTGTTGTTATTGTTTATTTGACGTTGTTGTTTATTTAACATTGTTGTTGTTATTTGAAGTTGTTGTTGTTGTTATATTTGTTGTTGTTGTTGTTTATTTGACGTTGTTGTTGTTGTTTATTTGATGTTATTGTTGTTGTTTATTTGACATTATTATTGTTGTTGTTGTTGTTGTTTATTTGACGTTGTTGTTGACGTTATTGTTGTTGTTTATTTGACGTTGTTGTTGTTGTTGTTATTGTTTATTTGACGTTGTTAATGTTGTTGACATAGTTGTTGTTGTTTTTGTTGTTTATTTGACGTTGTTATTGTTGTTGTTGTTTTTCTTGTTGTTATTGTTGGTGTTGTTGTTGTTTATTTGATGTTGTTGTTGTTGTTGTTGTTGTTGTTTATTTGACGTTGTTGTTGTTGTTGTTTATTTGACGTTGTAATTGTTGTTGTTTATTTGACGTTGTTGTTGTTGTTGTTGTTTATTTGACGTTGTTGTTGTTGTTGTTTATTTAACGTTGTTGTTGTTGTTGTTGTTTATTTGACATTGTTATTGTTGTTGTTGACGTTGTTGTTGTAGTTGTTTATTTGACGTTATTGTTGTTGACATTGTTGTTGTTGTTGTTTATTTGACGTTCTTGTTGTTGTTTTTTATTTGACGTTGTTGTTGTTGACATTGTTGTTGTTGTTGTTGTTTATTTGACGTAGTAGTTGTTATTGACGTTGTTGTTATTGTTGTTGTTTATTTGACGTTTTTGTTGTTGTTGATGTTGTTGTTGTTGTTGTTTTTTATTTGACGTTGTTGTTGTTGTTGTTTATTTGACGTTGTTGTTGTAATTGCTGTTGTTGTTTTTAATTTGACGTTGTTGTTGTTGTTGTTTATTTGACCCTGTCGTTGTTGTTGTTTATTTGACGTTGTTGTTGTTGTTGTTTATTTGACGTTGTTGTTGTTGTTGTTCTTTATTTGACGTTGTTGTTGTTGTTGTTTATTTGACGTTGTTGTTGACGTTGTTGTTGTTGTTTATTTGACGTTGTTGTTGTTGTTGTTGTTGTTTATTAGATGTTGTTAATGTTGTTGACATTGTTGTTGTTGTTTTTGTTGTTTATTTGACGTTGTTGTTGTTGTTATTTTTGTTGTTGTTATTGTTGGTGTTGTTGTTGTTTATTTGACGTTGTTGTTGTTGTTTATTTGACGTTGTTGTTGTTGTTGTTGTTTATTTGACGTTGTTATTGTTGCTGTTGTTGTTATTTATTTGACGTTGTTGTTGTTTATTTGACGTTGTTGTTGTTGTTGTTGTTTATTAGACGTTGTTAATGTTGTTGACATTGTTGTTGTTGTTTTTGTTGTTGTTGTTTATTTGATGTTGTTATTGATGTTGTTGTTGTTGTTGTTGTTGTTGTTATTTTTGTTGTTGTTATTGTTGGTGTTGTTGTTGTTTATTTGACGTTGTTGTTGTTGTTGTTTATTTGACGTTGTTGTTGTTGTTTTTTATTTGACGTTGTTGTTGTTGTTTATTTGACGTTGTTGTTGTTGTTGTTGTTGTTGTTGTTTATTTGACGTTGTTGTTGTTGTTGTTTATTTGACAATTTTGTTGTTGTTATTGTTGACGTTGTTGTTTTAGTTGTTTATTTGACGTTGTTGTTGTTGTTGTTGTTGTTGTTGTTGTTTATTTGATGTTGTTTTAGTTGTTGTTATTTATTTGACGTTGTTGTTGTTTTTTATTTGATGTTGTTGTTGTTGACATTGTTGTTGTTGTTGTTTATTTGACGTTGTTGTTGTAGTTTTTTATTTGACGTTGTTGTTGACATTGTTGTTGTTGTTGTTTATTTGACGTTGTTGTTGTTGTTTATTTGACGTTGTTGTTGTTGTTGTTTATTTGACATTGTTGTTGTTGTTATTGTTGTTGTTGTTGTTAATTTGACGTTGTTGTTTATTTGACGTTGTTGTTGTTGTTGTTGTTGTTTATTTGATGTTGTTGTTGTTGTTGTTTATTTGATGTTGTTGTTGTTGTTATTTATTTGACGTCGTTGTTGTTGTTATTGTTTATTTGACGTTGTTGTTGTTGTTGACGTTGTTGTTGTTATTGTTTATTTGATGTTGTTGTTGTTGTTGACATAGTTGTTGTTGTTTATTTGACGTTGTTGTTGTTGTTGTTGTTGACGTTGTTGTTTATTTGACGTTGTTGTTGTTGTTTATTTGACGTTGTTGTTGTTGTTGACGTTGTTGTTGTTGTTGTTGTTTATTGGACGTTGTTGTTGTTGTTGTTTATTTGACATTGTTGTTGTTGTTGACGGTGTTGATATTGTTGTTGTTTATTTGACATTGTTGTTGTTGTTATTATTTATTTGACGTTGTTGTTGTTGTTTATTTGACGTTGTTGTTGTTATTGTTTATTTGACGTTGTTGTTTTATTAACATTGTTGTTGTTATTTGAAGTTGTTGTTGTTGTTATATTTGTTGTTGTTGTTGTTTATTTGACGTTGTTGTTGTTGTTTATTTGATGTTATTGTTGTTGTTTATTTGACATTATTATTGTTGTTGTTGTTGTTTATTTGACGTTGTTGTTGACGTTATTGTTGTTGTTTATTTGACGTTGTTGTTGTTGTTGTTATTGTTTATTTGACGTTGTTAATGTTGTTGACATAGTTGTTGTTGTTTTTGTTGTTTATTTGACGTTGTTATTGTTGTTGTTGTTTTTCTTGTTGTTATTGTTGGTGTTGTTGTTGTTTATTTGATGTTGTTGTTGTTGTTGTTGTTGTTGTTTATTTGACGTTGTTGTTGTTGTTGTTTATTTGACGTTGTAATTGTTGTTGTTTATTTGACGTTGTTGTTGTTATTGTTTATTTGACGTTGTTGTTGTTGTTGTTTATTTAACGTTGTTGTTGTTGTTGTTGTTTATTTGACATTGTTATTGTTGTTGTTGACGTTGTTGTTGTAGTTGTTTATTTGACGTTGTTGTTGTTGACATTGTTGTTGTTGTTGTTTATTTGACGTTCTTGTTGTTGTTTTTTATTTGACGTTGTTGTTGTTGACATTGTTGTTGTTGTTGTTGTTTATTTGACGTAGTTGTTGTTATTGACATTGTTGTTGTTGTTGTTGTTGTTTATTTGACGTTTTTGTTGTTGTTGATGTTGTTGTTGTTGTTGTTTTTTATTTGACGTTGTTGTTGTTGTTGTTGTTTATTTGACGTTGTTGTTGTAATTGTTGTTGTTGTTTTTAATTTGACGTTGTTGTTGTTGTTTATTTGACCCTGTCGTTGTTGTTGTTTATTTGACGTTGTTGTTGTTGTTATTTATTTGACATTGTTGTTGTTGTTTATTTGACGTTGTTGTTTATTTGACATTGTTGTTTATTTGACGTTGTTGTTGTTGTTTATTTGACGTTGTTGTTGTTATTTCAAGTTGTTGTTGTTATTTGAAGTTGTTGTTGTTGTATTTGTTGTTGTTGTTGTTGTTGTTTATTTGACGTTGTTGTTGTTGTTTATTTGACGTTGTTGTTATTGTTGTTTATTTGACGTTGTTATTGTTGTTGTTGTTGTTGTTTATTTGACGTTGTTATTGTTGTTGACGTTGTTGTTGTTGTTTATTTGACGTTGTTGTTGTTGTTGTTGTTTATTAGACGTTGTTAATGTTGTTGTTGTTTTTGTTGTTGTTGTTGTTTATTTGATGTTGTTATTGTTGTTGTTGTTGTTGTTGTTGTTGTTGTTGTTATTTTTGTTGTTGTTATTGTTGGTGTTGTTGTTGTTTATTTGACGTTGTTGTTGTTGTTGTTTATTTGACGTTGTTGTTGTTGTTTTTTATTTGACGTTGTTGTTGTTGTTTATTTGACGTTGTTGTTGTTGTTGTTGTTTATTTGACGTTGTTGTTGTTGTTGTTTATTTGACAAAATTTTTTTTGTTGTTGTTGACGTTGTTGTTGTAGTTGTTTATTTGACGTTGTTGTTGTTGTTGTTGTTGTTTATTTGATGTTGTTTTAGTTGTTGTTATTTATTTGACGTTGTTGTTGTATTCTATTTGACGTTGTTGTTATTGACATTGTTGTTGTTGTTGTTTATTTGACGTTGTTGTTGTTGTTTTTTATTTGACGTTGTTGTTGACATTGTTGTTGTTGTTGTTTATTTGACGTTGTTGTTATTGTTGTTTATTTGACGTAGTTGTTATTATTGATGTTGTTGTTGTTGTTTATTTGACATTTTTGTTGTTGTTGATGTTGTTGTTGTTGTTGTTGTTTTTTATTTGACGTTGTTGTTCTTGTTGTTTATTTGACGTTGTTGTTGTTGTTATTGTTGTTGTTGTTGTTAATTTGACGTTGTTGTTGTTTATTTGACGTTGTTGTTGTTGTTGTTTATTTGACGTTGTTGTTGTTGTTGTTTATTTGATGTTGTTGTTGTTGTTATTTATTTGACGTTGTTGTTGTTATTGTTTATTTGACGTTGTTGTTGTTGTTGTTGTTGTTTATTTGACATTGTTATTTTTGTTTATTGGACGTTGTTATTGTTGTTTATTTGACGTTGTTTTTGTTATTTTACGTTGTTGTTGTTGTATTTGTTGTTGTTGTTGTTGTTGCTTATTTGACGTTGTTGTTATTGTTGCTATTTATTTGACGTTGTTATTGTTGTTGTTTATTTGACGTTATTGTTGTTGTTGTTGTTTATTTGACGTTGTTGTTGTTGTTGTTATATTTGTAATTGTTGTTATTGTTGTTGCTTATTTGACGTTGTTGTTATTGTTGTTGTTTATTTGACGTTGTTGCCGTTATTCATTTGACGTTGTTGTTGTTGTTATTTATTTGACGTTGTTGTTGTTGTTGTTCTTTATTTGACGTTGTTGTTGTTGTTGTTTATTTGACGTTGTTGTTGACGTTGTTGTTGTTGTTTATTTGACGTTGTTGTTGTTGTTGTTGTTGTTGTTGTTTATTAGATGTTGTTAATGTTGTTGACATTGTTGTTGTTGTTTTTGTTGTTTATTTGACGTTGTTGTTGTTGTTATTTTTGTTGTTGTTATTGTTGGTGTTGTTGTTGTTTATTTGACGTTGTTGTTGTTGTTTATTTGACGTTGTAGTTGTTGTTGTTTATTTGACGTTGTTATTGTTGCTGTTGTTGTTATTTATTTGACGTTGTTGTTGTTTATTTGACGTTGTTGTTGTTGTTGTTTATTAGACGTTGTTAATGTTGTTGACATTGTTGTTGTTGTTTTTGTTGTTGTTGTTGTTTATTTGATGTTGTTATTGTTGTTGTTGTTGTTGTTGTTGTTGTTGTTGTTGTTGTTGTTGTTGTTATTTTTGTTGTTGTTATTGTTGGTGTTGTTGTTGTTTATTTGACGTTGTTGTTGTTGTTGTTTATTTGACGTTGTTGTTGTTGTTTTTTATTTGACGTTGTTGTTGTTGTTTATTTGACGTTGTTGTTGTTGTTGTTGTTGTTGTTTATTTGACGTTGTTGTTGTTGTTGTTTATTTGACAATTTTGTTGTTGTTATTGTTGACGTTGTTGTTTTAGTTGTTTATTTGACGTTGTTGTTGTTGTTGTTGTTGTTGTTGTTGTTGTTGTTTATTTGATGTTGTTTTAGTTGTTGTTATTTATTTGACGTTGTTGTTGTTTTTTATTTGATGTTGTTGTTGACATTGTTGTTGTTGTTGTTTATTTGACGTTGTTGTTGTAGTTTTTTATTTGACGTTGTTGTTGACATTGTTGTTGTTGTTGTTTATTTGTCGTTGTTGTTGTTGTTTATTTGACGTTGTTGTTGTTGTTTATTTGACGTTGTTGTTGTTGTTATTGTTGTTGTTGTTGTTAATTTGACGTTGTTGTTTATTTGACGTTGTTGTTGTTGTTGTTGTTGTTTATTTGATGTTGTTGTTGTTGTTGTTTATTTGATGTTGTTGTTGTTGTTATTTATTTGACGTCGTTGTTGTTGTTATTGTTTATTTGACGTTGTTGTTGTTGTTGACGTTGTTGTTGTTATTGTTTATTTGATGTTGTTGTTGTTGTTGACATAGTTGTTGTTGTTTATTTGACGTTGTTGTTGTTGTTGTTGACGTTGTTGTTTATTTGACGGTGTTGTTGTTGTTTATTTGACGTTGTTGTTGTTGTTGTTGACGTTGTTGTTGTTGTTGTTGTTGTTTATTGGACGTTGTTGTTGTTGTTGTTTATTTGACATTGTTGTTGTTGTTGACGGTGTTGTTATTGTTGTTGTTTATTTGACATTGTTGTTGTTGTTATTATTTATTTGACGTTGTTGTTGTTGTTTATTTGACGTTGTTGTTGTTATTGTTTATTTGACGTTGTTGTTTATTTAACATTGTTGTTGTTATTTGAAGTTGTTGTTGTTGTTATATTTGTTGTTGTTGTTGTTTATTTGACGTTGTTGTTGTTGTTTATTTGATGTTATTGTTGTTGTTTATTTGACATTATTATTGTTGTTGTTGTTGTTGTTTATTTGACGTTGTTGTTGACGTTATTGTTGTTGTTTATTTGACGTTGTTGTTGTTGTTGTTATTGTTTATTTGACGTTGTTAATGTTGTTGACATAGTTGTTGTTGTTTTTGTTGTTTATTTGACGTTGTTATTGTTGTTGTTGTTTTTCTTGTTGTTATTGTTGGTGTTGTTGTTGTTTATTTGATGTTGTTGTTGTTGTTGTTTATTTGACGTTGTTGTTGTTGTTGTTTATTTGACGTTGTAATTGTTGTTGTTTATTTGACGTTGTTGTTGTTGTTGTTGTTTATTTGACGTTGTTGTTGTTGTTGTTTATTTAACGTTGTTGTTGTTGTTGTTGTTTATTTGACATTGTTATTGTTGTTGTTGACGTTGTTGTTGTAGTTGTTTATTTGACGTTGTTGTTGTTGACATTGTTGTTGTTGTTGTTTATTTGACGTTCTTGTTGTTGTTTTTTATTTGACGTTGTTGTTGTTGACATTGTTGTTGTTGTTGTTGTTTATTTGACGTAGTTGTTGTTATTGACGTTGTTGTTGTTGTTGTTGTTTATTTGACGTTTTTGTTGTTGTTGATGTTGTTGTTGTTGTTGTTTTTTATTTGACGTTGTTGTTGTTGTTGTTTATTTGACGTTGTTGTTGTAATTGCTGTTGTTGTTTTTAATTTGACGTTGTTGTTGTTGTTTATTTGACCCTGTCGTTGTTGTTGTTTATTTGACGTTGTTGTTGTTGTTATTTATTTGACATTGTTGTTGTTGTTTATTTGACGTTGTTGTTTATTTGACATTGTTGTTTATTTGACGTTGTTGTTGTTGTTTATTTGACGTTGTTGTTGTTATTTAAAGTTGTTGTTGTTATTTGAAGTTGTTGTTGTTGTATTTGTTGTTGTTGTTGTTTATTTGATGTTGTTGTTGTTGTTTATTTGACGTTGTTGTTATTGTTGTTTATTTGACGTTGTTATTGTTGTTGTTGTTGTTTATTTGACGTTGTTATTGTTGTTGACGTTGTTGTTGTTGTTTATTTGACGTTGTTGTTGTTGTTGTTGTTGTTTATTAGACGTTGTTAATGTTGTTGACATTGTTGTTGTTGTTTTTGTTGTTGTTGTTGTTGTTTATTTGATGTTGTTATTGTTGTTGTTGTTGTTGTTGTTGTTGTTGTTGTTATTTTTGTTGTTGTTATTGTTGGTGTTGTTGTTGTTTATTTGACGTTGTTGTTGTTGTTGTTTATTTGACGTTGTTGTTGTTGTTTTTTATTTGACGTTGTTGTTGTTGTTTATTTGACGTTGTTGTTGTTGTTGTTGTTGTTGTTGTTTATTTGACGTTGTTGTTGTTGTTTTTTATTTGACGTTGTTGTTGTTGTTTATTTGACGTTGTTGTTGTTGTTGTTGTTGTTGTTTATTTGACGTTGTTGTTGTTGTTGTTTATTTGACAATTTTTTTGTTGTTGTTGTTGACGTTGTTGTTGTAGTTGTTTATTTGACGTTGTTGTTGTTGTTGTTGTTGTTTATTTGATGTTGTTTTAGTTGTTGTTATTTATTTGACGTTGTTATTGTTTTTTATTTGACGTTGTTGTTGTTGACATTGTTGTTGTTGTTGTTTATTTGACGTTGTTGTTGTTGTTTTTTATTTGACGTTGTTGTTGACATTGTTGTTGATGTTGTTTATTTGACGTTGTTGTTATTGTTGTTTATTTGACGTAGTTGTTATTATTGACGTTGTTGTTGTTGTTGTTTATTTGACATTTTTGTTGTTGTTGATGTTGTTGTTGTTGTTGTTGTTTTTTATTTGACGTTGTTGTTCTTGTTGTTTATTTGACGTTGTTGTTGTTGTTATTGTTGTTGTTGTTGTTAATTTGACGTTGTTGTTGTTTATTTGACGTTGTTGTTGTTGTTGTTTATTTGACGTTGTTGTTGTTGTTGTTTATTTGATGTTGTTGTTGGTGTTATTTATTTGACGTTGTTGTTGTTATTGTTTATTTGACGTTGTTGTTGTTGTTGTTGTTTATTTGACGTTGTTATTTTTGTTTATTGGACGTTGTTATTGTTGTTTATTTGACGTTGTTTTTGTTATTTTACGTTGTTGTTGTTGTATTTGTAGTTGTTGTTGTTGTTGCTTATTTGACGTTGTTGTTATTGTTGCTATTTATTTGACGTTGTTATTGTTGTTTTTTATTTGACGTTGTTGTTGTTGTTGTTTATTTGACGTTATTGTTGTTGTTGTTTATTTGACGTTGTTGTTGTTGTTGTTATATTTGTAATTGTTGTTATTGTTGTTGCTTATTTGACGTTGTTGTTATTGTTGTTGTTTATTTGACGTTGTTGCCGTTATTCATTTGACGTTGTTGTTGTTGTTGTTTATTTGACGTTGTTGTTGTTGTTGTTCTTTATTTGACGTTGGTGTTGTTGTTGTTTATTTGACGTTGTTGTTGACGTTGTTGTTGTTGTTTATTTGACGTTGTTGTTGTTGTTGTTGTTGTTTATTAGATGTTGTTAATGTTGTTGACATTGTTGTTGTTGTTTTTGTTGTTTATTTGACGTTGTTGTTGTTGTTATTTTTGTTGTTGTTATTGTTGGTGTTGTTGTTGTTTATTTGACGTTGTTGTTGTGGTTTATTTGACGTTGTTGTTGTTGTTGTTTATTTGACGTTGTTATTGTTGTTGTTGTTGTTATTTATTTGACGTTGTTGTTGTTTATTTGACGTTGTTGTTGTTGTTGTTTATTAGACGTTGTTAATGTTGTTGACATTGTTGTTGTTGTTTTTGTTGTTGTTGTTGTTTATTTGATGTTGTTATTGTTGTTGTTGTTGTTGTTGTTGTTGTTATTTTTGTTGTTGTTATTGTTGGTGTTGTTGTTGTTTATTTGACGTTGTTGTTGTTGTTGTTGTTTATTTGACGTTGTTGTTGTTGTTTTTTATTTGACGTTGTTGTTGTTGTTTATTTGACGTTGTTGTTGTTGTTGTTGTTGTTGTTGTTTATTTGACGTTGTTGTTGTTGTTGTTTATTTGACAATTTTGTTGTTGTTGTTGTTGACGTTGTTGTTTTAGTTGTTTATTTGACGTTGTTGTTGTTGTTGTTGTTGTTGTTTATTTGATGTTGTTTTAGTTGTTGTTATTTATTTGACGTTGTTGTTGTTTTTTATTTGATGTTGTTGTTGTTGACATTGTTGTTGTTGTTGTTGTTTATTTGACATTGTTGTTGTAGTTTTTTATTTGACGTTGTTGTTGTAATTGTTGTTGTTGTTGTTTATTTGACGTTGTTGTTGTTGTTTATTTGACGTTGTTGTTGTTGTTGTTTATTTCACGTTGTTGTTGTTGTTATTGTTGTTGTTGTTGTTAATTTGACGTTGTTGTTTATTTGACGTTGTTGTTGTTGTTGTTGTTGTTGTTTATTTGATGTTGTTGTTGTTGTTGTTTATTTGATGTTGTTGTTGTTGTTATTTATTTGACGTCGTTGTTGTTGTTATTGTTTATTTGACGTTGTTGTTGTTGACGTTGTTGTTGTTATCGTTTATTTGATGTTGTTGTTGTTGTTGACATAGTTGTTGTTGTTTATTTGACGTTGTTGTTGTTGTTGTTGTTGACGTTGTTGTTTATTTGACGTTGTTGTTGTTGTTTATTTGACGTTGTTGTTGTTGTTGTTGACGTTGTTGTTGTTGTTGTTTATTGGACGTTGTTGTTGTTGTTGTTTATTTGACATTGTTGTTGTTGTTGACGGTGTTGTTATTGTTGTTGTTTATTTGACATTGTTGTTGTTGTTATTATTTATTTGACGTTGTTGTTGTTGTTTATTTGACGTTGTTGTTGTTATTGTTTATTTGACGTTGTTGTTTATTTAACATTGTTGTTGTTATTTGAAGTTGTTGTTGTTGTTATATTTGTTGTTGTTGTTGTTTATTTGACGTTGTTGTTGTTGTTTATTTGATGTTATTGTTGTTGTTTATTTGACATTATTATTGTTGTTGTTGTTGTTGTTTATTTGACGTTGTTGTTGACGTTATTGTTGTTGTTTAATTGACGTTGTTGTTGTTGTTGTTATTGTTTATTTGACGTTGTTAATGTTGTTGACATAGTTGTTGTTGTTTTTGTTGTTTATTTGACGTTGTTATTGTTGTTGTTGTTTTTCTTGTTGTTATTGTTGGTGTTGTTGTTGTTTATTTGATGTTGTTGTTGTTGTTGTTGTTGTTGTTGTTTATTTGACGTTGTTGTTGTTGTTGTTTATTTGACGTTGTAATTGTTGTTGTTTATTTGACGTTGTTGTTGTTGTTGTTTATTTGACGTTGTTGTTGTTGTTGTTTATTTAACGTTGTTGTTGTTGTTGTTGTTTATTTGACATTGTTATTGTTGTTGTTGACGTTTGTGATCGGTGGATCTGGAACTGACTGTTTAACGCTGGTTCGCGAAATGTCGCGGAAGCAAGAGTCGCCACCGTCTTTTATTTTCTCCAAATGGAAAGGACAAAAGCACAGAAAAATTCCTTAAAGAGATTGCTCTCGGTTCGGGAGGTAGATTATAGAAAGGGAAGGTGTTAGCACCCTTTCTATCCATGGTTATCCATGGGCTCTTAGATACTTGCTCATATGTTTTCAAAATTGTGTGCTTGCTTTTCAATGTGGGTTTAAAAGTTTCTTTTGAAAAATTTTCAGATCGACTCGTACGTCAGAGTGTTTGAAAAGTTTGCTTTGAAAGCTTTTGAAAAGTGTCAGTGTGAAAAGTCTTTTTGAGTTTGTTTTGAGATTAGAGCAAGTATCCTTGAGAACCTACCTACCCTAAGGAATTCGTCTGTGTAAATGTCCTTTAAAGTAGTGCCATCCCACCATTGAGAGGTAGGTAGCACCACCGTTGGAGGTGTTCGGGTCAATTCGATGTTCGGGACGTGGTGATCACCGGAGCAATAGGAAGATACCTTAGAAGCTACCCTCATGCCAGGTTCCCGGATCATGAGGACTTACTAAGACGTCCTCTACTCGACGACCACCTTTCGAAAGGCAACAGTGAGGCGTACCCTAGGGGTGGTGTGTGCGAATTGTGTGTCATGTTTCAGTTATTTGTCTTGTCATGTTTGTCGTGTTCTACGCTTGATTTTATATTAAGTCCATTCATTCTTGCATGCATATTTAACAGTTATAAAATTTGCGGAAAATAAATCTAAGGCTATTACAAATGGCGCGGGTCCACATCGCCAAAATAAACCGGACCCGATTTAGCGGAAAAATAAATAATGCGAAGAAATAAAGTGCGAGAAATTTAAATTACATGGCTTTGGGATATTTACATAATTATATAAACGATAAAAAAATAAATGCGCAATTAAATGATTAATGACGGGCGTTGGACCCTTTTTGCAAATAATTAAAATTAATAAGGATTTAAAAATTAAAATTAAATGAGAATGATATTTTTGTGTTTTTTAGATCTAATGAAAAAAAGAAATTAATTGAGATTAAATTAAACGGCAAACCCTAATTCTAATGTTTTTTTAATTATTAAGAAAAGAATTAAAATATGATCTAAATTAAACCTAAAATTTATTATGTACAATTTAAATAGGAAAATAAATAAATAAATAATAATTATTCTAAAAAAGGAAAAACATTAAAAGGAATAAAAAATATCAATTAACCTAATTCTATTTTGTTGGATTTTTGTTATGGAAAAAAGAATATAAATTAAACCTAATTTGAAACTAGTTGATTTACATGCTAATAAAATAATTATAAAAATAGATATTATTTTTGGTCTTTTTCTGATTTTTATGATATTTTTATATTTTTTGTAAAAAGAAAATTAATTAATTAAAGCAATACAAATAAATAATACAATAATTTAAATAATAAAAGAAAAGAAAAATGAACCAGAGTGGGGTGTTGCCCCAAATAAGGAGGTATAAATTGGAGAGGCCTGGCCCAATTGTATTCTGAGTTCGTTGACTTCTTTGGATCTCGTATGGCACGTTGACCAGCACCTATGGTGTTCCTTGAATCTATGCATTTGATTTGCAAGCAGCTGGACGCGTGTTCCCTGGATTTTGAGTGTGCATGGTATGCTCTAATGAGGAATCTGCATGGGAATTGATTTGGAAAAATAATATGGAATTATTCAGACCTGGGGTTCGAACCCAGGTCTTGGAGATTGCACGCTTCTATCCCTGCCACTGAGCCATGTGATCTTCATTTAATATATATTAACAAACGAATAATATAAGGAGAATTTAGTTAGTGGCCATTAGAAATAAAAAAAACGCGCGCTGGTTTAAATGAACCAACCAGCGCTGGACACGATTTCGTCTTCCTCTCCGTCCCTGTAAAATAAAACGAATAGGCGACGGTTTTCATGCGTGGGTTTAGGCACCTTTAGAAGAAATAGCGAATAGCGCTATGTAGCTCATAAATTGTTCGCGAAGGTGGCTCCCTGTTCGTCTCAATGTCCTGAACTCAATGGTCCTGGTTTGAAGCTTCAATTTTTCTTCTTTACAGAAGCCCCAATTTTAAAACCTGTAAACCCTAGAATACGGACATGGCAAAAGCGTGTGTGATGCGTAAAAACCAAATTAAATCACATGACAAGCATTAGCAAACATCACTGAATAAGAATATGTAAATCAAATGTTATGAAAATGCCCTAAACTCAAGATGCGTGTATGCAATTTTGTGAGAAAACCTTGAGTTCTGTACAGCGTTTTTCTGCCTTTTGATGAGTGTTAGGTATGGGACTGTGCTTGGTGAACCACAAGGAAGCGGTTGTGAAAGGAATTAGGCTTTTAATCCTCTCCCAATACTGATTTCAGAATTTGGTTTTATGGCAATTTTTTCAAATGAGCAATGGAGTTTTCAGCGCAGCTTGCAGTCTAGGAGCATTAGGGTTCTCATTCTGATCATATATGGAGTGATTAGGTCAAGAAACATTGGACAAAATCTTATGCATTGATGAATTTCAATATTTGATTTTGGAAAATCTTTTTTCATATCTTTTTCATGTTGTTTTTGTTCAATCATGATCCAATCTCATCCAAATTTGCCTATTTAAGACTTACACGAAATATTGAGTTTATAATGTGCATGAAAAGATTTTTTTAGGTTAGTTTGATATTTTTCATATATTAAAATCATTTAAATGAATATAAATTAATATTAATTCAAATAAATAATTAAAAAATATGAGAATACTTCCCTTTGGGCCTAATGGTCGTGCATAGGCTTGGCATGAAGAAACTTGGAAGAAAAATGGGCCCATTTGCATTTTTAGACCTTTTGCATCAATGTTGACTTTCAAAAATTTCCAAAAATTTCCCAACTTCCACAAGGCATAACTTGGTCAATTTTTAAGCTTTTCACATGTTCTTGGACATTTTGGAAAGGTCTTTGAGTCCTTTAACCAATGCCTTTGGTCCCATGCCATTTTGATTTACCAATCTCAAGTTATGGCCTTTGACTTAAAGTCACTTTTTGTTGACTTTTGAAAATGACCTATAATGTTGAAATTGATAACTTTTTGTGAGAGCATTTCTTGGACTTGGAACATGAAGATGAATTGTAGGAAATGTCTTTCTCTTCAAAATGAGCTTTGGATGGAATTTTTCTGATAATCCATGTGAAAGTTATGCCTTGGTCAATTTCAGTTGACTTTTTCAACTGTCCAAATATAGCAACTTTTGCATCTTTGATGATTTCTGAGCCAAATCTTGAAAATCATGATCAAGCATTGATCAAATGATGTTTGTGGCTTCAAAATGGTATGTTGACCAAAAATTTGAACTTTTGACTGTCAAATGACCATTTTGCCCCTACAGTTGACTGTAGTGCAATTTAGGGTTTTGACTGTGCAATTTTGAGCTGAATGCCTTGAAACTTGATATGAGGATGCTTGACCATGTTTGTAAGCATATGAGACTTGATTGGGCCTTTGAAAACTTCATTTGCTTGATCAGAACCCAAACCCTAGTTTTGACTGTATATGGGTCAGTTGAACTGCATAGCCCTTGGAGAATTTTGTGATTTTGACTTGGCAAATCTTGATGAATATGGGAGGGCAAATTTTGGGGTACAACAGTTGCCCCTGTTCAATCTTCTTAGACCTGAGGATGCAGATTGGCTGACGTGCCTTTCGTAATCCGAGGGTAGAAGATGATTGAACACTAAAGTGCCCAGAAATTTGCGCTCACATAGTAGCAGTGATGATGAGGGAATGGGCTTATAGATGCCATTTATAGGTTGCTGGATAGGATGATGGGCTTATAGATGCCATCTGGACGTTGATCGCGTAGGAGATTCCTTAGCGAGAACCTGCATACCTGCAAAACAGAAAAATGAGTACCTGACACGTCGCAGGAGCTGATTTTAGATGCTTGGTATAGATATGTCCTGACTGGTTACAGGAGCTGAGTCTGGAGCTTCAAACGCTGATGAATGAACCAGGGATGGTTACTGCCTTAGCATGAATGGTAAGAGAATCCTGAATGATTTCAACCTCAACAACGCTCGTTGAGAAAATCTTGGTGAGAATTACCATTTTCGTAGTGTCAGGAAGAGAACCAAAGGACATTATAATCTCAAAAGGGGGTCACCTCACTCACCGTTGGAGAGGGAACTATAGGACATTATAATCTGAAAGGAAATATCACCTCACGCGCCGTTGGAGAGGGAACATCTGAAGAAGGAATTACCACCTCACACGCCGTTGGAGAGGGGACCATAAGAGAATATCACCTCACGCTCATGCCGGAGAGGGAAACATCTGAAGAAGGAATTACCACCTCACACGCCGTTGGAGAGGGGACCATAAGGGAATATCACCTCACGCTCATGCCGGAGAGGGGAACATCTGAAGAAGGAATTACCAACTCACACGCCGTTGGAGAGGGGACCATAAGAGAATATCACCTCACGCTCATGCCGGAGAGGGAAACATCTGAAGAAGGAATTACCACCTCACACGCCGTTGGAGAGGGGACCAAAAGAGAATATCACCTCACGCTCATGCCGGAGAGGGAAACATCTGAAGAAGGAATTACCACCTCACACGCCGTTGGAGAGGGGACCAAAAGAGAATATCACCTCACGCTCATGCCGGAGAGGGAAACATCTGAAGAAGGAATTACCACCTCACACGCCGTTGGAGAGGGGACCAAAAGAGAATATCACCTCACGCTCATGCCGGAGAGGGAAACATCTGAAGAAGGAATTACCACCTCACACGCCGTTGGAGAGGGGACCAAAAGAGAATATCACCTCACGCTCATGCCGGAGAGGGAAACATCTGAAGAAGGAATTACCACCTCACACGCCGTTGGAGAGGGGACCAAAAGAGAATATCACCTCACGCTCATGCCGGAGAGGGAAACATCTGAAGAAGGAATTACCACCTCACACGCCGTTGGAGAGGGGACCAAAAGAGAATATCACCTCACGCTCATGCCGGAGAGGGAAACATCTGAAGAAGGAATTACCACCTCACACGCCGTTGGAGAGGGGACCAAAAGAGAATATCACCTCACGCTCATGCCGGAGAGGGAAACATCTGAAGAAGGAATTACCACCTCACACGCCGTTGGAGAGGGGACCAAAAGAGAATATCACCTCACGCTCATGCCGGAGAGGGAAACATCTGAAGAAGTAATTACCACCTCACACGCCGTTGGAGAGGGGACCAAAAGAGAATATCACCTCACGCTCATGCCGGAGAGGGAAACATCTGAAGAAGGAATTACCACCTCACACGCCGTTGGAGAGGGGACCAAAAGAGAATATCACCTCACGCTCATGCCGGAGAGGGAAACATCTGAAGAAGGAATTACCACCTCACACGCCGTTGGAGAGGGGACCAAAAGAGAATATCACCTCACGCTCATGCCGGAGAGGGAAACATCTGAAGAAGGAATTACCACCTCACACGCCGTTGGAGAGGGGACCAAAAGAGAATATCACCTCACGCTCATGCCGGAGAGGGAAACATCTGAAGAAGGAATTACCACCTCACACGCCGTTGGAGAGGGGACCAAAAGAGAATATCACCTCACGCTCATGCCGGAGAGGGAAACATCTGAAGAAGGAATTACCACCTCACACGCCGTTGGAGAGGGGACCAAAAGAGAATATCACCTCACGCTCATGCCGGAGAGGGAAACATCTGAAGAAGGAATTACCACCTCACACGCCGTTGGAGAGGGGACCATAAGAGAACTTCTACTGAGTCTTTATCAGAAAAACCTGTTTGGAGTTGATTTAACCGGACTGGAGAAGTCTTTGAAATATGTTTGAGAATTTCAACTGCACCCTTCCTGAAAGGTAGAGGTTAGTTATATGCGATGCATGATATGGATCAAGCAAACATGGGTACGATTTATATGATATGATGTGTACATGCATGCTATAATAATGTATGTGATGATTCATGTATGTTTTCGTCTAGGAAAATAAATCCTTGACGGGTGCCGGGAAGTCATATCCTGGGCTGATGTTGAGGAAGAGATTTTGCTTCCGCTGTGGATGATTGTTGCAAGAATACCGGTAGGAGAAGATAACTCCGTTGAGGAATAAACTTGGCAAATGAAATAATTCTGCGGGAGAAAAGATACTCTAGCGATCATGCTGGGAAGTGCTACTCTGTGGGGATAGCGATGCTTTGCTGAGTTGATGAAGATGACTCCGCTGGGGATATCCTTGTTGTCGGAAGTGTTAATAGACTTCGCTGGGGGTAGGAAGATACTTTGCCGAGGACGCTCTTTCCGTGGCTTTCGGCTGAGGATAACCCAGTTATATCCTGTTACGGAAATAACTCTTTAAATCAAGCCGGGATGACGCGTTCGTGCTCTGCGAGGGATAAGCTTCCAGAATCTACTGGGGATAAGCTTGCTGCTTGGGGAGATATGAATTCCAACTTTCCTGGGGAAACTGGATTGGACTCTTCTGGGGAAGTTTTGATATGCTGGAGGACACCCAACTTCTTTGAGATTTGATAACTCTGCTTGGAGGAAAATGCACTGACTGCTGACTCACTCTCTGGGGAATTAGGATGTACCGGTCATGCTTTTTAGCTGAACCTATCCTGGTACCTTGGAGGACCGACCAACTAGATTGTTTAGACGACTCATCATTGCCCCCTGTTTCTGAGGTGGGAGAGGAAGACCTGTGAGGTGCTGATAGTTGTTGATGGACAAACCTTCTTCTGGTAGGCAGATGACAAGATGTCAGGACATAGTCGTATGCTTTAATCCCTAACTTTTGCCTGGACCGCCCTTTCGGGTTTTCAGTCCACCGGGATACCCTTTTTTGCCCAAGCCGCCTTTTCAGGTTTTCGACTTGCCGGGTGTACAGGTTTTTCATTTCATCCCTTCATTTTGCCCGAACCCTTTTGGTTCGCCGGGAAGCCCTTATTTTTGCCTAGGTATGTCAACCTAGCGGGTCTTTGATTTTGCGTAGTATTTTTCCGACTATGTCCATGCTCTCAGAATGTAGGGAGTTGCCCCTGTTAGAAGTGTTTTGTCATGCCGTCAGAAGGTGTTTGATCAGCCCAGATTCGTTGTTGAAATGCCCCAAGTGACTTAGGCGGAGATTTGCCCCAGGCTATTTGGCCTTTGAGAGATTCTCCGAATCTTGATTGGATTGCCCCAGATAACGGACCATGATTAGGTCGTGCCCCTTGACTGGAGATGCTCTTGTTCACTAGGTATTTCTCGTGCGAATTTCCCTGCTGTTCAAACAAAAAGTCATATGCAAACAAAGTTATGTCAAAAACGCAAAGCTTATGTCCGTCTCGAAGATTTTGAAAATGCATCTTTTCATAAAACAAGTGAATGTTTGTAAAACGCGATGTCAACTCCGTATTTACCGTAGGCCTTCAGGAGTCAGGATACCTTTTGTGACAGTATGCTTTCGAACTAACCCATGCTTCAGCTAGGACTTTTAAGGGTTATAACGTGGCCTGGTTCACGGTTTAAGAAACAAAGGATAAAGGCTCAAATTATTTGTACCCACCCGCTCTTCGTGATGTTCTCCAAACCTAAACTCAGTTGATCGTGCGTTAGACCTTTTTTGAGTTTTTGTCCTGATGTTCCAATGATGGTTCAGATATTGATGATTTATTCTGAATAGGCAGTCATTCCTTTTGTTGAGGGTTTGTGAGACCTCTTTCTTGATTTTTGTTATCCCTTTCTTTTTTTGCCTGAACTGTTTCCTTTTTTTGGAATTACAGTCAGCGGGATGCCCCAGTTTTGTAAGTCTCCTTCATGGGTTTTGACTTAATGGGCGTTTTATTTATGAATTTTGATGATGACTGCCTGTCCTTTTGATTGTTCTGAACCATCACTGTCTTTGTTCGTTTTGTAAAGACACACTTGGATCTCTTTGGTGCCCTTCGTTGTGCATTTGGATCAACTGAGAGACTACCCTGCCCCAGGTTATGATTAAGGGTTTTGATTTTCGAAAATAAAACTCCTACTTCTTTGGCTCTGATGGGTTGACGAGGGATTATCATCCTTATAACTCCAGTGTTTAGGGATTGAAACAATGCCTGTACTTCATAAGCGGGGTCTGTTCAAAAGCATACTGTAAGGATCGTGGTATCGTTTTCGTCATCCTCCCTCAAGAGGCTTAGGATTAAAGATCAAGAGTTGTCATCAGAAAAAATATGAAAACAGTTTGCACATAGTGAATGCGAATATATTGATTCAAAAATAGACATAAGCGATGCATTAATGGAATAACAACGTTTGACATGAATAAATGTTTAAACAATCAAAGAAAAATGCAACTTGAACATTCGAATGAACAAAAGTTTTCTAGTTTGACTTAGTCCCTTCAGATGGGAGATTCTCAACAGAAGTATTTCATTTGGCCACCCGGCATGAACTCCAGCACCCTTCCGTCGATCAAGTCTTGGATCTTATTCTTCAAGCTCCAACAGTCATTGGTGCCATGTCCAGGACTGTCAGAATGGTAGGCACATCTTTTATCAGGGTTATAAGTAGGAGCAGAGATGTCAGGATTCTGGGGAGGACCCTTTAAAGTAATCAGATTGACCTCCAACAAGTGTTCCAGCATTAGAGATGGTGGTATGCCAGTCTCAGTGAAATGTCTTCCAGACGTGTATCGCTTGCGTCGATTACCCCGTTGATACTGGGCTTGTGAAGTAGTAGCAATTTGGAGAGGTTCATTTTTCACCATACCAGACTTTGGTCCTCTTGGTGGCTGATCAAAGACTTGGTCCCTGACTTGGGCTGGTTGCTTCATATCTTGATGAAGCTGACTGATCATGGCCTTCAGCTCTCCTTGCTCCTGAGCTAAACCTTGAATGAGGGCCCTTTGCCCCAGCATCTGAGTTTTCAATGTGTCTACCTCAGCTTGTAAACGTTTCAGCTGTTCGTCCTTGTCCTCTTCAGGACTTTTTCTGATCAGATTCCCCATGAGGAGTGCCCTCAACTCTTCCTGCCCCTTGGATAGACCTAAGAAGATTTCCTTGAACTGAGACTCTTGAGCATGAAGGTCTTGGTTATCTTGTTGTGAGGCCATTGCTGAAATAAACAGCGAGAAAGGTAAGTGACCTGCAAAAAGGGATACCTGTAATGCGATGATGAGTATGACATGTATGCAATGTTTTCAAGGACCTCGCGGGGTAAACAAGAAAATTTGTTAGCATTTGGAACCGGTAGCTTGACTGAAGGCACTGCATATTGTTGAGAGTCCTTCATCAAGGGTCAAAGGCTCACCATATCCAGTGGGTCATAGCCCCTGACACCCTTGGCTAGAGGAAAATAAATCCTCTTTGCCCCTTGCTGGGTAATTGGTTTATCATGACCTGCATCACAAGCCCTTGAGATCCTTGAAATGGGTTAGGATGTATGCAATGATATGCAATGGTATGATGTCATGCTATGCATGGGGTGACGTAGGTAAACCCTGTTATGAGTCCCGATCAAGGACTATAAACAGACCCTGCAAGAAATTCTGTACTTTGTTATGAGTCCCAATTAAGGACTATAAACAAAACCTGCAAGAAAGTTTGGTAACCCTGTCATGAGTCCTAGTTAAGGACTATAAACGAGACCTGCAAGAAATTTGGTAAACCCTGTCATGAGTCCTAGTTAAGGACTATAAACAAGACCTGCAAGAAGTTAGTACACCCTGTTATAAGTCCTAATTAAGGACTATGAACAAAACCTGCAAGAAACCTAAGTAAAACCTGTCATGAGTCCCAATTGAGGACTATAAACAGAACCTGCAAGTGGTTAGTACACCCTGTTATAAGTCCCCATTAAGGACTATGAACGAAACCTGCAAGACATCAAGGGTCAGATAACAAGCATGCAAGTAGTCAAGTACGAAGGCACGCAAGTCACACAAAAGAGCCCTTAGGGTTTAGGCCAGCATGAGGTCGGGGTATTACCCTCTTGAAGTTGGTGGGTTCAACCTGTCCTAATCAAAGTAACCGGGTTCTAAGGTTCCCAATATCACGGGATTGCCTTCATTGTTCATCGTTTCGATTTAGCCACTGAACTGGCGACCGAAATATTCCAGGAAAGCAACCCTCAATTGAGTGTAGTATCGAGTATCAACCAACCTCGGACTGCACCAAAGTCAGTTATCTCACTACCCTAAAGAGGCCAAGATAGTTCAATTAAGGTTCCTAAGGTCTGTTGATGCTTCACGACACCACGCGGAGGCCCCGTACTCTCCTTGACTGAACTCAAGGGTTACCGGTACACACCAAAGTGCCACATCAACGTAGCAGACTGTTTCAACCGTGTCGGTATACCCCGCACAGTTCCCTCACAGCCTTGTTGCTACTTTCTAAGAAAGGTATTCCCAGATCCGGGTTTAGGATCTATAGAACTCCCAAGCAACCCACAATTTTAAAGCACACAAGGAAAACAATTGAAAACATAGTTATAAGCTAGCCCTAAGGTACACCTCACTTTATAAAGGGTCCCCAGCAGAGTCGCCAGTTCTGTGATCGGTGGATCTGGAACTGACTGTTTAACGCTGGTTCGCGAAATGTCGCGGAAGCAAGAGTCGCCACCGTCTTTTATTTTCTCCAAATGGAAAGGACAAAAGCACAGAAAAATTCCTTAAAGAGATTGCTCTCGGTTCGGGAGGTAGATTATAGAAAGGGAAGGTGTTAGCACCCTTTCTATCCATGGTTATCCATGGGCTCTTAGATACTTGCTCATATGTTTTCAAAATTGTGTGCTTGCTTTTCAATGTGGGTTTAAAAGTTTCTTTTGAAAAATTTTCAGATCGACTCGTACGTCAGAGTGTTTGAAAAGTTTGCTTTGAAAGCTTTTGAAAAGTGTCAGTGTGAAAAGTCTTTTTGAGTTTGTTTTGAGATTAGAGCAAGTATCCTTGAGAACCTACCTACCCTAAGGAATTCGTCTGTGTAAATGTCCTTTAAAGTAGTGCCATCCCACCATTGAGAGGTAGGTAGCACCACCGTTGGAGGTGTTCGGGTCAATTCGATGTTCGGGACGTGGTGATCACCGGAGCAATAGGAAGATACCTTAGAAGCTACCCTCATGCCAGGTTCCCGGATCATGAGGACTTACTAAGACGTCCTCTACTCGACGACCACCTTTCGAAAGGCAACAGTGAGGCGTACCCTAGGGGTGGTGTGTGCGAATTGTGTGTCATGTTTCAGTTATTTGTCTTGTCATGTTTGTCGTGTTCTACGCTTGATTTTATATTAAGTCCATTCATTCTTGCATGCATATTTAACAGTTATAAAATTTGCGGAAAATAAATCTAAGGCTATTACAAATGGCGCGGGTCCACATCGCCAAAATAAACCGGACCCGATTTAGCGGAAAAATAAATAATGCGAAGAAATAAAGTGCGAGAAATTTAAATTACATGGCTTTGGGATATTTACATAATTATATAAACGATAAAAAAATAAATGCGCAATTAAATGATTAATGACGGGCGTTGGACCCTTTTTGCAAATAATTAAAATTAATAAGGATTTAAAAATTAAAATTAAATGAGAATGATATTTTTGTGTTTTTTAGATCTAATGAAAAAAAGAAATTAATTGAGATTAAATTAAACGGCAAACCCTAATTCTAATGTTTTTTTAATTATTAAGAAAAGAATTAAAATATGATCTAAATTAAACCTAAAATTTATTATGTACAATTTAAATAGGAAAATAAATAAATAAATAATAATTATTCTAAAAAAGGAAAAACATTAAAAGGAATAAAAAATATCAATTAACCTAATTCTATTTTGTTGGATTTTTGTTATGGAAAAAAGAATATAAATTAAACCTAATTTGAAACTAGTTGATTTACATGCTAATAAAATAATTATAAAAATAGATATTATTTTTGGTCTTTTTCTGATTTTTATGATATTTTTATATTTTTTGTAAAAAGAAAATTAATTAATTAAAGCAATACAAATAAATAATACAATAATTTAAATAATAAAAGAAAAGAAAAATGAACCAGAGTGGGGTGTTGCCCCAAATAAGGAGGTATAAATTGGAGAGGCCTGGCCCAATTGTATTCTGAGTTCGTTGACTTCTTTGGATCTCGTATGGCACGTTGACCAGCACCTATGGTGTTCCTTGAATCTATGCATTTGATTTGCAAGCAGCTGGACGCGTGTTCCCTGGATTTTGAGTGTGCATGGTATGCTCTAATGAGGAATCTGCATGGGAATTGATTTGGAAAAATAATATGGAATTATTCAGACCTGGGGTTCGAACCCAGGTCTTGGAGATTGCACGCTTCTATCCCTGCCACTGAGCCATGTGATCTTCATTTAATATATATTAACAAACGAATAATATAAGGAGAATTTAGTTAGTGGCCATTAGAAATAAAAAAAACGCGCGCTGGTTTAAATGAACCAACCAGCGCTGGACACGATTTCGTCTTCCTCTCCGTCCCTGTAAAATAAAACGAATAGGCGACGGTTTTCATGCGTGGGTTTAGGCACCTTTAGAAGAAATAGCGAATAGCGCTATGTAGCTCATAAATTGTTCGCGAAGGTGGCTCCCTGTTCGTCTCAATGTCCTGAACTCAATGGTCCTGGTTTGAAGCTTCAATTTTTCTTCTTTACAGAAGCCCCAATTTTAAAACCTGTAAACCCTAGAATACGGACATGGCAAAAGCGTGTGTGATGCGTAAAAACCAAATTAAATCACATGACAAGCATTAGCAAACATCACTGAATAAGAATATGTAAATCAAATGTTATGAAAATGCCCTAAACTCAAGATGCGTGTATGCAATTTTGTGAGAAAACCTTGAGTTCTGTACAGCGTTTTTCTGCCTTTTGATGAGTGTTAGGTATGGGACTGTGCTTGGTGAACCACAAGGAAGCGGTTGTGAAAGGAATTAGGCTTTTAATCCTCTCCCAATACTGATTTCAGAATTTGGTTTTATGGCAATTTTTTCAAATGAGCAATGGAGTTTTCAGCGCAGCTTGCAGTCTAGGAGCATTAGGGTTCTCATTCTGATCATATATGGAGTGATTAGGTCAAGAAACATTGGACAAAATCTTATGCATTGATGAATTTCAATATTTGATTTTGGAAAATCTTTTTTCATATCTTTTTCATGTTGTTTTTGTTCAATCATGATCCAATCTCATCCAAATTTGCCTATTTAAGACTTACACGAAATATTGAGTTTATAATGTGCATGAAAAGATTTTTTTAGGTTAGTTTGATATTTTTCATATATTAAAATCATTTAAATGAATATAAATTAATATTAATTCAAATAAATAATTAAAAAATATGAGAATACTTCCCTTTGGGCCTAATGGTCGTGCATAGGCTTGGCATGAAGAAACTTGGAAGAAAAATGGGCCCATTTGCATTTTTAGACCTTTTGCATCAATGTTGACTTTCAAAAATTTCCAAAAATTTCCCAACTTCCACAAGGCATAACTTGGTCAATTTTTAAGCTTTTCACATGTTCTTGGACATTTTGGAAAGGTCTTTGAGTCCTTTAACCAATGCCTTTGGTCCCATGCCATTTTGATTTACCAATCTCAAGTTATGGCCTTTGACTTAAAGTCACTTTTTGTTGACTTTTGAAAATGACCTATAATGTTGAAATTGATAACTTTTTGTGAGAGCATTTCTTGGACTTGGAACATGAAGATGAATTGTAGGAAATGTCTTTCTCTTCAAAATGAGCTTTGGATGGAATTTTTCTGATAATCCATGTGAAAGTTATGCCTTGGTCAATTTCAGTTGACTTTTTCAGCTGTCCAAATATAGCAACTTTTGCATCTTTGATGATTTCTGAGCCAAATCTTGAAAATCATGATCAAGCATTGATCAAATGATGTTTGTGGCTTCAAAATGGTATGTTGACCAAAAATTTGAACTTTTGACTGTCAAATGACCATTTTGCCCCTACAGTTGACTGTAGTGCAATTTAGGGTTTTGACTGTGCAATTTTGAGCTGAATGCCTTGAAACTTGATATGAGGATGCTTGACCATGTTTGTAAGCATATGAGACTTGATTGGGCCTTTGAAAACTTCATTTGCTTGATCAGAACCCAAACCCTAGTTTTGACTGTATATGGGTCAGTTGAACTGCATAGCCCTTGGAGAATTTTGTGATTTTGACTTGGCAAATCTTGATGAATATGGGAGGGCAAATTTTGGGGTACAACAGTTGCCCCTGTTCAATCTTCTTAGACCTGAGGATGCAGATTGGCTGACGTGCCTTTCGTAATCCGAGGGTAGAAGATGATTGAACACTAAAGTGCCCAGAAATTTGCGCTCACATAGTAGCAGTGATGATGAGGGAATGGGCTTATAGATGCCATTTATAGGTTGCTGGATAGGATGATGGGCTTATAGATGCCATCTGGACGTTGATCGCGTAGGAGATTCCTTAGCGAGAACCTGCATACCTGCAAAACAGAAAAATGAGTACCTGACACGTCGCAAGAGCTGATTTTAGATGCTTGGTATAGATATGTCCTGACTGGTTACAGGAGCTGAGTCTGGAGCTTCAAACGCTGATGAATGAACCAGGGATGGTTACTGCCTTAGCATGAATGGTAAGAGAATCCTGAATGATTTCAACCTCAACAACGCTCGTTGAGAAAATCTTGGTGAGAATTACCATTTTCGTAGTGTCAGGAAGAGAACCAAAGGACATTATAATCTCAAAAGGGGGTCACCTCACTCACCGTTGGAGAGGGAACTATAGGACATTATAATCTGAAAGGAAATATCACCTCACGCGCCGTTGGAGAGGGAACATCTGAAGAAGGAATTACCACCTCACACGCCGTTGGAGAGGGGACCATAAGAGAATATCACCTCACGCTCATGCCGGAGAGGGAAACATCTGAAGAAGGAATTACCACCTCACACGCCGTTGGAGAGGGGACCATAAGGGAATATCACCTCACGCTCATGCCGGAGAGGGGAACATCTGAAGAAGGAATTACCAACTCACACGCCGTTGGAGAGGGGACCATAAGAGAATATCACCTCACGCTCATGCCGGAGAGGGAAACATCTGAAGAAGGAATTACCACCTCACACGCCGTTGGAGAGGGGACCAAAAGAGAATATCACCTCACGCTCATGCCGGAGAGGGAAACATCTGAAGAAGGAATTACCACCTCACACGCCGTTGGAGAGGGGACCAAAAGAGAATATCACCTCACGCTCATGCCGGAGAGGGAAACATCTGAAGAAGGAATTACCACCTCACACGCCGTTGGAGAGGGGACCAAAAGAGAATATCACCTCACGCTCATGCCGGAGAGGGAAACATCTGAAGAAGGAATTACCACCTCACACGCCGTTGGAGAGGGGACCATAAGAGAATATCACCTCACGCTCATGCCGGAGAGGGAAACATCTGAAGAAGGAATTACCACCTCACACGCCGTTGGAGAGGGGACCATAAGGGAATATCACCTCACGCTCATGCCGGAGAGGGGAACATCTGAAGAAGGAATTACCAACTCACACGCCGTTGGAGAGGGGACCATAAGAGAATATCACCTCACGCTCATGCCGGAGAGGGAAACATCTGAAGAAGGAATTACCACCTCACACGCCGTTGGAGAGGGGACCAAAAGAGAATATCACCTCACGCTCATTCCGGAGAGGGAAACATCTGAAGAAGGAATTACCACCTCACACGCCGTTGGAGAGGGGACCAAAAGAGAATATCACCTCACGCTCATGCCGGAGAGGGAAACATCTGAAGAAGGAATTACCACCTCACACGCCGTTGGAGAGGGGACCAAAAGAGAATATCACCTCACGCTCATGCCGGAGAGGGAAACATCTGAAGAAGGAATTACCACCTCACACGCCGTTGGAGAGGGGACCAAAAGAGAATATCACCTCACGCTCATGCCGGAGAGGGAAACATCTGAAGAAGGAATTACCACCTCACACGCCGTTGGAGAGGGGACCAAAAGAGAATATCACCTCACGCTCATGCCGGAGAGGGAAACATCTGAAGAAGGAATTACCACCTCACACGCCGTTGGAGAGGGGACCAAAAGAGAATATCACCTCACGCTCATGCCGGAGAGGGAAACATCTGAAGAAGGAATTACCACCTCACACGCCGTTGGAGAGGGGACCAAAAGAGAATATCACCTCACGCTCATGCCGGAGAGGGAAACATCTGAAGAAGGAATTACCACCTCACACGCCGTTGGAGAGGGGACCAAAAGAGAATATCACCTCACGCTCATGCCGGAGAGGGAAACATCTGAAGAAGGAATTACCACCTCACACGCCGTTGGAGAGGGGACCAAAAGAGAATATCACCTCACGCTCATGCCGGAGAGGGAAACATCTGAAGAAGGAATTACCACCTCACACGCCGTTGGAGAGGGGACCAAAAGAGAATATCACCTCACGCTCATGCCGGAGAGGGAAACATCTGAAGAAGGAATTACCACCTCACACGCCGTTGGAGAGGGGACCAAAAGAGAATATCACCTCACGCTCATGCCGGAGAGGGAAACATCTGAAGAAGGAATTACCACCTCACACGCCGTTGGAGAGGGGACCAAAAGAGAATATCACCTCACGCTCATGCCGGAGAGGGAAACATCTGAAGAAGGAATTACCACCTCACACGCCGTTGGAGAGGGGACCAAAAGAGAATATCACCTCACGCTCATGCCGAAGAGGGAAACATCTGAAGAAGGAATTACCACCTCACACGCCGTTGGAGAGGGGACCAAAAGAGAATATCACCTCACGCTCATGCCGGAGAGGGAAACATCTGAAGAAGGAATTACCACCTCACACGCCGTTGGAGAGGGGACCATAAGAGAACTTCTACTGAGTCTTTATCAGAAAAACCTGTTTGGAGTTGATTTAACCGGACTGGAGAAGTCTTTGAAATATGTTTGAGAATTTCAACTACACCCTTCCTGAAAGGTAGAGGTTAGTTATATGCGATGCATGATATGGATCAAGCAAACATGGGTACGATTTATATGATATGATGTGTACATGCATGCTATAATAATGTATGTGATGATTCATGTATGTTTTCGTCTAGGAAAATAAATCCTTGACGGGTGCCGGGAAGTCATATCCTGGGCTGATGTTGAGGAAGAGATTTTGCTTCCGCTGTGGATGATTGTTGCAAGAATACCGGTAGGAGAAGATAACTCCGTTGAGGAATAAACTTGGCAAATGAAATAATTCTGCGGGAGAAAAGATACTCTAGCGATCATGCTGGGAAGTGCTACTCTGTGGGGATAGCGATGCTTTGCTGAGTTGATGAAGATGACTCCGCTGGGGATATCCTTGTTGTCGGAAGTGTTAATAGACTTCGCTGGGGGTAGGAAGATACTTTGCCGAGGACGCTCTTTCCGTGGCTTTCGGCTGAGGATAACCCAGTTATATCCTGTTACGGAAATAACTCTTTAAATCAAGCCGGGATGACGCGTTCGTGCTCTGCGAGGGATAAGCTTCCAGAATCTACTGGGGATAAGCTTGCTGCTTGGGGAGATATGAATTCCAACTTTCCTGGGGAAACTGGATTGGACTCTTCTGGGGAAGTTTTGATATGCTGGAGGACACCCAACTTCTTTGAGATTTGATAACTCTGCTTGGAGGAAAATGCACTGACTGCTGACTCACTCTCTGGGGAATTAGGATGTACCGGTCATGCTTTTTAGCTGAACCTATCCTGGTACCTTGGAGGACCGACCAACTAGATTGTTTAGACGACTCATCATTGCCCCCTGTTTCTGAGGTGGGAGAGGAAGACCTGTGAGGTGCTGATAGTTGTTGATGGACAAACCTTCTTCTGGTAGGCAGATGACAAGATGTCAGGACATAGTCGTATGCTTTAATCCCTAACTTTTGCCTGGACCGCCCTTTCGGGTTTTCAGTCCACCGGGATACCCTTTTTTGCCCAAGCCGCCTTTTCAAGTTTTCGACTTGCCGGGTGTACAGGTTTTTCATTTCATCCCTTCATTTTGCCCGAACCCTTTTGGTTCGCCGGGAAGCCCTTATTTTTGCCTAGGTATGTCAACCTAGCGGGTCTTTGATTTTGCGTAGTATTTTTCCGACTATGTCCATGCTCTCAGAATGTAGGGAGTTGCCCCTGTTAGAAGTGTTTTGTCATGCCGTCAGAAGGTGTTTGATCAGCCCAGATTCGTTGTTGAAATGCCCCAAGTGACTTAGGCGGAGATTTGCCCCAGGCTATTTGGCCTTTGAGAGATTCTCCGAATCTTGATTGGATTGCCCCAGATAACGGACCATGATTAGGTCGTGCCCCTTGACTGGAGATGCTCTTGTTCACTAGGTATTTCTCGTGCGAATTTCCCTGCTGTTCAAACAAAAAGTCATATGCAAACAAAGTTATGTCAAAAACGCAAAGCTTATGTCCGTCTCGAAGATTTTGAAAATGCATCTTTTCATAAAACAAGTGAATGTTTGTAAAACGCGATGTCAACTCCGTATTTACCGTAGGCCTTCAGGAGTCAGGATACCTTTCGTGACAGTATGCTTTCGAACTAACCCATGCTTCAGCTAGGACTTTTAAGGGTTATAACGTGGCCTGGTTCACGGTTTAAGAAACAAAGGATAAAGGCTCAAATTATTTGTACCCACCCGCTCTTCGTGATGTTCTCCAAACCTAAACTCAGTTGATCGTGCGTTAGACCTTTTTTGAGTTTTTGTCCTGATGTTCCAATGATGGTTCAGATATTGATGATTTATTCTGAATAGGCAGTCATTCCTTTTGTTGAGGGTTTGTGAGACCTCTTTCTTGATTTTTGTTATCCCTTTCTTTTTTTGCCTGAACTGTTTCCTTTTTTTGGAATTACAGTCAGCGGGATGCCCCAGTTTTGTAAGTCTCCTTCATGGGTTTTGACTTAATGGGCGTTTTATTTATGAATTTTGATGATGACTGCCTGTCCTTTTGATTGTTCTGAACCATCACTGTCTTTGTTCGTTTTGTAAAGACACACTTGGATCTCTTTGGTGCCCTTCGTTGTGCATTTGGATCAACTGAGAGACTACCCTGCCCCAGGTTATGATTAAGGGTTTTGATTTTCGAAAATAAAACTCCTACTTCTTTGGCTCTGATGGGTTGACGAGGGATTATCATCCTTATAACTCCAGTGTTTAGGGATTGAAACAATGCCTGTACTTCATAAGCGGGGTCTGTTCAAAAGCATACTGTAAGGATCGTGGTATCGTTTTCGTCATCCTCCCTCAAGAGGCTTAGGATTAAAGATCAAGAGTTGTCATCAGAAAAAATATGAAAACAGTTTGCACATAGTGAATGCGAATATATTGATTCAAAAATAGACATAAGCGATGCATTAATGGAATAACAACGTTTGACATGAATAAATGTTTAAACAATCAAAGAAAAATGCAACTTGAACATTCGAATGAACAAAAGTTTTCTAGTTTGACTTAGTCCCTTCAGATGGGAGATTCTCAACAGAAGTATTTCATTTGGCCACCCGGCATGAACTCCAACACCCTTCCGTCGATCAAGTCTTGGATCTTATTCTTCAAGCTCCAACAGTCATTGGTGCCATGTCCAGGACTGTCAGAATGGTAGGCACATCTTTTATCAGGGTTATAAGTAGGAGCAGAGATGTCAGGATTCTGGGGAGGACCCTTTAAAGTAATCAGATTGACCTCCAACAAGTGTTCCAGCATTAGAGATGGTGGTATGCCAGTCTCAGTGAAATGTCTTCCAGACGTGTATCGCTTGCGTCGATTACCCCGTTGATACTGGGCTTGTGAAGTAGTAGCAATTTGGAGAGGTTCATTTTTCACCATACCAGACTTTGGTCCTCTTGGTGGCTGATCAAAGACTTGGTCCCTGACTTGGGCTGGTTGCTTCATATCTTGATGAAGCTGACTGATCATGGCCTTCAGCTCTCCTTGCTCCTGAGCTAAACCTTGAATGAGGGCCCTTTGCCCCAGCATCTGAGTTTTCAATGTGTCTACCTCAGCTTGTAAACGTTTCAGCTGTTCGTCCTTGTCCTCTTCAGGACTTTTTCTGATCAGATTCCCCATGAGGAGTGCCCTCAACTCTTCCTGCCCCTTGGATAGACCTAAGAAGATTTCCTTGAACTGAGACTCTTGAGCGTGAAGGTCCTGGTTATCTTGTTGTGAGGCCATTGCTGAAATAAACAGCGAGAAAGGTAAGTGACCTGCAAAAAGGGATACCTGTAATGCGATGATGAGTATGACATGTATGCAATGTTTTCAAGGACCTCGCGGGGTAAACAAGAAAATTTGTTAGCATTTGGAACCGGTAGCTTGACTGAAGGCACTGCATATTGTTGAGAGTCCTTCATCAAGGGTCAAAGGCTCACCATATCCAGTGGGTCATAGCCCCTGACACCCTTGGCTAGAGGAAAATAAATCCTCTTTGCCCCTTGCTGGGTAATTGGTTTATCATGACCTGCATCACAAGCCCTTGAGATCCTTGAAATGGGTTAGGATGTATGCAATGATATGCAATGGTATGATGTCATGCTATGCATGGGGTGACGTAGGTAAACCCTGTTATGAGTCCCGATCAAGGACTATAAACAGACCCTGCAAGAAATTCTGTACTTTGTTATGAGTCCCAATTAAGGACTATAAACAAAACCTGCAAGAAAGTTTGGTAACCCTGTCATGAGTCCTAGTTAAGGACTATAAACGAGACCTGCAAGAAATTTGGTAAACCCTGTCATGAGTCCTAGTTAAGGACTATAAACAAGACCTGCAAGAAGTTAGTACACCCTGTTATAAGTCCTAATTAAGGACTATGAACAAAACCTGCAAGAAACCTAAGTAAAACCTGTCATGAGTCCCAATTGAGGACTATAAACAGAACCTGCAAGTGGTTAGTACACCCTGTTATAAGTCCCCATTAAGGACTATGAACGAAACCTGCAAGACATCAAGGGTCAGATAACAAGCATGCAAGTAGTCAAGTACGAAGGCACGCAAGTCACACAAAAGAGCCCTTAGGGTTTAGGCCAGCATGAGGTCGGGGTATTACCCTCTTGAAGTTGGTGGGTTCAACCTGTCCTAATCAAAGTAACCGGGTTCTAAGGTTCCCAATATCACGGGATTGCCTTCATTGTTCATCGTTTCGATTTAGCCACTGAACTGGCGACCGAAATATTCCAGGAAAGCAACCCTCAATTGAGTGTAGTATCGAGTATCAACCAACCTCGGACTGCACCAAAGTCAGTTATCTCACTACCCTAAAGAGGCCAAGATAGTTCAATTAAGGTTCCTAAGGTCTGTTGATGCTTCACGACACCACGCGGAGGCCCCGTACTCTCCTTGACTGAACTCAAGGGTTACCGGTACACACCAAAGTGCCACATCAACGTAGCAGACTGTTTCAACCGTGTCGGTATACCCCGCACAGTTCCCTCACAGCCTTGTTGCTACTTTCTAAGAAAGGTATCCCCAGATCCGGGTTTAGGATCTATAGAACTCCCAAGCAACCCACAATTTTAAAGCACACAAGGAAAACAATTGAAAACATAGTTATAAGCTAGCCCTAAGGTACACCTCACTTTATAAAGGGTCCCCAGCAGAGTCGCCAGTTCTGTGATCGGTGGATCTGGAACTGACTGTTTAACGCTGGTTCGCGAAATGTCGCGGAAGCAAGAGTCGCCACCGTCTTTTATTTTCTCCAAATGGAAAGGACAAAAGCACAGAAAAATTCCTTAAAGAGATTGCTCTCGGTTCGGGAGGTAGATTATAGAAAGGGAAGGTGTTAGCACCCTTTCTATCCATGGTTATCCATGGGCTCTTAGATACTTGCTCATATGTTTTCAAAATTGTGTGCTTGCTTTTCAATGTGGGTTTAAAAGTTTCTTTTGAAAAATTTTCAGATCGACTCGTACGTCAGAGTGTTTGAAAAGTTTGCTTTGAAAGCTTTTGAAAAGTGTCAGTGTGAAAAGTCTTTTTGAGTTTGTTTTGAGATTAGAGCAAGTATCCTTGAGAACCTACCTACCCTAAGGAATTCGTCTGTGTAAATGTCCTTTAAAGTAGTGCCATCCCACCATTGAGAGGTAGGTAGCACCACCGTTGGAGGTGTTCGGGTCAATTCGATGTTCGGGACGTGGTGATCACCGGAGCAATAGGAAGATACCTTAGAAGCTACCCTCATGCCAGGTTCCCGGATCATGAGGACTTACTAAGACGTCCTCTACTCGACGACCACCTTTCGAAAGGCAACAGTGAGGCGTACCCTAGGGGTGGTGTGTGCGAATTGTGTGTCATGTTTCAGTTATTTGTCTTGTCATGTTTGTCGTGTTCTACGCTTGATTTTATATTAAGTCCATTCATTCTTGCATGCATATTTAACAGTTATAAAATTTGCGGAAAATAAATCTAAGGCTATTACAAATGGCGCGGGTCCACATCGCCAAAATAAACCGGACCCGATTTAGCGGAAAAATAAATAATGCGAAGAAATAAAGTGCGAGAAATTTAAATTACATGGCTTTGGGATATTTACATAATTATATAAACGATAAAAAAATAAATGCGCAATTAAATGATTAATGACGGGCGTTGGACCCTTTTTGCAAATAATTAAAATTAATAAGGATTTAAAAATTAAAATTAAATGAGAATGATATTTTTGTGTTTTTTAGATCTAATGAAAAAAAGAAATTAATTGAGATTAAATTAAACGGCAAACCCTAATTCTAATGTTTTTTTAATTATTAAGAAAAGAATTAAAATATGATCTAAATTAAACCTAAAATTTATTATGTACAATTTAAATAGGAAAATAAATAAATAAATAATAATTATTCTAAAAAAGGAAAAACATTAAAAGGAATAAAAAATATCAATTAACCTAATTCTATTTTGTTGGATTTTTGTTATGGAAAAAAGAATATAAATTAAACCTAATTTGAAACTAGTTGATTTACATGCTAATAAAATAATTATAAAAATAGATATTATTTTTGGTCTTTTTCTGATTTTTATGATATTTTTATATTTTTTGTAAAAAGAAAATTAATTAATTAAAGCAATACAAATAAATAATACAATAATTTAAATAATAAAAGAAAAGAAAAATGAACCAGAGTGGGGTGTTGCCCCAAATAAGGAGGTATAAATTGGAGAGGCCTGGCCCAATTGTATTCTGAGTTCGTTGACTTCTTTGGATCTCGTATGGCACGTTGACCAGCACCTATGGTGTTCCTTGAATCTATGCATTTGATTTGCAAGCAGCTGGACGCGTGTTCCCTGGATTTTGAGTGTGCATGGTATGCTCTAATGAGGAATCTGCATGGGAATTGATTTGGAAAAATAATATGGAATTATTCAGACCTGGGGTTCGAACCCAGGTCTTGGAGATTGCACGCTTCTATCCCTGCCACTGAGCCATGTGATCTTCATTTAATATATATTAACAAACGAATAATATAAGGAGAATTTAGTTAGTGGCCATTAGAAATAAAAAAAACGCGCGCTGGTTTAAATGAACCAACCAGCGCTGGACACGATTTCGTCTTCCTCTCCGTCCCTGTAAAATAAAACGAATAGGCGACGGTTTTCATGCGTGGGTTTAGGCACCTTTAGAAGAAATAGCGAATAGCGCTATGTAGCTCATAAATTGTTCGCGAAGGTGGCTCCCTGTTCGTCTCAATGTCCTGAACTCAATGGTCCTGGTTTGAAGCTTCAATTTTTCTTCTTTACAGAAGCCCCAATTTTAAAACCTGTAAACCCTAGAATACGGACATGGCAAAAGCGTGTGTGATGCGTAAAAACCAAATTAAATCACATGACAAGCATTAGCAAACATCACTGAATAAGAATATGTAAATCAAATGTTATGAAAATGCCCTAAACTCAAGATGCGTGTATGCAATTTTGTGAGAAAACCTTGAGTTCTGTACAGCGTTTTTCTGCCTTTTGATGAGTGTTAGGTATGGGACTGTGCTTGGTGAACCACAAGGAAGCGGTTGTGAAAGGAATTAGGCTTTTAATCCTCTCCCAATACTGATTTCAGAATTTGGTTTTATGGCAATTTTTTCAAATGAGCAATGGAGTTTTCAGCGCAGCTTGCAGTCTAGGAGCATTAGGGTTCTCATTCTGATCATATATGGAGTGATTAGGTCAAGAAACATTGGACAAAATCTTATGCATTGATGAATTTCAATATTTGATTTTGGAAAATCTTTTTTCATATCTTTTTCATGTTGTTTTTGTTCAATCATGATCCAATCTCATCCAAATTTGCCTATTTAAGACTTACACGAAATATTGAGTTTATAATGTGCATGAAAAGATTTTTTTAGGTTAGTTTGATATTTTTCATATATTAAAATCATTTAAATGAATATAAATTAATATTAATTCAAATAAATAATTAAAAAATATGAGAATACTTCCCTTTGGGCCTAATGGTCGTGCATAGGCTTGGCATGAAGAAACTTGGAAGAAAAATGGGCCCATTTGCATTTTTAGACCTTTTGCATCAATGTTGACTTTCAAAAATTTCCAAAAATTTCCCAACTTCCACAAGGCATAACTTGGTCAATTATTAAGCTTTTCACATGTTCTTGGACATTTTGGAAAGGTCTTTGAGTCCTTTAACCAATACCTTTGGTCCCATGCCATTTTGATTTACCAATCTCAAGTTATGGCCTTTGACTTAAAGTCACTTTTTGTTGACTTTTGAAAATGACCTATAATGTTGAAATTGATAACTTTTTGTGAGAGCATTTCTTGGACTTGGAACATGAAGATGAATTGTAGGAAATGTCTTTCTCTTCAAAATGAGCTTTGGATGGAATTTTTCTGATAATCCATGTGAAAGTTATGCCTTGGTCAATTTCAGTTGACTTTTTCAGCTGTCCAAATATAGCAACTTTTGCATCTTTGATGATTTCTGAGCCAAATCTTGAAAATCATGATCAAGCATTGATCAAATGATGTTTGTGGCTTCAAAATGGTATGTTGACCAAAAATTTGAACTTTTGACTGTCAAATGACCATTTTGCCCCTACAGTTGACTGTAGTGCAATTTAGGGTTTTGACTGTGCAATTTTGAGCTGAATGCCTTGAAACTTGATATGAGGATGCTTGACCATGTTTGTAAGCATATGAGACTTGATTGGGCCTTTGAAAACTTCATTTGCTTGATCAGAACCCAAACCCTAGTTTTGACTGTATATGGGTCAGTTGAACTGCATAGCCCTTGGAGAATTTTGTGATTTTGACTTGGCAAATCTTGATGAATATGGGAGGGCAAATTTTGGGGTACAACAACGTTGTTGTTGTAGTTGTTTATTTGACGTTGTTGTTGTTGACATTGTTGTTGTTGTTGTTTATTTGACGTTCTTGTTGTTGTTTTTTATTTGACGTTATTGTTGTTGACATTGTTGTTGTTGTTGTTGTTTATTTGACGTAGTTGTTGTTATTGACGTTGTTGTTGTTGTTGTTGTTTATTTGACGTTTTTGTTGTTGTAGATGTTGTTGTTGTTGTTGTTTTTTATTTGACGTTGTTGTTGTTGTTGTTTATTTGACGTTGTTGTTGTAATTGTTGTTGTTGTTTTTAATTTGACGTTGTTGTTGTTGTTTATTTGACCCTGTCGTTGTTGTTGTTTATTTGACGTTGTTGTTGTTGTTATTTATTTGACATTGTTGTTGTTGTTTATTTGACGTTGTTGTTTATTTGACATTGTTGTTTATTTGACGTTGTTGTTGTTGTTTATTTGACGTTGTTGTTCTTATTTAAAGTTGTTGTTGTTATTTGAAGTTGTTGTTGTTGTATTTGTTGTTGTTGTTGTTGTTGTTTATTTGACGTTGTTGTTATTGTTGTTTATTTGACGTTGTTATTGTTGTTGTTGTTGTTGTTTATTTGACGTTGTTATTGTTGTTGACGTTGTTGTTGTTGTTTATTTGACGTTGTTGTTGTTGTTGTTGTTTATTAGACGTTGTTAATGTTGTTGACATTGTTGTTGTTGTTTTTGTTGTTGTTGTTGTTGTTTATTTGATGTTGTTATTGTTGTTGTTGTTGTTGTTGTTGTTGTTGTTGTTATTTTTGTTGTTGTTATTGTTGGTGTTGTTGTTTATTTGACGTTGTTGTTGTTGTTGTTGTTTATTTGACGTTGTTGTTGTTGTTTTTTATTTGACGTTGTTGTTGTTGTTTATTTGACGTTGTTGTTGTTGTTGTTGTTGTTTATTTGACGTTGTTGTTGTTGTTGTTTATTTGACAATTTTTTTGTTGTTGTTGTTGACGTTTGTTGTTGTAGTTGTTTATTTGACGTTGTTGTTGTTGTTGTTGTTTATTTGATGTTGTTTTAGTTGTTGTTATTTATTTGACGTTGTTGTTGTTTTTTATTTGACGTTGTTGTTGTTGACATTGTTGTTGTTGTTGTTTATTTGACGTTGTTGTTGTTGTTTTTTATTTGACGTTGTTGTTGACATTGTTGTTGTTGTTGTTTATTTGACGTTGTTGTTATTGTTGTTTATTTGACGTAGTTGTTATTATTGACGTTGTTGTTGTTGTTGTTTATTTGACATTTTTGTTGTTGTTGATGTTGTTGTTGTTGTTGTTGTTTTTTATTTGACGTTGTTGTTCTTGTTGTTTATTTGACGTTGTTGTTGTTGTTATTGTTGTTGTTGTTGTTAATTTGACGTTGTTGTTGTTTATTTGACGTTGTTGTTGTTGTTGTTTATTTGACGTTGTTGTTGTTGTTGTTTATTTGATGTTGTTGTTGTTGTTATTTATTTGACGTTGTTGTTGTTATTGTTTATTTGACGTTGTTGTTGTTGTTGTTGTTTATTTGACATTGTTATTTTTGTTTATTGGACGTTGTTATTGTTGTTTATTTGACGTTGTTTTTGTTATTTTACGTTGTTGTTGTTGTATTTGTTGTTGTTGTTGTTGTTGCTTATTTGATGTTGTTATTATTGTTGCTATTTATTTGACGTTGTTATTGTTGTTTTTTATTTGACGTTGTTGTTGTTGTTGTTTATTTGACGTTATTGTTGTTGTTGTTTATTTGACGTTGTTGTTGTTGTTGTTATATTTGTAATTGTTGTTATTGTTGTTTCTTATTTGAAGTTGTTGTTATTGTTGTTGTTTATTTGACGTTGTTGCCGTTATTCATTTGACGTTGTTGTTGTTGTTGTTTATTTGACGTTGTTGTTGTTGTTGTTCTTTATTTGACGTTGTTGTTGTTGTTGTTTATTTGACGTTGTTGTTGACGTTGTTGATGTTGTTTATTTGACGTTGTTGTTGTTGTTTATTAGATGTTGTTAATGTTGTTGACATTGTTGTTGTTGTTTTTGTTGTTAATTTGACGTTGTTGTTGTTGTTATTTTTGTTGTTGTTATTCTTGGTGTTGTTGTTGTTTATTTGACGTTGTTGTTGTTGTTTATTTGACGTTGTTGTTGTTGTTTATTTGACGTTGTTATTGTTGTTGTTGTTGTTATTTATTTGACGTTGTTGTTGTTTATTTGACGTTGTTGTTGTTGTTGTTGTTTATTAGAC
>OX451735.1:1332447700-1332452700 GCA_948472305.1 Vicia faba | reverse complement strand
TTGTTATTTTTGTTGTTGTTATTGTTGGTGTTGTTGTTGTTTATTTGACGTTGTTGTTGTTGTTTATTTGACATTGTTGTTGTTGTTGTTTATTTGACGTTGTTGTTGTTGTTTATTTGACGTTGTTGTTGTTGTTTATTTGACGTTGTTGTTGTTGTTGTTTATTTGACATTGTTGTTGTTATTGTTGTTGTTGACGTTGCTGTTGTTGTTGTTTATTTGATGTTGTTTTAGTTGTTGTTGTTTATTTGACGTTGTTGTTGTTTTTTATTTGACGTTGTTGTTGTTGACATTGTTGTTGTTGTTGTTTATTTGACGTTGTTGTTGTTGTTGTTTATTTGACGTTGTTGTTGTTGACATTGTTGTTGTTGTTGTTTATTTGACGTTATTGTTGTTGTTGTTTATTTGACGTAGTTGTTGTTGTTGTTGTTGTTTATTTGACATTTTGTTGTTGTTGATGTTGTTGTTGTTGTTGTTTTTTATTTGACGTTGTTGTTGTTGTTTATTTGACATTTTTGTTGTTGTTGATGTTGTTGTTGTTGTTGTTTTTTATTTGACGTTGTTGTTGTTATTGTTGTTTATTTGACGTTGTTGTTGTTGTTATTGTTGTTTGTGTTGTTAATTTGACGTTGATGTTGTTGTTGTTTATTTGACGTTGTTGTTGTTGTTGTTTATTTGACGTTGTTGTTGTTGTTGTTTATTTGATGTTGTGGTTGTTGTTATTTATTTGACGTTGTTGTTGTTGTTATTGTTTATTTGACGTTGTTGTTGTTGTTGTTGTTTATTTGACGTTGTTATTGTTGTTTATTGGACGTTGTTATTGTTGTTTATTTGACGTTGTTTTTTTTATTTTACGTTGTTGTTGTTGTTGTATTTGTTGTTGTTGCTGCTATTGCTTATTTGACGTTGTTGTTATTGTTGCTATTTATTTGACGTTGTTATTGTTGTTGTTTATTTGACGTTGTTGTTGTTGTTTATTTGACGTTATTGTTGTTGTTATTTATTTGACGTTGTTGTTGTTGTTATATTTGTTATTGTTGTTATTATTGTTGCTTATTTGACGTTGTTGTTATTGTTGTTGTTTATTTGACGTTGTTGTTGTTGTTATTCATTTGACGTTGTTGTTGTTTATTTGACGTTGTTGTTGTTGTTGTTTATTTGACGTTGTTGTTGTTGTTGTTGTTTTTGTTGTTTATTTGACGTTGTTGTTGTTATTTATTTGACGTTGTTGTTGTTGTTGTTGTTGTTGTTGTTTATTTGACGTTGTTGTTGTTGGTGTTTATTTGACGTTGTTGTTGTTGTTGTTGTTTATTTGACGTTGTTCTTGTTGTTGACGTTGTTATTGTTGCTGTTTATTTGATGTTGTTATTGTTGTTGTTGACATAGTTGTTGTTGTTTATTTGACGTTGTTCTTGTTGTTGCCGTTGTTGTTTATTTGACGTTGTTGTTGTTGTTGTTTATTTGACGTTGTTGTTGTTGTTGTTTACTGGACGTTGTTGTTGTTGTTTATTTGACATTGTTATTGTTGTTGACGGTGTTGTTGTTGTTGTTGTTGTTTATTTGACGTTGTTGTTGTTGTTAATTTTATTTGACGTTGTTGTTGTTGTTGTTGTTAATTTGATGTTGTTGTTGTTGTTGTTGTTTATTTGACGTTGTTGTTGTTGTTTATTTAACGTTGTTGTTGTTGTTATTTATTTGACGTTGTTGTTGTTGTTATTGTTTATTTGGCGTTGTTGTTGTTTATTTGACGTTGTTATTGTTTATTTGACGTTGTTTTTGTTATTTGACGTTGTTGTTGTTGTTGTTGTTGTTTCTTATTTGACGTTGTTGTTATTGTTGCTATTTATTTGACGTTGATGTTGTTGTTGTTTATTTGACGTTATTGTTGTTATTGTTTATTTGACGTTGTTGTTGTTGTTATATTTGTTATTGTTGTTGCTTATTTGACGTTGTTGTTATTGTTGTTGTTTATTTGACGTTGTTGCCGTTATTCATTTGACGTTGTTGTTGTTGTTGTTTATTTGACGTTGTTGTTGTTATTGTTGTTCTTTATTTGACGTTGTTGTTGTTGTTGTTGTTTATTTGACGTTGTTGTTGTTGTTGTTTATTTGACGTTGTTGTTGTTGTTGTTTATTAGATGTTGTTAATGTTGTTGACATTGTTGTTGTTGTTTTTGTTGTTTATTTGACGTTGTTGTTGTTGTTGTTATTTTTGTTGTTGTTATTGTTGGTGTTGTTGTTGTTTATTTGACGTTGTTGTTGTTGTTGTTGTTTATTTGACGTTGTTGTTGTTGTTGTTTATTTGACGTTGTTGTTGTTGTTTATTTGACGTTGTTGTTGTTGTTTATTTGACGTTGTTGTTGTTGTTTATTTGACATTGTTGTTGTTGTTGTTGACGTTGCTGTTGTTGTTGTTTATTTGATGTTGTTTTAGTTGTTGTTTTTTATTTGACGTTGTTGTTGTTGACATTGTTGTTGTTTGTGTTTATTTGACGTTGTTGTTGTTGTTTTTTATTTGACGTTGTTGTTGTTGACATTGTTGTTGTTGTTGTTTATTTGACGTTGTTGTTGTTGTTGTTTATTTGACGTAGTTGTTGTTGTTGTTGTTGTTGTTTATTTGACATTTTTGTTGTTGTTGATTATGTTGTTGTTGTTGTTTTTTATTTGACGTTGTTGTTGTTGTTGTTGTTGTTTATTTGACATTTTTGTTGTTGTTGATGTTGTTGTTGTTGTTGTTTTTTATTTGACGTTGTTGTTGTTGTTGTTGTTGTTTATTTGACGTTGTTGTTGTTGTTATTGTTGTTTGTGTTGTTAATTTGACGTTGTTGTTGTTTATTTGACGTTGTTGTTGTTGTTGTTGTTGTTGTTTATTTGACGTTGTTGTTGTTGTTGTTGTTTATTTGATGTTGTTGTTGTTGTTATTTATTTGACGTTGTTGTTGTTGTTATATCTGTTATTGTTGTTATTATTGTTGCTTATTTGACGTTGTTGTTATTGTTGTTGTTTATTTGACGTTGTTGTTGTTGTTATTCATTTGACGTTGTTGTTGTTGTTTATTTGACGTTGTTGTTGTTGTTGTTTATTTGACGTTGTTGTTGTTGTTTTTGTTGTTTATTTGACGTTGTTGTTGTTATTTATTTGACGTTGTTGTTGTTGTTGTTTATTTGACGTTGTTGTTGTTGGTGTTTATTTGACGTTGTTGTTGTTGTTGTTGTTTATTTGACGTTGTTGTTGTTGTTGACGTTGTTATTGTTGTTGTTTATTTGATGTTGTTATTGTTGTTGTTGACATAGTTGTTGTTGTTTATTTGACGTTGTTCTTGTTGTTGCCGTTGTTGTTTATTTGACGTTGTTGTTGTTGTTGTTTATTTGACGTTGTTGTTGTTGTTGACGTTGTTGTTGTTGTTGTTTACTGGACGTTGTTGTTGTTGTTTATTTGACATTGTTATTGTTGTTGCCGGTGTTGTTGTTGTTGTTGTTTATTTGTCATTGTTGTTGTTGTTATTTATTTGACGTTGTTGTTGTTGTTGTTGTTAATTTGATGTTGTTGTTGTTGTTGTTGTTTATTTGACATTGTTGTTGTTGTTGTTTATTTAACGTTGTTGTTGTTGTTATTTATTTGACGTTGTTGTTGTTGTTATTGTTTATTTGGCGTTGTTGTTGTTTATTTGACGTTGTTATTGTTTATTTGACGTTGTTTTTGTTATTTGACGTTGTTGTTGTTGTTGTATTAGTTGTTGTTGTTGTTGCTTATTTGACGTTGTTGTTATTGTTGCTATTTATTTGACGTTGTTGTTGTTGTTGTTTATTTGACGTTATTGTTGTTGTTGTTTATTTGACGTTGTTGTTGTTGTTATATTTGTTATTGTTGTTATTGTTGTTGCTTATTTGACGTTGTTGTTATTGTTGTTGTTTATTTGACGTTGTTGTTGTTGTTGTTTATTTGACGTTGTTGTTGTTGTTGTTTATTTGATGTTGTTGTTGTTGTTGTTATTTATTTGACGTTGTTGTTGTTGTTATTGTTTATTTGACGTTGTTGTTGTTGTTGTTGTTTATTGGACGTTGTTATTGTTGTTTATTTGACGTTGTTTTTGTTATTTTACGTTGTTGTTGTTGTTGTTGTTGCTGCTGTTGCTTATTTGACGTTGTTGTTATTGTTGTTATTTATTTGACGTTGTTATTGTTGTTGTTTATTTGACGTTGTTGTTGTTGTTTATTTGACGTTATTGTTGTTGTTATTTATTTGACGTTGTTGTTGTTGTTATATCTGTTATTGTTGTTATTATTGTTGCTTATTTGACGTTGTTGTTATTGTTGTTGTTTATTTGACGTTGTTGTTGTTGTTATTCATTTGACGTTGTTGTTGTTGTTTATTTGACGTTGTTGTTGTTGTTGTTTATTTGACGTTGTTGTTGTTGTTTTTGTTGTTTATTTGACGTTGTTGTTATTTATTTGACGTTGTTGTTGTTGTTGTTTATTTGACGTTGTTGTTGTTGGTGTTTATTTGACGTTGTTGTTGTTGTTGTTGTTGTTGTTTATTTGACGTTGTTGTTGTTGACATAGTTGTTGTTAATTATTTCACGTTGTTCTTGTTGTTGCCGTTGTTGTTTATTTGACGTTGTTGTTGTTGTTGTTTATTTGACGTTGTTGTTGTTGTTGACGTTGTTGTTGTTGTTGTTTACTGGACATTGTTGTTGTTGTTTATTTGACATTGTTATTGTTGTTGACGGTGTTGTTGTTGTTGTTGTTGTTTATTTGACATTGTTGTTGTTGTTATTTATTTGACGTTGTTGTTGTTGTTGTTAATTTGATGTTGTTGTTGTTGTTGTTGTTTATTTGACATTGTTGTTGTTGTTGATGTTGTTGTTAATTTGATGTTGTTGTTGTTGTTGTTGTTTATTTGACATTGTTGTTGTTGTTATTATTTATTTGACGTTGTTGTTGTTGTTTATTTGACGTTGTTGTTGTTATTGTTTATTTGACGTTGTTGTTTATTTAACATTG
>OX451735.1:1332442700-1332445200 GCA_948472305.1 Vicia faba | reverse complement strand
TGTTGTTGTTTATTTAACGTTGTTGTTGTTGTTATTTATTTGACGTTGTTGTTGTTGTTATTGTTTATTTGGCGTTGTTGTTGTTTATTTGACGTTGTTATTGTTTATTTGACGTTGTTTTTGTTATTTGACGTTGTTGTTGTTGTTGTTGTATTAGTTTTTGTTGTTGTTGCTTATTGGCGTTGTTGTTATTGTTGCTATTTATTTGACGTTGTTGTTGTTGTTGTTTATTTGACGTTATTGTTGTTGTTGTTTATTTGACGTTGTTGTTGTTGTTATATTTGTTATTGTTGTTATTGTTGTTGCTTATTTGACGTTGTTGTTATTGTTGTTGTTTATTTGACGTTGTTGTTGTTGTTGTTTATTTGACGTTGTTGTTGTTGTTGTTTATTTGATGTTGTTGTTGTTGTTGTTATTTATTTGACGTTGTTGTTGTTGTTATTGTTTATTTGACGTTGTTGTTGTTGTTGTTGTTGTTTATTGGACGTTGTTATTGTTGTTTATTTGACGTTGTTTTTATTATTTTACGTTGTTGTTGTTGTTGTTGTTGCTGCTGTTGCTTATTTGACGTTGTTGTTATTGTTGTTATTTATTTGACGTTGTTATTGTTGTTGTTTATTTGACGTTGTTGTTGTTGTTTATTTGACGTTATTGTTGTTGTTATTTATTTGACGTTGTTGTTGTTGTTATATCTGTTATTGTTGTTATTATTGTTGCTTATTTGACGTTGTTGTTATTGTTGTTGTTTATTTGACGTTGTTGTTGTTGTTGTTATTCATTTGACGTTGTTGTTGTTGTTTATTTGACGTTGTTGTTGTTGTTGTTTATTTGACGTTGTTGTTGTTGTTTTTGTTGTTTATTTGACGTTGTTGTTGTTATTTATTTGACGTTGTTGTTGTTGTTGTTTATTTGACGTTGTTGTTGTTGGTGTTTATTTGACGTTGTTGTTGTTGTTGTTTATTTGACGTTGTTGTTGTTGTTGACGTTGTTATTGTTGTTGTTTATTTGATGTTGTTATTGTTGTTGTTGACATAGTTGTTGTTAATTATTTCACGTTGTTCTTGTTGTTGCCGTTGTTGTTTATTTGACGTTGTTGTTGTTGTTGTTTATTTGACGTTGTTGTTGTTGTTGACGTTGTTGTTGTTGTTTACTGGACATTGTTGTTGTTGTTTATTTGACATTGTTATTGTTGTTGACGGTGTTGTTGTTGTTGTTGTTGTTTATTTGACATTGTTGTTGTTGTTATTTATTTGACGTTGTTGTTGTTGTTGTTAATTTGATGTTGTTGTTGTTGTTGTTTATTTGACATTGTTGTTGTTGTTGATGTTGTTGTTAATTTGATGTTGTTGTTGTTGTTGTTGTTTATTTGACATTGTTGTTGTTGTTTATTTGACGTTGTTGTTGTTATTTAAAGTTGTTGTTGTTATTTGAAGTTGTTGTTGTTGTATTTGTTGTTGTTGTTGTTGTTGTTTATTTGACGTTGTTGTTGTTGTTTATTTGACGTTGTTGTTATTGTTGTTTATTTGACGTTGTTATTGTTGTTGTTGTTGTTGTTTATTTGACGTTGTTATTGTTGTTGACATTGTTGTTGTTGTTTATTTGACGTTGTTGTTGTTGTTGTTGTTGTTAATTAGACGTTGTTAATGTTGTTGACATTGTTGTTGTTGTTGTTGTTGTTGTTGTTGTTGTTGTTTATTTGATGTTGTTATTGTTGTTGTTGTTGTTGTTGTTATTATTTTTGTTGTTGTTATTGTTGGTGTTGTTGTTGTTTATTTGACGTTGTTGTTGTTGTTGTTTATTTGACGTTGTTGTTGTTGTTTTTTATTTGACGTTGTTGTTGTTGTTATATTTGTTATTGTTGTTATTGTTGTTGCTTATTTGACGTTGTTGTTATTGTTGTTGTTTATTTGACGTTGTTGTTGTTGTTGTTTATTTGACGTTGTTGTTGTTGTTGTTTATTTGATGTTGTTGTTGTTGTTGTTATTTATTTGACGTTGTTGTTGTTGTTATTGTTTATTTGACGTTGTTGTTGTTGTTGTTGTTGTTTATTGGACGTTGTTATTGTTGTTTATTTGACGTTGTTTTTGTTATTTTACGTTGTTGTTGTTGTTGTTGTTGCTGCTGTTGCTTATTTGACGTTGTTGCTATTGTTGTTATTTATTTGACGTTGTTATTGTTGTTGTTTATTTGACGTTGTTGTTGTTGTTTATTTGACGTTATTGTTGTTGTTATTTATTTGACGTTGTTGTTGTTGTTATATCTGTTATTGTTGTTATTATTGTTGCTTATTTGACGTTGTTGTTATTGTTGTTGTTTATTTGACGTTGTTGTTGTTGTTATTCATTTGACGTTGTTGTTGTTGTTTATTTGACGTTGTTGTTGTTGTTGTTTATTTGACGTTGTTGTTGTTGTTTTTGTTGTTTATTTGACGTTGTTGTTGTTATTTATTTGACGTTGTTGTTGTTGTTGTTTATTTGACGTTGTTGTTGTTGGTGTTTAT
>OX451735.1:1332385200-1332437700 GCA_948472305.1 Vicia faba | reverse complement strand
ACGTTGTTGTTGTTGTTGACGTTGTTGTTGTTGTTGTTGTTTACTGGACGTTGTTGTTGTTGTTTATTTGACATTGTTATTGTTGTTGACGGTGTTGTTGTTGTTGTTGTTTATTTGACATTGTTGTTGTTGTTATTTATTTGACGTTGTTGTTGTTGTTGTTGTTAATTTGATGTTGTTGTTGTTGTTGTTGTTTATTTGACATTGTTGTTGTTGTTGTTTATTTAACGTTGTTGTTGTTGTTGATTATTTGACGTTGTTGTTGTTGTTATTGTTTATTTGGCGTTGTTGTTGTTTATTTGACGTTGTTATTGTTTATTTGGCGTTGTTTTTGTTATTTGACGTTGTTGTTGTTGTTGTTGTTGTATTAGTTGTTGTTGTTGTTGCTTATTTGACGTTGTTGTTATTGTTGCTATTTATTTGACGTTGTTGTTGTTGTTGTTTATTTGACGTTATTGTTGTTGTTGTTTATTTGACGTTGTTGTTGTTGTTATATTTGTTATTGTTGTTATTGTTGTTGCTTATCTGACGTTGTTGTTATTGTTGTTGTTTATTTGACGTTGTTGTTGTTGTTGTTTATTTGACGTTGTTGTTGTTGTTTATTTGATGTTGTTGTTGTTGTTGTTGTTGTTATTTATTTGACGTTGTTGTTGTTGTTATTGTTTATTTGACGTTGTTGTTGTTGTTGTTGTTGTTTATTTGACGTTGTTATTGTTGTTTATTGGACGTTGTTATTGTTGTTTATTTGACGTTGTTTTTGTTATTTTACGTTGTTGTTGTTGTTGTTGCTGCTGTTGCTTATTTGACGTTGTTGTTATTGTTGTTATTTATTTGACGTTGTTATTGTTGTTGTTTATTAGACGTTGTTGTTGTTGTTTATTTGACGTTATTGTTGTTGTTATTTATTTGACGTTGTTGTTGTTGTTATATCTGTTATTGTTGTTATTATTGTTGCTTATTTGACGTTGTTGTTATTGTTGTTGTTTATTTGACGTTGTTGTTGTTGTTATTCATTTGACGTTGTTGTTGTTGTTTATTTGACGTTGTTGTTGTTGTTGTTTATTTGACGTTGTTGTTGTTGTTTTTGTTGTTTATTTGACGTTGTTGTTGTTATTTATTTGACGTTGTTGTTGTTGTTATTTATTTGACGTTATTGTTGTTGTTGTTTATTTGACGTTGTTGTTGTTGTTGTTGTTGTTATATTTGTTATTGTTGTTATTGTTGTTGCTTATTTGACGTTGTTGTTATTGTTGTTGTTTATTTGACGTTGTTGCCATTATTCATTTGACGTTGTTGTTGTTGTTGTTTATTTGACGTTGTTGTTGTTGTTGTTGTTCTTTATTTAACGTTGTTGTTGTTGTTGTTTATTTGACGTTGTTGTTGACGTTGTTGTTGTTATTTATTTGACGTTGTTGTTGTTGTTGTTGTTTATTAGATGTTGTTAATGTTGTTGACATTGTTGTTGTTGTTTTTGTTGTTTATTTGACGTTGTTGTTGTTGTTGTTATTTTTGTTGTTGTTATTGTTGGTGTTGTTGTTGTTTATTTGATGTTGTTGTTGTTGTTTATTTGACGTTGTTGTTGTTGTTGTTGTTTATTTGACGTTGTTGTTGTTGTTTATTTGACGTTGTTGTTGTTAGTTATTTGACGTTGTTGTTGTTGTTGTTGTTTATTGGACATTGTTGTTGTTGTTGTTGTTGTTGACGTTGCTGTTGTTGTTGTTTATTTGATGTTGTTTTAGTTGTTGTTGTTTATTTGACGTTGTTGTTGTTTTTTATTTGACGTTGTTGTTGTTGACATTGTTGTTGTTGTTGTTTATTTGACGTTGTTGTTGTTGTTTTTTATTTGAAGTTGTTGTTGTTGACATTGTTGTTGTTGTTGTTTATTTGACGTTGTTGTTGTTGTTGTTTATTTGACGTAGTTGTTGTTGTTGTTGTTGTTTATTTGACATTTTTGTTGTTGTTGATGTTGTTGTTGTTGTTGTTTTTTATTTGACGTTGTTGTTGTTGTTGTTTATTTGACATTTTTGTTGTTGTTGATGTTGTTGTTGTTGTTGTTGTTTTTTATTTGACGTTGTTGTTGTTGTTGTTGTTGTTGTTTATTTGACGTTGTTGTTGTTGTTATTGTTGTTTGTGTTGTTAATTTGACGTTGATGTTGTTGTTGTTTATTTGACGTTGTTGTTGTTGTTGTTTATTTGACGTTGTTGTTGTTGTTTATTTGATGTTGTTGTTGTTGTTATTTATTTGACGTTGTTGTTGTTGTTATTGTTTATTTGACGTTGTTGTTGTTGTTGTTGTTGTTGTTTATTTGACGTTGTTATTGTTGTTGTTTGGACGTTGTTATTGTTGTTTATTTGACGTTGTTTTTGTTATTTTACGTTGTTGTTGTTGTTGTTGCTGTTGCTTATTTGACGTTGTTGTTATTGTTGTTATTTATTTGACGTTGTTATTGTTGTTGTTTATTTGACGTTGTTGTTGTTGTTTATTTGACGTTATTGTTGTTGTTATTTATTTGACGTTGTTGTTGTTGTTATATCTGTTATTGTTGTTATTATTGTTGCTTATTTGACGTTGTTGTTATTGTTGTTGTTTATTTGACTTTGTTGTTGTTGTTATTCATTTGACGTTGTTGTTGTTGTTTATTTGACGTTGTTGTTGTTGTTGTTTATTTGACGTTGTTGTTGTTGTTTTTGTTGTTTATTTGACGTTGTTGTTGTTATTTATTTGACATTGTTGTTGTTGTTGTTTATTTGACGTTGTTGTTGTTGGTGTTTATTTGACGTTGTTGTTGTTGGTGTTGTTGTTTATTTGACGTTGTTGTTGTTGTTGACGTTGTTATTGTTGTTGTTTATTTGATGTTGTTATTGTTGTTGTTGACATAGTTGTTGTTGTTTATTTGACGTTGTTCTTGTTGTTGCCGTTGTTGTTTATTTGACGTTGTTGTTGTTGTTGTTTATTTGACGTTGTTGTTGTTGTTGTTTATTTGACGTTGTTGTTGTTGTTGACGTTGTTGTTGTTGTTGTTTACTGGACGTTGTTGTTGTTGTTTATTTGACATTGTTATTGTTGTTGACGGTGTTGTTGTTGTTGTTGTTGTTTATTTGACATTGTTGTTGTTGTTATTTATTTGACGTTGTTGTTGTTGTTGTTAATTTGATGTTGTTGTTGTTGTTGTTGTTTATTTGACATTGTTGTTGTTGTTGTTTATTTAACGTTGTTGTTGTTGTTATTTATTTGACGTTGTTGTTGTTGTTATTGTTTATTTGGCGTTGTTGTTGTTTATTTGACGTTGTTATTGTTTATTTGGCGTTGTTTTTGTTATTTGACGTTGTTGTTGTTGTTGTTGTTGTATTAGTTGTTGTTGTTGTTGCTTATTTGACGTTGTTGTTATTGTTGCTATTTATTTGACGTTGTTGTTGTTGTTGTTTATTTGACGTTATTGTTGTTGTTGTTTATTTGACGTTGTTGTTGTTGTTATATTTGTTATTGTTGTTGCTTATTTGACATTGTTGTTGTTGTTGTTGTTTATTTGACGTTGTTGTTGTTGTTTATTTGACGTTGTTGTTGTTGTTTATTTGATGTTGTTGTTGTTGTTGTTGTTATTTATTTGACGTTGTTGTTGTTGTTATTGTTTATTTGACGTTGTTGTTGTTGTTGTTGTTGTTGTTTATTTGACGTTGTTATTGTTGTTTATTGGACGTTGTTATTGTTGTTTATTTGACGTTGTTTTTGTTATTTTACGTTGTTGTTGTTTTGTTGTTGCTGCTGTTGCTTATTTGACGTTGTTGTTATTGTTGTTATTTATTTGACGTTGTTATTGTTGTTGTTTATTTGACGTTGTTGTTGTTGTTTATTTGACGTTATTGTTGTTGTTATTTATTTGACGTTGTTGTTGTTGTTATATCTGTTATTGTTGTTATTATTGTTGCTTATTTCACGTTGTTGTTATTGTTGTTGTTTATTTGACGTTGTTGTTGTTGTTATTCATTTGACGTTGTTGTTGTTGTTTATTTGACGTTGTTGTTGTTGTTTATTTGACGTTGTTGTTGTTGATGTTTATTTGACGTTGTTGTTGTTGTTTTTGTTGTTTATTTGACGTTGTTGTTGTTATTTATTTGACGTTGTTGTTGTTGTTGTTTATTTGACGTTGTTGTTGTAGGTGTTTATTTGACGTTGTTGTTGTTGTTGTTGTTGTTGTTTATTTGACGTTGTTGTTGTTGTTGACGTTGTTATTGTTGTTGTTTATTTGATGTTGTTATTGTTGTTGTTGACATAGTTGTTGTTGTTTATTTGACGTTGTTCTTGTTGTTGCCGTTGTTGTTTATTTGACGTTGTTGTTGTTGTTGTTTATTTGACGTTGTTGTTGTTGTTGACGTTGTTGTTGTTGTTGTTTACTGGACGTTGTTGTTGTTGTTTATTTGACATTGTTATTGTTGTTGACGGTGTTGTTGTTGTTGTTGTTGTTTATTTGACATTGTTGTTGTTGTTATTTATTTGACGTTGTTGTTGTTGTTGTTGTTAATTTGATGTTGTTGTTGTTGTTGTTGTTTATTTGACATTGTTGTTGTTGTTGTTTATTTAACGTTGTTGTTGTTGTTATTTATTTGACGTTGTTGTTGTTGTTATTGTTTATTTGGCGTTGTTGTTGTTTATTTGACGTTGTTATTGTTTATTTGACGTTGTTATTGTTTATTTGACGTTGTTTTTGTTATTTGACGTTGTTGTTGTTGTTGTTGTATTAGTTGTTGTTGTTGTTGCTTATTTGACGTTGTTGTTATTGTTGCTATTTATTTGACGTTGTTGTTGTTGTTGTTGTTTATTTGACGTTATTGTTGTTGTTGTTTATTTGACGTTGTTGTTGTTGTTATATTTGTTATTGTTGTTATTGTTGTTGCTTATTTGACGTTGTTGTTATTGTTGTTGTTTATTTGACGTTGTTGCCGTTATTCATTTGACGTTGTTGTTGTTGTTGTTTACTTGACGTTGTTGTTGTTGTTGTTGTTCTTTATTTGACGTTGTTGTTGTTGTTGTTTATTTGACGTTGTTGTTGACGTTGTTGTTGTTGTTGTTTATTTGACGTTGTTGTTGTTGTTGTTTATTAGATGTTGTTAATGCTGTTGACATTGTTGTTGTTGTTTTTGTTGTTTATTTGACGTTGTTATTGTTGTTGTTATTTTTGTTGTTGTTATTGTTGGTGTTGTTGTTGTTTATTTGACGTTGTTGTTGTTGTTTATTTGACATTGTTGTTGTTGTTGTTTATTTGACGTTGTTGTTGTTGTTTATTTGACGTTGTTGTTGTTGTTTATTTGACGTTGTTGTTGTTGTTGTTTATTTGACATTGTTGTTGTTGTTGTTGTTGTTGACGTTGCTGTTGTTGTTGTTTATTTGATGTTGTTTTAGTTGTTGTTGTTTATTTGACGTTGTTGTTGTTTTTTATTTGACGTTGTTGTTGTTGACATTGTTGTTGTTGTTGTTTATTTGACGTTGTTGTTGTTGTTGTTTATTTGACGTTGTTGTTGTTGACATTGTTGTTGTTGTTGTTTATTTGACGTTGTTGTTGTTGTTGTTTATTTGACGTAGTTGTTGTTGTTGTTGTTGTTTATTTGACATTTTGTTGTTGTTGATGTTGTTGTTGTTGTTGTTTTTTATTTGACGTTGTTGTTGTTGTTGTTTATTTGACATTTTTGTTGTTGTTGATGTTGTTGTTGTTGTTGTTTTTTATTTGACGTTGTTGTTGTTGTTGTTTATTTGACGTTGTTGTTGTTGTTATTGTTGTTTGTGTTATTAATTTGACGTTGATGTTGTTGTTGTTTATTTGACGTTGTTGTTGTTGTTGTTTATTTGACGTTGTTGTTGTTGTTGTTTATTTGATGTTGTGGTTGTTGTTATTTATTTGACGTTGTTGTTGTTGTTATTGTTTATTTGACGTTGTTGTTGTTGTTGTTGTTGTTTATTTGACGTTGTTATTGTTGTTTATTGGACGTTGTTATTGTTGTTTATTTGACGTTGTTTTTTTTATTTTACGTTGTTGTTGTTGTTGTATTTGTTGTTGTTGCTGCTATTGCTTATTTGACGTTGTTGTTATTGTTGCTATTTATTTGACGTTGTTATTGTTGTTGTTTATTTGACGTTGTTGTTGTTGTTTATTTGACGTTATTGTTGTTGTTATTTATTTGACGTTGTTGTTGTTGTTATATTTGTTATTGTTGTTATTATTGTTGCTTATTTGACGTTGTTGTTATTGTTGTTGTTTATTTGACATTGTTGTTGTTGTTATTCATCTGACGTTGTTGTTGTTTATTTGACGTTGTTGTTGTTGTTGTTTATTTGACGTTGTTGTTGTTGTTGTTTTTGTTGTTTATTTGACGTTGTTGTTGTTATTTATTTGACGTTGTTGTTGTTGTTGTTGTTTATTTGACGTTGTTGTTGTTGGTGTTTATTTGACGTTGTTGTTGTTGTTGTTGTTGTTTATTTGACGTTGTTGTTGTTGTTGACGTTGTTATTGTTGCTGTTTATTTGATGTTGTTATTGTTGTTGTTGACATAGTTGTTGTTGTTTATTTGACGTTGTTCTTGTTGTTGCCGTTGTTGTTTATTTGACGTTGTTGTTGTTGTTGTTTATTTGACGTTGTTGTTGTTGTTGTTTACTGGACGTTGTTGTTGTTGTTTATTTGACATTGTTATTGTTGTTGACGGTGTTGTTGTTGTTGTTGTTTATTTGACGTTGTTGTTGTTGTTAATTTTATTTGACGTTGTTGTTGTTGTTGTTGTTAATTTGATGTTGTTGTTGTTGTTGTTGTTTATTTGACGTTGTTGTTGTTGTTTATTTAACGTTGTTGTTGTTGTTATTTATTTGACGTTGTTGTTGTTGTTGTTATTGTTTATTTGGCGTTGTTGTTGTTTATTTGACGTTGTTATTGTTTATTTGACGTTGTTTTTGTTATTTGACGTTGTTGTTGTTGTTGTTGTTGTATTAGTTGTTGTTGTTGTTTCTTATTTGACGTTGTTGTTATTGTTGCTATTTATTTGAAGTTGTTGTTGTTGTTGTTTATTTGACGTTATTGTTGTTGTTGTTTATTTGACGTTGTTGTTGTTGTTATATTTGTTATTGTTGTTATTGTTGTTGCTTATTTGACGTTGTTGTTATTGTTGATGTTTATTTGACGTTGTTGCCGTTATTCATTTGACGTTATTGTTGTTGTTGTTTATTTGACGTTGTTGTTGTTGTTGTTGTTCTTTATTTGACGTTGTTGTTGTTGTTGTTGTTTATTTGACGTTGTTGTTGTTGTTGTTTATTTGACGTTGTTGTTGTTGTTGTTTATTAGATGTTGTTAATGTTGTTGACATTGTTGTTGTTGTTTTTGTTGTTTATTTGACGTTGTTGTTGTTGTTATTTTTGTTGTTGTTATTGTTGGTGTTGTTGTTGTTTATTTGACGTTGTTGTTGTTGTTGTTGTTTATTTGACGTTGTTGTTGTTGTTGTTTATTTGACGTTGTTGTTGTTGTTTATTTGACGTTGTTGTTGTTGTTTATTTGACGTTGTTGTTGTTGTTGTTTATTTGACATTGTTGTTGTTGTTGTTGTTGACGTTGCTGTTGTTGTTGTTTATTTGATGTTGTTTTAGTTGTTGTGTATTATTTGACGTTGTTGTTGTTTTTTATTTGACGTTGTTGTTGTTGACATTGTTGTTGTTTGTGTTTATTTGACGTTGTTGTTGTTGTTTTTTATTTGACGTTGTTGTTGTTGACATTGTTGTTGTTGTTGTTTATTTGACGTTGTTGTTGTTGTTTATTTGACGTAGTTGTTGTTGTTGTTGTTGTTTATTTGACATTTTTGTTGTTGTTGATGTTGTTGTTGTTGTTGTTTTTTATTTGACGTTGTTGTTGTTGTTGTTGTTGTTTATTTGACATTTTTGTTGTTGTTGATGTTGTTGTTGTTGTTGTTTTTTATTTGACGTTGTTGTTGTTGTTGTTGTTTATTTGACGTTGTTGTTGTTGTTATTGTTGTTTGTGTTGTTAATTTGACGTTGTTGTTGTTTATTTGACGTTGTTGTTGTTGTTGTTGTTGTTTATTTGACGTTGTTGTTGTTGTTGTTTATTTGATGTTGTTGTTGTTGTTATTTATTTGACGTTGTTGTTGTTGTTATATCTGTTATTGTTGTTATTATTGTTGCTTATTTGACGTTGTTGTTATTGTTGTTGTTTATTTGACGTTGTTGTTGTTGTTATTCATTTGACGTTGTTGTTGTTGTTTATTTGACGTTGTTGTTGTTGTTTTTGTTGTTTATTTGACGTTGTTGTTGTTATTTATTTGACGTTGTTGTTGTTGTTGTTTATTTGACGTTGTTGTTGTTGGTGTTTATTTGACGTTATTGTTGTTGTTGTTTATTTGACGTTGTTGTTGTTGTTGACGTTGTTATTGTTGTTGTTTATTTGATGTTGTTATTGTTGTTGTTGACATAGTTGTTGTTGTTTATTTGACGTTGTTCTTGTTGTTGTCGTTGTTGTTTATTTGACGTTGTTGTTGTTGTTGTTTATTTGACGTTGTTGTTGTTGTTGACGTTGTTGTTGTTGTTGTTTACTGGACGTTGTTGTTGTTGTTTATTTGACATTGTTATTGTTGTTGACGGTGTTGTTGTTGTTGTTGTTGTTTATTTGACATTGTTGTTGTTGTTATTTATTTGACGTTGTTGTTGTTGTTGTTAATTTGATGTTGTTGTTGTTGTTGTTTGTTTATTTGACATTGTTGTTGTTGTTGTTTATTTAACGTTGTTGTTGTTGTTATTTATTTGACGTTGTTGTTGTTGTTATTGTTTATTTGGCGTTGTTGTTGTTTATTTGACGTTGTTATTGTTTATTTGACGTTGTTTTTGTTATTTGACGTTGTTGTTGTTGTTGTTGTTATATTAGTTGTTGTTGTTGTTGCTTATTTGACGTTGTTGTTATTGTTGCTATTTATTTGACGTTGTTGTTGTTGTTGTTTATTTGACGTTATTGTTGTTGTTGTTTATTTGACGTTGTTGTTGTTGTTATATTTGTTATTGTTGTTATTGTTGTTGCTTATTTGACGTTGTTGTTATTGTTGTTGTTTATTTGACGTTGTTGTTGTTGTTTATTTGACGTTGTTGTTGTTGTTTATTTGATGTTGTTGTTGTTGTTGTTGTTATTTATTTGACGTTGTTGTTGTTGTTATTGTTTATTTGACGTTGTTGTTGTTGTTGTTGTTGTTGTTTATTTGACGTTGTTATTGTTGTTTATTGGACGTTGTTATTGTTGTTTATTTGACGTTGTTTTTGTTATTTTACGTTGTTGTTGTTGTTGTTGTTGTTGCTGCTGTTGCTTATTTGACGTTGTTGTTATTGTTGTTATTTATTTGACGTTGTTATTGTTGTTGTTTATTTGACGTTGTTGTTGTTGTTTATTTGACGTTATTGTTGTTGTTATTTATTTGACGTTGTTGTTGTTGTTATATCTGTTATTGTTGTTATTATTGTTGCTTATTTGACGTTGTTGTTATTGTTGTTGTTTATTTGACGTTGTTGTTGTTGTTATTCATTTGACGTTGTTGTTGTTGTTTACTTGACGTTGTTGTTGTTGTTGTTTATTTGACGTTGTTGTTGTTGTTTTTGTTGTTTATTTGACGTTGTTGTTGTTATTTATTTGACGTTGTTGTTGTTGTTGTTGTTTATTTGACGTTGTTGTTGTTGGTGTTTATTTGACGTTGTTGTTGTTGTTGTTGTTTATTTGACGTTGTTGTTGTTGTTGACGTTGTTATTGTTGTTGTTTATTTGATGTTGTTATTGTTGTTGTTGACATAGTTGTTGTTAATTATTTCACGTTGTTCTTGTTGTTGCCGTTGTTGTTTATTTGACGTTGTTGTTGTTGTTGTTTATTTGACGTTGTTGTTGTTGTTGACGTTGTTGTTGTTGTTGTTTACTGGACATTGTTGTTGTTGTTTATTTGACATTGTTATTGTTGTTGACGGTGTTGTTGTTGTTGTTGTTGTTTATTTGACATTGTTGTTGTTGTTATTTATTTGACGTTGTTGTTGTTGTTGTTGTTAATTTGATGTTGTTGTTGTTGTTGTTTATTTGACATTCTTGTTGTTGTTGTTTATTTAACGTTGTTGTTGTTGTTATTTATTTGACGTTGTTGTTGTTGTTATTGTTAATTTGGCGTTGTTGTTGTTTATTTGACGTTGTTATTGTTTATTTGACGTTGTTTTTGTTATTTGACGTTGTTGTTGTTGTTGTATTAGTTGTTGTTGTTGTTGCTTATTTGACGTTGTTGTTATTGTTGCTATTTATTTGACGTTGTTGTTGTTGTTGTTTATTTGACGTTATTGTTGTTGTTGTTTATTTGACGTTGTTGTTGTTGTTATATTTGTTATTGTTGTTATTGTTGTTGCTTATTTGACGTTGTTGTTATTGTTGTTGTTTATTTGACGTTGTTGCCGTTATTCATTTGACGTTGTTGTTGTTGTTGTTTACTTGACGTTGTTGTTGTTGTTGTTGTTGTTCTTTATTTGACGTTGTTGTTGTTGTTGTTGTTTATTTGACGTTGTTGTTGACGTTGTTGTTGTTGTTGTTTATTTGATGTTGTTGTTGTTGTTGTTTATTTGATGTTGTTGTTGTTGTTATTTATTTGACGTTGTTGTTGTTGTTATATCTGTTATTGTTGTTATTATTGTTGCTTATTTGACGTTGTTGTTATTGTTGTTGTTTATTTGACGTTGTTGTTGTTGTTATTCATTTGACGTTGTTGTTGTTGTTTATTTGACGTTGTTGTTGTTGTTTTTGTTGTTTATTTGACGTTGTTGTTGTTATTTATTTGACGTTGTTGTTGTTGTTGTTTATTTGACGTTGTTGTTGTTGGTGTTTATTTGACGTTGTTGTTGTTGTTGTTTATTTGACGTTGTTGTTGTTGTTGACGTTGTTATTGTTGTTGTTTATTTGATGTTGTTATTGTTGTTGTTGACATAGTTGTTGTTGTTTATTTGACATTGTTCTTGTTGTTGCCGTTGTTGTTTATTTGACGTTGTTGTTGTTGTTGTTTATTTGACGTTGTTGTTGTTGTTGACGTTGTTGTTGTTGTTGTTTACTGGACGTTGTTGTTGTTGTTTATTTGACATTGTTATTGTTGTTGACGGTGTTGTTGTTGTTGTTGTTGTTTATTTGACATTGTTGTTGTTGTTATTTATTTGACGTTGTTGTTGTTGTTGTTAATTTGATGTTGTTGTTGTTGTTGTTTGTTTATTTGACATTGTTGTTGTTGTTGTTTATTTAACGTTGTTGTTGTTGTTATTTATTTGACGTTGTTGTTGTTGTTATTGTTTATTTGGCGTTGTTGTTGTTTATTTGACGTTGTTATTGTTTATTTGACGTTGTTTTTGTTATTTGACGTTGTTGTTGTTGTTGTTGTATTAGTTGTTGTTGTTGTTGCTTATTTGACGTTGTTGTTATTGTTGCTATTTATTTGACGTTGTTGTTGTTGTTGTTTATTTGACGTTATTGTTGTTGTTGTTTATTTGACGTTGTTGTTGTTGTTGTTATATTTGTTATTGTTGTTATTGTTGTTGCTTATTTGACGTTGTTGTTATTGTTGTTGTTTATTTGACATTGTTGTTGTTGTTGTTTATTTGACGTTGTTGTTGTTGTTTATTTGATGTTGTTGTTGTTGTTGTTGTTATTTATTTGACGTTGTTGTTGTTGTTATTGCTTATTTGACGTTGTCGTTGTTGTTGTTGTTGTTGTTTATTTGACGTTGTTATTGTTGTTTATTGGACGTTGTTATTGTTGTTTATTTGACGTTGTTTTTGTTATTTTACGTTGTTGTTGTTGTTGTTGTTGCTGCTGTTGCTTATTTGACGTTGTTGTTATTGTTGTTATTTATTTGACGTTGTTATTGTTGTTGTTTATTTGACGTTGTTGTTGTTGTTTATTTGACGTTATTGTTGTTGTTATTTATTTGACGTTGTTGTTGTTGTTATATCTGTTATTGTTGTTATTATTGTTGCTTATTTGACGTTGTTGTTATTGTTGTTGTTTATTTGACGTTGTTGTTGTTGTTATTCATTTGACGTTGTTGTTGTTGTTTACTTGACGTTGTTGTTGTTGTTGTTTATTTGACGTTGTTGTTGTTGTTTTTGTTGTTTATTTGACGTTGTTGTTGTTATTTATTTGACGTTGTTGTTGTTGTTGTTTATTTGACGTTGTTGTTGTTGGTGTTTATTTGACGTTGTTGTTGTTGTTGTTGTTTATTTGACGTTGTTGTTGTTGTTGACGTTGTTATTGTTGTTGTTTATTTGATGTTGTTATTGTTGTTGTTGACATAGTTGTTGTTAATTATTTCACGTTGTTCTTGTTGTTGCCGTTGTTGTTTATTTGACGTTGTTGTTGTTGTTGTTTATTTGACGTTGTTGTTGTTGTTGACGTTGTTGTTGTTGTTGTTGTTTACTGGACATTGTTGTTGTTGTTTATTTGACATTGTTATTGTTGTTGACGGTGTTGTTGTTGTTGTTGTTTATTTGACATTGTTGTTGTTGTTATTTATTTGACGTTGTTGTTGTTGTTGTTGTTAATTTGATGTTGTTGTTGTTGTTGTTGTTTATTTGACATTCTTGTTGTTGTTGTTTATTTAACGTTGTTGTTGTTGTTATTTATTTGACGTTGTTGTTGTTGTTATTGTTAATTTGGCGTTGTTGTTGTTTATTTGACGTTGTTATTGTTTATTTGACGTTGTTTTTGTTATTTGACGTTGTTGTTGTTGTTGTATTAGTTGTTGTTGTTGTTGCTTATTTGACGTTGTTGTTATTGTTGCTATTTATTTGACGTTGTTGTTGTTGTTGTTTATTTGACGTTATTGTTGTTGTTGTTTATTTGACGTTGTTGTTGTTGTTATATTTGTTATTGTTGTTATTGTTGTTGCTTATTTGACGTTGTTGTTATTGTTGTTGTTTATTTGACGTTGTTGCCGTTATTCATTTGACGTTGTTGTTGTTGTTGTTTACTTGACGTTGTTGTTGTTGTTGTTGTTGTTGTTCTTTATTTGACGTTGTTGTTGTTGTTGTTGTTTATTTGACGTTGTTGTTGACGTTGTTGTTGTTGTTGTTTATTTGACGTTGTTGTTGTTGTTGTTTATTAGATGTTGTTAATGTTGTTGACATTGTTGTTGTTGTTTTTGTTGTTTATTTGACGTTGTTATTGTTGTTGTTATTTTTGTTGTTGTTATTGTTGGTGTTGTTGTTGTTTATTTGACGTTGTTGTTGTTGTTTATTTGACATTGTTGTTGTTGTTGTTTATTTGACGTTGTTGTTGTTGTTTATTTGACGTTGTTGTTGTTGTTTATTTGACGTTGTTGTTGTTGTTGTTGTTTATTTGACATTGTTGTTGTTGTTGTTGTTGTTGACGTTGCTGTTGTTGTTGTTTATTTGATGTTGTTTTAGTTGTTGTTGTTTATTTGACGTTGTTGTTGTTTTTTATTTGACGTTGTTGTTGTTGACATTGTTGTTGTTGTTGTTTATTTGACGTTGTTGTTGTTGTTGTTTATTTGACGTTGTTGTTGTTGACATTGTTGTTGTTGTTGTTTATTTGACGTTGTTGTTGTTGTTGTTTATTTGACGTAGTTGTTGTTGTTGTTGTTGTTTATTTGACATTTTGTTGTTGTTGATGTTGTTGTTGTTGTTGTTTTTTATTTGACGTTGTTGTTGTTGTTGTTTATTTGACATTTTTTTTGTTGTTGATGTTGTTGTTGTTGTTGTTTTTTATTTGACGTTGTTGTTGTTGTTGTTGTTGTTTATTTGACGTTGTTGTTGTTGTTATTGTTGTTTGTGTTGTTAATTTGACGTTGATGTTGTTGTTGTTTATTTGACGTTGTTGTTGTTGTTGTTTATTTGACGTTGTTGTTGTTGTTGTTTATTTGATGTTGTGGTTGTTGTTATTTATTTGACGTTGTTGTTGTTGTTATTGTTTATTTGACGTTGTTGTTGTTGTTGTTGTTGTTTATTTGACGTTGTTATTGTTGTTTATTGGACGTTGTTATTGTTGTTTATTTGACGTTGTTTTTGTTATTTTACGTTGTTGTTGTTGTTGTATTTGTTGTTGTTGCTGCTATTGCTTATTTGACGTTGTTGTTATTGTTGCTATTTATTTGACGTTGTTATTGTTGTTGTTTATTTGACGTTGTTGTTGTTGTTTATTTGACGTTATTGTTGTTGTTATTTATTTGACGTTGTTGTTGTTGTTATATTTGTTATTGTTGTTATTATTGTTGCTTATTTGACGTTGTTGTTATTGTTGTTGTTTATTTGACGTTGTTGTTGTTGTTATTCGTTTGACGTTGTTGTTGTTGTTTATTTGACGTTGTTGTTGTTGTTGTTTATTTGACGTTGTTGTTGTTGTTGTTGTTTTTGTTGTTTATTTGACGTTGTTGTTGTTATTTATTTGACGTTGTTGTTGTTGTTGTTGTTGTTTATTTGACGTTGTTGTTGTTGGTGTTTATTTGACATTGTTGTTGTTGTTGTTGTTGTTGTTTATTTGACGTTGTTGTTGTTGTTGTTGACGTTGTTATTGTTGTTGTTTATTTGATGTTGTTATTGTGGTTGTTGACATAGTTGTTGTTGTTTATTTGACGTTGTTCTTGTTGTTGCCGTTGTTGTTTATTTAACGTTGTTGTTGTTGTTGTTTATTTGACGTTGTTGTTGTTGTTGTTTACTGGACGTTGTTGTTGTTGTTTATTTGACATTGTTATTGTTGTTGACGGTGTTGTTGTTGTTGTTGTTTATTTGACGTTGTTGTTGTTGTTAATTTTATTTGACGTTGTTGTTGTTGTTGTTGTTAATTTGATGTTGTTGTTGTTGTTGTTGTTTATTTGACGTTGTTGTTGTTGTTCTTTATTTAACGTTGTTGTTGTTGTTATTTATTTGACGTTGTTGTTGTTGTTATTGTTTATTTGGCGTTGTTGTTGTTTATTTGACGTTGTTATTGTTTATTTGACGTTGTTTTTGTTTTTTGACGTTGTTGTTGTTGTTGTTGTTGTTGTATTAGTTGTTGTTATTGTTTCTTATTTGACGTTGTTGTTATTGTTGCTATTTATTTGACGTTGTTGTTGTTGTTGTTTATTTGACGTTATTGTTGTTGTTGTTTATTTGACGTTGTTGTTGTTGTTATATTTGTCATTGTTGTTATTGTTGTTGCTTATTTGACGTTGTTGTTATTGTTGTTGTTTATTTGACGTTGTTGCCGTTATTCATTTGACGTTGTTGTTGTTGTTGTTTATTTGTCGTTGTTGTTGTTGTTGTTGTTCTTTATTTGACGTTGTTGTTGTTGTTGTTGTTTATTTGACGTTGTTGTTGTTGTTGTTTATTTGACGTTGTTGTTGTTGTTGTTGTTTATTAGATGTTGTTAATGTTGTTGACATTGTTGTTGTTGTTTTTGTTGTTTATTTGACGTTGTTGTTGTTGTTGTTGTTATTTTTGTTGTTGTTATTGTTGGTGTTGTTGTTGTTTTTGTTTATTTGACGTTGTTGTTGTTGTTGTTTATTTGACGTTGTTGTTGTTGACATTGTTGTTGTTGTTGTTTATTTGACGTTGTTGTTGTTGTTGTTTATTTGACGTAGTTGTTGTTGTTGTTGTTGTTTATTTGACATTTTGTTGTTGTTGATGTTGTTGTTGTTGTTGTTTTTTATTTGACGTTGTTGTTGTTGTTGTTTATTTGACATTTTTGTTGTTGTTGATGTTGTTGTTGTTGTTGTTTTTTATTTGACGTTGTTGTTGTTGTTGTTGTTTATTTGACGTTGTTGTTGTTGTTATTGTTGTTTGTGTTGTTAATTTGACGTTGATGTTGTTGTTGTTTATTTGACGTTGTTGTTGTTGTTGTTTATTTGACGTTGTTGTTGTTGTTGTTTATTTGATGTTGTGGTTGTTGTTATTTATTTGACGTTGTTGTTGTTGTTATTGTTTATTTGACGTTGTTGTTGTTGTTGTTGTTTATTTGACGTTGTTATTGTTGTTTATTGGACGTTGTTATTGTTGTTTATTTGACGTTGTTTTTGTTATTTTACGTTGTTGTTGTTGTTGTATTTGTTGTTGTTGCTGCTATTGCTTATTTGACGTTGTTGTTATTGTTGCTATTTATTTGACGTTGTTATTGTTGTTGTTTATTCGACGTTGTTGTTGTTGTTTATTTGACGTTATTGTTGTTGTTATTTATTTGACGTTGTTGTTGTTGTTATATTTTTTATTGTTGTTATTATTGTTGCTTATTTGACGTTGTTGTTATTGTTGTTGTTTATTTGACGTTGTTGTTGTTGTTATTCGTTTGACGTTGTTGTTGTTGTTTATTTGACGTTGTTGTTGTTGTTGTTTATTTGACGTTGTTGTTGTTGTTGTTGTTTTTGTTGTTTATTTGACGTTGTTGTTGTTATTTATTTGACGTTGTTGTTGTTGTTGTTTATTTGACGTTGTTGTTGTTGGTGTTTATTTGACGTTGTTGTTGTTGTTGTTGTTGTTGTTTATTTGACGTTGTTGTTGTTGTTGTTGACGTTGTTATTGTTGTTGTTTATTTGATGTTGTTATTGTGGTTGTTGACATAGTTGTTGTTGTTTATTTGACGTTGTTCTTGTTGTTGCCGTTGTTGTTTATTTAACGTTGTTGTTGTTGTTGTTTATTTGACGTTGTTGTTGTTGTTGTTTACTGGACGTTGTTGTTGTTGTTTATTTGACATTGTTATTGTTGTTGACGGTGTTGTTGTTGTTGTTGTTGTTTATTTGACGTTGTTGTTGTTGTTAATTTTATTTGACGTTGTTGTTGTTGTTGTTGTTGTTAATTTGATGTTGTTGTTGTTGTTGTTGTTGTTTATTTGACGTTGTTGTTGTTGTTGTTTATTTAACGTTGTTGTTGTTGTTATTTATTTGACGTTGTTGTTGTTGTTATTGTTTATTTGGCGTTGTTGTTGTTTATTTGACGTTGTTATTGTTTATTTGACGTTGTTTTTGTTTTTTGACGTTGTTGTTGTTGTTGTTGTTGTTGTATTAGTTGTTGTTATTGTTTCTTATTTGACGTTGTTGTTATTTTTGCTATTTATTTGACGTTGTTGTTGTTGTTGTTTATTTGACGTTATTGTTGTTGTTGTTTATTTGACGTTGTTGTTGTTGTTGTTATATTTGTCATTGTTGTTATTGTTGTTGCTTATTTGACGTTGTTGTTATTGTTGTTGTTTATTTGACGTTGTTGCCGTTATTCATTTGACGTTGTTGTTGTTGTTGTTTATTTGACGTTGTTGTTGTTGTTGTTGTTCTTTATTTGACGTTGTTGTTGTTGTTGTTGTTTATTTGACGTTGTTGTTGTTGTTGTTTATTTGACGTTGTTGTTGTTGTTGTTGTTTATTAGATGTTGTTAATGTTGTTGACATTGTTGTTATTGTTTTTGTTGTTTATTTGACGTTGTTGTTGTTGTTGTTATTTTTGTTGTTGTTATTGTTGGTGTTGTTGTTGTTTATTTGACGTTGTTGTTGTTGTTGTTGTTTATTTGACGTTGTTGTTGTTGTTGTTTATTTGACGTTGTTGTTGTTGTTTATTTGACGTTGTTGTTGTTGTTGTTTATTTGGCGTTGTTGTTGTTGTTGTTTATTTGATGTTGTGGTTGTTGTTATTTATTTGACGTTGTTGTTGTTGTTATTGTTTATTTGACGTTGTTGTTGTTGTTGTTGTTGTTGTTTATTTGACGTTGTTATTGTTGTTTATTGGACGTTGTTATTGTTGTTTATTTGACGTTGTTTTTGTTATTTTACGTTGTTGTTGTTGTTGTTGTATTTGTTGTTGTTGCTGCTATTGCTTATTTGACGTTGTTGTTATTGTTGCTATTTATTTGACGTTGTTATTGTTGTTGTTTATTTGACGTTGTTGTTGTTGTTTATTTGACGTTATTGTTGTTGTTATTTATTTGACGTTGTTGTTGTTGTTATATTTGTTATTGTTGTTATTATTGTTGCTTATTTGACGTTGTTGTTATTGTTGTTGTTTATTTGACGTTGTTGTTGTTGTTATTCATTTGACGTTGTTGTTGTTGTTTATTTGACGTTGTTGTTGTTATTGTTTATTTGACGTTGTTGTTGTTGTTGTTGTTGTTTTTGTTGTTTATTTGACGTTGTTGTTGTTATTTATTTGACGTTGTTGTTGTTGTTGTTGTTGTTGTTTATTTGACGTTGTTGTTGTTGGTGTTTATTTGACGTTGTTGTTGTTGTTGTTGTTGTTGTTGTTTATTTGACGTTGTTGTTGTTGTTGTTGACGTTGTTATTGTTGTTGTTTATTTGATGTTGTTATTGTTGTTGTTGACATAGTTGTTGTTGTTTATTTGACGTTGTTCTTGTTGTTGCCGTTGTTGTTTATTTGACGTTGTTGTTGTTGTTGTTGTTTATTTGACGTTGTTGTTGTTGTTGTTTACTGGACGTTGTTGTTGTTGTTTATTTGACATTGTTATTGTTGTTGACGGTGTTGTTGTTGTTGTTGTTTATTTGACGTTGTTGTTGTTGTTAATTTTATTTGACGTTGTTGTTGTTGTTGTTGTTAATTTGATGTTGTTGTTGTTGTTGTTGTTTATTTGACGTTGTTGTTGTTGTTTATTTAACGTTGTTGTTGTTGTTATTTATTTGACGTTGTTGTTGTTGTTATTGTTTATTTGGCGTTGTTGTTGTTTATTTGACGTTGTTATTGTTTATTTGACGTTGTTTTTGTTTTTTGACGTTGTTGTTGTTGTTGTTGTTGTTGTTGTATTAGTTGTTGTTATTGTTTCTTATTTGACGTTGTTGTTATTGTTGCTATTTATTTGACGTTGTTGTTGTTGTTGTTTATTTGACGTTATTGTTGTTGTTGTTTATTTGACGTTGTTGTTGTTGTTATATTTGTCATTGTTGTTATTGTTGTTGCTTATTTGACGTTGTTGTTATTGTTGTTGTTTATTTGACGTTGTTGCCGTTATTCATTTGACGTTGTTGTTGTTGTTGTTGTTTATTTGACGTTGTTGTTGTTGTTGTTGTTCTTTATTTGACGTTGTTGTTGTTGTTGTTGTTTATTTGACGTTGTTGTTGTTGTTGTTTATTTGACGTTGTTGTTGTTGTTGTTTATTAGATGTTGTTAATGTTGTTGACATTGTTGTTGTTGTTTTTGTTGTTTATTTGACGTTGTTGTTGTTGTTGTTATTTTTGTTGTTGTTATTGTTGGTGTTGTTGTTGTTTATTTGATGTTGTTGTTGTTGTTGTTGTTTATTTGACGTTGTTGTTGTTGTTGTTGTTTATTTGACGTTGTTGTTGTTGTTTATTTGACGTTGTTGTTGTTGTTTATTTGACGTTGTTGTTGTTGTTGTTTATTTGACATTGTTGTTGTTGTTGTTGTCGACGTTGCTGTTGTTGTTGTTTATTTGATGTTGTTTTAGTTGTTGTTGTTTATTTGACGTTGTTGTTGTTTTTTATTTGACGTTGTTGTTGTTGACATTGTTGTTGTTTGTGTTTATTTGACGTTGTTGTTGTTGTTTTTTATTTGACGTTGTTGTTGTTGACATTGTTGTTGTTGTTGTTTATTTGACGTTGTTGTTGTTGTTGTTTATTTGACGTAGTTGTTGTTGTTGTTGTTGTTTATTTGACATTTTTGTTGTTGTTGATGTTGTTGTTGTTGTTGTTTTTTATTTGACGTTGTTGTTGTTGTTGTTGTTGTTTATTTGACATTTTTGTTGTTGTTGATGTTGTTGTTGTTGTTGTTTTTTATTTGACGTTGTTGTTGTTGTTGTTGTTGTTTATTTGACGTTGTTGTTGTTGTTATTGTTGTTTGTGTTGTTAATTTGACGTTGTTGTTGTTTATTTGACGTTGTTGTTGTTGTTGTTGTTATTTATTTGACGTTGTTGTTGTTGTTGTTTATTTGATGTTGTTGTTGTTGTTATTTATTTGACGTTGTTGTTGTTGTTATTGTTTATTTGACGTTGTTGTTGTTGTTGTTTATTTGACGTTGTTATTGTTGTTTATTGGACGTTGTTATTGTTGTTTATTTGACGTTGTTTTTGTTATTTTACGTTGTTGTTGTTGTTGTATTTGTTGTTGTTGTTGTTGCTTATTTGACGTTGTTGTTATTGTTGCTATTTATTTGACGTTGTTATTGTTGTTGTTTATTTGACGTTGTTGTTGTTGTTGTTTATTTGACGTTATTGTTGTTGTTATTTATTTGACGTTGTTGTTGTTGTTGTTATATTTGTTATTGTTGTTATTATTGTTGCTTATTTGACGTTGTTGTTATTGTTGTTGTTTATTTGACGTTGTTGTTGTTGTTATTCAATTGACGTTGTTGTTGTTGTTTATTTGACGTTGTTGTTGTTGTTGTTGTTGTTTATTTGACGTTGTTGTTGTTGTTGTTTTTGTTGTTTATTTGACGTTGTTGTTGTTATTTATTTGACGTTGTTGTTGTTGTTGTTGTTTATTTGACGTTGTTGTTAATGTTGTTGTTGTTGGTGTTTATTTGACGTTGTTGTTGTTGTTCTTGTTTATTTGACGTTGTTGTTGTTGTTGACGTTGTTATTGTTGTTTTTTATTTGATGTTGTTATTGTTGTTGTTGACATAGTTGTTGTTGTTTATTTGACGTTGTTCTTGTTCTTGCCGTTGTTGTTTATTTGACGTTGTTGTTGTTGTTTATTTGACGTTGTTGTTGTTGTTGTTGACGTTGTTGTTATTGTTGTTTACTGGACGTTGTTGTTGTTGTTTATTTGACATTGTTATTGTTGTTGACGGTGTTGTTGTTGTTGTTTTTTATTTGACATTGTTGTTGTTGTTATTTATTTGACGTTGTTGTTGTTGTTGTTGTTAATTTTATTTGACGTTGTTGTTGTTGTTGTTAATTTGACGTTGTTGTTGTTGTTGTTTATTTGACGTTGTTGTTGTTGTTTATTTGACGTTGTTGTTGTTGTTGTTTATTTAACGTTGTTGTTGTTATTTATTTGACGTTGTTGTTGTTGTTATTGTTTATTTGGCGTTGTTGTTGTTTATTTGACGTTGTTATTGTTTATTTGACGTTGTTTTTGTTATTTGACGTTGTTGTTGTTATTGTTGTATTAGTTGTTGTTGTTGTTGCTTATTTGACGTTGTTGTTATTGTTGCTATTTATTTGACGTTGTTGTTGTTGTTGTTTATTTGACGTTGTTGTTGTTGTTGTTGTTGTTTATTTGACGTTGTTGTTGTTGTTGTTTTATTTGTTATTGTTGTTATTGTTATTGTTTATTTGACGTTGTTTTTGTTATTTGACGTTGTTGTTGTTATGTTGTATTTGTTGTTGTTGTTGTTGCTTATTTGACGTTGTTGTTATTGTTGCTATTTATTTGACGTTGTTGTTGTTGTTGTTTATTTGACGTTGTTGTTGTTGTTGTTTATTTGACGTTGTTGTTGTTGTTTTATTTGTTATTGTTGTTATTGTTGTTGCTAATTTGACGTTGTTGTTATTGTTGTTGTTTATTTGACGTTGTTGTTGTTATTCATTTGACGTTGTTGTTGTTGTTGTTTATTTGACGTTGTTGTTGTTCTTCATTTGACGTTGTTGATGTCGTTGTTTTTGTTGTTTATTTGACGTTGTTGTTGTTATTTATTTGACGTTGTTGTTGTTTATTTGACGTTGTCGTTGTTGTTGTTGTTGTTGTTTATTTGACGTTGTTGTTGTTGTTGACGCTGTTGTTGTTATTGTTTATTTGATGTTGTTGTTGTTGTTGACATAGTTCTTGTTGTTTATTTGACGTTGTTGTTGTTGTTGTTGTTGACGTTGTTGTTTATTTGACGTTTTTGTTGTTGTTGACGGTGATGTTATTGTTGTTGTTTATTTGACATTGTTGTTTATGTTATTTTTTATTTGACGTTGTTGTTGTTGTTTATTTGACGTTGTTGTTGTTGTTTATTTGACGTTGTTATTGTTTTTTATTTGACGTTGTTGTTGTTGACATTGTTGTTTTTGGTGTTTATTTGACGTTGTTGTTGTTGTTTTTTATTTGACGTTGTTGTTGTTGTTTATTTGACGTTGTTGTTGTTGTTGTTTATTTGACGTAGTTGTAGTTGTTGTTGTTTATTTGACATTTTTGTTGTTGTTGATGTTGTTGTTGTTGTTGTTTTTTATTTGACGTTGTTGTTGTTGTTGTTGTTGTTGTTTATTTGACATTTTTGTTGTTGTTGATGTTGTTGTTGTTGTTGTTTTTTATTTGACGTTGTTGTTGTTGTTGTTGTTGTTGTTGTTTATTTGACGTTGTTGTTGTTGTTATTGTTGTTTGTGTTGTTAATTTGACGTTGTTGTTGTTTATTTGACGTTGTTGTTGTTGTTGTTTATTTGACGTTGTTGTTGTTGTTGTTTATTTGATGTTGTTGTTGTTGTTATTTATTTGACGTTGTTGTTGTTGTTATTGTTTATTTGACGTTGTTGTTGTTGTTGTTTATTTGACGTTGTTATTGTTGTTTATTGGACGTTGTTATTGTTGTTTATTTGACGTTGTTTTTGTTATTTTACATTGTTGTTGTTGTTGTTGTTGTATTTGTTGTTGTTGTTGTTGTTGTTGTTGCTTATTTGACGTTGTTGTTATTGTTGCTATTTTTTTTGACGTTGTTATTGTTGTTGTTTATTTGACGTTGTTGTTGTTGTTGTTTATTTGACGTTATTGTTGTTGTTATTTATTTGACGTTGTTGTTGTTGTTATATTTGTTATTGTTGTTATTATTGTTGCTTATTTGACGTTGTTGTTATTGTTGTTGTTTATTTAACGTTGTTGTTGTTGTTATTCAATTGACGTTGTTGTTGTTGTTGTTTATTTGACGTTGTTGTTGTTGTTGTTGTTGTTTATTTGACATTGTTGTTGTTGTTGTTTTTGTTGTTTAATTGACGTTGTTGTTGTTATTTATTTGACGTTGTTGTTGTTGTTGTTTATTTGACGTTGTTGTTAACGCTGTTGTTGTTGGTGTTTATTTGACGTTGTTGTTGTTGTTGACGTTGTTATTGTTGTTTTTTATTTGATGTTGTTATTGTTGTTGTTGACATAGTTGTTGTTGTTTATTTGACGTTGTTCTTGTTGTTGCCGTTGTTGTTTATTTGACGTTGTTGTTGTTGTTTATTTGACGTTGTTGTTGTTGTTGTTGTTGACGTTGTTGTTATTGTTGTTTACTGGACGTTGTTGTTGTTGTTTATTTGACATTGTTATTGTTGTTGACGGTGTTGTTGTTGTTGTTGTTTATTTGACATTGTTGTTGTTGTTATTTATTTGACGTTGTTGTTGTTGTTAATTTTATTTGACGTTGTTGTTTTTGTTGTTAATTTGACGTTGTTGTTGTTGTTGTTGTTGTTTATTTGACGTTGTTGTTGTTGTTGTTTATTTAACGTTGTTGTTGTTATTTATTTGACGTTGTTATTGTTGTTATTGTTTATTTGGCGTTGTTGTTGTTTATTTTGACGTTGTTATTGTTTATTTGACGTTGTTTTTGTTATTTGACGTTGTTGTTGTTATTGTTGTATTAGTTGTTGTTGTTGTTGCTTATTTGACGTTGTTGTTATTGTTGCTATTTATTTGACGTTGTTGTTGTTGTTGTTGTTTATTTGACGTTGTTGTTGTTATTGTTTATTTGACGTTGTTGTTGTTGTTTTATTTGTTATTGTTGTTGCTTATTTGACGTTGTTTTATTTGTTATTGTTGTTGTTGTTGTTTATTTGACGTTGTTGTTGTTGTTGTTTATTTGACGTAGTTGTTGTTGTTGTTATTGTTTATTTGACATTTTGTTGTTGTTGATGTTGTTGTTGTTGTTGTTTTTTATTTGACGTTGTTGTTGTTGTTGTTTATTTGACATTTTTGTTGTTGTTGATGTTGTTGTTGTTGTTGTTTTTTATTTGACGTTGTTGTTGTTGTTGTTGTTTATTTGACGTTGTTGTTGTTGTTATTGTTGTTTGTGTTGTTAATTTGACGTTGATGTTGTTGTTGTTTATTTGACGTTGTTGTTGTTGTTGTTTATTTGACGTTGTTGTTGTTGTTGTTTATTTGATGTTGTGGTTGTTGTTATTTATTTGACGTTGTTGTTGTTGTTATTGTTTATTTGACATTGTTGTTGTTGTTGTTGTTTATTTGACGTTGTTATTGTTGTTTATTGGACGTTGTTATTGTTGTTTATTTGACGTTGTTTTTGTTATTTTACGTTGTTGTTGTTGTTGTATTTGTTGTTGTTGCTGCTATTGCTTATTTGACGTTGTTGTTATTGTTGCTATTTATTTGACGTTGTTATTGTTGTTGTTTATTTGACGTTGTTGTTGTTGTTTATTTGACGTTATTGTTGTTGTTATTTATTTGACGTTGTTGTTGGTGTTATATTTGTTATTGTTGTTATTATTGTTGCTTATTTGACGTTGTTGTTATTGTTGTTGTTTATTTGACGTTGTTGTTGTTGTTATTCATTTGACGTTGTTGTTGTTGTTGTTTATTTGACGTTGTTGTTGTTGTTGTTTATTTGACGTTGTTGTTGTTGTTATTGTTTATTTGACGTTGTTGTTGTTGTTGTTGTTTATTTGACGTTGTTATTGTTGTTTATTGGACGTTGTTATTGTTGTTTATTTGACGTTTTTTTGTTATTTTACGTTGTTGTTGTTGTTGTTGTTGCTGCTGTTGCTTATTTGACGTTGTTGTTATTGTTGTTATTTATTTGACGTTGTTATTGTTGTTGTTTATTTGACGTTGTTGTTGTTGTTTATTTGACGTTATTGTTGTTGTTATTTATTTGACGTTGTTGTTGTTGTTATATCTGTTATTGTTGTTATTATTGTTGCTTATTTGACGTTGTTGTTATTGTTGTTGTTTATTTGACGTTGTTGTTGTTGTTATTCATTTGACGTTGTTGTTGTTGTTTATTTGACGTTGTTGTTGTTGTTGTTTATTTGACGTTGTTGTTGTTGTTTTTGTTGTTTATTTGACATTGTTGTTGTTATTTATTTGACGTTGTTGTTGTTGTTGTTTATTTGACGTTGTTGTTGTTGGTGTTTATTTGACGTTGTTGTTGTTGTTGTTGTTGTTTATTTGACGTTGTTGTTGTTGTTGACGTTGTTATTGTTGTTGTTTATTTGATGTTGTTATTGTTGTTGTTGACATAGTTGTTGTTAATTATTTCACGTTGTTCTTGTTGTTGCCGTTGTTGTTTATTTGACGTTGTTGTTGTTGTTGTTTATTTGACGTTGTTGTTGTTGTTGACGTTGTTGTTGTTGTTGTTTACTGGACATTGTTGTTGTTGTTTATTTGACATTGTTATTGTTGTTGACGGTGTTGTTGTTGTTGTTGTTGTTTATTTGACATTGTTGTTGTTGTTATTTATTTGACGTTGTTGTTGTTGTTGTTGTTTATTTGACATTGTTGTTGTTGTTGTTTATTTAACGTTGGTGTTGTTGTTATTTATTTGACGTTGTTGTTGTTGTTATTGTTAATTTGGCGTTGTTGTTGTTTATTTGACGTTGTTATTGTTTATTTGACGTTGTTTTTGTTATTTGACGTTGTTGTTGTTGTTGTTGTATTAGTTGTTGTTGTTGTTGCTTATTTGACGTTGTTGTTATTGTTGCTATTTATTTGACGTTGTTGTTGTTGTTGTTTATTTGACGTTATTGTTGTTGTTGTTTATTTGACGTTGTTGTTGTTGTTATATTTGTTATTGTTGTTATTGTTGTTGCTTATTTGACGTTGTTGTTATTGTTGTTGTTTATTTGACGTTGTTGCCGTTATTCATTTGACGTTGTTGTTGTTGTTGTTGTTTACTTGACGTTGTTGTTGTTGTTGTTGTTGTTCTTTATTTGACGTTGTTGTTGTTGTTGTTGTTTATTTGACGTTGTTGTTGACGTTGTTGTTGTTGTTGTTTATTTGACGTTGTTGTTGTTGTTGTTTATTAGATGTTGTTAATGTTGTTGACATTGTTGTTGTTGTTTTTGTTGTTTATTTGACGTTGTTATTGTTGTTGTTATTTTTGTTGTTGTTATTGTTGGTGTTGTTGTTGTTTATTTGACGTTGTTGTTGTTGTTTATTTGACATTGTTGTTGTTGTTGTTTATTTGACGTTGTTGTTGTTGTTTATTTGACGTTGTTGTTGTTGTTTATTTGACGTTGTTGTTGTTGTTGTTTATTTGACATTGTTGTTGTTGTTGTTGTTGTTGACGTTGCTGTTGTTGTTGTTTATTTGATGTTGTTTTAGTTGTTGTTGTTTATTTGACGTTGTTGTTGTTTTTTATTTGACGTTGTTGTTGTTGACATTGTTGTTGTTGTTGTTTATTTGACGTTGTTGTTGTTGTTGTTTATTTGACGTTGTTGTTGTTGACATTGTTGTTGTTGTTGTTTATTTGACGTTGTTGTTGTTGTTGTTTATTTGACGTAGTTGTTGTTGTTGTTGTTGTTTATTTGACATTTTGTTGTTGTTGATGTTGTTGTTGTTGTTGTTTTTTATTTGACGTTGTTGTTGTTGTTGTTTATTTGACATTTTTGTTGTTGTTGATGTTGTTGTTGTTGTTGTTTTTTATTTGACGTTGTTGTTGTTGTTGTTGTTTATTTGACGTTGTTGTTGTTGTTATTGTTGTTTGTGTTGTTAATTTGACGTTGATGTTGTTGTTGTTTATTTGACGTTGTTGTTGTTGTTGTTTATTTGACGTTGTTGTTGTTGTTGTTTATTTGATGTTGTGGTTGTTGTTATTTATTTGACGTTGTTGTTGTTGTTATTGTTTATTTGACGTTGTTGTTGTTGTTGTTGTTGTTTATTTGACGTTGTTATTGTTGTTTATTGGACGTTGTTATTGTTGTTTATTTGACGTTGTTTTTGTTTTTTACGTTGTTGTTGTTGTTGTATTTGTTGTTGTTGCTGCTATTGCTTATTTGACGTTGTTGTTATTGTTGCTATTTATTTGACGTTGTTATTGTTGTTGTTTATTTGACGTTGTTGTTGTTGTTTATTTGACGTTATTGTTGTTGTTATTTATTTGACGTTGTTGTTGTTGTTATATTTGTTATTGTTGTTATTATTGTTGCTTATTTGACGTTGTTGTTATTGTTGTTGTTTATTTGACGTTGTTGTTGTTGTTATTCATTTGACGTTGTTGTTGTTGTTTATTTGACGTTGTTGTTGTTGTTGTTTATTTGACGTTGTTGTTGTTGTTGTTGTTGTTTTTGTTGTTTATTTGACGTTGTTGTTGTTATTTATTTGACGTTGTTGTTGTTGTTGTTGTTGTTTATTTGACGTTGTTGTTGTTGGTGTTTATTTGACGTTGTTGTTGTTGTTGTTGTTGTTGTTTATTTGACGTTGTTGTTGTTGTTGTTGACGTTGTTATTGTTGTTGTTTATTTGATGTTGTTATTGTTGTTGTTGACATAGTTGTTGTTGTTTATTTGACGTTGTTCTTGTTGTTGCCCTTGTTGTTTATTTGACGTTGTTGTTGTTGTTGTTTATTTGACGTTGTTGTTGTTGTTGTTTACTGGACGTTGTTGTTGTTGTTTATTTGACATTGTTATTGTTGTTGACGGTGTTGTTGTTGTTGTTGTTGTTTATTTGACGTTGTTGTTGTTGTTAATTTTATTTGACGTTGTTGTTGTTGTTGTTGTTAATTTGATGTTGTTGTTGTTGTTGTTGTTTATTTGACGTTGTTGTTGTTGTTGTTTATTTAACGTTGTTGTTGTTGTTATTTATTTGACGTTGTTGTTGTTGTTATTGTTTATTTGGCGTTGTTGTTGTTTATTTGACGTTGTTATTGTTTATTTGACGTTGTTTTTGTTTTTTGACGTTGTTGTTGTTGTTGTTGTTGTATTAGTTGTTGTTATTGTTTCTTATTTGACGTTGTTGTTATTGTTGCTATTTATTTGAAGTTGTTGTTGTTGTTGTTTATTTGACGTTATTGTTGTTGTTGTTTATTTGACGTTGTTGTTGTTGTTATATTTGTCATTGTTGTTATTGTTGTTGCTTATTTGACGTTGTTGTTATTGTTGTTGTTTATTTGACGTTGTTGCCGTTATTCATTTGACGTTGTTGTTGTTGTTGTTTATTTGACGTTGTTGTTGTTGTTGTTGTTCTTTATTTGACGTTGTTGTTGTTGTTGTTGTTTATTTGACGTTGTTGTTGTTGTTGTTTATTTGACGTTGTTGTTGTTGTTGTTGTTTATTAGATGTTGTTAATGTTGTTGACATTGTTGTTGTTGTTTTTGTTGTTTATTTGACGTTGTTGTTGTTGTTGTTATTTTTGTTGTTGTTATTGTTGGTGTTGTTGTTGTTTATTTGACGTTGTTGTTGTTGTTGTTTATTTGACGTTGTTGTTGTTGTTGTTGTTTATTTGACGTTGTTGTTGTTGTTTATTTGACGTTGTTGTTGTTGTTGTTTATTTGACGTTGTTGTTGTTGTTGTTTATTTGATGTTGTGGTTGTTGTTATTTATTTGACGTTGTTGTTGTTGTTATTGTTTATTTGACGTTGTTGTTGTTGTTGTTGTTGTTTATTTGACGTTGTTATTGTTGTTTATTGGACGTTGTTATTGTTGTTTATTTGACGTTGTTTTTGTTATTTTACGTTGTTGTTGTTGTTGTTGTATTTGTTGTTGTTGCTGCTATTGCTTATTTGACGTTGTTGTTATTGTTGCTATTTATTTGACGTTGTTATTGTTGTTGTTTATTTGACGTTGTTGTTGTTGTTTATTTGACGTTATTGTTGTTGTTATTTATTTGACGTTGTTGTTGTTGTTATATTTGTTATTGTTGTTATTATTGTTGCTTATTTGACGTTGTTGTTATTGTTGTTGTTTATTTGACGTTGTTGTTGTTGTTGTTATTCATTTGACGTTGTTGTTGTTGTTTATTTCACGTTGTTGTTGTTGTTGTTTATTTGACGTTGTTGTTGTTGTTGTTGTTTTTGTTGTTTATTTGACGTTGTTGTTGTTATTTATTTGACGTTGTTGTTGTTGTTGTTGTTGTTGTTGTTTATTTGACGTTGTTGTTGTTGGTGTTTATTTGACGTTGTTGTTGTTGTTGTTGTTGTTGTTGTTTATTTGACGTTGTTGTTGTTGTTGTTGACGTTGTTATTGTTGTTGTTTATTTGATGTTGTTATTGTTGTTGTTGACATAGTTGTTGTTGTTTATTTGACGTTGTTCTTGTTGTTGCCGTTGTTGTTTATTTGACGTTGTTGTTGTTGTTGTTTATTTGACGTTGTTGTTGTTGTTGTTTACTGGACGTTGTTGTTGTTATTTATTTGACATTGTTATTGTTGTTGACGGTGTTGTTGTTGTTGTTGTTTATTTGACGTTGTTGTTGTTGTTAATTTTATTTGACGTTGTTGTTGTTGTTGTTGTTAATTTGATGTTGTTGTTGTTGTTGTTGTTTATTTGACGTTGTTGTTGTTGTTGTTTATTTAACGTTGTTGTTGTTGTTATTTATTTGACGTTGTTGTTGTTGTTATTGTTTATTTGGCGTTGTTGTTGTTTATTTGACGTTGTTATTGTTTATTTGACGTTGTTTTTGTTTTTTGACGTTGTTGTTGTTGTTGTTGTTGTTGTATTAGTTGTTGTTATTGTTTCTTATTTGACGTTGTTGTTATTGTTGCTATTTATTTGACGTTGTTGTTGTTGTTGTTTATTTGACGTTATTGTTGTTGTTGTTTATTTGACGTTGTTGTTGTTGTTATATTTGTCATTGTTGTTATTGTTGTTGCTTATTTGACGTTGTTGTTATTGTTGTTGTTTATTTGACGTTGTTGCCGTTATTCATTTGACGTTGTTGTTGTTGTTGTTTATTTGACGTTGTTGTTGTTGTTGTTGTTCTTTATTTGACGTTGTTGTTGTTGTTGTTTATTTGACGTTGTTGTTGTTGTTGTTTATTTGACGTTGTTGTTGTTGTTGTTTATTAGATGTTGTTAATGTTGTTGACATTGTTGTTGTTGTTTTTGTTGTTTATTTGACGTTGTTGTTGTTGTTGTTATTTTTGTTGTTGTTATTGTTGGTGTTGTTGTTGTTTATTTGACGTTGTTGTTGTTGTTGTTTATTTGACGTTGTTGTTGTTGTTGTTGTTTATTTGACGTTGTTGTTGTTGTTTATTTGACGTTGTTGTTGTTGTTTATTTGACGTTGTTGTTGTTGTTGTTTATTTGACATTGTTGTTGTTGTTGTTGTTGACGTTGCTGTTGTTGTTGTTTATTTGATGTTGTTTTAGTTGTTGTTGTTTATTTGACGTTGTTGTTGTTTTTTATTTGACGTTGTTGTTGTTGACATTGTTGTTGTTTGTGTTTATTTGACGTTGTTGTTGTTGTTTTTTATTTGACGTTGTTGTTGTTGACATTGTTGTTGTTGTTGTTTATTTGACGTTGTTGTTGTTGTTGTTGTTTATTTGACGTAGTTGTTGTTGTTGTTGTTGTTTATTTGACATTTTTGTTGTTGTTGATGTTGTTGTTGTTGTTGTTTTTTATTTGACGTTGTTGTTGTTGTTGTTGTTGTTGTTTATTTGACATTTTTGTTGTTGTTGATGTTGTTGTTGTTGTTGTTTTTTATTTGACGTTGTTGTTGTTGTTGTTGTTGTTTATTTGACGTTGTTGTTGTTGTTATTGTTGTTTGTGTTGTTAATTTGACGTTGTTGTTGTTTATTTGACGTTGTTGTTATTTATTTGACGTTGTTGTTGTTGTTGTTTATTTGATGTTGTTGTTGTTGTTATTTATTTGACGTTGTTGTTGTTGTTATTGTTTATTTGACGTTGTTGTTGTTGTTGTTTATTTGACGTTGTTATTGTTGTTTATTGGACGTTGTTATTGTTGTTTATTTGACGTTGTTTTTGTTATTTTACGTTGTTGTTGTTGTTGTATTTGTTGTTGTTGTTGTTGCTTATTTGACGTTGTTGTTATTGTTGCTATTTATTTGACGTTGTTATTGTTGTTGTTTATTTGACGTTGTTGTTGTTGTTGTTTATTTGACGTTATTGTTGTTGTTATTTATTTGACGTTGTTGTTGTTGTTGTTATATTTGTTATTGTTGTTATTATTGTTGCTTATTTGACGTTGTTGTTATTGTTGTTGTTTATTTGACGTTGTTGTTGTTATTCAATTGACGTTGTTGTTGTTGTTTATTTGACGTTGTTGTTGTTGTTGTTGTTTATTTGACGTTGTTGTTGTTGTTGTTTTTGTTGTTTATTTGACGTTGTTGTTGTTATTTATTTGACGTTGTTGTTGTTGTTGTTTATTTGACGTTGTTGTTAATGTTGTTGTTGTTGGTGTTTATTTGACGTTGTTGTTGTTGTTCTTGTTTATTTGACGTTGTTGTTGTTGTTGACGTTGTTATTGTTGTTTTTTATTTGATGTTGTTATTGTTGTTGTTGACATAGTTGTTGTTGTTTATTTGACGTTGTTCTTGTTGTTGCCGTTGTTGTTTATTTGACGTTGTTGTTGTTGTTTATTTGACGTTGTTGTTGTTGTTGTTGTTGACGTTGTTGTTATTGTTGTTTACTGGACGTTGTTGTTGTTGTTTATTTGACATTGTTATTGTTGTTGACGGTGTTGTTGTTGTTGTTTTTTATTTGACATTGTTGTTGTTGTTATTTATTTGACGTTGTTGTTGTTGTTAATTTTATTTGACGTTGTTGTTGTTGTTGTTGTTAATTTGACGTTGTTGTTGTTGTTGTTTATTTGACGTTGTTGTTGTTGTTTATTTGACGTTGTTGTTGTTGTTGTTTATTTAACGTTGTTGTTGTTATTTATTTGACGTTGTTGTTGTTGTTATTGTTTATTTGGCGTTGTTGTTGTTTATTTGACGTTGTTATTGTTTATTTGACGTTGTTTTTGTTATTTGACGTTGTTGTTGTTATTGTTGTATTAGTTGTTGTTGTTGTTGCTTATTTGACGTTGTTGTTATTGTTGCTATTTATTTGACGTTGTTGTTGTTGTTGTTTATTTGACGTTGTTGTTGTTGTTGTTGTTTATTTGACGTTGTTGTTGTTGTTTTATTTGTTATTGTTGTTATTGTTATTGTTTATTTGACGTTGTTTTTGTTATTTGACGTTGTTGTTGTTATGTTGTATTAGTTGTTGTTGTTGTTGCTTATTTGACGTTGTTGTTATTGTTGCTATTTATTTGACGTTGTTGTTGTTGTTGTTTATTTGACGTTGTTGTTGTTGTTGTTTATTTGACGTTGTTGTTGTTGTTTTATTTGTTATTGTTGTTATTGTTGTTGCTTATTTGACGTTGTTGTTATTGTTGTTGTTTATTTGACGTTGTTGTTGTTATTCATTTGACGTTGTTGTTATTGTTGTTTATTTGACGTTGTTGTTGTTCTTCATTTGACGTTGTTGATGTCGTTGTTTTTGTTGTTTATTTGACGTTGTTGTTGTTATTTATTTGACGTTGTTGTTGTTTATTTGACGTTGTCGTTGTTGTTGTTGTTGTTGTTTATTTGACGTTGTTGTTGTTGTTGACGCTGTTGTTGTTATTGTTTATTTGATGTTGTTGTTGTTGTTGACATAGTTCTTGTTGTTTATTTGACGTTGTTGTTGTTGTTGTTGTTGACGTTGTTGTTTATTTGACGTTTTTGTTGTTGTTGACGGTGATGTTATTGTTGTTGTTTATTTGACATTGTTGTTTATGTTATTTTTTATTTGACGTTGTTGTTGTTGTTTATTTGACGTTGTTGTTGTTGTTTATTTGACGTTGTTATTGTTTTTTATTTGACGTTGTTGTTGTTGACATTGTTGTTTTTGGTGTTTATTTGACGTTGTTGTTGTTGTTTTTTATTTGACGTTGTTGTTGTTGTTTATTTGACGTTGTTGTTGTTGTTGTTTATTTGACGTAGTTGTTGTTGTTGTTGTTTATTTGACATTTTTGTTGTTGTTGATGTTGTTGTTGTTGTTGTTTTTTATTTGACGTTGTTGTTGTTGTTGTTGTTGTTGTTTATTTGACATTTTTGTTGTTGTTGATGTTGTTGTTGTTGTTGTTTTTTATTTGACGTTGTTGTTGTTGTTGTTGTTGTTTATTTGACGTTGTTGTTGTTGTTATTGTTGTTTGTGTTGTTAATTTGACGTTGTTGTTGTTTATTTGACGTTGTTGTTGTTGTTGTTTATTTGACGTTGTTGTTGTTGTTGTTTATTTGATGTTGTTGTTGTTGTTATTTATTTGACGTTGTTGTTGTTGTTATTGTTTATTTGACGTTGTTGTTGTTGTTGTTTATTTGACGTTGTTATTGTTGTTTATTGGACGTTGTTATTGTTGTTTATTTGACGTTGTTTTTGTTATTTTACGTTGTTGTTGTTGTTGTTGTATTTGTTGTTGTTGTTGTTGTTGTTGTTGCTTATTTGACGTTGTTGTTATTGTTGCTATTTTTTTTGACGTTGTTATTGTTGTTGTTTATTTGACGTTGTTGTTGTTGTTGTTTATTTGACGTTATTGTTGTTGTTATTTATTTGACATTGTTGTTGTTGTTATATTTGTTATTGTTGTTATTATTGTTGCTTATTTGACGTTGTTGTTATTGTTGTTGTTTATTTGACGTTGTTGTTGCTGTTATTCAATTGACGTTGTTGTTGTTGTTGTTGTTTATTTGACGTTGTTGTTGTTGTTGTTGTTGTTTATTTGACGTTGTTGTTGTTGTTGTTTTTGTTGTTTAATTGACGTTGTTGTTGTTATTTATTTGACGTTGTTGTTGTTGTTGTTTATTTGACGTTGTTGTTAACGCTGTTGTTGTTGGTGTTTATTTGACGTTGTTGTTGTTGTTGACGTTGTTATTGTTGTTTTTTATTTGATGTTGTTATTGTTGTTGTTGACATAGTTGTTGTTGTTTATTTGACGTTGTTCTTGTTGTTGCCGTTGTTGTTTATTTGACGTTGTTGTTGTTGTTTATTTGACGTTGTTGTTGTTGTTGTTGACGTTGTTGTTATTGTTGTTTACTGGACGTTGTTGTTGTTGTTTATTTGACATTGTTATTGTTGTTGACGGTGTTGTTGTTGTTGTTGTTTATTTGACATTGTTGTTGTTGTTATTTATTTGACGTTGTTGTTGTTGTTAATTTTATTTGACGTTGTTGTTTTTGTTGTTAATTTGACGTTGTTGTTGTTGTTGTTGTTGTTTATTTGACGTTGTTGTTGTTGTTTATTTGACGTTGTTGTTGTTGTTGTTTATTTAACGTTGTTGTTGTTATTTATTTGACGTTGTTATTGTTGTTATTGTTTATTTGGCGTTGTTGTTGTTTATTTGACGTTGTTATTGTTTATTTGACGTTGTTTTTGTTATTTGACGTTGTTGTTGTTATTGTTGTATTAGTTGTTGTTGTTGTTGCTTATTTGACGTTGTTGTTATTGTTGCTATTTATTTGACGTTGTTGTTGTTGTTGTTTATTTGACGTTGTTGTTGTTATTGTTTATTTGACGTTGTTGTTGTTGTTTTATTTGTTATTGTTGTTATTGTTGTTGCTTATTTGACGTTGTTTTATTTGTTATTGTTGTTGTTGTTGTTTATTTGACGTTGTTGTTGTTGTTGTTTATTTGACGTAGTTGTTGTTGTTGTTGTTGTTTATTTGACATTTTGTTGTTGTTGATGTTGTTGTTGTTGTTGTTTTTTATTTGACGTTGTTGTTGTTGTTGTTTATTTGACATTTTTGTTGTTGTTGATGTTGTTGTTGTTGTTGTTTTTTATTTGACGTTGTTGTTGTTGTTGTTGTTTATTTGACATTGTTGTTGTTGTTATTGTTGTTTGTGTTGTTAATTTGACGTTGATGTTGTTGTTGTTTATTTGACGTTGTTGTTGTTGTTGTTTATTTGACGTTGTTGTTGTTGTTGTTTATTTGATGTTGTGGTTGTTGTTATTTATTTGACGTTGTTGTTGTTGTTATTGTTTATTTGACGTTGTTGTTGTTGTTGTTGTTTATTTGACGTTGTTATTATTGTTTATTGGACGTTGTTATTGTTGTTTATTTGACGTTGTTTTTGTTATTTTACGTTGTTGTTGTTGTTGTATTTGTTGTTGTTGCTGCTATTGCTTATTTGACGTTGTTGTTATTGTTGCTATTTATTTGACGTTGTTATTGTTGTTGTTTATTTGACGTTGTTGTTGTTGTTTATTTGACGTTATTGTTGTTGTTATTTATTTGACGTTGTTGTTGTTGTTATATTTGTTATTGTTGTTATTATTGTTGCTTATTTGACGTTGTTGTTATTGTTGTTGTTTATTTGACGTTGTTGTTGTTGTTATTCATTTGACGTTGTTGTTGTTGTTGTTTATTTGACGTTGTTGTTGTTGTTGTTTATTTGACGTTGTTGTTGTTGTTATTGTTTATTTGACGTTGTTGTTGTTGTTGTTGTTTATTTGACGTTGTTATTGTTGTTTATTGGACGTTGTTATTGTTGTTTATTTGACGTTGTTTTTGTTATTTTACGTTGTTGTTGTTGTTGTTGTTGCTGCTGTTGCTTATTTGACGTTGTTGTTATTGTTGTTATTTATTTGACGTTGTTATTGTTGTTGTTTATTTGACGTTGTTGTTGTTGTTTATTTGACGTTATTGTTGTTGTTATTTATTTGACGTTGTTGTTGTTGTTATATCTGTTATTGTTGTTATTATTGTTGCTTATTTGACGTTGTTGTTATTGTTGTTGTTTATTTGACGTTGTTGTTGTTGTTATTCATTTGACGTTGTTGTTGTTGTTTATTTGACGTTGTTGTTGTTGTTGTTTATTTGACGTTGTTGTTGTTGTTTTTGTTGTTTATTTGACATTGTTGTTGTTATTTATTTGACGTTGTTGTTGTTGTTGTTTATTTGACGCTGTTGTTGTTGGTGTTTATTTGACGTTGTTGTTGTTGTTGTTGTTGTTTATTTGACGTTGTTGTTGTTGTTGACGTTGTTATTGTTGTTGTTTATTTGATGTTGTTATTGTTGTTGTTGACATAGTTGTTGTTAATTATTTCACGTTGTTCTTGTTGTTGCCGTTGTTGTTTATTTGACGTTGTTGTTGTTGTTGTTTATTTGACGTTGTTGTTGTTGTTGACGTTGTTGTTGTTGTTGTTTACTGGACATTGTTGTTGTTGTTTATTTGACATTGTTATTGTTGTTGACGGTGTTGTTGTTGTCGTTGTTGTTGTTGTTGTTGTTGTTAATTTGATGTTGTTGTTGTTGTTGTTGTTTATTTGACATTGTTGTTGTTGTTGTTTATTTAACGTTGTTGTTGTTGTTATTTATTTGACGTTGTTGTTGTTGTTATTGTTAATTTGGCGTTGTTGTTGTTTATTTGACGTTGTTATTGTTTATTTGACGTTGTTTTTGTTATTTGACGTTGTTGTTGTTGTTGTTGTATTAGTTGTTGTTGTTGTTGCTTATTTGACGTTGTTGTTATTGTTGCTATTTATTTGACGTTGTTGTTGTTGTTGTTTATTTGACGTTATTGTTGTTGTTGTTTATTTGACGTTGTTGTTGTTGTTATATTTGTTATTGTTGTTATTGTTGTTGCTTATTTGACGTTGTTGTTATTGTTGTTGTTTATTTGACGTTGTTGCCGTTATTCATTTGACGTTGTTGTTGTTGTTGTTTACTTGACGTTGTTGTTGTTGTTGTTGTTCTTTATTTGACGTTGTTGTTGTTGTTGTTGTTTATTTGACGTTGTTGTTGACGTTGTTGTTGTTGTTGTTTATTTGACGTTGTTGTTGTTGTTGTTTATTAGATGTTGTTAATGTTGTTGACATTGTTGTTGTTGTTTTTGTTGTTTATTTGACGTTGTTATTGTTGTTGTTATTTTTGTTGTTGTTATTGTTGGTGTTGTTGTTGTTTATTTGACGTTGTTGTTGTTGTTTATTTGACATTGTTGTTGTTGTTGTTTATTTGACGTTGTTGTTGTTGTTTATTTGACGTTGTTGTTGTTGTTTATTTGACGTTATTGTTGTTGTTGTTTATTTGACATTGTTGTTGTTGTTGTTGTTGTTGTTGACGTTGCTGTTGTTGTTGTTTATTTGATGTTGTTTTAGTTGTTGTTGTTTATTTGACGTTGTTGTTGTTTTTTATTTGACGTTGTTGTTGTTGACATTGTTGTTGTTGTTGTTTATTTGACGTTGTTGTTGTTGTTGTTTATTTGACGTTGTTGTTGTTGACATTGTTGTTGTTGTTGTTTATTTGACGTTGTTGTTGTTGTTGTTTATTTGACGTAGTTGTTGTTGTTGTTGTTGTTTATTTGACATTTTGTTGTTGTTGATGTTGTTGTTGTTGTTGTTTTTTATTTGACGTTGTTGTTGTTGTTGTTTATTTGACATTTTTGTTGTTGTTGATGTTGTTGTTGTTGTTGTTTTTTATTTGACGTTGTTGTTGTTGTTGTTGTTTATTTGACGTTGTTGTTGTTGTTATTGTTGTTTGTGTTGTTAATTTGACGTTGATGTTGTTGTTGTTTATTTGACGTTGTTGTTGTTGTTGTTTATTTGAGGTTGTTGTTGTTGTTGTTTATTTGATGTTGTTGTTGTTGTTATTTATTTGACGTTGTTGTTGTTGTTATTGTTTATTTGACGTTGTTGTTGTTGTTGTTGTTGTTTATTTGACGTTGTTATTGTTGTTTATTGGACGTTGTTATTGTTGTTTATTTGACGTTGTTTTTGTTATTTTACGTTGTTGTTGTTGTTGTATTTGTTGTTGTTGCTGCTATTGCTTATTTGACGTTGTTGTTATTGTTGCTATTTATTTGACGTTGTTATTGTTGTTGTTTATTTGACGTTGTTGTTGTTGTTTACTTGACGTTATTGTTGTTGTTATTTATTTGACGTTGTTGTTGTTGTTATATTTGTTATTGTTGTTATTATTGTTGCTTATTTGACGTTGTTGTTATTGTTGTTGTTTATTTGACGTTGTTGTTGTTGTTATTCATTTGACGTTGTTGTTGTTGTTTATTTGACGTTGTTGTTGTTGTTGTTTATTTGACGTTGTTGTTGTTGTTGTTGTTTTTGTTGTTTATTTGACGTTGTTGTTGTTATTTATTTGACGTTGTTGTTGTTGTTGTTGTTGTTTATTTGACGTTGTTGTTGTTGGTGTTTATTTGACGTTGTTGTTGTTGTTGTTGTTGTTGTTTATTTGACGTTGTTGTTGTTGTTGTTGACGTTGTTATTGTTGTTGTTTATTTGATGTTGTTATTGTTGTTGTTGACATAGTTGTTGTTGTTTATTTGACGTTGTTCTTGTTGTTGCCGTTGTTGTTTATTTGACGTTGTTGTTGTTGTTGTTTATTTGACGTTGTTGTTGTTGTTGTTTACTGGACGTTGTTGTTGTTGTTTATTTGACATTGTTATTGTTGTTGACGGTGTTGTTGTTGTTGTTGTTGTTTATTTGACGTTGTTGTTGTTGTTAATTTTATTTGACGTTGTTGTTGTTGTTGTTGTTAATTTGATGTTGTTGTTGTTGTTGTTGTTTATTTGACGTTGTTGTTGTTGTTGTTTATTTAACGTTGTTGTTGTTGTTATTTATTTGACGTTGTTGTTGTTGTTATTGTTTATTTGGCGTTGTTTTTGTTTATTTGACGTTGTTATTGTTTATTTGACGTTGTTTTTGTTTTTTGACGTTGTTGTTGTTGTTGTTGTTGTTGTTGTATTAGTTGTTGTTATTGTTTCTTATTTGACGTTGTTGTTATTGTTGCTATTTATTTGACGTTGTTGTTGTTGTTGTTTATTTGACGTTATTGTTGTTGTTGTTTATTTGACGTTGTTGTTGTTGTTATATTTGTCATTGTTGTTATTGTTGTTGCTTATTTGACGTTGTTGTTATTGTTGTTGTTTATTTGACGTTGTTGTCGTTATTCATTTGACGTTGTTGTTGTTGTTGTTTATTTGACGTTGTTGTTGTTGTTGTTGTTCTTTATTTGACGTTGTTGTTGTTGTTGTTGTTTATTTGACGTTGTTGTTGTTGTTGTTTATTTGACGTTGTTGTTGTTGTTGTTGTTGTTTATTAGATGTTGTTAATGTTGTTGACATTGTTGTTGTTGTTTTTGTTGTTTATTTGACGTTGTTGTTGATGTTGTTATTTTTGTTGTTGTTATTGTTGGTGTTGTTGTTGTTTATTTGACGTTGTTGTTGTTGTTGTTGTTTATTTGACGTTGTTGTTGTTGTTGTTGTTTATTTGACGTTGTTGTTGTTGTTTATTTGACGTTGTTGTTGTTGTTGTTTATTTGACGTTGTTGTTGTTGTTGTTTATTTGATGTTGTGGTTGTTGTTATTTATTTGACGTTGTTGTTGTTGTTATTGTTTATTTGACGTTGTTGTTGTTGTTGTTGTTGTTTATTTGACGTTGTTATTGTTGTTTATTGGACGTTGTTATTGTTGTTTATTTGACGTTGTTTTTGTTATTTTACGTTGTTGTTGTTGTTGTTGTATTTGTTGTTGTTGCTGCTATTGCTTATTTGACGTTGTTGTTATTGTTGCTATTTATTTGACGTTGTTATTGTTGTTGTTTATCTGACGTTGTTGTTGTTGTTTATTTGACGTTATTGTTGTTGTTATTTATTTGACGTTGTTGTTGTTGTTATATTTGTTATTGTTGTTATTATTGTTGCTTATTTGACGTTGTTGTTATTGTTGTTGTTTATTTGACGTTGTTGTTGTTGTTATTCATTTGACGTTGTTGTTGTTGTTTATTTGACGTTGTTGTTATTGTTGTTTATTTGACGTTGTGGTTGTTGTTGTTGTTTTTGTTGTTTATTTGACGTTGTTGTTGTTATTTATTTGACGTTGTTGTTGTTGTTGTTGTTTATTTGACGTTGTTGTTGTTGGTGTTTATTTGACGTTGTTGTTGTTGTTGTTGTTGTTGTTGTTTATTTGACGTTGTTGTTGTTGTTGTTGACGTTGTTATTGTCGTTGTTTATTTGATGTTGTTACTGTTGTTGTTGACATAGTTGTTGTTGTTTATTTGACGTTGTTCTTGTTGTTGCCGTTGTTGTTTATTTGACGTTGTTGTTGTTGTTGTTTATTTGACGTTGTTGTTGTTGTTGTTTACTGGACGTTGTTGTTGTTGTTTATTTGTCATTGTTATTGTTGTTGACGGTGTTGTTGTTGTTGTTGTTGTTTATTTGACGTTGTTGTTGTTGTTAATTTTATTTGACGTTGTTGTTGTTGTTGTTGTTAATTTGATGTTGTTGTTGTTGTTGTTGTTTATTTGACGTTGTTGTTGTTGTTGTTTATTTAACGTTGTTGTTGTTGTTATTTATTTGACGTTGTTGTTGTTGTTATTGTTTATTTGGCGTTGTTGTTGTTTATTTGACGTTGTTATTGTTTATTTGACGTTGTTTTTGTTTTTTGACGTTGTTGTTGTTGTTGTTGTTGTTGTATTAGTTGTTGTTATTGTTTCTTATTTGACGTTGTTGTTATTGTTGCTATTTATTTGACGTTGTTGTTGTTGTTGTTTATTTGACGTTATTGTTGTTGTTGTTTATTTGACGTTGTTGTTGTTGTTATATTTGTCATTGTTGTTATTGTTGTTGCTTATTTGACGTTGTTGTTATTGTTGTTGTTTATTTGACGTTGTTGCCGTTATTCATTTGACGTTGTTGTTGTTGTTGTTTATTTGACGTTGTTGTTGTTGTTGTTGTTCTTTATTTGACGTTGTTGTTGTTGTTGTTGTTTATTTGACGTTGTTGTTGTTGTTGTTTATTTGACGTTGTTGTTGTTGTTGTTTATTAGATGTTGTTAATGTTGTTGACATTGTTGTTGTTGTTTTTGTTGTTTATTTGACGTTGTTGTTGTTGTTGTTATTTTTGTTGTTGTTATTGTTGGTGTTGTTGTTGTTTATTTGACGTTGTTGTTGTTGTTGTTGTTTATTTGACGTTGTTGTTGTTGTTGTTGTTTATTTGACGTTGTTGTTGTTGTTTATTTGACGTTGTTGTTGTTGTTTATTTGACGTTGTTGTTGTTGTTGTTTATTTGACATTGTTGTTGTTGTTGTTGTTGACGTTGCTGTTGTTGTTGTTTATTTGATGTTGTTTTAGTTGTTGTTGTTTATTTGACGTTGTTGTTGTTTTTTATTTGACGTTGTTGTTGTTGACATTGTTGTTGTTTGTGTTTATTTGACGTTGTTGTTGTTGTTTTTTATTTGACGTTGTTGTTGTTGACATTGTTGTTGTTGTTGTTGTTTATTTGACGTTGTTGTTGTTGTTGTTTATTTGACGTAGTTGTTGTTGTTGTTGTTGTTTATTTGACATTTTTGTTGTTGTTGATGTTGTTGTTGTTGTTGTTTTTTATTTGACGTTGTTGTTGTTGTTGTTGTTGTTTATTTGACATTTTTGTTGTTGTTGATGTTGTTGTTGTTGTTGTTTTTTATTTAACGTTGTTGTTGTTGTTGTTGTTGTTTATTTGACGTTGTTGTTGTTGTTATTGTTGTTTGTGTTGTTAATTTGACGTTGTTGTTGTTTATTTGACGTTGTTGTTGTTGTTGTTGTTATTTATTTGACGTTGTTGTTGTTGTTGTTTATTTGATGTTGTTGTTGTTGTTATTTATTTGACGTTGTTGTTGTTGTTATTGTTTATTTAACGTTGTTGTTGTTGTTGTTTATTTGACGTTGTTATTGTTGTTTATTGGACGTTGTTATTGTTGTTTATTTGACGTTGTTTTTGTTATTTTACGTTGTTGTTGTTGTTGTATTTGTTGTTGTTGTTGTTGCTTATTTGACGTTGTTGTTATTGTTGCTATTTATTTGACGTTGTTATTGTTGTTGTTTATTTGACGTTGTTGTTGTTGTTGTTTATTTGACGTTATTGTTGTTGTTATTTATTTGACGTTGTTGTTGTTGTTGTTATATTTGTTATTGTTGTTATTATTGTTGCTTATTTGACGTTGTTGTTATTGTTGTTGTTTATTTGACGTTGTTGTTGTTGTTATTCTATTGACGTTGTTGTTGTTGTTTATTTGACGTTGTTGTTGTTGTTGTTGTTGTTTATTTGACGTTGTTGTTGTTGTTGTTTTTGTTGTTTATTTGACGTTGTTGTTGTTATTTATTTGACGTTGTTGTTGTTGTTGTTGTTTATTTGACGTTGTTGTTAATGTTGTTGTTGTTGGTGTTTATTTGACGTTGTTGTTGTTGTTCTTGTTTATTTGACGTTGTTGTTGTTGTTGACGTTGTTATTGTTGTTTTTTATTTGATGTTGTTATTGTTGTTGTTGACATAGTTGTTGTTGTTTATTTGACGTTGTTCTTGTTGTTGCCGTTGTTGTTTATTTGACGTTGTTGTTGTTGTTTATTTGACGTTGTTGTTGTTGTTGTTGACGTTGTTGTTATTGTTGTTTACTGGACGTTGTTGTTGTTGTTTATTTGACATTGTTATTGTTGTTGACGGTGTTGTTGTTGTTGTTTTTTATTTGACATTGTTGTTGTTGTTATTTATTTGACGTTGTTGTTGTTGTTAATTTTATTTGACGTTGTTGTTGTTGTTGTTAATTTGACGTTGTTGTTGTTGTTGTTTATTTGACGTTGTTGTTGTTGTTTATTTGACGTTGTTGTTGTTGTTGTTTATTTAACGTTGTTGTTGTTATTTATTTGACGTTGTTGTTGTTGTTATTGTTTATTTGGCGTTGTTGTTGTTTATTTGACGTTGTTATTGTTTATTTGACGTTGTTTTTGTTATTTGACGTTGTTGTTGTTATTGTTGTATTAGTTGTTGTTGTTGTTGCTTATTTGACGTTGTTGTTATTGTTGCTGTTTATTTGACGTTGTTGTTGTTGTTGTTTATTTGACATTGTTGTTGTTGTTGTTGTTTATTTGACGTTGTTGTTGTTGTTTTATTTGTTATTGTTGTTATTGTTATTGTTTATTTGACGTTGTTTTTGTTATTTGACGTTGTTGTTGTTATGTTGTATTAGTTGTTGTTGTTGTTGTTGCTTATTTGACGTTGTTATTGTTGCTATTTATTTGACGTTGTTGTTGTTGTTGTTTATTTGACGTTGTTGTTGTTGTTGTTTATTTGACGTTGTTGTTGTTGTTTTATTTGTTATTGTTGTTATTGTTGTTGCTTATTTGACGTTGTTGTTATTGTTGTTGTTTATTTGACGTTGTTGTTGTTATTCATTTGACGTTGTTGTTGTTGTTTTTTATTTGACGTTGTTGTTGTTCTTCATTTGACGTTGTTGATGTCGTTGTATTTGTTGTTTATTTGACGTTGTTGTTGTTATTTATTTGACGTTGTTGTTGTTTATTTGACGTTGTCGTTGTTGTTGTTGTTGTTGTTTATTTGACGTTGTTGTTGTTGTTGACGTTGTTGTTGTTATTGTTTATTTGATGTTGTTGTTGTTGTTGACATAGTTCTTGTTGTTTATTTGACGTTGTTGTTGTTGTTGTTGTTGACGTTGTTGTTTATTTGACGTTGTTGTTGTTGTTTATTTGACGTTGTTGTTGTTGTTGTTGACGTTGTTGTTGTTGTTGTTTATTGGACGTTGTTGTTGTTGTTGTTTATTTGACATTTTTGTTGTTGTTGACGGTGATGTTATTGTTGTTGTTTATTTGACATTGTTGTTTATGTTATTTTTTATTTGACGTTGTTGTTGTTGTTTATTTGACGTTGTTGTTGTTGTTTATTTGACGTTGTTATTGTTTTTTATTTGACGTTGTTGTTGTTGACATTGTTGTTTTTGGTGTTTATTTGACGTTGTTGTTGTTGTTTTTTATTTGACGTTGTTGTTGTTGTTTATTTGACGTTGTTGTTGTTGTTGTTTATTTGACGTAGTTGTTGTTGTTGTTGTTTATTTGACATTTTTGTTGTTGTTGATGTTGTTGTTGTTGTTGTTTTTTATTTGACGTTGTTGTTGTTGTTGTTGTTGTTGTTTATTTGACATTTTTGTTGTTGTTGATGTTGTTGTTGTTGTTGTTTTTTATTTGACGTTGTTGTTGTTGTTGTTGTTGTTGTTTATTTGACGTTGTTGTTGTTGTTATTGTTGTTTGTGTTGTTAATTTGACGTTGTTGTTGTTTATTTGACGTTGTTGTTGTTGTTGTTTATTTGACGTTGTTGTTGTTGTTGTTTATTTGATGTTGTTGTTGTTGTTATTTATTTGACGTTGTTGTTGTTGTTATTGTTTATTTGACGTTGTTGTTGTTGTTGTTTATTTGACGTTGTTATTGTTGTTTATTGGACGTTGTTATTGTTGTTTATTTGACGTTGTTTTTGTTATTTTACGTTGTTGTTGTTGTTGTTGTATTTGTTGTTGTTGTTGTTGTTGTTGCTTATTTGACGTTGTTGTTATTGTTGCTATTTTTTTTGACGTTGTTATTGTTGTTGTTTATTTGACGTTGTTGTTGTTGTTGTTTATTTGACGTTATTGTTGTAGTTATTTATTTGACGTTGTTGTTGTTGTTATATTTGTTATTGTTGTTATTATTGTTGCTTATTTGACGTTGTTGTTATTGTTGTTGTTTATTTGACGTTGTTGTTGCTGTTATTCAATTGACGTTGTTGTTGTTGTTGTTGTTGTTTATTTGACGTTGTTGTTGTTGTTGTTGTTGTTGTTATTTATTTGACGTTGTTGTTGTTGTTGTTGTTTTTGTTGTTTAATTGACGTTGTTGTTATTGTTGTTGTTTATTTGACGTTGTTGTTGCTGTTATTCAATTGACGTTGTTGTTGTTGTTGTTGTTTATTTGACGTTGTTGTTGTTGTTGTTGTTGTTTATTTGACGTTGTTGTTGTTGTTGTTTTTGTTGTTTAATTGATGTTGTTGTTGTTATTTATTTGACGTTGTTGTTGTTGTTGTTTATTTGACGTTGTTGTTAACGCTGTTGTTGTTGGTGTTTATTTGACGTTGTTGTTGTTGTTGACGTTGTTATTGTTGTTTTTTATTTGATGTTGTTATTGTTGTTGTTGACATAGTTGTTGTTGTTTATTTGACGTTGTTCTTGTTGTTGCCGTTGTTGTTTATTTGACGTTGTTGTTGTTGTTTATTTGACGTTGTTGTTGTTGTTGTTGACGTTGTTGTTATTGTTGTTTACTGGACGTTGTTGTTGTTGTTTATTTGACATTGTTATTGTTGTTGACGGTGTTGTTGTTGTTGTTGTTTATTTGACATTGTTGTTGTTGTTATTTATTTGACGTTGTTGTTGTTGTTAATTTTATTTGACGTTGTTGTTTTTGTTGTTAATTTGACGTTGTTGTTGTTGTTGTTGTTGTTTATTTGACGTTGTTGTTGTTGTTTATTTGACGTTGTTGTTGTTGTTGTTTATTTAACGTTGTTGTTGTTATTTATTTGACGTTGTTATTGTTGTTATTGTTTATTTGGCGTTGTTGTTGTTTATTTGACGTTGTTATTGTTTATTTGACGTTGTTTTTGTTATTTGACGTTGTTGTTGTTATTGTTGTATTAGTTGTTGTTGTTGTTGCTTATTTGACGTTGTTGTTATTGTTGCTATTTATTTGACGTTGTTGTTGTTGTTGTTTATTTGACGTTGTTGTTGTTATTGTTTATTTGACGTTGTTGTTGTTGTTTTATTTGTTATTGTTGTTATTGTTGTTGCTTATTTGACGTTGTTGTTATTGTTGTTGTTTATTTGACGTTGTTGTTGTTATTCATTTGACGTTGTTGTTGTTGTTGTTTATTTGACGTTGTTGTTGTTCTTCATTTGACGTTGTTGATGTCGTTGTTTTTGTTGTTTATTTGACGTTGTTGTTGTTATTTATTTGACGTTGTTGTTGTTTATTTGACGTTGTTGTTGTTGTTGTTTATTTGACGTTGTCGTTGTTGTTGTTGTTGTTGTTGTTTATTTGACGTTGTTGTTGTTGTTGACGCTGTTGTTGTTATTGTTTATTTGATGTTGTTGTTGTTGTTGACATAGTTCTTGTTGTTTATTTAACGTTGTTGTTGTTGTTGTTGACGTTGTTGTTTATTTGACGTTGTAGTTTATTTGACGTTGTTGTTGTTGTTGTTGACGTTGTTGTTGTTGTTGTTTATTAGACGTTGTTGTTGTTGTTTATATGACATTTTTGTTGTTGTTGACGGTGATGTTATTGTTGTTGTTATTTTTTATTTGACGTTGTTGTTGTTGTTTATTTGACGTTGTTGTTGTTGTTTATTTGACGTTGTTGTTTATTTGACGTTGTTGTTGTTTATTTGATGTTGTTGTTGTTATTTGAAGTTGTTGTTGTTGTTGTATTTGTTGTTGTTGTTGTTGTTTATTTGACGTTGTTGTTGTTTATTTGACGTTATTGTTGTTGTTTATTTGACATTGTTATTGTTGTTGTTGTTGTTTATTTGACGTTGTTGTTGTTGTTGTTTATTTGACGTTGTTGTTGTTGTTGTTTATTTGACGTTGTTGTTGACATAGTTGTTGTTGTTGTTAATGTTGTTGACATAGTTGTTGTTGTTTTTGTTGTTTATTTGACGTTGTTATTGTTGTTGTTTTTTTGTTGTTGTTATTGTTGGTGTTGTTGTTGTTGTTTATTTGACGTTGTTGTTGTTGTTTATTTGACGTTGTTGTTGTTGTTGTTTATTTGACGTTGTTGTTGTTGTTGTTGTTTATTTGACATTGTTGTTGTTGTTTATTTGACGTTGTTGTTGTTGTTGTTGTTTATTTGACATTGTTGTTGTTGTTGTTTTGGACGTTGTTGTTGTTGTTGTTGTTGACGTTGTTGTTTATTTGACGTTGTCGTTATTGTTGTTTATTTGACGTTGTTGTTGTTGTTGTTTGTTGGACGTTGTTGTTGTTGTTGTTTATTTGACATTGTTGTTGTTGTTGATGGTGATGTTATTGTTGTTGTTTATTTGACATTGTTGTTGTTGTTATTATTTATTTGACATTGTTGTTGTTGTTTATTTGACGTTGTTGTTGTTGTTTATTTGACGTTGTTGTTTATTTGACGTTGTTGTTGTTTATTTGATGTTGTTGTTGTTGTTGTTTTTTATTTGACGTTGTTGTTGTTGTTTTTTATTTGACGTTGTTGTTGTTGACATTGTTGTTGTTGTTGTTGTTTATTTGACGTTGTTGTTGTTGTTGTTTATTTGACGTAGTTGTTGTTGTTGTTGTTTATTTGACATTTTTGTTGTTGTTGTTGTTGTTGTTGTTGTTTTTTATTTGACGTTGTTGTTGTTGTTGTTGTTGTTTATTTGACATTTTTGTTGTTGTTGATGTTGTTGTTGTTGTTGTTTTTTATTTGACGTTGTTGTTGTTGTTGTTGTTTATTTGACGTTGTTGTTGTTGTTATTGTTGTTTGTGTTGTTAATTTGACGTTGTTGTTGTTTATTTGACGTTGTTGTTGTTGTTTATTTGACGTTGTTGTTGTTGTTGTTGTTTATTTGATGTTGTTCTTGTTGTTATTTATTTGACGTTGTTGTTGTTGTTATTGTTTATTTGACGTTGTTGTTGTTGTTGTTGTTGTTTATTTGACGTTGTTATTGTTGTTTATTGGACGTTGTTATTGTTGTTTATTTGACGTTGTTTTTGTTATTTTACGTTGTTGTTGTTGTTGTATTTGTTGTTGTTGTTGTTGTTGCTTATTTGTCGTTGTTGTTATTGTTGCTATTTATTTGACGTTGTTATTGTTGTTGTTTATTTGACGTTGTTGTTGTTGTTGTTGTTTATTTGACGTTATTGTTGTTGTTATTTATTTGACGTTGTTGTTGTTGTTATATTTGTTATTGTTGTTATTATTGTTGCTTATTTGACGTTGTTGTTATTGTTGTTGTTTATTTGACGTTGTTGTTGTTGTTATTCAATTGACGTTGTTGTTGTTGTTGTTTATTTGACGTTGTTGTTGTTGTTGTTGTTTATTTGACGTTGTTGTTGTTGTTGTTTTTGTTGTTTATTTGACGTTGTTGTTGTTGACATTGTTGTTGTTGTTGTTGTTTGTTTAACGTTCTTGTTGTTGTTTTTTATTTGACGTTGTTGTTGTTGACATTGTTGTTGTTGTTGTTGTTGTTGTTTATTTGACGTAGTTGTTGTTATTGACGTTGTTGTTGTTGTTGTTTATTTGACATTTTTATTGTTGTTGATGTTGTTGTTGTTTTTTATTTGACGTTGTTGTTGTTGTTTATTTGACGTTGTTGTTGTTGTTATTGTTGTTGTTGTTGTTAATTTGACGTTGTTGTTTATTTAACGTTGTTGTTATTGTTGTTTATTTGACGTTGTTGTTGTTGTTGTTTATTTGATGTTGTTGTTGTTGTTATTTATTTGACATTGTTGTTGTTGTTATTGTTTATTTGACGTTGTTGTTGTTGTTGACGTTGTTGTTGTTATTGTTTATTTGATGTTGTTGTTGTTGTTGACATAGTTGTTGTTGTTTATTTGACGTTGTTGTTGTTGTTGTTGTTGTTGACGTTGTTGTTTATTTGACGTTGTTGTTGTTGTTTATTTGACGTTGTTGTTGTTGTTGTTGACATTGTTGTTGTTGTTGTTGTTTATTGGACGTTGTTGTTGTTGTTGTTGTTTATTTGACATTGTTGTTGTTGTTGACGGTGTTGTTATTGTTGTTGTTTATTTGACATTGTTGTTGTTGTTATTATTTATTTGACGTTGTTGTTGTTGTTGTTTATTTGACGTTGTTGTTAATGTTGTTTATTTGACGTTGTTGTTTATTTGACATTGTTGTTGTTATTTGAAGTCTTTGTTGTTGTTATATTTGTTGTTGTTGTTGTTGTTGTTGTTTATTTGACGTTGTTGTTGTTGTTTATTTGATGTTATTGTTGTTGTTTATTTGACATTATTATTGTTGTTGTTGTTGTTGTTGTTTATTTGACGTTGTTGTTGACGTTATTGATGTTGTTTATTTGACGTTGTTGTTGTTGTTGTTATTGTTTATTTGACGTTGTTTATGATGTTGACATAGTTGTTGTTGTTTTTGTTATTTATTTGACGTTGTTATTGTTGTTGTTGTTTTTCTTATTGTTATTGTTGGTGTTGTTGTTGTTTATTTGACGTTGTTGACATTGTTGTTGTTGTTGTTTATTTGACGTTGTTGTTGTTGTTGTTTATTTGACGTTGTAATTGTTGTTGTTTATTTGACGTTGTTGTTGTTGTTGTTGTTGTTGTTTATTTGACGTTGTTGTTGTTGTTTATTTGACGTTGTTGTTGTTGTTGTTGTTGTTTATTTGACATTGTTGTTGTTGTTGATGTTGTTTGTTGTAGTTGTTTATTTGACATTGTTGTTGTTGACATTGTTGTTGTTGTTGTTTATTTGACGTTCTTGTTGTTGTTTTTTATTTGACGTTGTTGTTGTTGACATTGTTGTTGTTGTTGTTTATTTGACATAGTTGTTGTTATTGACGTTGTTGTTGTTGTTGTTGTTTATTTGACGTTTTTGTTGTTGTTGATGTTGTTGTTGTTGTTGTATTTTATTTGAAGTTGTTGTTTATTTGACGTTTTTGTTGTTGTAATTGTTGTTGTTGTTATTAATTTGACGTTGTTGTTGTTGTTTATTTGACCCTGTTGTTGTTGTTGTTTATTTGACGTTGTTGTTGTTGTTATTTATTTGACATTGTTGTTGTTGTTGTTTATTTGACGTTGTTGTTTATTTGACATGGTATTTTATTTGACGTTGTTGTTGTTGTTTATTTGACGTTGTTGTTGTTATTTGAAGTTGTTGTTGTTATTTGAAGTTGTTGTTGTTGTATTTGTTGTTGTTGTTGTTGTTTATTTGACGTTGTTGTTGTTGTTTATTTGACGTTGTTGTTATTGTTGTTTATTTGACGTTGTTATTATTGTTGTTGTTGTTGTTTATTTGACGTTGTTATTGTTGTTGACGTTGTTGTTGTTTATTTGACGTTGTTGTTGTTGTTGTTGTTTATTAGACGTTGTTAATGTTGTTGACATTGTTGTTGTTGTTTTTGTTGTTGTTGTTGTTGTTGTTTATTTGATGTTGTTATTGTTGTTGTTGTTTTTGTTTATTTGACGTTGTTGTTGTTGTTGTTGTTGTTGTTATTTTTGTTGTTGTTATTGTTGGTGTTGTTGTTGTTTATTTGACGTTGTTGTTTATTTGACGTTGTTGTTGTTATTGTTGGTGTTGTTGTTGTTTATTTGACGTTGTTGTTGTTTATTTGACGTTGTTGTTGTTATTTTTTATTTGACGTTGTTGTTGTTGTTTATTTGACGTTGTTGTTGTTGTTGTTGTTTATTTGACGTTGTTGTTGTTGTTGTTGTTGTTTATTTGACAATTTTGTTGTTGTTGTTGTTGACGTTGTTGTTGTAGTTGTTTATTTGACGTTGTTGTTGTTGTTGTTGTTGTTTATTTGATTTTGTTTTAGTTGTTGTTATTTATTTGACGTTGTTGTTGTTTTTTATTTGACGTTGTTGTAGTTTTTTATTATTGTTGTTGTTGTTGTTTATTTGACGTTAATGTTGACGTTATTGTTGTTGTTTATTTGACGTTGTTGTTGTTGTTGTTATTGTTTATTTGACGTTGTTAATGTTGTTGACATAGTTGTTGTTGTTTTTGTTGTTTATTTGACGTTGTTATTGTTGTTGTTGTTTTTCTTGTTGTTATTGTTGGTGTTGTTGTTGTTTATTTGACGTTGTTGTTGTTGTTGTTGTTGTTGTCTATTTGACGTTGTTGTTGTTGTTGTTTATTTGACGTTGTAATTGTTGTTGTTTATTTGACGTTGTTGTTGTTGTTGTTTATTTGACGTTGTTGTTGTTGTTTATTTGACGTTGTTGTTGTTGTTGTTTATTTGACATTGTTGTTGTTGTTGTTGACGTTGTTGGTGTAGTTGTTTATTTGACGTTGTTGTTGTTGACATTGTTGTTGTTGTTGTTGTTTATTTGACGTTCTTGTTGTTGATTTTTATTTGACGTTGTTGTTGTTGACATTGTTGTTGTTGTTGTTGTTTATTTGACGTAGTTGTTGTTATTGACGTTGTTGTTGTTGTTGTTGTTGTTTATTTGACGTTGTTGTTGTTGTTATTGTTGTTGTTGTTATTAATTTGACGTTGTTGTTGTTGTTTGTTTGACCCTGTTGTTGTTGTTGTTTATTTGACGTTATTGTTGTTGTTATTTATTTGACATTTTTGTTATTGTTGTTTATTTGACGTTGTTGTTTATTTGACATTGTTGTTTATTTGACGTTGTTGTTGTTGTTTATTTGACGATGTTGTTGTTATTTGAAGTTGTTGTTGTTATTTGAAGTTGTTGTTGTTGTATTTGTTGTTGTTGTTGTTGTTTATTTGACGTTGTTGTTGTTGTTGTTTATTTGACGTTGTTGTTATTGTTGTTTATTTGACGTTGTTATTGTTGTTGTTGTTGTTTATTTGACGTTGTTATTGTTGTTGACGTTGTTGTTGTTGTTGTTTATTTGACGTTGTTGTTGTTGTTGTTTATTAGACGTTGTTAATGTTGTTGACATTGTTGTTGTTGTTTTTGTTGTTGTTGTTGTTGTTTATTTGATGTTGTTATTGTTGTTGTTGTTGTTTATTTGACGTTGTTGTTGTTGTTGTTGTTGTTGTTGTTGTTGTTATTTTTGTTGTTGTTATTGTTGGTGTTGTTGTTGTTTATTTGACGTTGTTGTTGTTGTTGTTTATTTGACGTTGTTGTTGTTGTTTTTTATTTGACGTTGTTGTTGTTGTTGTTTATTTGACGTTGTTATTGTTGTTTATTGGACGTTGTTATTGTTGTTTATTTGACGTTGTTTTTGTTATTTTACGTTGTTGTTGTTGTTGTTGTATTTGTTGTTGTTGTTGTTGTTGTTGCTTATTTGACGTTGTTGTTATTGTTGCTATTTTTTTTGACGTTGTTATTGTTGTTGTTTATTTGACGTTGTTGTTGTTGTTGTTTATTTGACGTTATTGTTGTTGTTATTTATTTGACGTTGTTGTTGTTGTTATATTTGTTATTGTTGTTATTATTGTTGCTTATTTGACGTTGTTGTTATTGTTGTTGTTTATTTGACGTTGTTGTTGCTGTTATTCAATTGACGTTGTTGTTGTTGTTGTTGTTGTTTATTTGACGTTGTTGTTGTTGTTGTTGTTGTTGTTTATTTGACGTTGTTGTTGTTGTTGTTGTTTTTGTTGTTTAATTGACGTTGTTGTTATTGTTGTTGTTTATTTGACGTTGTTGTTGCTGTTATTCAATTGACGTTGTTGTTGTTGTTGTTGTTTATTTGACGTTGTTGTTGTTGTTGTTGTTGTTTATTTGACGTTGTTGTTGTTGTTGTTTTTGTTGTTTAATTGACGTTGTTGTTGTTATTTATTTGACGTTGTTGTTGTTGTTGTTTATTTGACGTTGTTGTTAACGCTGTTGTTGTTGGTGTTTATTTGACGTTGTTGTTGTTGTTGACGTTGTTATTGTTGTTTTTTATTTGATGTTGTTATTGTTGTTGTTGACATAGTTGTTGTTGTTTATTTGACGTTGTTCTTGTTGTTGCCGTTGTTGTTTATTTGACGTTGTTGTTGTTGTTTATTTGACGTTGTTGTTGTTGTTGTTGACGTTGTTGTTATTGTTGTTTACTGGACGTTGTTGTTGTTGTTTATTTGACATTGTTATTGTTGTTGACGGTGTTGTTGTTGTTGTTGTTTATTTGACATTGTTGTTGTTGTTATTTATTTGACGTTGTTGTTGTTGTTAATTTTATTTGACGTTGTTGTTTTTGTTGTTAAT
>OX451735.1:1332375200-1332382700 GCA_948472305.1 Vicia faba | reverse complement strand
ATATTTGTTATTGTTGTTATTATTGTTGCTTATTTGACGTTGTTGTTATTGTTGTTGTTTATTTGACGTTGTTGTTGTTGTTATTCAATTGACGTTGTTGTTGTTGTTGTTTATTTGACGTTGTTGTTGTTGTTGTTGTTTATTTGACGTTGTTGTTGTTGTTGTTTTTGTTGTTTATTTGACGTTGTTGTTGTTGACATTGTTGTTGTTGTTGTTGTTTGTTTAACGTTCTTGTTGTTGTTTTTTATTTGACGTTGTTGTTGTTGACATTGTTGTTGTTGTTGTTGTTGTTGTTTATTTGACGTAGTTGTTGTTATTGACGTTGTTGTTGTTGTTGTTTATTTGACATTTTTATTGTTGTTGATGTTGTTGTTGTTTTTTATTTGACGTTGTTGTTGTTGTTTATTTGACGTTGTTGTTGTTGTTATTGTTGTTGTTGTTGTTAATTTGACGTTGTTGTTTATTTAACGTTGTTGTTATTGTTGTTTATTTGACGTTGTTGTTGTTGTTGTTTATTTGATGTTGTTGTTGTTGTTATTTATTTGACATTGTTGTTGTTGTTATTGTTTATTTGACGTTGTTGTTGTTGTTGACGTTGTTGTTGTTATTGTTTATTTGATGTTGTTGTTGTTGTTGACATAGTTGTTGTTGTTTATTTGACGTTGTTGTTGTTGTTGTTGTTGTTGACGTTGTTGTTTATTTGACGTTGTTGTTGTTGTTTATTTGACGTTGTTGTTGTTGTTGTTGTTGACATTGTTGTTGTTGTTGTTGTTTATTGGACGTTGTTGTTGTTGTTGTTGTTTATTTGACATTGTTGTTGTTGTTGACGGTGTTGTTATTGTTGTTGTTTATTTGACATTGTTGTTGTTGTTATTATTTATTTGACGTTGTTGTTGTTGTTGTTTATTTGACGTTGTTGTTAATGTTGTTTATTTGACGTTGTTGTTTATTTGACATTGTTGTTGTTATTTGAAGTCTTTGTTGTTGTTATATTTGTTGTTGTTGTTGTTGTTGTTGTTTATTTGACGTTGTTGTTGTTGTTTATTTGATGTTATTGTTGTTGTTTATTTGACATTATTATTGTTGTTGTTGTTGTTGTTGTTTATTTGACGTTGTTGTTGACGTTATTGATGTTGTTTATTTGACGTTGTTGTTGTTGTTGTTATTGTTTATTTGACGTTGTTTATGATGTTGACATAGTTGTTGTTGTTTTTGTTATTTATTTGACGTTGTTATTGTTGTTGTTGTTTTTCTTATTGTTATTGTTGGTGTTGTTGTTGTTTATTTGACGTTGTTGACATTGTTGTTGTTGTTGTTTATTTGACGTTGTTGTTGTTGTTGTTTATTTGACGTTGTAATTGTTGTTGTTTATTTGACGTTGTTGTTGTTGTTGTTGTTGTTGTTTATTTGACGTTGTTGTTGTTGTTTATTTGACGTTGTTGTTGTTGTTGTTGTTGTTTATTTGACATTGTTGTTGTTGTTGATGTTGTTTGTTGTAGTTGTTTATTTGACATTGTTGTTGTTGACATTGTTGTTGTTGTTGTTTATTTGACGTTCTTGTTGTTGTTTTTTATTTGACGTTGTTGTTGTTGACATTGTTGTTGTTGTTGTTTATTTGACGTAGTTGTTGTTATTGACGTTGTTGTTGTTGTTGTTGTTTATTTGACGTTTTTGTTGTTGTTGATGTTGTTGTTGTTGTTGTATTTTATTTGAAGTTGTTGTTTATTTGACGTTTTTGTTGTTGTAATTGTTGTTGTTGTTATTAATTTGACGTTGTTGTTGTTGTTTATTTGACCCTGTTGTTGTTGTTGTTTATTTGACGTTGTTGTTGTTGTTATTTATTTGACATTGTTGTTGTTGTTGTTTATTTGACGTTGTTGTTTATTTGACATGGTATTTTATTTGACGTTGTTGTTGTTGTTTATTTGACGTTGTTGTTGTTATTTGAAGTTGTTGTTGTTATTTGAAGTTGTTGTTGTTGTATTTGTTGTTGTTGTTGTTGTTTATTTGACGTTGTTGTTGTTGTTTATTTGACGTTGTTGTTATTGTTGTTTATTTGACGTTGTTATTATTGTTGTTGTTGTTGTTTATTTGACGTTGTTATTGTTGTTGACGTTGTTGTTGTTTATTTGACGTTGTTGTTGTTGTTGTTGTTTATTAGACGTTGTTAATGTTGTTGACATTGTTGTTGTTGTTTTTGTTGTTGTTGTTGTTGTTGTTTATTTGATGTTGTTATTGTTGTTGTTGTTTTTGTTTATTTGACGTTGTTGTTGTTGTTGTTGTTATTTTTGTTGTTGTTATTGTTGGTGTTGTTGTTGTTTATTTGACGTTGTTGTTTATTTGACGTTGTTGTTGTTATTGTTGGTGTTGTTGTTGTTTATTTGACGTTGTTGTTGTTTATTTGACGTTGTTGTTGTTATTTTTTATTTGACGTTGTTGTTGTTGTTTATTTGACGTTGTTGTTGTTGTTGTTGTTTATTTGACGTTGTTGTTGTTGTTGTTGTTGTTGTTTATTTGACAATTTTGTTGTTGTTGTTGTTGACGTTGTTGTTGTAGTTGTTTATTTGACGTTGTTGTTGTTGTTGTTGTTGTTTATTTGATTTTGTTTTAGTTGTTGTTATTTATTTGACGTTGTTGTTGTTTTTTATTTGACGTTGTTGTTGTTTTTTATTATTGTTGTTGTTGTTGTTTATTTGACGTTAATGTTGACGTTATTGTTGTTGTTTATTTGACGTTGTTGTTGTTGTTGTTATTGTTTATTTGACGTTGTTAATGTTGTTGACATAGTTGTTGTTGTTTTTGTTGTTTATTTGACGTTGTTATTGTTGTTGTTGTTTTTCTTGTTGTTATTGTTGGTGTTGTTGTTGTTTATTTGACGTTGTTGTTGTTGTTGTTGTTGTTGTCTATTTGACGTTGTTGTTGTTGTTGTTTATTTGACGTTGTAATTGTTGTTGTTTATTTGACGTTGTTGTTGTTGTTTATTTGACGTTGTTGTTGTTGTTTATTTGACGTTGTTGTTGTTGTTGTTTATTTGACATTGTTGTTGTTGTTGTTGACGTTGTTGGTGTAGTTGTTTATTTGACGTTGTTGTTGTTGACATTGTTGTTGTTGTTGTTGTTTATTTGACGTTCTTGTTGTTGATTTTTATTTGACGTTGTTGTTGTTGACATTGTTGTTGTTGTTGTTGTTTATTTGACGTAGTTGTTGTTATTGACGTTGTTGTTGTTGTTGTTGTTGTTGTTGTTTATTTGACGTTTTTGTTGTTGTTGTTGTTGTTTTTTATTTGACGTTGTTGTTGTTGTTTATTTGACGTTGTTGTTGTTGTTATTGTTGTTGTTGTTATTAATTTGACGTTGTTGTTGTTGTTTGTTTGACCCTGTTGTTGTTGTTGTTTATTTGACGTTATTGTTGTTGTTATTTATTTGACATTTTTGTTATTGTTGTTTATTTGACGTTGTTGTTTATTTGACATTGTTGTTTATTTGACATTGTTGTTGTTGTTTATTTGACGATGTTGTTGTTATTTGAAGTTGTTGTTGTTATTTGAAGTTGTTGTTGTTGTATTTGTTGTTGTTGTTGTTGTTTATTTGACGTTGTTGTTGTTGTTGTTTATTTGACGTTGTTGTTATTGTTGTTTATTTGACGTTGTTATTGTTGTTGTTGTTGTTTATTTGACGTTGTTATTGTTGTTGACGTTGTTGTTGTTGTTGTTTATTTGACGTTGTTGTTGTTGTTGTTTATTAGACGTTGTTAATGTTGTTGACATTGTTGTTGTTGTTTTTGTTGTTGTTGTTGTTGTTGTTTATTTGATGTTGTTATTGTTGTTGTTGTTGTTTATTTGACGTTGTTGTTGTTGTTGTTGTTGTTGTTGTTGTTATTTTTGTTGTTGTTATTGTTGGTGTTGTTGTTGTTTATTTGACGTTGTTGTTGTTGTTGTTTATTTGACGTTGTTGTTGTTGTTTTTTATTTGACGTTGTTGTTGTTGTTTATTTGACGTTGTTGTTGTTGTTGTTTATTTGACGTTGTTGTTGTTGTTGTTTATTTGACAATTTTGTTGTTGTTGTTGTTGACGTTGTTGTTGTAGTTGTTTATTTGACGTTGTTGTTGTTTTTGTTGGTTTTTATTTGATGTTGTTTTAGTTGTTGTTGTTTATTTGACGTTGTTGTTGTAGTTGTTTATTTGACGTTGTTGTTGTTGACATTGTTGTTGTTGTTGTTGTTTATTTGACGATCTTGTTGTTGTTTTTTATTTGACGTTGTCATTGTTGACATTGTTGTTGTTGTTGTTTATTTGACGTAGTTGTTGTTATTGACGTTGTTGTTGTTGTTATTGTTTATTTGACATTGTTGTTGTTATTTGAAGTTGTTGTTGTTATTTGAAGTTGTTGTTGTTGTTGTTGTATTTGTTGTTGTTGTTGTTGTTATTTATTTGACGTTGTTGTTTATTTGACATGGTATTTTATTTGACGTTGTTGTTGTTTATTTGACGTTGTTGTTGTTATTTGAAGTTGTTGTTGTTATTTGAAGTTGTTGTTGTTGTATTTGTTGTTGTTGTTGTTGTTTATTTGACGTTGTTGTTGTTGTTTATTTGACGTTGTTGTTATTGTTGTTTATTTGACGTTGTTATTGTTGTTGTTGTTGTTGTTTATTTGACGTTGTTATTGTTGTTGACGTTGTTGTTGTTGTTTATTTGACGTTGTTGTTGTTGTTGTTGTTTATTAGACGTTGTTAATGTTGTTGACATTGTTGTTGTTGTTTTTGTTGTTGTTGTTGTTGTTGTTGTTGTTGTTGTTGTTTATTTGATGTTGTTATTGTTGTTGTTGTTGTTTATTTGACGTTATTGTTGTTGTTGTTGTTGTTGTTGTTATTTTTGTTGTTGTTATTGTTGGTGTTGTTGTTGTTTATTTGATGTTGTTGTTGTTTATTTGACGTTGTTGTTGTTATTTTTTATTTGACGTTGTTGTTGTTGTTGTTTATTTGACGTTGTTGTTGTTGTTGTTGTTTATTTGACGTTGTTGTTGTTGTTGTGGTTGTTTATTTGACAATTTTGTTGTTGTTGTTGTTGACGTTGTTGTTGTAGTTATTTATTTGACGTTGTTGTTGTTGTTGTTGTTGTTTATTTGATGTTGTTTTAGTTGTTGTTATTTATTTGACGTTGTTGTTGTTTTTTATTATTGTTGTTGTTGTTGTTGTTTATTTGACGTTGTTGTTGACGTTATTGTTGTTGTTTATTTGACGTTGTTGTTGTTGTTGTTATTGTTTATTTGACGTTGTTAATGTTGTTGACATAGTTGTTGTTGTTTTTGTTGTTTATTTGACGTTGTTATTGTTGTTGTTGTTTTTCTTGTTGTTATTGTTGGTGTTGTTGTTGTTTATTTGACGTTGTTGTTGTTGTTGTTGTTTATTTGACGTTGTTGTTGTTGTTGTTTATTTGACGTTGTAATTGTTGTTGTTTATTTGACGTTGTTATTGTTGTTGTTGTTTATTTGACGTTGTTGTTGTTGTTGTTTATTTGACGTTGTTGTTGTTGTTGTTGTTTATTTGACATTGTTGTTGTTGTTGTTGACGTGGTTGTTGTAGTTGTTTATTTGACATTGTTGTTGTTGACATTGTTGTTGTTGTTGTTTATTTGACGTTCTTGTTGTTGATTTTTATTTGACGTTGTTGTTGTTGACATTGTTGTTGTTGTTGTTGTTTATTTGACGTAGTTGTTGTTATTGACGTTGTTGTTGTTGTTGTTGTTGTTGTTGTTTATTTGACGTTTTTGTTGTTGTTGTTGTTGTTTTTTATTTGACGTTGTTGTTGTTGTTGTTTATTTGACGTTGTTGTTGTTGTTATTGTTGTTGTTGTTGTTATTAATTTGACGTTGTTGTTGTTGTTTATTTGACGTTGTTGTTGTTGTTGTTGTTGTTTATTTGACGTTGTTATTGTTGTTGACGTTGTTGTTGTTGTTTATTTGACGTTGTTGTTGTTGTTGTTTATTAGATGTTGTTAATGTTGTTGACATTGTTGTTGTTGTTTATTTGATGTTGTTATTGTTGTTGTTGTTGTTTATTTGACGTTGTTGTTGTTGTTGTTGTTATTTTTGTTGTTGTTATTGTTGGTGTTGTTGTTGTTTATTTGACGTTGTTGTTGATGTTGTTTATTTGACGTTGTTGTTTTTGTTTTTTATATGACGTTGTTGTTGTTGTTGTTTATTTGACGTTGTTGTTGTTGTTGTTGTTTATTTGACGTTGTTGTTGTTGTTGTTTATTTGACAATTTTGTTGTTGTTGTTGACGTTGTTGTTGTAGTTGTTTATTTGACGTTGTTGTTGTTGTTGTTGTTTATTTGATGTTGTTTTAGTTGTTGTTGTTTATTTGACGTTGTTGTTGTTGTTGTTTATTTGATGTTGTTGTTGTTGACATTGTTGTTGTTATTGTTGTTGTTTATTTGACGTTCTTGTTGTTGTTTTTTATTTGACGTTGTTGTTGTTGACATTGTTGTTGTTGTTGTTTATTTGACGTAGTTGTTGTTATTGACGTTGTTGTTGTTGTTGTTGTTTATTTGACATTGTTGTTGTTATTTGAAGTTGTTGTTGTTGTTGTATTTGTTGTTGTTGTTGTTGTTATTTATTTGACGTTGTTGTTGTTGTTGTTTATTTGACGTTGTTGTTATTGTTGTTTATTTGACGTTGTTATTGTTGTTGTTATTGTTGTTTATTTGACGTTGTTGTTGTTGTTGTTGACGTTGTTGTTGTTGTTTATTTGACGTTGTTGTTGTTGTTGTTTATTAGACGTTGTTAATGTTGTTGACATTGTTGTTGTTGTTTTTGTTGTTGTTGTTGTTGTTGTTTATTTGATGTTGTTATTGTTGTTGTTGTTTATTTGACGTTGTTGTTGTTGTTGTTGTTATTTTTGTTGTTGTTATTGTTGGTGTTGTTGTTGTTTATTTGACGTTGTTGTTGTTGTTGTTTATTTGACGTTGTTGTTGTTGTTGTTTATTTGACGTTGTTGTTGTTGTTTATTTGACGTTGTTGTTGTTGTTGTTGTTTATTTGACGTTGTTGTTGTTGTTGTTGTTTATTTGACGTTGTTGTTGACGTTATTGTTGTTGTTTATTTGACGTTGTTGTTGTTGTTGTTTATTTGACGTTGTTAATGTTGTTGACATAGTTGTTGTTGTTTTTGTTGTTTATTTGACGTTGTTATTGTTGTTGTTGTTTTTGTTGTTGTTATTGTTGGTGTTGTTGTTGTTGTTTATTTGACGTTGTTGTTGTTGTTGTTTATTTGACGTTGTTGTTGTTGTTGTTGTTTATTTGACGTTGTTGTTGTTGTTGTTTATTTGACGTTGTTGTTGTTGTTTATTTGACGTTGTTGTTGTTGTTGTTTATTTGACATTGTTGTTGTTGTTGTTTTTGACGTTGTTGTTGTAGTTGTTTATTTGACGTTGTTGTTATTGTTGTTGTTTATTTGATGTTGTTTTAGTTGTTGTTGTTTATTTGATGTTGTTGTTGTTTTTTATT
>OX451735.1:1332360200-1332370200 GCA_948472305.1 Vicia faba | reverse complement strand
TGTTGTTGTTTTTTATTTGACGTTGTTGTTGTTGACATTGTTGTTGTTGTTGTTTATTTGACGTAGTTGTTGTTATTGATGTTGTTGTTGTTGTTGTTGTTGTTTATTTGACATTGTTGTTGTTATTTGAAGTTGTTGTTGTTATTTGAAGTTGTTGTTGTTGTTGTATTTGTTGTTGTTGTTGTTGTTGTTATTTATTTGACGTTGTTGTTTATTTGACATGGTATTTTATTTGACGTTGTTTTAGTTGTTTAATTGACGTTGTTGTTGTTATTTGAAGTTGTTGTTGTTATTTGAAGTTGTTGTTGTTGTTGTATTTGTTGTTGTTGTTGTTGTTTATTTGACGTTGTTGTTGTTGTTTATTTGACGTTGTTGTTATTGTTGTTTATTTGACGTTGTTATTGTTGTTGTTGTTGTTGTTTATTTGACGTTGTTATTGTTGTTGACGTTGTTGTTGTTGTTTATTTGACGTTGTTGTTGTTGTTGTCGTTTATTAGACGTTGTTAATGTTGTTGACATTGTTGTTGTTGTTTTTGTTGTTGTTGTTGTTGTTGTTTATTTGATGTTGTTATTGTTGTTGTTGTTGTTGTTTATTTGACGTTATTGTTGTTGTTGTTGTTGTTGTTATTTTTGTTGTTGTTATTGTTGGTGTTGTTGTTGTTTATTTGACGTTGTTGTTGTTTATTTGACGTTATTGTTGTTATTTTTTATTTGACGTTGTTGTTGTTGTTGTTTATTTGACATTGTTGTTGTTGTTGTTGTTTATTTGACGTTGTTGTTATTGTTGTTGTTGTTTATTTGACAATTTTGTTGTTGTTGTTGTTGTAGTTGTTTATTTGACGTTGTTGTTGTTGTTGTTGTTGTTTATTTGATGTTGTTTTAGTTGTTGTTATTTATTTGACGTTGTTGTTGTTTTTTATTTGACGTTGTTGTTGTTTTTTATTATTGTTGTTGTTGTTGTTGTTTATTTGACGTTGTTGTTGACGTTATTGTTGTTGTTTATTTGACGTTGTTGTTGTTGTTGTTATTGTTTATTTGACGTTGTTAATGTTGTTGACATAGTTGTTGTTGTTTTTGTTGTTTATTTGACGTTGTTATTGTTGTTGTTGTTTTTCTTGTTGTTATTGTTGGTGTTGTTGTTGTTTATTTGACGTTGTTGTTGTTGTTGTTGTTGTTTATCTGACGTTGTTGTTGTTGTTGTTTATTTGACGTTGTAATTGTTGTTGTTGTTTTTCTTGTTGTTATTGTTGGTGTTGTTGTTGTTTATTTGACGTTGTTGTTGTTGTTGTTGTTGTTTATTTGACGTTGTTGTTGTTGTTGTTTATTTGACGTTGTAATTGTTGTTGTTTATTTGACGTTGTTATTGTTGTTGTTGTTTATTTGACGTTGTTGTTGTTGTTTATTTGACGTTGTTGTTGTTGTTGTTGTTTATTTGACATTGTTGTTGTTGTTGTTGACGTGGTTGTTGTAGTTGTTTATTTGACATTGTTGTTGTTGACATTGTTGTTGTTGTTGTTTATTTGACGTTCTTGTTGTTGATTTTTATTTGACGTTGTTGTTGTTGACATTGTTGTTGTTGTTGTTGTTTATTTGACGTAGTTGTTGTTATTGACGTTGTTGTTGTTGTTGTTGTTGTTGTTTATTTGACGTTTTTGTTGTTGTTGTTGTTGTTTTTTATTTGACGTTGTTGTTGTTGTTGTTGTTTATTTGACGTTGTTGTTGTTGTTATTGTTGTTGTTGTTGTTATTAATTTGACGTTGTTGTTGTTGTTTATTTGACGTTGTTGTTGTTGTTGTTGTTGTTGTTTATTTGACGTTGTTATTGTTGTTGACGTTGTTGTTGTTGTTTATTTGACGTTGTTGTTGTTGTTGTTTATTAGATGTTGTTAATGTTGTTGACATTGTTGTTGTTGTTTATTTGATGTTGTTATTGTTGTTGTTGTTGTTTATTTGACGTTGTTGTTGTTGTTGTTGTTATTTTTGTTGTTGTTATTGTTGGTGTTGTTGTTGTTTATTTGACGTTGTTGTTGTTGTTGTTTATTTGACGTTGTTGTTATTGTTTTTTATATGACGTTGTTGTTGTTGTTGTTTATTTGACGTTGTTGTTGTTGTTGTTGTTTATTTGACGTTGTTGTTGTTGTTGTTTATTTGACAATTTTGTTGTTGTTGTTGACGTTGTTGTTGTAGTTGTTTATTTGATGTTGTTGTTGTTGACATTGTTGTTGTTGTTGTTGTTGTTTATTTGACGTTCTTGTTGTTGTTTTTTATTTGACGTTGTTGTTGTTGACATTGTTGTTGTTGTTGTTTATTTGACGTAGTTGTTGTTATTGACGTTGTTGTTGTTGTTGTTGTTTATTTGACATTGTTGTTGTTATTTGAAGTTGTTGTTGTTGTTGTATTTGTTGTTGTTGTTGTTGTTATTTATTTGACGTTGTTGTTGTTGTTGTTTATTTGACGTTGTTGTTATTGTTGTTTATTTGACGTTGTTATTGTTGTTGTTATTGTTGTTTATTTGACGTTGTTGTTGTTGTTGTTGACGTTGTTGTTGTTGTTTATTTGACGTTGTTGTTGTTGTTGTTGTTTATTAGACGTTGTTAATGTTGTTGACATTGTTGTTGTTGTTTTTGTTGTTGTTGTTGTTGTTGTTTATTTGATGTTGTTATTGTTGTTGTTGTTTATTTGACGTTGTTGTTGTTGTTGTTGTTGTTATTTTTGTTGTTGTTATTGTTGGTGTTGTTGTTGTTTATTTGACGTTGTTGTTGTTGTTGTTGTTTATTTGACGTTGTTGTTGTTGTTGTTTATTTGACGTTGTTGTTGTTGTTTATTTGACGTTGTTGTTGTTGTTGTTGTTTATTTGACGTTGTTGTTGTTGTTGTTGTTGTTTATTTGACGTTGTTGTTGACGTTATTGTTGTTGTTTATTTGACGTTGTTGTTGTTGTTGTTTATTTGACGTTGTTAATGTTGTTGACATAGTTGTTGTTGTTTTTGTTGTTTATTTGACGTTGTTATTGTTGTTGTTGTTTTTGTTGTTGTTATTGTTGGTGTTGTTGTTGTTGTTTATTTGACGTTGTTGTTGTTGTTGTTTATTTGACGTTGTTGTTGTTGTTGTTGTTTATTTGACGTTGTTGTTGTTGTTGTTTATTTGACGTTGTTGTTGTTGTTTAATTGACGTTGTTGTTGTTGTTGTTTATTTGACATTGTTGTTGTTGTTGTTTTTGACGTTGTTGTTGTAGTTGTTTATTTGACGTTGTTGTTATTGTTGTTGTTTATTTGATGTTGTTTTAGTTGTTGTTGTTTATTTGATGTTGTTGTTGTTTTTTATTTGAAGTTGTTGTTGTTGACATTGTTGTTGTTGTTGTTGTTTATTTGACGTTCTTGTTGCTGTTTTTTATTTGACATTGTTGTTGTTGACATTGTTGTTGTTGTTGTTGTTTATTTGACGTAGTTGTTGTTATTGACGTTGTTGTTGTTGTTGTTGTTTATTTGACATTTTTGTTGTTGTTGTTTTTGTTGTTTTTTATTTGACGTTGTTGTTGTTGTTTATTTGACGTTGTTGTTGTTGTTGTTATTATTGTTGTTATTGTTAATTTGACGTTGTTGTTTATTTGACGTTGTTGTTGTTGTTGTTTATTTGACGTTGTTGTTGTTGTTGTTTATTTGATGTTGTTGTTGTTATTTATTTAACGTTGTTGTTGTTGTTATTGTTTATTTGACGTTGTTGTTGTTGTTGACGTTGTTGTTGTTATTGTTTATTTGATGTTGTTGTTGTTGTTGACATAGTTGTTGTTGTTTATTTGACGTTGTTGTTGTTGTTGTTGTTGACGTTGTTGTTTATTTGACGTTGTTGTTGTTGTTTATTTGACGTTGTTGTTGTTGTTGTTGACGTTGTTGTTGTTGTTGTTGTTTATTGGACGTTGTTGTTGTGGTTCTTTATTTCACATTGTTGTTGTTGTTGACGGTGTTGTTATTGTTGTTGTTTATTTGACATTGTTGTTGTTGTTATTATTTATTTGACGTTGTTGTTGTTGTTTATTTGACGTTGTTGTTGTTGTTTATTTGACGTTGTTGTTTATTTGACATTGTTGTTGTTATTTGAAGTTGTTGTTGTTGTTATGTTTGTTGTTGTTGTTGTTTATTTGACGTTGTTGTTGTTGTTGTTTATTTGATGTTATTGTTGTTGTTTATTTGACATTATTATTGTTGTTGTTGTTGTTGTTTATTTGACGTAGTTGTTGACGTTATTGTTGTTGTTTATTTGACGTTGTTGTTGTTGTTATTGTTTATTTGACGTTGTTAATGTTGTTGACATAGTTGTTGTTGTTTTTGTTGTTTATTTGACGTTGTTATTGTTGTTGTTGTTTTTCTTGTTGTTATTGTTGGTGTTGTTGTTGTTTATTTGACGTTGTTGTTGTTGTTGTTGTTGTTGTTTATTTGACGTTGTTGTTGTTGTTGTTTATTTAACGTTGTAATTGTTGTTGTTTATTTGACGTTGTTGTTGTTGTTGTTTATTTGACGTTGTCGTTGTTGTTTATTTGACGTTGAAGTTGTTGTTGTTGTTTATTTGACATTGTTGTTGTTGTTGTTGACGTTGTTGTTGTAGTTGTTTATTTGACGTTGTTGTTGTTGACATTGTTGTTGTTGTTGTTTATTTGACGTTCTTGTTGTTGTTTTTTATTTGACGTTGTTGTTGTTGACATTGTTGTTGTTGTTGTTTATTTGACGTAGTTGTTGTTATTGACGTTGTTGTTGTTGTTGTTGTTTATTTGACATTGTTGTTGTTATTTGAAGTTGTTGTTGTTATTTGAAGTTGTTGTTGTTGTTGTATTTGTTGTTGTTGTTGTTGTTGTTATTTATTTGACGTTGTTGTTTATTTGACATGGTATTTTATTTGACGTTGTTGTTGTTGTTTAATTGACGTTGTTGTTGTTATTTGAAGTTGTTGTTGTTATTTGAAGTTGTTGTTGTTGTTGTATTTGTTGTTGTTGTTGTTGTTTATTTGACGTTGTTGTTGTTGTTTATTTGACGTTGTTGTTATTGTTGTTTATTTGACGTTGTTATTGTTGTTGTTGTTGTTGTTTATTTGACGTTGTTATTGTTGTTGACGTTGTTGTTGTTGTTTATTTGACGTTGTTGTTGTTGTTGTCGTTTATTAGACGTTGTTAATGTTGTTGACATTGTTGTTGTTGTTTTTGTTGTTGTTGTTGTTGTTGTTTATTTGATGTTGTTATTGTTGTTGTTGTTGTTTATTTGACGTTATTGTTGTTGTTGTTGTTGTTGTTGTTATTTTTGTTGTTGTTATTGTTGGTGTTGTTGTTGTTTATTTGACGTTGTTGTTGTTTATTTGACGTTATTGTTGTTATTTTTTATTTGACGTTGTTGTTGTTGTTGTTTATTTGACATTGTTGTTGTTGTTGTTGTTTATTTGACGTTGTTGTTATTGTTGTTGTTGTTTATTTGACAATTTTGTTGTTGTTGTTGTTGTAGTTGTTTATTTGACGTTGTTGTTGTTGTTGTTGTTGTTTATTTGATGTTGTTTTAGTTATTGTTATTTATTTGACGTTGTTGTTGTTTTTTATTTGACGTTGTTGTTGTTTTTTATTATTGTTGTTGTTGTTGTTGTTTATTTGACGTTGTTGTTGACGTTATTGTTGTTGTTTATTTGACGTTGTTGTTGTTGTTGTTGTTATTGTTTATTTGACGTTGTTAATGTTGTTGACATAGTTGTTGTTGTTTTTGTTGTTTATTTGACGTTGTTATTGTTGTTGTTGTTTTTCTTGTTGTTATTGTTGGTGTTGTTGTTGTTTATTTGACGTTGTTGTTGTTGTTGTTGTTGTTGTTTATCTGACGTTGTTGTTGTTGTTGTTTATTTGACGTTGTAATTGTTGTTGTTTATTTGACGTTGTTGTTGTTGTTGTTGTTTATTTGACGTTGTTGTTGTTGTTTATTTGACATTGTTGTTGTTGTTGTTTATTTGACATTGTTGTTGTTGTTGTGGACGTTGTTGTTGTAGTTGTTTATTTGACATTGTTGTTGTTGACATTGTTGTTGTTGACATTGTTGTTGTTGTTGTTTATTTGACGTTCTTGTTGTTGATTTTTATTTGACGTTGTTGTTGTTGACATTGTTGTTGTTGTTGTTGTTTATTTGACGTAGTTGTTGTTATTGACGTTGTTGTTGTTGTTGTTGTTGTTTATTTGACGTTTTTGTTGTTGTTGTTATTGTTTTTTATTTGACGTTGTTGTTGTTGTTGTTGTTTATTTGACGTTGTTGTTGTTGTTATTGTTGTTGTTGTTATTAATTTGACGTTGTTGTTGTTGTTTATTTGACCCTGTTGTTGTTGTTGTTTATTTGACGTTATTGTTGTTGTTATTTATTTGACATTGTTGTTATTGTTGTTTATTTGACGTTGTTGTTTATTTGACATTGTTGTTTATTTGACGTTGTTGTTGTTGTTTATTTGACGTTGTTGTTGTTATTTGAAGTTGTTGTTGTTATTTGAAGTTGTTGTTGTTGTATTTGTTGTTGTTGTTGTTGTTTATTTGACGTTGTTGTTGTTGTTGTTTATTTGACGTTGTTGTTATTGTTGTTTATTTGACGTTGTTATTGTTGTTGTTGTTGTTGTTTATTTGACGTTGTTATTGTTGTTGACGTTGTTGTTGTTATTTATTTGACGTTGTTGTTGTTGTTTATTAGATGTTGTTAATGTTGTTGACATTGTTGTTGTTGTTTATTTGATGTTGTTATTGTTGTTTATTTGACGTTGTTGTTGTTGTTGTTGTTATTTTTGTTGTTGTTATTGTTGGTGTTGTTGTTGTTTATTTGACGTTGTTGTTGTTGTTGTTTATTTGACGTTGTTGTTGTTGTTATTGTTTATTTGACGTTGTTGTTGTTGTTGTTATATTTGTTGTTGTTGTTGTTTATTTGACGTTGTTGTTGTTGTTGTTTATTTGATGTTATTGTTGTTGTTTATTTGACATTATTATTGTTGTTGTTGTTGTTGTTGTTTATTTGACGTAGTTGTTGACGTTATTGTTGTTGTTTATTTGACGTTGTTGTTGTTGTTATTGTTTATTTGACGTTGTTAATGTTGTTGACATAGTTGTTGTTGTTTTTGTTGTTTATTTGACGTTGTTATTGTTGTTGTTGTTTTTCTTGTTGTTATTGTTGGTGTTGTTGTTGTTTATTTGACGTTGTTGTTGTTGTTGTTGTTGTTGTTTATTTGACGTTGTTGTTGTTGTTGTTTATTGACGTTGTAATTGTTGTTGTTTATTTGACGTTGTTGTTGTTGTTGTTGTTTATTTGACGTTGTTGTTGTTGTTGTTTATTTGACGTTGTAGTTGTTGTTGTTGTTTATTTGACATTGATGTTGTTGTTGTTGACGTTGTTGTTGTAGTTGTTTATTTGACGTTGTTGTTGTTGACATTGTTGTTGTTGTTGTTTATTTGACGTTCTTGTTGTTGTTTTTTATTTGACGTTGTTGTTGACATTGTTGTTGTTGTTGTTTATTTGACGTAGTTGTTGTTATTGACGTTGTTGTTGTTGTTGTTGTTGTTTATTTGACATTGTTGTTGTTATTTGAAGTTGTTGTTGTTATTTGAAGTTGTTGTTGTTGTTGTATTTGTTGTTGTTGTTGTTGTTGTTATTTATTTGATGTTGTTGTTTATTTGACATGGTATTTTATTTGACGTTGTTGTTGTTGTTGTTTATTAGATGTTGTTAATGTTGATGACATTGTTGTTGTTGTTTATTTGATGTTGTTATTGTTGTTGTTGTTGTTTATTTGACGTTGTTGTTGTTGTTGTTGTTATTTTTGTTGTTGTTATTGTTGGTGTTGTTGTTGTTTATTTGACGTTGTTGTTGTTGTTGTTTATTTGACGTTGTTGTTGTTGTTATTGTTTATTTGACGTTGTTGTTGTTGTTGTTATATTTGTTGTTGTTGTTGTTTATTTGACGTTGTTGTTGTTGTTGTTTATTTGATGTTATTGTTGTTGTTTATTTGACATTATTATTGTTGTTGTTGTTGTTGTTTATTTGACGTAGTTGTTGACGTTATTGTTGTTGTTTATTTGACGTTGTTGTTGTTGTTATTGTTTATTTGACGTTGTTAATGTTGTTGACATAGTTGTTGTTGTTTTTGTTGTTTATTTGATGTTGTTATTGTTGTTGTTGTTTTTCTTGTTGTTATTGTTGGTGTTGTTGTTGTTTATTTGACGTTGTTGTTGTTGTTGTTGTTGTTGTTGTTGTTTATTTGACGTTGTTGTTGTTGTTTATTTGACGTTGTAATTGTTGTTGTTTATTTGACGTTGTTGTTGTTGTTGTTGTTTATTTGACGTTGTTGTTGTTGTTGTTGTTTATTTGACGTTGTTGTTGTTGTTTATTTGACGTTGTAGTTGTTGTTGTTGTTTATTTGACATTGTTGTTGTTGTTGTTGACGTTGTTGTTGTAGTTGTTTATTTGACGTTGTTGTTGTTGTTTATTTGACGTTCTTGTTGTTGTTTTTTATTTGACGTTGTTGTTGTTGACATTGTTGTTGTTGTTGTTTATTTGACGTAGTTGTTGTTATTGACGTTGTTGTTGTTGTTGTTGTTGTTGTTGTTTATTTGACATTGTTGTTGTTATTTGAAGTTGTTGTTGTTATTTGAAGTTGTTGTAGTTGTTGTATTTGTTGGTGTTGTTGTTGTTGTTATTTATTTGACGTTGTTGTTTATTTGACATGGTATTTTATTTGCCGTTGTTGTTGTTGTTTAATTGACGTTGTTGTTGTTATTTGAAGTTGTTGTTGTTATTTGAAGTTGTTGTTGTTGTATTTGTTGTTGTTGTTGTTGTTTATTTGACGTTGTTGTTGTTGTTTATTTGACGTTGTTGTTATTGTTGTTTATTTGACGTTGTTATTGTTGTTGTTGTTGTTGTTGTTTATTTGACGTTGTTATTGTTGTTGACGTTGTTGTTGTTGTTTATTTGACGTTGTTGTTGTTGTTGTTGTTGTTGTTGTTGTTTATTAGACGTTGTTAATGTTGTTGACATTGTTGTTGTTGTTTTTGTTGTTGTTGTTGTTGTTGTTTATTTGATGTTGTTATTGTTGTTGTTGGTGTTTATTTGACGTTATTGTTGTTGTTGTTGTTGTTGTTATTTTTGTTGTTGGTGTTGTTGTTGTTTATTTGACGTTGTTGTTGTTTATTTGACGTTGTTGTTGTTATTTTTTATTTGACGTTGTTGTTGTTGTTGTTTATTTGACGTTGTTGTTGTTGTTGTTTATTTGACGTTGTTGTTGTTGTTGTTGTTTATTTGACAATTTTGTTGTTGTTGTTGTTGACGTTGTTGTTGTAGTTGTTTATTTGACGTTGTTGTTGTTGTTGTTGTTTATTTGATGTTGTTTTAGTTGTTGTTATTTATTTGACGTTGTTGTTGTTTTTTATTTGACGTTGTTGTTGTTTTTTATTATTGTTGTTGTTGTTGTTGTTTATTTGACGTTGTTGTTGACGTTATTGTTGTTGTTTATTTGACGTTGTTGTTGTTGTTGTTATTGTTTATTTGACGTTGTTAATGTTGTTGACATAGTTGTTGTTGTTTTTGTTGTTTATTTGACGTTGTTATTGTTGTTGTTGTTTTTCTTGTTGTTATTGTTGGTGTTGTTGTTGTTTATTTGACGTTGTTGTTGTTGTTGTTGTTTATTTGACGTTGTTGTTGTTGTTGTTTATTTGACGTTGTAATTGTTGTTGTTTATTTGACGTTGTTGTTGTTGTTGTTGTTGTTGTTTATTTGACGTTGTTGTTGTTGTTTATTTGACATTGTTGTTGTTGTTGTTGTTTATTTGACATTGTTGTTGTTGTTGTTGACGTTGTTGTTGTAGTTGTTTATTTGACATTGTTGTTGTTGACATTGTTGTTGTTGTTGTTTATTTGACGTTCTTGTTGTTGATTTTTATTTGACGTTGTTGTTGTTGACATTGTTGTTGTTGTTGTTGTTTATTTGACGTAGTTGTTGTTATTGACGTTGTTGT
>OX451735.1:1332352700-1332355200 GCA_948472305.1 Vicia faba | reverse complement strand
TTTATTTGACGTTGTTGTTTATTTGACATGGTATTTTATTTGACGTTGTTGTTGTTGTTTGTTTGACGTTGTTGTTGTTATTTGAAGTTGTTGTTGTTATTTGAAGTTGTTGTTGTTGTATTTGTTGTTGTTGTTGTTGTTTATTTGACGTTGTTGTTGTTGTTTATTTGACGTTGTTGTTATTGTTGTTTATTTGACGTTGTTATTATTGTTGTTGTTGTTGTTTATTTGACGTTGTTATTGTTGTTGACGTTGTTGTTGTTGTTTATTTGACGTTGTTGTTGTTGTTTATTAGACGTTGTTAATGTTGTTGACATTGTTGTTGTTGTTTTTGTTGTTGTTGTTGTTGTTGTTTATTTGATGTTGTTATTGTTGTTGTTGTTGTTTATTTGACGTTGTTTTTGTGGTTGTTGTTGTTGTTGTTGTTGTTATTTTTGTTGTTGTTATTGTTGGCGTTGTTGTTGTTTATTTGACGTTGTTGTTTATTTGACGTTGTTGTTGTTATTGTTGGTGTTGTTGTTGTTTATTTGACGTTGTTGTTGTTTATTTGACGTTGTTGTTGTTATTTTTTATTTGACGTTGTTGTTGTTGTTTATTTGACGTTGTTGTTGTTGTTGTTGTTTATTTGACGTTGTTGTTGTTGTTGTTGTTGTTTATTTGACAATTTTGTTGTTGTTGTTGTTGACGTTGTTGTTGTAGTTGTTTATTTGACGTTGTTGTTGTTGTTGTTGTTGTTTATTTGATTTTGTTTTAGTTGTTGTTATTCATTTGACGTTGTTGTTGTTTTTTATTTGACGTTATTGTTGTTTTTTATTATTGTTGTTGTTGTTGTTTATTTGACGTTAATGTTGACGTTATTGTTGTTGTTTATTTGACGTTGTTGTTGTTGTTGTTATTGTTTATTTGACGTTGTTAATGTTGTTGACATAGTTGTTGTTGTTTTTGTTGTTTATTTGACGTTGTTATTGTTGTTGTTGTTTTTCTTGTTGTTATTGTTGGTGTTGTTGTTGTTTATTTGACGTTGTTGTTGTTGTTGTTGTTGTTGTCTATTTGACGTTGTTGTTGTTGTTGTTTATTTGACGTTGTAATTGTTGTTGTTTATTTGACGTTGTTGTTGTTGTTTATTTGACGTTGTTGTTGTTGTTTATTTGACGTTGTTGTTGTTGTTGTTTATTTGACATTGTTGTTGTTGTTGTTGACGTTGTTGGTGTAGTTGTTTATTTGACGTTGTTGTTGTTGACATTGTTGTTGTTGTTGTTGTTTATTTGACGTTCTTGTTGTTGATTTTTATTTGACGTTGTTGTTGTTGACATTGTTGTTGTTGTTGTTGTTTATTTGACGTAGTTGTTGTTATTGACGTTGTTGTTGTTGTTGTTGTTGTTGTTTATTTGACGTTTTTGTTGTTGTTGTTGTTGTTTTTTATTTGACGTTGTTGTTGTTGTTTATTTGACGTTGTTGTTGTTGTTATTGTTGTTGTTGTTATTAATTTGACGTTGTTGTTGTTGTTTGTTTGACCCTGTTGTTGTTGTTGTTGTTTATTTGACGTTATTGTTGTTGTTATTTATTTGACATTGTTGTTATTGTTGTTTATTTGACGTTGTTGTTTATTTGACATTGTTGTTTATTTGACGTTGTTGTTGTTGTTTATTTGACGTTGTTGTTGTCATTTGAAGTTGTTGTTGTTATTTGAAGTTGTTGTTGTTGTATTTGTTGTTGTTGTTGTTGTTTATTTGACGTTGTTGTTGTTGTTGTTTATTTGACGTTGTTGTTGTTGTTGTTTATTAGATGTTGTTAATGTTGTTGACATTGTTGTTGTTGTTTATTTGATGTTGTTATTGTTGTTGTTGTTGTTTATTTGACGTTGTTGTTGTTGTTGTTATTTTTGTTGTTGTTATTGTTGGTGTTGTTGTTGTTTATTTGACGTTGTTGTTGTTGTTGTTTATTTGACGTTGTTGTTGTTGTTGTTTATTTGACGTTGTTGTGGTTGTTTATTTGACGTTGTTTTTGTTGTTTATTTGACGTTGTTGTTATTGTTGTTTATTTGACGTTGTTATTGTTGTTGTTGTTGTTGTTTATTTGACGTTGTTATTGTTGTTGACGTTGTTGTTGTTGTTTATTTGACGTTGTTGTTGTTGTTGTTGTTGTAGTTTATTAGACGTTGTTAATGTTGTTGACATTGTTGTTGTTGTTTTTGTTGTTGTTGTTGTTGTTGTTGTTTATTTGATGTTGTTATTGTTGTTGTTGTTGTTGTTTATTTGACGTTATTGTTGTTGTTGTTGTTGTTGTTGTTATTTTTGTTGTTGTTATTGTTGGTGTTGTTGTTGTTTATTTGACGTTGTTGTTGTTTATTTGACGTTTTTGTTGTTATTTTTTATTTGACGTTGTTGTTGTTGTTTATTTGACGTTGTTGTTGTTGTTGTTGTTGTTTATTTGACGTTGTGGTTGTTGTTGTTGTTTATTTGACAATTTTTTTGTTGTTGTTGTTGACGTTGTTGTTGTA
>OX451735.1:1332347700-1332350200 GCA_948472305.1 Vicia faba | reverse complement strand
TGTTGTTGTTGTTGTTAATTTGACGTTGTTGTTTATTTGACGTTGTTGTTATTGTTGTTTATTTGACGTTGTTGTTGTTGTTTATTTTATGTTGTTGTTGTTGTTATTTATTTGACGTTGTTGTTGTTGTTATTGTTTATTTGACGTTGTTGTTGTTGTTGACGTTGTTGTTGTTATTGTTTATTTGATGTTGTTGTTGTTGTTGACATAGTTGTTGTTGTTTATTTGACGTTGTTGTTGTTGTTGTTGTTGACGTTGTTGTTTATTTGACGTTGTTGTTGTTGTTGTTTATTTGACGTTGTTGTTGTTGTTGTTGACATTGTTGTTGTTGTTGTTGTTTATTGGACGTTGTTGTTGTTGTTGTTTATTTGACATTGTTGTTGTTGTTGACGGTGTTGTTATTGTTGTTGTTTATTTGACATTGTTGTTGTTGTTATTATTTATTTGACGTTGTTGTTGTTGTTGTTTATTTGACGTTGTTGTTAATGTTGTTTATTTGACGTTGTTGTTTATTTGACATTGTTGTTGTTATTTGAAGTCTTTGTTGTTGTTATATTTGTTGTTGTTGTTGTTGTTGTTGTTTATTTGACGTTGTTGTTGTTGTTTATTTGATGTTATTGTTGTTGTTTATTTGACATTATTATTGTTGTTGTTGTTGTTGTTGTTTATTTGACGTTGTTGTTGACGTTATTGTTGTTGTTTATTTGACGTTGTTGTTGTTGTTGTTATTGTTTATTTGACGTTGTTTATGATGTTGACATAGTTGTTGTTGTTTTTGTTATTTATTTGACGTTGTTATTGTTGTTGTTGTTTTTCTTATTGTTATTGTTGGTGTTGTTGTTGTTTATTTGACGTTGTTGACATTGTTGTTGTTGTTGTTTATTTGACGTTGTTGTTGTTGTTGTTTATTTGACGTTGTAATTGTTGTTGTTTATTTGACGTTGTTGTTGTTGTTGTTGTTTATTTGACGTTGTTGTTGTTGTTTATTTGACGTTGTTGTTGTTGTTGTTGTTGTTTATTTGACATTGTTGTTGTTGTTGACGTTGTTTGTTGTAGTTGTTTATTTGACATTGTTGTTGTTGACATTGTTGTTGTTGTTGTTTATTTGACGTTCTTGTTGTTGTTTTTTATTTGACGTTGTTGTTGTTGACATTGTTGTTGTTGTTGTTTATTTGACGTAGTTGTTGTTATTGACGTTGTTGTTGTTGTTGTTGTTGTTTATTTGACGTTTTTGTTGTTGTTGATGTTGTTGTTGTTGTTGTATTTTATTTGAAGTTGTTGTTGTTGTTGTTGTTTATTTGACGTTTTTATTGTTGTAATTGTTGTTGTTGTTATTAATTTGACGTTGTTGTTGTTGTTTATTTGACCCTGTTGTTGTTGTTGTTTATTTGACGTTGTTGTTGTTGTTATTTATTTGACATTGTTGTTGTTGTTGTTTATTTGACGTTGTTGTTTATTTGACATGGTATTTTATTTGACGTTGTTGTTGTTGTTTATTTGACGTTGTTGTTGTTATTTGAAGTTGTTGTTGTTATTTGAAGTTGTTGTTGTTGTATTTGTTGTTGTTGTTGTTGTTTATTTGACGTTGTTGTTGTTGTTTATTTGACGTTGTTGTTATTGTTGTTTATTTGACGTTGTTATTATTGTTGTTGTTGTTGTTTATTTGACGTTGTTATTGTTGTTGACGTTGTTGTTGTTGTTTATTTGACGTTGTTGTTGTTGTTGTTTATTAGACGTTGTTAATGTTGTTGACATTGTTGTTGTTGTTTTTGTTGTTGTTGTTGTTGTTGTTGTTTATTTGATGTTGTTATTGTTGTTGTTGTTGTTTATTTGACGTTGTTGTTGTTGTTGTTGTTGTTGTTATTTTTGTTGTTGTTATTGTTGGTGTTGTTGTTGTTTATTTGACGTTGTTGTTTATTTGACGTTGTTGTTGTTATTGTTGGTGTTGTTGTTGTTTATTTGACGTTGTTGTTGTTTATTTGACATTGTTGTTGTTATTTTTTATTTGACGTTGTTGTTGTTGTTTATTTGACGTTGTTGTTGTTGTTGTTGTTTATTTGACGTTGTTGTTGTTGTTGTTGTTGTTTATTTGACAATTTTGTTGTTGTTGTTGTTGACGTTGTTGTTGTAGTTGTTTATTTGACGTTGTTGTTGTTGTTGTTGTTTATTTGATTTTGTTTTAGTTGTTGTTATTTATTTGACGTTGTTGTTGTTTTTTATTTGACGTTATTGTTGTTTTTTATTATTGTTGTTGTTGTTGTTTATTTGACGTTAATGTTGACGTTATTGTTGTTGTTTATTTGACGTTGTTGTTGTTGTTGTTATTGTTTATTTGACGTTGTTAATGTTGTTGACATAGTTGTTGTTGTTTTTGTTGTTTATTTGACGTTGTTATTGTTGTTGTTGTTTTTCTTGTTGTTATTGTTGGTGTTGTTGTTGTTTATTTGACGTTGTTGTTGTTGTTGTTGTTGTCTATTTGACGTTGTTGTTGTTGTTGTTT
>OX451735.1:1332257700-1332340200 GCA_948472305.1 Vicia faba | reverse complement strand
TTGTTGTTGTTGGTGTTTATTTGACGTTGTTGTTGTTGTTGTTGTTGTTTATTTGACGTTGTTGTTGTTGTTGACGTTGTTATTGTTGTTGTTTATTTGATGTTGTTATTGTTGTTGTTGACATAGTTGTTGTTGTTTATTTGACGTTGTTCTTGTTGTTGCCGTTGTTGTTTATTTGACGTTGTTGTTGTTGTTTATTTGACGTTGTTGTTGTTGTTGACGTTGTTGTTGTTGTTGTTTACTGGACGTTGTTGTTGTTGTTTATTTGACATTGTTATTGTTGTTGATGGTGTTGTTGTTGTTGTTGTTTATTTGACATTGTTATTGTTGTTGTTATTTATTTGACATTGTTGTTGTTGTTAATTTTATTTGATGTTGTTGTTGTTGTTAATTTGATGTTGTTGTTGTTGTTTATTTGATGTTGTTGTTGTTGTTGTTTATTTAACGTTGTTGTTGTTGTTATTTATTTGACGTTGTTGTTGTTGTTATTGTTTATTTGGCGTTGTTGTTGTTGATTTGACGTTGTTATTGTTTATTTGACGTTGTTTTTGTTATTTGACGTTGTTGTTGTTGTTGTATTAGTTGTTGTTGTTGTTGCTTATTTGACGTTGTTGTTATTGTTGCTATTTATTTGACGTTGTTGTTGTTGTTGTTTATTTGACGTTATTGTTGTTGTTGTTTATTTGACGTTGTTGGTGTTGTTGTTATATTTGTTATTGTTGTTATTGTTGTTGCTTATTTGACGTTGTTGTTATTGTTGTTGTTTAATTGACGTTGCTGCCGTTATTCATTTGACGTTGTTGTTGTTGTTGTTGTTTATTTGACGTTGTTGTTGTTGTTGTTCTTTATTTGATGTTGTTGTTGTTGTTGTTTATTTGACGTTGTTGTTGACGTTGTTGTTGTTTATTTGACGTTGTTGTTGTTGTTTATTTGACGTTGTTGTTGTTGTTTATTAGATGTTGTTAATGTTGTTGACATTGTTGTTGTTGTTTTTGTTGTTTATTTGACGTTGTTGTTGTTGTTGTTATTTTTGTTGTTGTTATTGTTGGTGTTGTTGTTGTTTATTTGACGTTGTTGTTGTTGTTGTTGTTTATTTGACGATGTTGTTGTTGTTGTTTATTTGACGTTGTTGTTGTTGTTTATTTGACTTTGTTGTTGTTGTTTATTTGACGTTGTTGTTGTTGTTTATTTGACATTGTTGTTGTTGTTGTTGTTGTTGTTGTTGACGTTGTTGTTGTAGTTGTTTATTTGACGTTGTTGTTGTTGACATTGTTGTTGTTGTTGTTGTTGTTGTTTATTTGACGTTCTTGTTATTGTTTTTTATTTGACGTTGTTGTTGTTGACATTGTTGTTGTTGTTGTTGTTGTTTATTTGACGTAGTTGTTGTTGTTGTTGTTTATTTGACGTTGTTGTTGTTGTTATTGTTGTTGTTGTTATTAATTTGATGTTGTTGTTGTTGTTTATTTGACCCTGTTGCTGTTGTTGTTTATTTGACGTTGTTAATGTTGTTGACATTGTTGTTGTTGTTGTTTATTTGACGTTGTTGTTGTTGTTGTTTATTTGACGTAGTTGTTGTTGTTGTTGTTGTTGTTTATTTAACATTTTTGTTGTTGTTGATGTTGTTGTTGTTGTTTTTTTTTATTTGACGTTGTTGTTGTTGTTGTTGTTTTTTATTTGACATTTTTGTTGTTGTTGATGTTGTTGTTATTGTTTTTTATTTGACGTTGTTGTTGTTGTTGTTTATTTGACGTTGTTGTTGTTATTGTTGTTTGTGTTGTTAATTTAACGTTGATGTTGTTGTTGTTGTTTATTTGACGTTGTTGTTGTTGTTGTTGTTTGTGTTGTTAATTTGACGTTGATGTTGTTGTTGTTGTTTATTTGATGTTGTTGTTGTTGTTGTTATTTATTTGACGTTGTTGTTGTTGTTATTGTTTATTTGACGTTGTTGTTGTTGTTGTTGTTTATTTGACGTTGTTATTGTTGTTTATTGGACGTTGTTATTGTTGTTTATTTGACGTTGTTTTTGTTATTTTACGTTGTTGTTGTTGTATTTGTTGTTGTTGTTGTTGTTGCTTATTTGACGTTGTTGTTATTGTTGCTATTTATTTGACGTTGTTATTGTTGTTGTTTATTTGACGTTGTTGTTGTTGTTGTTGTATTTGTTGTTGTTGTTGTTGTTGCTTATTTGACGTTGTTGTTATTGTTGCTATTTATTTGACGTTGTTATTGTTGTTGTTTATTTGACGTTGTTGTTGTTGTTGTTTATTTGACGTTATTGTTGTTGTTATTTATTTGACGTTGTTGTTGTTGTTGTTATATTTGTTATTGTTGTTATTATTGTTGCTTATTTGACGTTGTTGTTATTGTTGTTGTTTATTTGACGTTGTTGTTGTTGTTATTCATTTGACGTTGTTGTTGTTGTTGTTTATTTGACGTTGTTGTTGTTGTTGTTTATTTGACGTTGTTGTTGTTGTTGTTTTTGTTGTTTATTTGACGTTGTTGTTGTTATTTATTTGACGTTGTTGTTGTTGTTTATTTGACGTTGTTGTTAACGTTGTTGCTGTTGGTGTTTATTTGACGTTGTTGTTGTTGTTGTTTATTTGACGTTGTTGTTGTTGTTGACGTTGTTATTGTTGTTGTTTATTTGATGTTGTTATTGTTGCTGTTGACATAGTTGTTGTTGTTTATTTGACGTTGTTCTTGTTGTTGCCGTTGTTGTTTATTTGACGTTGTTGTTGTTGTTTATTTGACGTTGTTGTTGTTGTTGACGTTGTTGTTGTTGTTGTTTACTGGACGTTGTTGTTGTTGTTTATTTGACATTGTTATTGTTGTTGACGGTGTTGTTGTTGTTGTTGTTGTTGTTTATTTGACATTGTTATTGTTGTTGTTATTTATTTGACATTGTTGTTGTTGTTAATTTTATTTGATGTTGTTGTTGTTGTTAATTTGATGTTGTTGTTGTTGTTGTTTATTTGACGTTGTTGTTGTTGTTTATTTGATGTTGTTGTTGTTGTTTATTTAACGTTGTTGTTGTTGTTATTTATTTGACGTTGTTGTTGTTGTTATTGTTTATTTGGCGTTGTTGTTGTTTATTTGACGTTGTTATTGTTTATTTGACGTTGTTTTTGTTATTTGACGTTGTTGTTGTTGTTGTATTAGTTGTTGTTGTTGTTGCTTATTTGACGTTGTTGTTATTGTTGCTATTTATTTGACGTTGTTGTTGTTGTTGTTGTTTATTTGACGTTATTGTTGTTGTTGTTTATTTGACGTTGTTGGTGTTGTTGTTATATTTCTTATTGTTGTTATTGTTGTTGCTTATTTGACGTTGTTGTTATTGTTGTTGTTTATTTGACGTTGTTGCCGTTATTCATTTGACGTTGTTGTTGTAGTTGTTTATTTGACGTTGTTGTTGTTGTTGTTCTTTATTTGATGTTGTTGTTGTTGTTGTTGTTTATTTGACGGTGTTGTTGACGTGGTTGTTGTTGTTGTTTATTTGACGTTGTTGTTGTTGTTTATTAGATGTTGTTAATGTTGTTGACATTGTTGTTGTTGTTTTTGTTGTTTATTTGACGTTGTTGTTGTTGTTGTTGTTATTTTTGTTGTTGTTATTGTTGGTGTTGTTGTTGTTTATTTGACGTTGTTGTTGTTGTTGTTGTTTATTTGACGATGTTGTTGTTGTTGTTTATTTGACGTTGTTGTTGTTGTTTATTTGACGTTGTTGTTGTTGTTTATTTGACGTTGTTGTTGTTGTTTATTTGACATTGTTGTTGTTGTTGTTGTTGTTGACGTTGTTGTTGTAGTTGTTTATTTGACGTTGTTGTTGTTGACATTGTTGTTGTTGTTGTTGTTGTTTATTTGACGTTCTTGTTGTTGTTTTTTATTTGACGTTGTTGTTGTTGACATTGTTGTTGTTGTTGTTGTTGTTTATTTGACGTAGTTGTTGTTGTTGTTGTTTATTTGACGTTGTTGTTGTTGTTATTGTTGTTGTTGTTATTAATTTGATATTGTTGTTGTTGTTTATTTGACCCTGTTGTTGTTGTTGTTTATTTGACGTTGTTAATGTTGTTGACATAGTTGTTGTTGTTGTTGTTGTTTATTTGACGATGTTATTGTTGTTGTTGTTTTTCTTGTTGTTATTGTTGGTGTTGTTGTTGTTTATTTGACGTTGTTGTTGTTGTTGTTTATTTGACGTTGTAATTGTTGTTGTTTATTTGACGTTGTTGTTGTTGTTGTTGTTTATTTGACGTTGTTGTTGTTGTTTATTTGACGTTGTTGTTGTTGTTGTTGTTGTTTATTTGACATTGTTGTTGTTGTTGTTGACGTTGTTGTTGTAGTTGTTTATTTGACGTTGTTGTTGTTGACATTGTTGTTGTTGTTTATTTGACGTTCTTGTTGTTGTTTTTTATTTGACGTTGTTATTGTTGACATTGTTGTTGTTGTTGTTTATTTGACGTAGTTGTTGTTATTGACGTTGTTGTTGTTGTTGTTGTTTATTTGACGTTTTTGTTGTTGTTGATGTTGTTGTTGTTGTTGTTTTTTATTTGACGTTGTTGTTGTTGTTGTTGTTTATTTGACGTTGTTGTTGTTGTAATTGTTGTTGTTGTTATTAATTTGACGTTGTTGTTGTTGTTTATTTGACCCTGTTGTTGTTGTTGTTTATTTGACGTTGTTGTTGTTGTTATTTATTTGACATTGTTGTTGTTGTTGTTTATTTGACGTTGTTGTTTATTTGACATTGTTGTTTATTTGACATTGTTGTTGTTGTTTATTTGACGTTGTTGTTGTTATTTGAAGTTGTTGTTGTTATTTGAAGTTGTTGTTGTTGTATTTGTTGTTGTTGTTGTTGTTTATTTGACGTTGTTGTTGTTGTTTATTTGACGTTGTTGTTATTGTTGTTTATTTGACGTTGTTATTGTTGTTGTTGTTGTTGTTTATTTGACGTTGTTATTGTTGTTGACGTTGTTGTTGTTGTTTATTTGATGTTGTTGTTGTTGTTGTTGTTGTTGTTGTTGTTGTTGTTTATTAGACGTTGTTAATGTTGTTGACATTGTTGTTGTTGTTTTTGTTGTTGTTGTTGTTGTTTATTTGATGTTGTTATTGTTGTTGTTGTTGTTGTTGTTGTTATTTTTGTTGTTGTTATTGTTGGTGTTGTTGTTGTTTATTTGACGTTGTTGTTGTTGTTGTTTATTTGACGTTGTTGTTGTTGTTTTTTATTTGACGTTGTTGTTGTTGTTTATTTAACGTTGTTGTTGTTGTTGTTGTTGTTGTTGTTATTTATTTGACGTTGTTGTTGTTGTTGTTGTTTATTTGACAATTTTATTGTTGTTGTTGTTGACGTTGTTGTTGTAGTTGTTTATTTGACGTTGTTGTTGTTGTTGTTGTTTATTTGATGTTTTTTTAGTTGTTGTTATTTATTTGACGTTGTTGTTGTTTTTTATTTGACGTTGTTGTTGTTGTTGTTGTTGTTGTTGTTTATTTGATGTTTTTTTAGTTGTTGTTATTTATTTGACGTTGTTGTTGTTTTTTATTTGACGTTGTTGTTGTTGACATTGTTGTTGTTGTTGTTTATTTGACGTTGTTGTTGTTGTTTTTTATTTGACGTTGTTGTTGACATTGTTGTTGTTGTTGTTGTTGTTGTTTATTTGACGTTGTTGTTGTTGTTGTTTATTTGACGTAGTTGTTGTTATTGACGTTGTTGTTGTTGTTGTTGTTGTTTATTTGACATTTTTGTTGTTGTTGATGTTGTTGTTGTTGTTGTTGTTTTTTATTTGACGTTGTTGTTGTTGTTGTTTATTTGACGTTGTTGTTGTTGTTATTGTTGTTGTTGTTGTTAATTTGACGTTGTTGTTGTTTATTTGACGTTGTTGTTGTTGTTGATTATTTGACGTTGTTGTTGTTGTTGTTGTTGTTGTTTATTTGATGTTGTTGTTGTTGTTATTTATTTGACGTTGTTGTTGTTGTTATTGTTTATTTGACATTGTTGTTGTTGTTGTTGTTTATTTGACATTGTTATTTTTGTTTATTGGACGTTGTTATTGTTGTTTATTTGACGTTGTTTTTGTTATTTTACGTTGTTGTTGTTGTTGTATTTGTTGTTGTTGTTGTTGCTTATTTGACGTTGTTGTTATTGTTGCTATTTATTTGACGTTGTTATTGTTGTTGTTTATTTGGCGTTGTTGTTGTTGTTGTTTATTTGACGTTATTGTTGTTGTTGTTTATTTGACGTTGTTGTTGTTGTTATATTTGTTATTGTTGTTATTGTTGTTGCTTATTTGACGTTGTTGTTATTGTTGTTGTTTATTTGACGTTGTTGCCGTTATTCATTTGACGTTGTTGTTGTTGTTTATTTGACGTTGTTGTTGTTGTTGTTCTTTATTTGACGTTGTTGTTGTTATTGTTTATTTGACGTTGTTGTTGACGTTGTTGTTGTTGTTTATTTGACGTTGTTGTTGTTGTTTATTAGATGTTGTTAATGTTGTTGACATTGTTGTTGTTGTTTTTGTTGTTTATTTGACGTTGTTGTTGTTGTTGTTATTTTTGTTGTTGTTATTGTTGGTGTTATTGTTGTTTATTTGACGCTGTTGTTGTTGTTGTTGTTTATTTGACGATGTTGTTGTTGTTGTTTATTTGACGTTGTTGTTGTTGTTTATTTGACGTTGTTGTTGTTGTTGTTTATTTGACGTTGTTGTTGTTGTTTATTTGACATTGTTGTTGTTGTTGTTGTTGACGTTGTTGTTGTAGTTGTTTATTTGACGTTGTTGTTGTTGACATTGTTGTTGTTGTTGCTGTTTATTTGACGTTCTTGTTGTTGTTTTTTATTTGACGTTGTTGTTGTTGACATTGTTGTTGTTGTTGTTGTTGTTTATTTGACGTTGTTGTTTATTTGACATTGTTGTTTATTTGACGTTGTTGTTGTTGTTTATTTGACGTTGTTGTTGTTATTTGAAGTTGTTGTTGTTATTTTAAGTTGTTGTTGTTGTATTTGTTGTTGTTGTTGTTGTTTATTTGACGTTGTTGTTGTTGTTTATTTGACGTTGTTGTTATTGTTGTTTATTTGACGTTGTTATTGTTGTTGTTGTTGTTGTTTATTTGACGTTGTTATTGTTGTTGACGTTGTTGTTGTTGTTTATTTGACGTTGTTGTTGTTGTTGTTGTTGTTGTTGTTGTTTATTAGACGTTGTTAATGTTGTTGACATTGTTGTTGTTGTTTTTGTTGATGTTGTTGTTGTTGTTTATTTGATGTTGTTATTGTTGTTGTTGTTGTTGTTGTTGTTGTTGTTTTTGTTGTTGTTATTGTTGGTGTTGTTGTTGTTTATTTGACGTTGTTGTTGTTGTTTATTTGACGTTGTTGTTGTTGTTTTTTATTTGACGTTGTTGTTGTTGTTTATTTAACGTTGTTGTTGTTATTGTTGTTGTTGTTGTTTATTTGACGTTGTTGTTGTTGTTTATTTGACAATTTTATTGTTGTTGTTGTTGACGTTGTTGTTTTAGTTGTTTATTTGACGTTGTTGTTGTTGTTGTTTATTTGATGTTTTTTTAGTTGTTGTTATTTATTTGACATTGTTGTTGTTTTTTATTTGACGTTGTTGTTGTTGTTGTTGTTGTTGTTTATTTGATGTTTTTTTAGTTGTTGTTATTTATTTGACGTTGTTGTTGTTTTTTATTTGACGTTGTTGTTGTTGACATTGTTGTTGTTGTTGTTTATTTGACGTTGTTGTTGTTGTTTTTTATTTGACGTTGTTGTTGTTGACATTGTTGTTGTTGTTGTTGTTTATTTGACGTTGTTGTTGTTGTTTTTTATTTGACGTTGTTGTTGACATTGTTGTTGTTGTTGTTGTTGTTGTTGTTTATTTGACGTTGTTGTTGTTGTTGTTTATTTGACGTAGTTGTTGTTATTGACGTTGTTGTTGTTGTTGTTGTTTATTTGACATTTTTGTTGTTGTTGATGTTGTTGTTGTTGTTGTTGTTTTTTATTTGACGTTGTTGTTGTTGTTGTTTATTTGACGTTGTTGTTGTTGTTGTTATTGTTGTTGTTGTTGTTAATTTGACGTTGTTGTTGTTTATTTGACGTTGTTGTTGTTGTTGTTGTTTATTTGATGTTGTTGTTGTTGTTGTTTATTTGATGTTGTTGTTGTTGTTATTTATTTGACGTTGTTGTTGTTGTTATTGTTTATTTGACATTGTTGTTGTTGTTGTTGTTTATTTGACATTGTTATTTTTGTTTATTGGACGTTGTTATTGTTGTTTATTTGAAGTTGTTTTTGTTATTTTACGTTGTTGTTGTTGTTGTATTTGTTGTTGTTGTTGTTGTTGCTTATTTGACGTTGTTGTTATTGTTGCTATTTATTTGACGTTGTTATTGTTGTTGTTTATTTGACGTTGTTGTTGTTGTTGTTTATTTGACGTTATTGTTGTTGTTGTTTATTTGACGTTGTTGTTGTTGTTGTTTATTTGACGTTATTGTTGTTGTTGTTTATTTGACGTTGTTGTTATTGTTGTTATATTTGTTATTGTTGTTATTGTTGTTGCTTATTTGACGTTGTTGTTATTGTTGTTGTTTATTTGACGTTGTTGCCGTTATTCATTTGACGTTGTTGTTGTTGTTGTTTATTTGACGTTGTTGTTGTTGTTGTTGTTCTTTATTTGACGTTGTTGTTGTTGTTGTTTATTTGACGTTGTTGTTGACGTTGTTGTTGTTGTTGTTTATTTGACGTTGTTGTTGTTGTTGTTTATTAGATGTTGTTAATGTTGTTGACATTGTTGTTGTTGTTTTTGTTGTTTATTTGACGTTGTTGTTGTTGTTGTTGTTGTTATTTTTGTTGTTGTTATTGTTGGTGTTGTTGTTGTTTATTTGACGTTGTTGTTGTTGTTGTTGTTTATTTGACGATGTTGTTGTTGTTGTTTATTTGACGTTGTTGTTGTTGTTTATTTGACGTTGTTGTTGTTGTTTATTTGACGTTGTTGTTGTTGTTTATTTGACATTGTTGTTGTTGTTGTTGACGTTGTTGTTGTAGTTGTTTATTTGACGTTGTTGTTGTCGACATTGTTGTTGTTGTTGTTGTTTATTTGACGTTCTTGTTGTTGTTTTTTATTTGACGTTGTTGTTGTTGACATTGTTGTTGTTGTTGTTGTTGTTTATTTGACGTTGTTGTTTATTTGACATTGTTGTTTATTTGACGTTGTTGTTGTTGTTTATTTGACGTTGTTGTTGTTATTTGAAGTTGTTGTTGTTATTTGAAGTTGTTGTTGTTGTATTTGTTGTTGTTGTTGTTGTTTATTTGACGTTGTTGTTGTTGTTTATTTGACGTTGTTGTTATTGTTGTTTATTTGACGTTGTTATTGTTGTTGTTGTTGTTGTTTATTTGACGTTGTTATTGTTGTTGACGTTGTTGTTGTTGTTTATTTGACGTTGTTGTTGTTGTTGTCGTTGTTGTTGTTTATTAGACGTTGTTAATGTTGTTGACATTGTTGTTGTTGTTTTTGTTGTTGTTGTTGTTGTTTATTTGATGTTGTTATTGTTGCTGTTGTTGTTGTTGTTGTTATTTTTGTTGTTGTTATTGTTGGTGTTGTTGTTGTTTATTTGACGTTGTTGTTGTTGTTGTTGTTGTTTTTTATTTGACGTTGTTGTTGTTGTTTATTTAACGTTGTTGTTGTTGTTGTTGTTGTTTATTTGACGTTGTTGTTGTTGTTTATTTGACAATTTTATTGTTGTTGTTGTTGACGTTGTTGTTGTAGTTGTTTATTTGACGTTGTTGTTGTTGTTGTTGTTGTTTATTTGATGTTTTTTTAGTTGTTGTTATTTATTTGACGTTGTTGTTGTTTTTTATATGACGTTGTTGTTGTTGTTGTTTATTTGATGTTTTTTTAGTTGTTGTTATTTATTTGACGTTGTTGTTGTTTTTTATTTGACGTTGTTGTTGTTGACATTGTTGTTGTTGTTGTTTATTTAACGTTGTTGTTGTTTTTTATTTGACGTTGTTGTTGACATTGTTGTTGTTGTTGTTGTTGTTGTTTATTTGACGTTGTTGTTGTTGTTGTTGTTTATTTGACGTAGTTGTTGTTATTGACGTTGTTGTTGTCGTTGTTGTTGTTGTTGTTGTTTTTTATTTGACGTTGTTGTTGTTGTTGTTTATTTGACGTTGTTGTTGTTGTTATTGTTGTTGTTGTTGTTAATTTGACGTTGTTGTTGTTTATTTGACGTTGTTGTTGTTGTTGTTTATTTGACGTTGTTGTTGTTGTTGTTGTTTATTTGATGTTGTTGTTGTTGTTATTTATTTGACGTTGTTGTTGTTGTTATTGTTTATTTGACATTGTTGTTGTTGTTGTTGTTTATTTGACATTGTTATTTTTGTTTATTGGACGTTGTTATTGTTGTTTATTTGACGTTGTTTTTGTTATTTTACGTTGTTGTTGTTGTTGTATTTGTTGTTGTTGTTGTTGTTGCTTATTTGACGTTGTTGTTATTGTTGCTATTTATTTGACGTTGTTATTGTTGTTGTTTATTTGACGTTGTTGTTGTTGTTGTTTATTTGACGTTATTGTTGTTGTTGTTTATTTGACGTTGTTGTTGTTGTTGTTATATTTGTTATTGTTGTTATTGTTGTTGCTTATTTGACGTTGTTGTTATTGTTGTTGTTTATTTGACGTTGTTGCCGTTATTCATTTGACGTTGTTGTTGTTGTTGTTTATTTGACGTTGTTGTTGTTGTTGTTCTTTATTTGACGTTGTTGTTGTTGTTGTTTATTTGACGTTGTTGTTGACGTTGTTGTTGTTGTTTATTTGACGTTGTTGTTGTTGTTTATTAGATGTTGTTAATGTTGTTGACATTGTTGTTGTTGTTTTTGTTGTTTATTTGACGTTGTTGTTGTTGTTGTTGTTATTTTTGTTGTTGTTATTGTTGGTGTTGTTGTTGTTTATTTGACGTTGTTGTTGTTGTTGTTTATTTGACGATGTTGTTGTTGTTGTTTATTTGACGTTGTTGTTGTTGTTTATTTGACGTTGTTGTTGTTGTTTATTTGACGTTGTTGTTGTTGTTTATTTGACATTGTTGTTGTTGTTGTTGTTGACGTTGTTGTTGTAGTTGTTTATTTGACGTTGTTGTTGTTGACATTGTTGTTGTTGTTGTTGTTTATTTGACGTTCTTGTTGTTGTTTTTTATTTGACGTTGTTGTTGTTGACATTGTTGTTGTTGTTGTTGTTGTTTATTTGACGTAGTTGTTGTTGTTATTGTTTATTTGACGTTGTTGTTGTTGTTATTGTTGTTGTTGTTATTGATTTGACGTTGTTGTTGTTGTTTATTTGACCTTGTTGCTGTTGTTGTTTATTTGACGTTGTTAATGTTGTTGACATAGTTGTTGTTGTTATTGTTGTTTATTTGACGTTGTTATTGTTGTTGTTGTTTTTCTTGTTGTTATTGTTGGTGTTGTTGTTGTTTATTTGACGTTGTTGTTGTTGTTGTTTATTTGACATTGTAATTGTTGTTGTTTATTTGACGTTGTTGTTGTTGTTGTTGTTTATTTGACGTTGTTGTTGTTGTTTATTTGACGTTGTTGTTGTTGTTGTTGTTTATTTGACATTGTTGTTGTTGTTGTTGACGTTGTTGTTGTAGTTGTTTATTTGACGTTGTTGTTGTTGACATTGTTGTTGTTGTTTATTTGACGTTCTTGTTGTTGTTTTTTATTTGACGTTGTTGTTGTTGACATTGTTGTTGTTGTTGTTTATTTGACGTAGTTGTTGTTATTGACGTTGTTGTTATTGTTGTTGTTGTTTATTTGACGTTTTTGTTGTTGTTGATGTTGTTGTTGTTGTTGTTTTTTATTTGACGTTGTTGTTGTTGTTGTTGTTGTTGTTTATTTGACGTTGTTGTTGTTGTAATTGTTGTTGTTGTTATTAATTTGACGTTGTTGTTGTTGTTTATTTGACCCTGTTGTTGTTGTTGTTTATTTGACGTTGTTGTTGTTGTTATTTATTTGACATTGTTGTTGTTGTTGTTTATTTGACGTTGTTGTTTATTTGACATTGTTGTTTATTTGACGTTGTTGTTGTTGTTTATTTGACGTTGTTGTTGTTATTTGAAGTTGTTGTTGTTATTTGAAGTTGTTGTTGTTGTATTTGTTGTTGTTGTTGTTGTTTATTTGACGTTGTTGTTGTTGTTTATTTGACGTTGTTGTTATTGTTGTTATTTGACGTTGTTATTGTTGTTGTTGTTGTTGTTTATTTGACGTTGTTATTGTTGTTGACGTTGTTGTTGTTGTTTATTTGACGTTGTTGTTGTTGTTGTTGTTGTTGTTGTTTATTAGACGTTGTTAATGTTGTTGACATTGTTGTTGTTATTTTTGTTGTTGTTGTTGTTGTTTATTTGATGTTGTTATTGTTGTTGTTGTTATTTTTGTTGTTGTTGTTATTGTTGGTGTTGTTGTTGTTTATTTGACGTTGTTGTTGTTGTTTATTTGATGTTGTTGTTGTTGTTGTTGTTTATTTGACGCTGTTGTTGTTGTTTATTTGACGTTGTTGTTGTTGTTTATTTGACGTTGTTGTTGTTGTTGTTTATTTGACATTGTTGTTGTTGTTGTTGTTGACGTTGCTGTTGTTGTTGTTTATTTGATGTTGTTTTAGTTGTTGTTGTTTATTTGACGTTGTTGTTGTTTTTTATTTGACGTTGTTGTTGTTGACATTGTTGTTGTTGTTGTTTATTTGACGTTGTTGTTGTTGTTTTTTATTTGACGTTGTTGTTGTTGACATTGTTGTTGTTGTTGTTGTTGTTTATTTGACGTTGTTGTTGTTGTTGTTTATTTGACGTAGTTGTTGTTGTTGTTGTTGTTGTTTATTTAACATTTTTGTTGTTGTTGATGTTGTTGTTGTTGTTTTTTTTTATTTGACGTTGTTGTTGTTGTTGTTGTTGTTTATTTGACATTTTTGTTGTTGTTGATGTTATTGTTGTTGTTTTTTATTTGACGTTGTTGTTGTTGTTGTTTATTTGACGTTGTTGTTGTTATTGTTGTTTGTGTTGTTAATTTGACGTTGATGTTGTTGTTGTTGTTTATTTGACGTTGTTGTTGTTGTTGTTTATTTGACGTTGTTGTTGTTGTTTATTTGATGTTGTTGTTGTTGTTATTTATTTGACGTTGTTGTTGTTGTTATTGTTTATTTGACGTTGTTGTTGTTGTTGTTGTTTATTTGACGTTGTTATTGTTGTTTATTGGACGTTGTTATTGTTGTTTATTTGACGTTGTTTTTGTTATTTTACGTTGTTGTTGTTGTTGTATTTGTTGTTGTTGTTGCTGTTGCTTATTTGACGTTGTTGTTATTGTTGCTATTTATTTGACGTTGTTATTGTTGTTGTTTATTTGACGTTGTTGTTGTTGTTGTTTATTTGACGTTGTTGTTGACATTGTTGTTGTTGTTGTTGTTGTTGTTTATTTGACGTTGTTGTTGTTGTTGTTGTTTATTTGACGTAGTTGTTGTTATTGACGTTGTTGTTGTTGTTGTTGTTGTTGTTTATTTGACATTTTTGTTGTTGTTGATGTTGTTGTTGTTGTTGTTGTTGTTTTATATTTGACGTTGTTGTTGTTGTTTATTTGACGTTGTTGTTGTTGTTATTGTTATTGTTGTTGTTAATTTGACGTTGTTGTTGTTTATTTGACGTTGTTGTTGTTGTTGTTTATTTGACGTTGTTGTTGTTGTTGTTGTTGTTGTTGTTTATTTGATGTTGTTGTTGTTGTTATTTATTTGACGTTGTTGTTGTTGTTATTGTTTATTTGACATTGTTGTTGTTGTTGTTGTTTATTTGACATTGTTATTTTTGTTTATTGGACGTTGTTATTGTTGTTTATTTGACGTTGTTTTTGTTATTTTACGTTGTTGTTGTTATTGTATTTGTTGTTGTTGTTGTTGTTGCTTATTTGACGTTGTTGTTATTGTTGCTATTTATTTGACGTTGTTATTGTTGTTGTTTATTTGACGTTGTTGTTGTTGTTGTTTATTTGACGTTATTGTTGTTGTTGTTTATTTGACGTTGTTGTTGTTGTTGTTATATTTGTTATTGTTGTTATTGTTGTTGCTTATTTGACGTTGTTGTTATTGTTGTTGTTTATTTGACGTTGTTGCCGTTATTCATTTGACGTTGTTGTTGTTGTTGTTTATTTGACGTTGTTGTTGTTGTTGTTGTTCTTTATTTGACGTTGTTGTTGTTGTTGTTTATTTGACGTTGTTGTTGACGTTGTTGTTGTTGTTTATTTGACGTTGTTGTTGTTGTTGTTGTTGTTTATTAGATGTTGTTAATGTTGTTGACATTGTTGTTGTTGTTTTTGTTGTTTATTTGACGTTGTTGTTGTTGTTGTTATTTTTGTTGTTGTTATTGTTGGTGTTGTTGCTATTTATTTGACGTTGTTATTGTTGTTTATTTGACGTTGTTGTTGTTGTTGTTTATTTGACGTTATTGTTGTTGTTGTTTATTTGACGTTGTTGTTGTTGTTGTTATATTTTTTATTGTTGTTATTGTTGTTGCTTATTTGACGTTGTTGTTATTGTTGTTGTTTATTTGACGTTGTTGCCGTTATTCATTTGACGTTGTTGTTGTTGTTGTTTATTTGACGTTGTTGTTGTTGTTGTTCTTTATTTGACGTTGTTGTTGTTGTTGTTTATTTGACGTTGTTGTTGACGTTGTTGTTGTTGTTTATTTGACGTTGTTGTTGTTGTTGTTGTTTATTAGATGTTGTTAATGTTGTTGACATTGTTGTTGTTGTTTTTGTTGTTTATTTGACGTTGTTGTTGTTGTTGTTATTTTTGTTGTTGTTATTGTTGGTGTTGTTGTTGTTTATTTGACGTTGTTGTTGTTGTTTATTTGACGTTGTTGTTGTTGTTGTTGTTTATTTGACGTTGTTGTTGTTGTTTATTTGACGTTGTTGTTGTTGTTTATTTGACGTTGTTGTTGTTGTTGTTTATTTGACATTGTTGTTGTTGTTGTTGTTGACGTTGCTGTTGTTGTTGTTTATTTGATGTTGTTTTAGTTGTTGTTATTTATTTGACGTTGTTGTTGTTTTTTATTTGACGTTGTTGTTGTTGACATTGTTGTTGTTGTTGTTTATTCGACGTTGTTGTTATTGTTTTTTATTTGACGTTGTTGTTGTTGACATTGTTGTTGTTGTTGTTGTTTATTTGACGTTGTTGTTGTTGTTGTTTATTTGACGTAGTTGTTGTTGTTGTTGTTGTTGTTTATTTAACATTTTTGTTGTTGTTGATGTTGTTGTTGTTGTTTTTTTTATTTGACGTTGTTGTTGTTGTTGTTGTTTATTTGACATTTTTGTTGTTGTTGATGTTGTTGTTGTTGTTTTTTATTTGACGTTGTTGTTGTTGTTGTTGTTTATTTGACGTTGTTGTTGTTATTGTTGTTTGTGTTGTTAATTTGACGTTGATGTTGTTGTTGTTGTTTATTTGACGTTGTTGTTGTTGTTGTTTATTTGACGTTGTTGTTGTTGTTTATTTGATGTTGTTGTTGTTGTTGTTATTTATTTGACGTTGTTGTTGTTGTTATTGTTTATTTGACGTTGTTGTTGTTGTTGTTTATTTGACGTTGTTATTGTTGTTTATTGGACGTTGTTATTGTTGTTTATTTGACGTTGTTTTTGTTATTTTACGTTGTTGTTGTTGTTGTTGTATTTGTTGTTGTTGTTGCTGTTGCTTATTTGACGTTGTTGTTATTGTTGCTATTTATTTGACGTTGTTATTGTTGTTGTTTATTTGACGTTGTTGTTGTTGTTGTTTATTTGACGTTGTTGTTGACAGTGTTGTTGTTGTTGTTGTTGTTTATTTGACGTTGTTGTTGTTGTTGTTTATTTGACGTAGTTGTTGTTATTGACGTTGTTGTTGTTGTTGTTGTTGTTGTTGTTGTTTATTTGACATTTTTGTTGTTGTTGATGTTGTTGTTGTTGTTGTTGTTTTATATTTGACGTTGTTGTTGTTGTTGTTTATTTGACGTTGTTGTTGTTGTTATTGTTGTTGTTGTTGTTAATTTGACGTTATTGTTGTTTATTTGACGTTGTTGTTGTTGTTTATTTGACGTTGTTGTTGTTGTTGTTGTTGTTGTTTATTTGATGTTGTTGTTGTTGTTATTTATTTGACGTTGTTGTTGTTGTTATTGTTTATTTGACATTGTTGTTGTTGTTGTTGTTTATTTGACATTGTTATTTTTGTTTATTGGACGTTGTTATTGTTGTTTATTTGACGTTGTTTTTGTTATTTTACGTTGTTGTTGTTGTTGTATTTGTTGTTGTTGTTGTTGTTGCTTATTTTATGTTGTTGTTATTGTTGCTATTTATTTGACGTTGTTATTGTTGTTGTTTATTTGACGTTGTTGTTGTTGTTTATTTGACGTTATTGTTGTTGTTGTTTATTTGACGTTGTTGTTGTTGTTGTTATATTTGTTATTGTTGTTATTGTTGTTGCTTATTTGACGTTGTTGTTATTGTTGTTGTTTATTTGACGTTGTTGCCGTTATTCATTTGACGTTGTTGTTGTTGTTGTTGTTTATTTGACGTTGTTGTTGTTGTTGTTGTTCTTTATTTGACGTTGTTGTTGTTGTTGTTTATTTGACGTTGTTGTTGACGTTGTTGTTGTTGTTTATTTGACGTTGTTGTTGTTGTTGTTGTTGTTTATTAGATGTTGTTAATGTTGTTGACATTGTTGTTGTTGTTTTTGTTGTTTATTTGACGTTGTTGTTGTTGTTGTTATTTTTGTTGTTGTTATTGTTGGTGTTGTTGTTGTTTATTTGACGTTGTTGTTGTTGTTTATTTGACGTTGTTGTTGTTGTTGTTGTTTATTTGACGTTGTTGTTGTTGTTTATTTGACGTTGTTGTTGTTGTTTATTTGACGTTGTTGTTGTTGTTGTTTATTTGACATTGTTGTTGTTGTTGTTGTTGACGTTGCTGTTGTTGTTGTTTATTTGATGTTGTTTTAGTTGTTGTTGTTTATTTGACGTTGTTGTTGTTTTTTATTTGACGTTGTTGTTGTTGACATTGTTGTTGTTGTTGTTTATTTGACGTTGTTGTTGTTGTTTTTTATTTGACGTTGTTGTTGTTGACATTGTTGTTGCTGTTGTTGTTTATTTGACGTTGTTGTTGTTGTTGTTTATTTGACGTAGTTGTTGTTGTTGTTGTTATTGTTGTTTATTTAACATTTTTGTTGTTGTTGATGTTGTTGTTGTTGTTTTTTTTTATTTGACGTTGTTGTTGTTGTTGTTGTTTATTTGACATTTTTGTTGTTGTTGATGTTGTTGTTGTTGTTTTTTATTTGACGTTGTTGTTGTTGTTGTTATTTATTTGACGTTGTTGTTGTTATTGTTGTTTGTGTTGTTAATTTGACGTTGATGTTGTTGTTGTTGTTTATTTGACGTTGTTGTTGTTGTTGTTTATTTGACGTTGTTGTTGTTGTTTATTTGATGTTGTTGTTGTTGTTATTTATTTGACGTTGTTGTTGTTGTTATTGTTTATTTGACGTTGTTGTTGTTGTTGTTGTTTATTTGACGTTGTTATTGTTGTTTATTGGACGTTGTTATTGTTGTTTATTTGACGTTGTTTTTGTTATTTTACGTTGTTGTTGTTGTTGTATTTGTTGTTGTTGTTGCTGTTGCTTATTTGACGTTGTTGTTATTGTTGCTATTTATTTGACGTTGTTATTGTTGTTGTTTATTTGACGTTGTTGTTGTTGTTGTTGTTTATTTGACGTTATTGTTGTTGTTATTTATTTGACCTTGTTGTTGTTGTTGTTATATTTGTTATTGTTGTTATTATTGTTGCTTATTTGACGTTGTTGTTATTGTTGTTGTTTATTTGACGTTGTTGTTGTTGTTATTCATTTGACGTTGTTGTTGTTGTTGTTTATTTGACGTTGTTGTTGTTGTTGTTGTTGTTTATTTGACATTGTTGTTGTTGTTGTTTTTGTTGTTTATTTGACGTTGTTGTTGTTATTTATTTGACGTTGTTGTTGTTGTTAACGTTGTTGTTGTTGGTGTTTATTTGACGTTATTGTTGTTGTTGTTGTTTATTTGACGTTGTTGTTGTTGTTGACGTTGTTATTGTTGTTGTTTATTTGATGTTGTTATTGTTGTTGTAGACATAGTTGTTGTTGTTTATTTGACTTTGTTCTTGTTGTTGCCGTTGTTGTTTATTTGACGTTGTTGTTGTTGTTTATTTGACGTTGTTGTTGTTGTTGACGTTGTTGTTGTTGTTGTTTACTGGACGTTGTTGTTGTTGTTGTTTATTTGACATTGTTATTGTTGTTGACGGTGTTGTTGTTGTTGTTGTTTATTTGACATTGTTATTGTTGTTGTTATTTATTTGACATTGTTGTTGTTGTTTATTTTATTTGATGTTGTTGTTGTTGTTGTTAATTTGATGTTGTTGTTGTTGTTATTGTTTATTTGACGTTGTTGTTGTTGTTGTTTATTTGATGTTGTTGTTGTTTATTTAACGTTGTTGTTGTTGTTATTTATTTGACGTTGTTGTTTTTGTTATTGTTTATTTGGCGTTGTTGTTGTTTATTTGACGTTGTTATTGTTTATTTGACGTTGTTTTTGTTATTTGACGTTGTTGTTGTTGTTGTATTAGTTGTTGTTGTTGTTGCTTATTTGACGTTGTTGTTATTGTTGCTATTTATTTGACGTTGTTGTTGTTGTTGTTTATTTGACGTTATTGTTGTTGTTGTTTATTTGACGTTGTTGGTGTTGTTGTTATATTTGTTATTGTTGTTATTGTTGTTGCTTATTTGACGTTGTTGTTATTGTTGTTGTTTATTTGACGTTGTTGCCGTTATTCATTTGACGTTGTGGTTGTTGTTGTTTATTTGACGTTGCTGTTGTTGTTGTTCTTTATTTGACGTTGTTGTTGTTGTTGTTTATTTAACGTTGTTGTTGACGTTGTTGTTGTTGTTGTTTATTTGACGTTGTTGTTGTTGTTTATTAGATGTTGTTAATGTTGTTGACATTGTTGTTGTTGTTTTTGTTGTTTATTTGACGTTGTTGTTGTTGTTGTTGTTATTTTTGTTGTTGTTATTGTTGGTGTTGTTGTTGTTTATTTGACGTTGTTGTTGTTGTTTTTGTTTATTTGACGATGTTGTTGTTGTTGTTTATTTGACATTGTTGTTGTTGTTGTTGTTGACGTTGTTGTTGTAGTTGTTTATTTGACGTTGTTGTTGTTGACATTGTTGTTGTTGTTGTTGTTTATTTGACGTTCTTGTTGTTGTTTTTTATTTGACGTTGTTGTTGTTGACATTGTTGTTGTTGTTGTTGTTTATTTGACGTAGTTGTTGTTGTTGTTGTTTATTTGACGTTGTTGTTGTTGTTATTGTTGTTGTTGTTATTAATATGACGTTGTTGTTGTTGTTTATTTGACCCGGTTGCTGTTGTTGTTTATTTGACGTTGTTAATGTTGTTGACATAGTTGTTGTGGTTGTTGTTTATTTGACGTTGTTATTGTTGTTGTTATTTTTCTTGTTGTTATTGTTGGTGTTGTTGTTGTTTATTTGACGTTGTTGTTGTTGTTGTTTATTTGACGTTGTAATTGTTGTTGTTAATTTGACGTTGTTGTTGTTGTTGTTTATTTGACGTTGTTGTTGTTGTTTATTTGACGTTGTTGTTGTTGTTGTTGTTTATTTGACATTGTTGTTGTTGTTGTTGACGTTGTTGTTGTAGTTGTTTATTTGACGTTGTTGTTGTTGTTGACATTGTTGTTGTTGTTTATTTGACGTTGTTGTTGTTGTTTTTTATTTGACGTTGTTGTTGTTGACATTGTTGTTGTTGTTGTTTATTTGACGTAGTTGTTGTTATTGACGTTGTTGTTGTTGTTGTTGTTTATTTGACGTTTTTGTTGTTGTTGATGTTGTTGCTGTTGTTGATTTTTATTTGACGTTGTTGTTGTTGTTGTTGTTTATTTGACGTTGTTGTTGTTGTAATTGTTGTTGTTGTTATTAATTTGACGTTGTTGTTGTTGTTTATTTGACCCTGTTGTTGTTGTTGTTGTTTATTTGACGTTGTTGTTGTTGTTATTTATTTGACATTGTTGTTGTTGTTGTTTATTTGACGTTGTTGTTTATTCAACATTGTTGTTATTTGAAGTTGTTGTTGTTGTATTTGTTGTTGTTGTTGTTGTTGTTTATTTGACGTTGTTGTTGTTGTTTATTTGACGTTGTTGTTATTGTTGTTTATTTGACGTTGTTATTGTTGTTGTTGTTGTTGTTGTTGTTTATTTGACGTTGTTATTGTTGTTGACGTTGTTGTTGTTGTTTATTTGACCTTGTTGTTGTTGTTGTTGTTGTTTATTAGACGTTGTTAATGTTGTTGACGTTGTTGTTGTTGTTTTTGTTGTTGTTGTTGTTTATTTGATGTTGTTATTGTTGTTGTTGTTGTTGTTGTTGTTATTTTTGTTGTTGTTATTGTTGGTGTTGTTGTTGTTTATTTGACGTTGTTGTTGTTGTTGTTGTTTATTTGACATTGTTGTTGTTGTTGTTGTTGACGTTGCTGTTGTTGTTGTTTATTTGATGTTGTTTTAGTTGTTGTTGTTTATTTGACGTTGTTGTTGTTTTTTATTTGACGTTGTTGTTGTTGACATTGTTGTTGTTGTTGTTTATTTGACGTTGTTGTTGTTGTTTTTTATTTGACGTTGTTGTTGTTGACATTGTTGTTGCTGTTGTTGTTTATTTGACGTTGTTGTTGTTGTTGTTTATTTGACGTAGTTGTTGTTGTTGTTATTGTTGTTTATTTAACATTTTTGTTGTTGTTGATGTTGTTGTTGTTGTTTTTTTTTATTTGACGTTGTTGTTGTTGTTGTTGTTTATTTGACATTTTTGTTGTTGTTGATGTTGTTGTTGTTGTTTTTTATTTGACGTTGTTGTTGTTGTTGTTATTTATTTGACGTTGTTGTTGTTATTGTTGTTTGTGTTGTTAATTTGACGTTGATGTTGTTGTTGTTGTTTATTTGACGTTGTTGTTGTTGTTGTTTATTTGACGTTGTTGTTGTTGTTTATTTGATGTTGTTGTTGTTGTTATTTATTTGACGTTGTTCTTGTTGTTATTGTTTATTTGACGTTGTTGTTGTTGTTGTTGTTTATTTGACGTTGTTATTGTTGTTTATTGGACGTTGTTATTGTTGTTTATTTGACGTTGTTTTTGTTATTTTACGTTGTTGTTGTTGTTGTATTTGTTGTTGTTGTTGCTGTTGCTTATTTGACGTTGTTGTTATTGTTGCTATTTATTTGACGTTGTTATTGTTGTTGTTTATTTGACGTTGTTGTTGTTGTTGTTGTTTATTTGACGTTATTGTTGTTGTTATTTATTTGACCTTGTTGTTGTTGTTGTTATATTTGTTATTGTTGTTATTATTGTTGCTTATTTGACGTTGTTGTTATTGTTGTTGTTTATTTGACGTTGTTGTTGTTGTTATTCATTTGACGTTGTTGTTGTTGTTGTTTATTTGACGTTGTTGTTGTTGTTGTTGTTTATTTGACATTGTTGTTGTTGTTGTTTTTGTTGTTTATTTGACGTTGTTGTTGTTATTTATTTGACGTTGTTGTTGTTGTTTATTTGCCGTTGTTGTTACCGTTGTTGTTGTTGGTGTTTATTTGACGTTATTGTTGTTGTTGTTGTTTATTTGACGTTGTTGTTGTTGTTGACGTTGTTATTGTTGTTGTTTATTTGATGTTGTTATTGTTGTTGTTGACATAGTTGTTGTTGTTTATTTGACTTTGTTCTTGTTGTTGCCGTTGTTGTTTATTTGACGTTGTTGTTGTTGTTTATTTGACGTTGTTGTTGTTTTTGACGTTGTTGTTGTTGTTGTTTACTGGACGTTGTTGTTGTTGTTGTTTATTTGACATTGTTATTGTTGTTGACGGTGTTGTTGTTTATTTGACATTGTTATTGTTGTTGTTATTTATTTGACATTGTTGTTGTTGTTAATTTTATTTGATGTTGTTGTTGTTGTTGTTAATTTGATGTTGTTGTTGTTATTGTTTATTTGACGTTGTTGTTGTTGTTGTTTATTTGATGTTGTTGTTGTTTATTTAACGTTGTTGTTGTTGTTATTTATTTGACGTTGTTGTTGTTGTTATTGTTTATTTGGCGTCGTTGTTGTTTATTTGACGTTGTTATTGTTTATTTGACGTTGTTTTTGTTATTTGACGTTGTTGTTGTTGTTGTATTAGTTGTTGTTGTTGTTGCTTATTTGACGTTGTTGTTATTGTTGCTATTTATTTGACGTTGTTGTTGTTGTTGTTTATTTGACGTTATTGTTGTTGTTGTTTATTTGACGTTGTTGGTGTTGTTGTTATATTTGTTATTGTTGTTATTGTTGTTGCTTATTTGACGTTGTTGTTATTGTTGTTGTTTATTTGACGTTGTTGCCGTTATTCATTTGACGTTGTGGTTGTTGTTGTTTATTTGACGTTGCTGTTGTTGTTGTTCTTTATTTGACGTTGTTGTTGTTGTTGTTTATTTAACGTTGTTGTTGACGTTGTTGTTGTTGTTGTTTATTTGACGTTGTTGTTGTTGTTTATTAGATGTTGTTAATGTTGTTGACATTGTTGTTGTTGTTTTTGTTGTTTATTTGACGTTGTTGTTGTTGTTGTTGTTGTTATTTTTGTTGTTGTTATTGTTGGTGTTGTTGTTGTTTATTTGACGTTGTTGTTGTTGTTTTTGTTTATTTGACGATGTTGTTGTTGTTGTTTATTTGACATTGTTGTTGTTGTTGTTGTTGCCGTTGTTGTTGTAGTTGTTTATTTGACGTTGTTGTTGTTGACATTGTTGTTGTTGTTGTTGTTTATTTGACGTTCTTGTTGTTGTTTTTTATTTGACGTTGTTGTTGTTGACATTGTTGTTGTTGTTGTTGTTTATTTGACGTAGTTGTTGTTGTTGTTGTTTATTTGACGTTGTTGTTGTTGTTATTGTTGTTGTTGTTATTAATATGACGTTGTTGTTGTTGTTTATTTGACCCGGTTGCTGTTGTTGTTTATTTGACGTTGTTAATGTTGTTGACATAGTTGTTGTTGTTGTTGTTGTTTATTTGACGTTGTTATTGTTGTTGTTATTTTTCTTGTTGTTATTGTTGGTGTTGTTGTTGTTTATTTGACGTTGTTGTTGTTGTTGTTTATTTGACGTTGTAATTGTTGTTGTTAATTTGACGTTGTTGTTGTTGTTGTTTATTTGACGTTGTTGTTGTTGTTTATTTGACGTTGTTGTTGTTGTTGTTGTTTATTTGACATTGTTGTTGTTGTTGTTGACGTTGTTGTTGTAGTTGTTTATTTGACGTTGTTGTTGTTGTTGACATTGTTGTTGTTGTTTATTTGACGTTGTTGTTGTTGTTTTTTATTTGACGTTGTTGTTGTTGACATTGTTGTTGTTGTTGTTTATTTGACGTAGTTGTTGTTATTGACGTTGTTGTTGTTGTTGTTGTTTATTTGACGTTTTTGTTGTTGTTGATGTTGTTACTGTTGTTGATTTTTATTTGACGTTGTTGTTGTTGTTGTTGTTTATTTGACGTTGTTGTTGTTGTAATTGTTGTTGTTGTTATTAATTTGACGTTGTTGTTGTTGTTTATTTGACCCTGTTGTTGTTGTTGTTGTTTATTTGACGTTGTTGTTGTTGTTATTTATTTGACATTGTTGTTGTTGTTGTTTATTTGACGTTGTTGTTTATTCAACATTGTTGTTATTTGAAGTTGTTGTTGTTGTATTTGTTGTTGTTGTTGTTGTTGTTTATTTGACGTTGTTGTTGTTGTTTATTTGACGTTGTTGTTATTGTTGTTTATTTGACGTTGTTATTGTTGTTGTTGTTGTTGTTGTTTATTTGACGTTGTTATTGTTGTTGACGTTGTTGTTGTTGTTTATTTGACCTTGTTGTTGTTGTTGTTGTTGTTTATTAGACGTTGTTAATGTTGTTGACGTTGTTGTTGTTGTTTTTGTTGTTGTTGTTGTTTATTTGATGTTGTTATTGTTGTTGTTGTTGTTGTTGTTGTTATTTTTGTTGTTGTTATTGTTGGTGTTGTTGTTGTTTATTTGACGTTGTTGTTGTTGTTGTTTATTTGACGTTGTTGTTGTTGTTTTTTATTTGACGTTGTTGTTGTTGTTTATTTAACGTTGTTGTTGTTGTTGTTTATTTGACGTTGTTGTTGTTGTTGTTTATTTGATAATTTTATAGTTGTTGTTGTTGACGTTGTTGTTGTAGTTGTTTATTTGACGTTGTTGTTGTTGTTGTTGTTGTTGTTTATTTGATGTTTTTTTAGTTGTTGTTATTTATTTGACGTTGTTGTTGTTTTTTATTTGACGTTGTTGTTGTTGTTGTTGTTGTTGTTGTTTATTTGATGTTTTTTTAGTTGTTGTTATTTATTTGACGTTGTTGTTGTTTTTTATTTGACGTTGTTGTTGTTGACATTGTTGTTGTTGTTGTTTATTTGACGTTGTTGTTGTTGTTTTTTATTTGACGTTGTTGTTGACATTGTTGTTGTTGTTGTTTATTTGACGTTGTTGTTGTTGTTGTTTATTTGACGTAGTTGTTGTTATTGACGTTGTTGTTGTTGTTGTTGTTTATTTGACATTTTTGTTGTTGTTGATGTTGTTGTTGTTGTTGTTGTTTATTTGACGTTGTTGTTGTTGTTGTTTATTTGACGTTGTAATTGTTGTTGTTTATTTGACGTTGTTGTTGTTGTTGTTGTTTATTTGACGTTGTTGTTGTTGTTTATTTGACGTTGTTGTTGTTGTTGTTGTTGTTGTTGACGTTGTTGTTGTAGTTGTTTATTTGACGTTGTTGTTGTTGACATTGTTGTTGTTGTTTATTTGACGTTCTTGTTGTTGTTTTTTATTTGACGTTGTTGTTGTTGACATTGTTGTTGTTGTTGTTTATTTGACGTAGTTGTTGTTATTGACGTTGTTGTTGTTGTTGTTGTTTATTTGACGTTTTTGTTGTTGTTGATGTTGTTGTTGTTGTTCTTTTTTATTTGACGTTGTTGTTGTTGTTGTTGTTTATTTGACGTTGTTGTTGTTGTAATTGTTGTTGTTGTTATTAATTTGACGTTGTTGTTGTTGTTTATTTGACCCTGTTGTTGTTGTTGTTTATTTGACGTTGTTGTTGTTGTTGTTATTTATTTGACATTGTTGTTGTTGTTGTTTATTTGACGTTGTTGTTTATTCGACATTGTTGTTTATTTGACGTTGTTGTTGTTGTTTATTTGACGTTGTTGTTGTTATTTGAAGTTGTTGTTGTTATTTGAAGTTGTTGTTGTTGTATTTGTTGTTATTGTTGTTGTTGTTTATTTGACGTTGTTGTTGTTGTTTATTTGACGTTGTTGTTATTGTTGTTTATTTGACGTTGTTATTGTTGTTGTTGTTGTTTATTTGACGTTGTTATTGTTGTTGACGTTGTTGTTGTTGTTTATTTGACGTTGTTGTTGTTGTTGTTGTTGTTGTTTATTAGACGTTGTTAATGTTGTTGACATTGTTGTTGTTGTTTTTGTTGTTGTTGTTGTTTATTTGATGTTGTTATTGTTGTTGTTGTTGTTGTTGTTGTTGTTATTTTTGTTGTTGTTATTGTTGGTGTTGTTGTTGTTTATTTGACGTTGTTGTTGTTGTTGTTTATTTGACGTTGTTGTTGTTGTTTTTTATTTGACAATTTTATTGTTGTTGTTGTTGACGTTGTTGTTGTAGTTGTTTATTTGACGTTGTTGTTGTTGTTGTTGTTGTTGTTTATTTGATGTTTTTTTAGTTGTTGTTATTTATTTGACGTTGTTGTTGTTTTTTATTTGACGTTGTTGTTGTTGTTGTTGTTGTTTATTTGATGTTTTTTTAGTTGTTGTTATTTATTTGACGTTGTTGTTGTTTTTTATTTGACGTTGTTGTTGTTGACATTGTTGTTGTTGTTGTTTATTTGACGTTGTTGTTGTTTTTTATTTGACGTTGTTGTTGACATTGTTGTTGTTGTTGTTTATTTGACGTTGTTGTTGTTGTTGTTTATTTGACGTAGTTGTTGTTATTGACGTTGTTGTTGTTGTTGTTGTTGTTTATTTGACATTTTTGTTGTTGTTGATGTTGTTGTTGTTGTTGTTGTTTTTTATTTGACGTTGTTGTTCTTGTTGTTTATTTGACGTTGTTGTTGTTGTTATTGTTGTTGTTGTTAATTTGACGTTGTTGTTGTTTATTTGACGTTGTTGTTGTTGTTGTTTATTTGACGTTGTTGTTGTTGTTGTTTATTTGATGTTGTTGTTGTTGTTATTTATTTGACGTTGTTGTTGTTGTTATTGTTTATTTGACATTGTTGTTGTTGTTGTTTATTTGACATTGTTATTTTTGTTTATTGGACGTTGTTATTGTTGTTTATTTGACGTTGTTTTTGTTATTTTACGTTGTTGTTGTTGTTGTATTTGTTGTTGTTGTTGTTGCTTATTTGACGTTGTTGTTATTGTTGCTATTTATTTGACGTTGTTATTGTTGTTGTTTATTTGACGTTGTTGTTGTTGTTGTTTATTTGACGTTATTGTTGTTGTTGTTTATTTGACGTTGTTGTTGTTGTTCTTTATTTGACGTTGTTGTTGTTGTTGTTGTTTATTTGACGTTGTTGTTGACGTTGTTGTTGTTGTTGTTTATTTGACGTTGCTGTTGTTGTTTATTAGATGTTGTTAATGTTGTTGACATTGTTGTTGTTGTTTTTGTTTTTTATTTGACGTTGTTGTTGTTGTTGTTATTTTTGTTGTTGTTATTGTTGGTGTTGTTGTTGTTTATTTGACGTTGTTGTTGTTGTTGTTTATTTGACGATGTTGTTGTTGTTTATTTGACGTTGTTGTTGTTGTTGTTTATTTGACGTTGTTGTTGTTATTTATTTGACGTTGTTGTTGTTGTTTATTTGACATTGTTGTTGTTGTTGTTGACGTTGTTGTTGTAGTTGTTTATTTGACGTTGTTGTTGTTGACATTGTTGTTGTTGTTCTTTATTTGACGTTCTTGTTGTTGTTTTTTATTTGACGTTGTTGTTGTTGACATTGTTGTTGTTGTTGTTGTTTATTTGACGTAGTTGTTGTTGTTGTTGTTTATTTGACGTTGTTGTTGTTGTTATTGTTGTTGTTGTTATTAATTTGACGTTGTTGTTGTTGTTGTTTATTTGACTCTGTTGCTGTTGTTGTTTATTTGACGTTGTTAATGTTGTTGACATAGTTGTTGTTGTTGTTGTTGTTTATTTGACGTTGTTATTGTTGTTGTTGTTTTTCTTGTTGTTATTGTTGGTGTTGTTGTTGTTTATTTGACGTTGTTGTTGTTGTTGTTGTTGTTGTTTATTTGACGTTGTTGTTGTTGTTGTTTATTTGACGTTGTAATTGTTGTTGTTTATTTGACGTTGTTGTTGTTGTTGTTGTTTATTTGACGTTGTTGTTGTTGTTGTTGTTTATTTGACGTTGTTGTTGTTGTTTATTTGACGTTGTTGTTGTTGTTGTTTATTTGACATTGTTGTTGTTGTTGTTGACGTTGTTGTTGTAGTTGTTTATTTGACGTTGTTGTTGTTGACATTGTTGTTGTTGTTGTTAATTTGACGTTCTTGTTGTTGTTTTTTATTTGACGTTGTTGTTGTTGACATTGTTGTTGTTGTTGTTGTTTATTTGACGTAGTTGTTGTTATTGACGTTGTTGTTGTTGTTGTTGTTTATTTGACATTTTTGTTGTTGTTGATGTTGTTGTTGTTGTTGTTTTTTATTTGACGTTGTTGTTGTTGTTGTTGTTGTTGTTGTTTATTTGACGTTGTTGTTGTTGTAATTGTTGTTGTTGTTATTAATTTGACGTTGTTGTTGTTGTTTATTTGACCCTGTTGTTGTTGTTGTTTATTTGACGTTGTTGTTGTTGTTATTTATTTGACATTGTTGTTGTTGTTGTTTATTTGACGTTGTTGTTTATTTGACATTGTTGTTTATTTGACGTTGTTGTTGTTGTTTATTTGACGTTGTTGTTGTTATTTGAAGTTGTTGTTGTTATTTGAAGTTGTTGTTGTTGTATTTGTTGTTGTTGTTGTTGTTGTTTATTTGACGTTGTTGTTGTTGTTTATTTGACGTTGTTGTTATTGTTGTTTATTTGACGTTGTTATTGTTGTTGTTGTTGTTGTTTATTTGACGTTGTTATTGTTGTTGACGTTGTTGTTGTTGTTTATTTGACGTTGTTGTTGTTGTTGTTGTTGTTGTTTATTAGACGTTGTTAATGTTGTTGACATTGTTGTTGTTGTTTTTGTTGTTGTTGTTGTTGTTTATTTGATGTTGTTATTGTTGTTGTTGTTGTTGTTATTTTTGTTGTTGTTATTGTTGGTGTTGTTGTTGTTTATTTGACGTTGTTGTTGTTGTTATTTATTTGACGTTGTTGTTGTTGTTTTTTATTTGACGTTGTTGTTGTTGTTGTTTATTTAACGTTGTTGTTGTTGTTGTTGTTTATTTGACGTTGTTGTTGTTGTTGTTTATTTGACAATTTTATTGTTGTTGTTGTTGACGTTGTTGTTGTAGTTGTTTATTTGACGTTGTTGTTGTTGTTGTTGTTTATTTGATGTTTTTTAGTTGTTGTTTTTTATTTGACGTTGTTGTTGTTGTTGTTGTTGTTTATTTGATGTTTTTTTAGTTGTTGTTATTTATTTGACGTTGTTGTTGTTTTTTATTTGACGTTGTTGTTGTTGACATTGTTGTTGTTGTTGTTTATTTGACGTTGTTGTTGTTGTTTTTTATTTGACGTTGTTGTTGACATTGTTGTTGTTGTTGTTTATTTGACGTCGTTGTTGTTGTTGTTTATTTGACGTAGTTGTTGTTGTTGTTGTTGTTGTTTATTTGACATTTTTGTTGTTGTTGATGTTGTTGTTGTTGTTGTTGTTTTTTATTTGACGTTGTTGTTGTTGTTGTTTATTTGACGTTGTTGTTGTTATTATTGTTGTTGTTGTTGTTAATTTGACGTTGTTGTTGTTTATTTGACGTTGTTGTTGTTGTTGTTGTTTATTTGACGTTGTTGTTGTTGTTGTTTATTTGATGTTGTTGTTGTTGTTATTTATTTGACGTTGTTGTTGTTGTTATTGTTTATTTGACATTATTGTTGTTGTTGTTGTTTATTTGACATTGTTATTTTTGTTTATTGGACGTTGTTATTGTTGTTTATTTGACGTTGTTTTTGTTATTTTACGTTGTTGTTGTTGTTGTTGTATTTGTTGTTGTTGTTGTTGTTGCTTATTTGACGTTGTTGTTATTGTTGCTATTTATTTGACGTTGTTATTGTTGTTGTTTATTTGACGTTGTTGTTGTTGTTGTTTATTTGACGTTATTGTTGTTGTTGTTTATTTGACGTTGTTGTTGTTGTTGTTATATTTGTTATTGTTGTTATTGTTGTTGCTTATTTGACGTTGTTGTCATTGTTGTTGTTTATTTGACGTTGTTGCCGTTATTCATTTGACGTTGTTGTTGTTGTTGTTTATTTGACGTTGTTGTTGTTGTTGTTGTTGTTCTTTATTTGACGTTGTTGTTGTTGTTGTTTATTTGACGTTGTTGTTGACGTTGTTGTTGTTGTTTATTTGACATTGTTGTTGTTGTTGTTGTTGACGTTGCTGTTGTTATTGTTTATTTGATGTTGTTTTAGTTGTTGTTGTTTATTTGACGTTGTTGTTGTTTTTTATTTGACGTTGTTGTTGTTGACATTGTTGTTGTTGTTGTTTATTTGACGTTGTTGTTGTTGTTTTTTATTTGACGTTGTTGTTGTTGACATTGTTGTTGTTGTTGTTTATTTGACGTTGTTGTTGTTGTTGTTTATTTGACGTAGTTGTTGTTGTTGTTGTTGTTGTTTATTTGACATTTTTGTTGTTGTTGATGTTGTTGTTGTTGTTTTTTTTTATTTGACGTTGTTGTTGTTGTTGTTGTTGTTGTTTATTTGACATTTTTGTTGTTGTTGATGTTGTTGTTGTTGTTGTTTTTTATTTGACGTTGTTGTTGTTGTTGTTTATTTGACGTTGTTGTTGTTATTGTTGTTTGTGTTGTTAATTTGACGTTGATGTTGTTGTTGTTGTTTATTTGACGTTGTTGTTGTTTATTTGACGTTGTTGTTGTTTATTTGATGTTGTTGTTGTTGTTGTTATTTATTTGACGTTGTTGTTGTTGTTATTGTTTATTTGACGTTGTTGTTGTTGTTGTTGTTGTTGTTGTTGTTTATTTGACGTTGTTATTTTTGTTTATTGGACGTTGTTATTGTTGTTTATTTGACATTGTTTTTGTTATTTTACGTTGTTATTGTTGTTGTTGTATTTGTTGTTGTTGTTATTGTTGCTTATTTGACGTTGTTGTTATTGTTGCTATTTATTTGACGTTGTTATTGTTGTTGTTTATTTGACGTTGTTGTTGTTGTTGTTTATTTGACGTTATTGTTGTTGTTATTTATTTGACGTTGTTGTTGTTGTTGTTATATTTGTTATTGTTGTTATTATTGTTGCTTATTTGACGTTGTTGTTATTGTTGTTGTTTATTTGACGTTGTTGTTGTTGTTATTCATTTGACGTTGTTGTTGTTGTTGTTTATTTTACGTTGTTGTTGTTGTTGTTGTTGTTTATTTGACGTTGTTGTTGTTGTTGTTTTTGTTGTTTATTTGACGTTGTTGTTGTTATTTATTTGACGTTGTTGTTGTTGTTTATTTGACGTTGTTGTTAACGTTGTTGTTGTTGGTGTTTATTTGACGTTGTTGTTGTTGTTGTTGTTTATTTGACGTTGTTGTTGTTGTTGACGTTGTTATTGTTGTTGTTTATTTGATGTTGTTATTGTTGTTGTTGACATAGTTGTTGTTGTTTATTTGACGTTGTTCTTGTTGTTGCCGTTGTTGTTTATTTGACGTTGTTGTTGTTGTTTATTTGACGTTGTTGTTGTTGTTGTTGACGTTGTTGTTGTTGTTGTTTACTGGACGTTGTTGTTGTTGTTTATTTGACATTGTTATTGTTGTTGACGGTGTTGTTGTTGTTGTTGTTTATTTGACATTGTTGTTGTTGTTGTTATTTATTTGACATTGTTGTTGTTGTTAATTTTATTTGATGTTGTTGTGGTTGTTGTTAATTTGATGTTGTTGTTGTTGTTGTTGTTGTTTATTTGACGTTGCTGTTGTTGTTTATTTGATGTTGTTGTTGTTGTTGTTTATTTAACGTTGTGGTTGTTGTTATTTATTTGACGTTGTTGTTGTTGTTATTGTTTATTTGGCGTTGTTGTTGTTTATTTGACGTTGTTATTGTTTATTTGACGTTGTTTTTGTTATTTGACGTTTTTGTTGTTGTTGTTGTTGTTGTATTAGTTGTTGTTGTTGTTGCTTATTTGGCGTTGTTGTTATTGTTGCTATTTATTTGACGTTGTTGTTGTTGTTGTTTATTTGACGTTATTGTTGTTGTTGTTTATTTGACGTTGTTGTTGTTGTTGTTATATTTGTTATTGTTGTTATTGTTGTTGCTTATTTGACGTTGTTGTTATTGTTGTTGTTTATTTGACGTTGTTGCCGTTATTCATTTGACGTTGTTGTTGTTGTTGTTTATTTGACGTTGTTGTTGTTGTTGTTCTTTATTTGACGTTGTTGTTGTTGTTGTTTATTTGACGTTGTTGTTGACGTTGTTGTTGTTGTTGTTTATTTGACGTTGTTGTTGTTGTTGTTTATTAGATGTTGTTAATGTTGTTGACATTGTTGTTGTTGTTTTTGTTGTTTATTTGACGTTGTTGTTGTTGTTGTTGTTTATTTGACGATGTTGTTGTTGTTGTTTATTTGACGTTGTTGTTGTTGTTTATTTGACGTTGTTGTTGTTGTTTATTTGACGTTGTTGTTGTTGTTTATTTGACATTGTTGTTGTTGTTGTTGTTGACGTTGTTGTTGTAGTTGTTTATTTGACGTTGTTGTTGTTGACATTGTTGTTGTTGTTGTTTATTTGACGTTCTTGTTGTTGTTTTTTATTTGACGTTGTTGTTGTTGACATTGTTGTTGTGGTTGTTGTTTATTTGACGTAGTTGTTGTTGTTGTTGTTGTTTATTTGACGTTGTTGTTGTGGTTGTTATTGTTGTTGTTGTTATTAATTTGACGTTGTTGTTGTTGTTTATTTGACCCTGTTGCTGTTGTTGTTTATTTGACTTTATTGTTGTTGTTATTTATTTGACATTGTTGTTATTGTTGTTTATTTGACGTTGTTGTTTATTTGACATTGTTGTTTATTTGACGTTGTTGTTGTTGTTTATTTGACGTTGTTGTTGTTATTTGAAGTTGTTGTTGTTATTTGAAGTTGTTGTTGTTGTATTTGTTGTTGTTGTTGTTTATTTGACGTTGTTGTTGTTGTTGTAATTTTGACGTTGTTGTTATTGTTGTTTATTTGACGTTGTTATTGTTGTTGTTGTTGTTGTTTATTTGACATTGTTATTGTTGTTGACGGTGTTGTTGTTGTTGTTGTTTATTTGACATTGTTGTTGTTGTTATTTATTTGACGTTGTTGTTGTTGTTAATTTTATTTGACATTGTTGTTGTTGTTGTTAATTTGATGTTGTTGTTGTTGTTGTTTATTTGACGTTGTTGTTGTTGTTTATTTGACGTTGTTGTTGTTGTTGTTTATTTAACGTTGTTGTTGTTGTTATTTATTTGACGTTGTTGTTGTTGTTATTGTTTATTTGGCGTTGTTGTTGTTTATTTGACGTTGTTATTGTTTATTTGACGTTGTTTTTGTTATTTGACGTTGTTGTTGTTGTTGTTGTTGTTATTGTATTAGTTGTTGTTGTTGTTGCTTATTTGACGTTGTTGTTATTGTTGCTATTTATTTGACGTTGTTGTTGTTGTTTATTTGACGTTATTGTTGTTGTTGTTTATTTGACGTTGTTGTTGTTGTTGTTATATTTGTTATTGTTGTTATTGTTGTTGCTTATTTGACGTTGTTGTTATTGTTGTTGTTTATTTGATGTTGTTGCCGTTATTCATTTGACGTTGTTGTTGTTGTTGTTTATTTGACGTTGTTGTTGTTGTTGTTTATTTGACGTTGTTGTTGACGTTGTTGTTGTTGTAGTTTATTTGACGTTGTTGTTGTTGTTTATTAGTTGTTGTTAATGTTGTTGACATTGTTGTTGTTGTTTTTGTTGTTTATTTGACGTTGTTGTTGTTGTTGTTATTTTTGTTGTTGTTATTGTTGGTGTTGTTGTTGTTTATTTGACGTTGTTGTTGTTGTTGTTGTTGTTTATGTGACGTTGTTGTTGTTGTTGTTTATTTGACGTTGTTGTTGTTGTTTATTTGACGTTGTTGTTGTTGTTTATTTGACATTGTTGTTGTTGTTGTTGTTGACGTTGTTGTTGTAGTTGTTTATTTGACGTTGTTGTTGTTGACATTGTTGTTGTTGTTGTTTATTTGACGTTCTTGTTGTTGTTTTTTATTTGACGTTGTTGTTGTTGACATTGTTGTTGTGGTTGTTGTTTATTTGACGTAGTTGTTGTTGTTGTTGTTTATTTGACGTTGTTGTTGTTGTTATTGTTGTTGTTGTTATTAATTTGACGTTGTTGTTGTTGTTTATTTGACCCTGTTGCTGTTGTTGTTTATTTGACGTTGTTGTTGTTGTTTATTTGACGTTGTTGTTGTTGTTTATTTGACATTGTTGTTGTTGTTGTTGTTGACGTTGTTGTTGTAGTTGTTTATTTGACGTTGTTGTTGTTGACATTGTTGTTGTTGTTGTTTATTTGACGTTCTTGTTGTTGTTTTTTATTTGACGTTGTTGTTGTTGACATTGTTGTTGTGGTTGTTGTTTATTTGACGTAGTTGTTGTTGTTGTTGTTTATTTGACGTTGTTGTTGTTGTTATTGTTGTTGTTGTTATGAATTTGACGTTGTTGTTGTTGTTTATTTGACCCTGTTGCTGTTGTTGTTTATTTGACTTTATTGTTGTTGTTATTTATTTGACATTGTTGTTATTGTTGTTTATTTGACGTTGTTGTTTATTTGACATTGTTGTTTATTTGACGTTGTTGTTGTTGTTTATTTGACGTTGTTGTTGTTATTTGAAGTTGTTGTTGTTATTTGAAGTTGTTGTTGTTGTATTTGTTGTTGTTGTTGTTGTTTATTTGACGTTGTTGTTGTTGTTGTAATTTTGATGTTGTTGTTATTGTTGTTTATTTGACGTTGTTATTGTTGTTGTTGTTGTTGTTTATTTGACGTTGTTATTGTTGTTGATGGTGTTGTTGTTGTTGTTGTTTATTTGACATTGTTGTTGTTGTTATTTATTTGACGTTGTTGTTGTTGTTAATTTTATTTGACATTGTTGTTGTTGTTGTTAATTTGATGTTGTTGTTGTTGTTGTTTATTTGACGTTGTTGTTGTTGTTTATTTGACGTTGTTGTTGTTGTTGTTTATTTAACGTTGTTGTTGTTGTTATTTATTTGACGTTGTTGTTGTTGTTATTGTTTATTTGGCGTTGTTGTTGTTTATTTGACGTTGTTATTGTTTATTTGATGTTGTTTTTGTTATTTGACGTTGTTGTTGTTGTTGTTGTATTAGTTGTTGTTGTTGTTGCTTATTTGACGTTGTTGTTATTGTTGCTATTTATTTGACGTTGTTGTTGTTGTTGTTTATTTGACGTTATTGTTGTTGTTGTTTATTTGACGTTGTTGTTGTTGTTGTTATATTTGTTATTGTTGTTATTGTTGTTGCTTATTTGACGTTGTTGTTATTGTTGTTGTTTATTTGATGTTGTTGCCGTTATTCATTTGACGTTGTTGTTGTTGTTGTTTATTCGACGTTGTTGTTGTTGTTGTTGTTGTTGTTGTTTATTTGACGTTGTTGTTGACGTTGTTGTTGTTGTAGTTTATTTGACGTTGTTGTTGTTGTTTATTAGTTGTTGTTAATGTTGTTGACATTGTTGTTGTTGTTTTTGTTGTTTATTTGACGTTGTTGTTGTTGTTGTTATTTTTGTTGTTGTTATTGTTGGTGTTGTTGTTGTTTATTTGACGTTGTTGTTGTTGTTGTTGTTGTTGTTTATGTGACGTTGTTATTGTTGTTGTTTATTTGACGTTGTTGTTGTTGTTTATTTGACGTTGTTGTTGTTGTTTATTTGACGTTGTTGTTGTTGTTGTTTATTTGACATTGTTGTTGTTGTTGTTGTTGACGTTGTTGTTGTAGTTGTTTATTTGACGTTGTTGTTGTTGACATTGTTGTTGTTGTTGTTGTTTATTTGACGTGGTTGTTGTTGTTGTTGTTTATTTGACGTTGTTGTTGTTGTTATTGTTGTTGTTGTTATTAATTTGACGTTGTTGTTGTTGTTTATTTGACCCTGTTGCTGTTGTTGTTTATTTGACGTTATTGTTGTTGTTATTTATTTGACATTGTTGTTATTGTTGTTTATTTGACGTTGTTGTTTATTTGACATTGTTGTTTATTTGACGTTGTTGTTGTTTATTTGACGTTGTTGTTGTTATTTGAAGTTGTTGTTGTTATTTGAAGTTGTTGTTGTTGTATTTGTTGTTGTTGTTGTTGTTTATTTGACGTTGTTGTTGTTGTTGTAATTTTGACGTTGTTGTTATTGTTGTTTATTTGACGTTGTTATTGTTGTTGTTGTTGTTGTTTATTTGACGTTGTTATTGTTGTTGACGGTGTTGTTGTTGTTGTTGTTTATTTGACATTGTTGTTGTTGTTATTTATTTGACGTTGTTGTTGTTGTTAATTTTATTTGACATTGTTGTTGTTGTTGTTAATTTGATGTTGTTGTTGTTGTTGTTTATTTGACGTTGTTGTTGTTGTTTATTTGACGTTGTTGTTGTTGTTGTTGTTTATTTAACGTTGTTGTTGTTGTTATTTATTTGACGTTGTTGTTGTTGTTATTGTTTATTTGGCGTTGTTGTTGTTTATTTGACGTTGTTATTGTTTATTTGACGTTGTTTTTGTTATTTGACGTTGTTGTTGTTGTTGTTGTTGTTGTTGTATTAGTTGTTGTTGTTGTTGCTTATTTGACGTTGTTGTTATTGTTGCTATTTATTTGACGTTGTTGTTGTTGTTGTTTATTTGACGTTATTGTTGTTGTTGTTTATTTGACGTTGTTGTTGTTGTTGTTATATTTGTTATTGTTGTTATTGTTGTTGCTTATTTGACGTTGTTGTTATTGTTGTTGTTTATTTGATGTTGTTGCCGTTATTCATTTGACGTTGTTGTTGTTGTTGTTTATTTGACGTTGTTGTTGTTGTTGTTTATTTGACGTTGTTGTTGACGTTGTTGTTGTTGTAGTTTATTTGACGTTGTTGTTGTTGTTTATTAGTTGTTGTTAATGTTGTTGACATTGTTGTTGTTGTTTTTGTTGTTTATTTGACGTTGTTGTTGTTGTTGTTATTTTTGTTGTTGTTATTGTTGGTGTTGTTGTTGTTTATTTGACGTTGTTGTTGTTGTTGTTGTTGTTTATGTGACGTTGTTGTTGTTGTTGTTTATTTGACGTTGTTGTTGTTGTTTATTTGACGTTGTTGTTGTTGTTTATTTGACATTGTTGTTGTTGTTGTTGTTGACGTTGTTGTTGTAGTTGTTTATTTGACGTTGTTGTTGTTGACATTGTTGTTGTTGTTGTTTATTTGACGTTCTTGTTGTTGTTTTTTATTTGACGTTGTTGTTGTTGACATTGTTGTTGTGGTTGTTGTTTATTTGACGTAGTTGTTGTTGTTGTTGTTTATTTGACGTTGTTGTTGTTGTTATTGTTGTTGTTGTTATTAATTTGACGTTGTTGTTGTTGTTTATTTGACCCTGTTGCTGTTGTTGTTTATTTGACGTTGTTGTTGTTGTTTATTTGACGTTGTTGTTGTTGTTTATTTGACATTGTTGTTGTTGTTGTTGACGTTGTTGTTGTAGTTGTTTATTTGACGTTGTTGTTGTTGACATTGTTGTTGTTGTTGTTTATTTGACGTTCTTGTTGTTGTTTTTTATTTGACGTTGTTGTTGTTGACATTGTTGTTGTGGTTGTTGTTTATTTGACGTAGTTGTTGTTGTTGTTGTTTATTTGACGTTGTTGTTGTTGTTATTGTTGTTGTTGTTATTAATTTGACGTTGTTGTTGTTGTTTATTTGACCCTGTTGCTGTTGTTGTTTATTTGACTTTATTGTTGTTGTTATTTATTTGACATTGTTGTTATTGTTGTTTATTTGACGTTGTTGTTTATTTGACATTGTTGTTTATTTGACGTTGTTGTTGTTGTTTATTTGACGTTGTTGTTGTTATTTGAAGTTGTTGTTGTTATTTGAAGTTGTTGTTGTTGTATTTGTTGTTGTTGTTGTTGTTTATTTGACGTTGTTGTTGTTGTTGTAATTTTGACGTTGTTGTTATTGTTGTTTATTTGACGTTGTTATTGTTGTTGTTGTTGTTGTTTATTTGACGTTGTTATTGTTGTTGACGGTGTTGTTGTTGTTGTTGTTTATTTGACATTGTTGTTGTTGTTATTTATTTGACGTTGTTGTTGTTGTTAATTTTATTTGACATTGTTGTTGTTGTTGTTAATTTGATGTTGTTGTTGTTGTTGTTTATTTGACGTTGTTGTTGTTATTTGAAGTTGTTGTTGTTATTTGAAGTTGTTGTTGTTGTATTTGTTGTTGTTGTTGTTGTTTATTTGACGTTGTTGTTGTTGTTGTAATTTTGATGTTGTTGTTATTGTTGTTTATTTGACGTTGTTATTGTTGTTGTTGTTGTTGTTTATTTGACGTTGTTATTGTTGTTGATGGTGTTGTTGTTGTTGTTGTTTATTTGACATTGTTGTTGTTGTTATTTATTTGACGTTGTTGTTGTTGTTAATTTTATTTGACATTGTTGTTGTTGTTGTTAATTTGATGTTGTTGTTGTTGTTGTTTATTTGACGTTGTTGTTGTTGTTTATTTGACGTTGTTGTTGTTGTTGTTTATTTAACGTTGTTGTTGTTGTTATTTATTTGACGTTGTTGTTGTTGTTATTGTTTATTTGGCGTTGTTGTTGTTTATTTGACGTTGTTATTGTTTATTTGATGTTGTTTTTGTTATTTGACGTTGTTGTTGTTGTTGTTGTATTAGTTGTTGTTGTTGTTGCTTATTTGACGTTGTTGTTATTGTTGCTATTTATTTGACGTTGTTGTTGTTGTTGTTTATTTGACGTTATTGTTGTTGTTGTTTATTTGACGTTGTTGTTGTTGTTGTTATATTTGTTATTGTTGTTATTGTTGTTGCTTATTTGACGTTGTTGTTATTGTTGTTGTTTATTTGATGTTGTTGCCGTTATTCATTTGACGTTGTTGTTGTTGTTGTTTATTCGACGTTGTTGTTGTTGTTGTTGTTGTTGTTGTTTATTTGACGTTGTTGTTGACGTTGTTGTTGTTGTAGTTTATTTGACGTTGTTGTTGTTGTTTATTAGTTGTTGTTAATGTTGTTGACATTGTTGTTGTTGTTTTTGTTGTTTATTTGACGTTGTTGTTGTTGTTGTTATTTTTGTTGTTGTTATTGTTGGTGTTGTTGTTGTTTATTTGACGTTGTTGTTGTTGTTGTTGTTGTTTATGTGACGTTGTTATTGTTGTTGTTTATTTGACGTTGTTGTTGTTGTTTATTTGACGTTGTTGTTGTTGTTTATTTGACGTTGTTGTTGTTGTTGTTTATTTGACATTGTTGTTGTTGTTGTTGTTGACGTTGTTGTTGTAGTTGTTTATTTGACGTTGTTGTTGTTGACATTGTTGTTGTTGTTGTTGTTTATTTGACGTAGTTGTTGTTGTTGTTGTTTATTTGACGTTGTTGTTGTTGTTATTGTTGTTGTTGTTATTAATTTGACGTTGTTGTTGTTGTTTATTTGACCCTGTTGCTGTTGTTGTTTATTTGACGTTATTGTTGTTGTTATTTATTTGACATTGTTGTTATTGTTGTTTATTTGACGTTGTTGTTTATTTGACATTGTTGTTTATTTGACGTTGTTGTTGTTTATTTGACGTTGTTGTTGTTATTTGAAGTTGTTGTTGTTATTTGAAGTTGTTGTTGTTGTATTTGTTGTTGTTGTTGTTGTTTATTTGACGTTGTTGTTGTTGTTGTAATTTTGACGTTGTTGTTATTGTTGTTTATTTGACGTTGTTATTGTTGTTGTTGTTGTTGTTTATTTGACGTTGTTATTGTTGTTGACGGTGTTGTTGTTGTTGTTGTTTATTTGACATTGTTGTTGTTGTTATTTATTTGACGTTGTTGTTGTTGTTAATTTTATTTGACATTGTTGTTGTTGTTGTTAATTTGATGTTGTTGTTGTTGTTGTTTATTTGACGTTGTTGTTGTTGTTTATTTGACGTTGTTGTTGTTGTTGTTGTTTATTTAACGTTGTTGTTGTTGTTATTTATTTGACGTTGTTGTTGTTGTTATTGTTTATTTGGCGTTGTTGTTGTTTATTTGACGTTGTTATTGTTTATTTGACGTTGTTTTTGTTATTTGACGTTGTTGTTGTTGTTGTTGTTGTTGTTGTATTAGTTGTTGTTGTTGTTGCTTATTTGACGTTGTTGTTATTGTTGCTATTTATTTGACGTTGTTGTTGTTGTTGTTGTTTATTTGACGTTATTGTTGTTGTTGTTTATTTGACGTTGTTGTTGTTGTTGTTATATTTGTTATTGTTGTTATTGTTGTTGCTTATTTGACGTTGTTGTTATTGTTGTTGTTTATTTGATGTTGTTGCCGTTATTCATTTGACGTTGTTGTTGTTGTTGTTTATTTGACGTTGTTGTTGTTGTTGTTTATTTGACGTTGTTGTTGACGTTGTTGTTGTTGTAGTTTATTTGACGTTGTTGTTGTTGTTTATTAGTTGTTGTTAATGTTGTTGACATTGTTGTTGTTGTTTTTGTTGTTTATTTGACGTTGTTGTTGTTGTTGTTATTTTTGTTGTTGTTATTGTTGGTGTTGTTGTTGTTTATTTGACGTTGTTGTTGTTGTTGTTGTTGTTTATGTGACGTTGTTGTTGTTGTTGTTTATTTGACGTTGTTGTTGTTGTTTATTTGACGTTGTTGTTGTTGTTTATTTGACATTGTTGTTGTTGTTGTTGTTGACGTTGTTGTTGTAGTTGTTTATTTGACGTTGTTGTTGTTGACATTGTTGTTGTTGTTGTTTATTTGACGTTCTTGTTGTTGTTTTTTATTTGACGTTGTTGTTGTTGACATTGTTGTTGTGGTTGTTGTTTATTTGACGTAGTTGTTGTTGTTGTTGTTTATTTGACGTTGTTGTTGTTGTTATTGTTGTTGTTGTTATTAATTTGACGTTGTTGTTGTTGTTTATTTGACCCTGTTGCTGTTGTTGTTTATTTGACGTTGTTGTTGTTGTTTATTTGACGTTGTTGTTGTTGTTTATTTGACATTGTTGTTGTTGTTGTTGACGTTGTTGTTGTAGTTGTTTATTTGACGTTGTTGTTGTTGACATTGTTGTTGTTGTTGTTTATTTGACGTTCTTGTTGTTGTTTTTTATTTGACGTTGTTGTTGTTGACATTGTTGTTGTGGTTGTTGTTTATTTGACGTAGTTGTTGTTGTTGTTGTTTATTTGACGTTGTTGTTGTTGTTATTGTTGTTGTTGTTATTAATTTGACGTTGTTGTTGTTGTTTATTTGACCCTGTTGCTGTTGTTGTTTATTTGACTTTATTGTTGTTGTTATTTATTTGACATTGTTGTTATTGTTGTTTATTTGACGTTGTTGTTTATTTGACATTGTTGTTTATTTGACGTTGTTGTTGTTGTTTATTTGACGTTGTTGTTGTTATTTGAAGTTGTTGTTGTTATTTGAAGTTGTTGTTGTTGTATTTGTTGTTGTTGTTGTTGTTTATTTGACGTTGTTGTTGTTGTTGTAATTTTGACGTTGTTGTTATTGTTGTTTATTTGACGTTGTTATTGTTGTTGTTGTTGTTGTTTATTTGACGTTGTTATTGTTGTTGACGGTGTTGTTGTTGTTGTTGTTTATTTGACATTGTTGTTGTTGTTATTTATTTGACGTTGTTGTTGTTGTTAATTTTATTTGACATTGTTGTTGTTGTTGTTAATTTGATGTTGTTGTTGTTGTTGTTTATTTGACGTTGTTGTTGTTGTTTATTTGACGTTGTTGTTGTTGTTGTTTATTTAACGTTGTTGTTGTTGTTATTTATTTGACGTTGTTGTTGTTGTTATTGTTTATTTGGCGTTGTTGTTGTTTATTTGACGTTGTTATTGTTTATTTGACGTTGTTTTTGTTATTTGACGTTGTTGTTGTTGTTGTTGTATTAGTTGTTGTTGTTGTTGCTTATTTGACGTTGTTGTTATTGTTGCTATTTATTTGACGTTGTTGTTGTTGTTGTTTATTTGACGTTATTGTTGTTGTTGTTTATTTGACGTTGTTGTTGTTGTTGTTATATTTGTTATTGTTGTTATTGTTGTTGCTTATTTGACGTTGTTGTTATTGTTGTTGTTTATTTGATGTTGTTGCCGTTATTCATTTGACGTTGTTGTTGTTGTTGTTTATTTGACGTTGTTGTTGTTGTTGTTGTTGTTGTTGTTTATTTGACGTTGTTGTTGACGTTGTTGTTGTTGTAGTTTATTTGACGTTGTTGTTGTTGTTTATTAGTTGTTTTTAATGTTGTTGACATTGTTGTTGTTGTTTTTGTTGTTTATTTGACGTTGTTGTTGTTGTTGTTATTTTTGTTGTTGTTATTGTTGGTGTTGTTGTTGTTTATTTGACGTTGTTGTTGTTGTTGTTGTTGTTTATGTGACGTTGTTATTGTTGTTGTTTATTTGACGTTGTTGTTGTTGTTTATTTGACGTTGTTGTTGTTGTTTATTTGACGTTGTTGTTGTTGTTGTTTATTTGACATTGTTGTTGTTGTTGTTGTTGACGTTGTTGTTGTAGTTGTTTATTTGACGTTGTTGTTGTTGACATTGTTGTTGTTGTTGTTTATTTGACGTTCTTGTTGTTGTTTTTTATTTGACGTTGTTGTTGTTGACATTGTTGTTGTGGTTGTTGTTTATTTGACGTAGTTGTTGTTGTTGTTGTTTATTTGACGTTGTTGTTGTTGTTATTGTTGTTATTGTTATTAATTTGACGTTGTTGTTGTTGTTTATTTGACCCTGTTGCTGTTGTTGTTTATTTGACGTTGTTGTTGTTGTTATTTATTTGACGTTGTTGTTATTGTTGTTTATTTGACGTTGTTGTTTATTTGACATTGTTGTTTATTTGACGTTGTTGTTGTTGTTTATTTGACGTTGTTGTTGTTATTTGAAGTTGTTGTTGTTATTTGAAGTTGTTGTTGTTGTATTTGTTGTTGTTGTTGTTGTTTATTTGGCGTTGTTGTTGTTGTTGTAATTTTGACGTTTTTGTTATTGTTGTTTATTTGACGTTGTTATTGTTGTTGTTGTTGTTGTTTATTTGACATTGTTATTGTTGTTGACGTTGTTGTTGTTGTTTATTTGACGTTGTTGTTGTTGTTTATTAGACGTTGTTAATGTTGTTGACATTGTTGTTGTTGTTTTTGTTGTTGTTGTTGTTGTTTATTTGATGTTGTTATTGTTGTTGTTGTTGTTGTTTATTTGACGTTGTTGTTGTTGTTGTTATTTTTGTTGTTGTTATTGTTGGTGTTGTTGTTGTTTATTTGACGTTGTTGTTGTTGGTTTTTATTTGACGTTGTTGTTGTTGTTTATTTGACGTTGTTGTTGTTGTTTTTTATTTGACGTTGTTGTTGTTGTTTATTTGACGTTGTTGCTGTTGTTGTTGTTTATTTGACGTTGTTGTTGTTGTTGTTATTTATTTGACAATTTTGTTGTTGTTGTTGTTGACGTTGTTGTTGTAGTTGTTTATTTGACGTTTTTGTTGTTGTTGTTGTTTATTTGATGTTGTTTTAGTTGTTGTTGTTTATTTGACGTTGTTGTTGTAGTTGTTTATTTGACGTTGTTGTTGTTGAAATTGTTGTTGTTGTTGTTGTTTATTTGACGTTCTTGTTGTTGTTTTTTATTTGACGTTGTTGTTGTTGACATTGTTGTTGTTGTTGTTTATTTGACGTAGTTGTTGTTATTGATGTTGTTGTTGTTGTTGTTGTTGTTTATTTGACATTGTTGTTGTTATTTGAAGTTGTTGTTGTTATTTGAAGTTGTTGTTGTTGTTGTATTTGTTGTTGTTGTTGTTGTTGTTGTTTATTTGACGTTGTTGTTGTTGTTTATTTGACGTTGTTGTTATTGTTGTTTATTTGACGTTGTTATTGTTGTTGTTGTTGTTGTTTATTTGACGTTGTTGTTGTTGACGTTGTTGTTGTTGTTTATTTGACGTTGTTGTTGTTGTTGTTGTTTATTAGACGTTGTTAATGTTGTTGACATTGTTGTTGTTGTTTTTGTTGTTGTTGTTGTTGTTTATTTGATGTTGTTATTGTTGTTGTTGTTGTTTATTTGACGTTGTTGTTGTTGTTGTTGTTGTTGTTGTTATTTTTGTTATTGTTATTGTTGGTGTTGTTGTTGTTTATTTGACGTTGTTGTTGTTGTTGTTGTTTATTTGACGTTGTTGTTGTTGTTGTTTATTTGACGTTGTTGTTGTTGTTTATTTGACGTTGTTGTTGTTGTTGTTGTTTATTTGACGTTGTTGTTGTTGTTTATTTGACGTTGTTGTTGACGTTGTTGTTGTTGTTGTTTATTTGACGTTGTTGTTGTTGTTGTTTATTTGACGTTGTTAATGTTGTTGACATAGTTGTTGTTGTTTTTGTTGTTTATTTGACGTTGTTATTGTTGTTGTTGTTTTTGTTGTTCTTATTGTTGGTGTTGTTGTTGTTGTTTATTTGACGTTGTTGTTGTTGTTGTTGTTTATTTGACGTTATTGTTGTTGTTATTTAATTAACGTTGTTGTTATTGTTTATTTGACGTTGTTTTTGTTATTTGACGTTGTTGTTGTTGTTGTTGTTGTTGTATTAGTTGTTGTTGTTGTTGCTTATTTGACGTTGTTGTTATTGTTGCTATTTATTTGACGTTGTTGTTGTTGTTTATTTGACGTTATTGTTGTTGTTGTTTATTTGACGTTGTTGTTGTTGTTGTTATATTTGTTATTGTTGTTATTGTTGTTGCTTATTTGACGTTGTTGTTATTGTTGTTGTTTATTTGATGTTGTTGCCGTTATTCATTTGACGTTGTTGTTGTTGTTGTTGTTGTTTATTTGACGTTGTTGTTGTTGTTGTTTATTTGACGTTGTTGTTGACGTTGTTGTTGTTGTAGTTTATTTGACGTTGTTGTTGTTGTTTATTAGTTGTTGTTAATGTTGTTGACATTGTTGTTGTTGTTTTTGTTGTTTATTTGACGTTGTTGTTGTTGTTGTTATTTTTGTTGTTGTTATTGTTGGTGTTGTTGTTGTTTATTTGACGTTGTTGTTGTTGTTGTTGTTGTTTATGTGACGTTGTTGTTGTTGTTGTTTATTTGACGTTGTTGTTGTTGTTTATTTGACGTTGTTGTTGTTGTTTATTTGACATTGTTGTTGTTGTTGTTGTTGACGTTGTTGTTGTAGTTGTTTATTTGACGTTGTTGTTGTTTACATTGTTGTTGTTGTTGTTTATTTGACGTTCTTGTTGTTGTTTTTTATTTGACGTTGTTGTTGTTGACATTGTTGTTGTGGTTGTTGTTTATTTGACGTAGTTGTTGTTGTTGTTGTTTATTTGACGTTGTTGTTGTTGTTATTGTTGTTGTTGTTATTAATTTGACGTTGTTGTTGTTGTTTATTTGACCCTGTTGCTGTTGTTGTTTATTTGACGTTGTTGTTGTTGTTTATTTGACGTTGTTGTTGTTGTTTATTTGACATTGTTGTTGTTGTTGTTGTTGACGTTGTTGTTGTAGTTATTTATTTGACGTTGTTGTTGTTGACATTGTTGTTGTTGTTGTTTATTTGACGTTCTTGTTGTTGTTTTTTATTTGACGTTGTTGTTGTTGACATTGTTGTTGTGGTTGTTGTTTATTTGACGTAGTTGTTGTTGTTGTTTATTTGACGTTGTTGTTGTTGTTATTGTTGTTGTTGTTATTAATTTGACGTTGTTGTTGTTGTTTATTTGACCCTGTTGCTGTTGTTGTTTATTTGACTTTATTATTGTTGTTATTTATTTGACATTGTTGTTATTGTTGTTGTTGTTTATGTGACGTTGTTGTTGTTGTTGTTTATTTGACGTTGTTGTTGTTGTTTATTTGACGTTGTTGTTGTTGTTTATTTGACATTGTTGTTGTTGTTGTTGTTGACGTTGTTGTTGTAGTTGTTTATTTGACGTTGTTGTTGTTGACATTGTTGTTGTTGTTGTTTATTTGACGTTCTTGTTGTTGTTTTTTATTTGACGTTGTTGTTGTTGACATTGTTGTTGTGGTTGTTGTTTATTTGACGTAGTTGTTGTTGTTGTTGTTTATTTGACGTTGTTGTTGTTGTTATTGTTGTTGTTGTTATTAATTTGACGTTGTTGTTGTTGTTTATTTGACCCTGTTGCTGTTGTTGTTTATTTGACGTTGTTGTTGTTGTTTATTTGACGTTGTTGTTGTTGTTTATTTGACATTGTTGTTGTTGTTGTTGACGTTGTTGTTGTAGTTGTTTATTTGACGTTGTTGTTGTTGACATTGTTGTTGTTGTTGTTTATTTGACGTTCTTGTTGTTGTTTTTTATTTGACGTTGTTGTTGTTGACATTATTGTTGTGGTTGTTGTTTATTTGACGTAGTTGTTGTTGTTGTTGTTTATTTGACGTTGTTGTTGTTGTTATTGTTGTTGTTGTTATTAATTTGACGTTGTTGTTGTTGTTTATTTGACCCTGTTGCTGTTGTTGTTTATTTGACTTTATTGTTGTTGTTATTTATTTGACATTGTTGTTATTGTTGTTTATTTGACGTTGTTGTTTATTTGACATTGTTGTTTATTTGACGTTGTTATTGTTGTTTATTTGACGTTGTTGTTGTTATTTGAAGTTGTTGTTGTTATTTGAAGTTGTTGTTGTTGTATTTGTTGTTGTTGTTGTTGTTTATTTGACGTTGTTGTTGTTGTTGTAATTTTGACGTTGTTGTTATTGTTGTTTATTTGACGTTGTTATTGTTGTTGTTGTTGTTGTTTATTTGACGTTGTTATTGTTGTTGACGGTGTTGTTGTTGTTGTTGTTTATTTGACATTGTTGTTGTTGTTATTTATTTGACGTTGTTGTTGTTGTTAATTTTATTTGACATTGTTGTTGTTGTTGTTAATTTGATGTTGTTGTTGTTGTTGTTTATTTGACGTTGTTGTTGTTGTTTATTTGACGTTGTTGTTGTTGTTGTTTATTTAACGTTGTTGTTGTTGTTATTTATTTGACGTTGTTGTTGTTGTTATTGTTTATTTGGCGTTGTTGTTGTTTATTTGACGTTGTTATTGTTTATTTGACGTTGTTTTTGTTATTTGACGTTGTTGTTGTTGTTGTTGTTGTATTAGTTGTTGTTGTTGTTGCTTATTTGACGTTGTTGTTATTGTTGCTATTTATTTGACGTTGTTGTTGTTGTTGTTTATTTGACGTTATTGTTGTTGTTGTTTATTTGACGTTGTTGTTGTTGTTGTTATATTTGTTATTGTTGTTATTGTTGTTGCTTATTTGACGTTGTTGTTATTGTTGTTGTTTATTTGATGTTGTTGCCGTTATTCATTTGACGTTGTTGTTGTTGTTGTTTATTTGACGTTGTTGTTGTTGTTGTTGTTGTTGTTGTTTATTTGACGTTGTTGTTGACGTTGTTGTTGTTGTAGTTTATTTGACGTTGTTGTTGTTGTTTATTAGTTGTTTTTAATGTTGTTGACATTGTTGTTGTTGTTTTTGTTGTTTATTTGACGTTGTTGTTGTTGTTGTTATTTTTGTTGTTGTTATTGTTGGTGTTGTTGTTGTTTATTTGACGTTGTTGTTGTTGTTGTTGTTGTTTATGTGACGTTGTTATTGTTGTTGTTTATTTGACGTTGTTGTTGTTGTTTATTTGACGTTGTTGTTGTTGTTTATTTGACGTTGTTGTTGTTGTTGTTTATTTGACATTGTTGTTGTTGTTGTTGTTGACGTTGTTGTTGTAGTTGTTTATTTGACGTTGTTGTTGTTGACATTGTTGTTGTTGTTGTTTATTTGACGTTCTTGTTGTTGTTTTTTATTTGACGTTGTTGTTGTTGACATTGTTGTTGTGGTTGTTGTTTATTTGACGTAGTTGTTGTTGTTGTTGTTTATTTGACGTTGTTGTTGTTGTTATTGTTGTTATTGTTATTAATTTGACGTTGTTGTTGTTGTTTATTTGACCCTGTTGCTGTTGTTGTTTATTTGACGTTGTTGTTGTTGTTATTTATTTGACGTTGTTGTTATTGTTGTTTATTTGACGTTGTTGTTTATTTGACATTGTTGTTTATTTGACGTTGTTGTTGTTGTTTATTTGACGTTGTTGTTGTTATTTGAAGTTGTTGTTGTTATTTGAAGTTGTTGTTGTTGTATTTGTTGTTGTTGTTGTTGTTTATTTGGCGTTGTTGTTGTTGTTGTAATTTTGACGTTTTTGTTATTGTTGTTTATTTGACGTTGTTATTGTTGTTGTTGTTGTTGTTTATTTGACATTGTTATTGTTGTTGACGTTGTTGTTGTTGTTTATTTGACGTTGTTGTTGTTGTTTATTAGACGTTGTTAATGTTGTTGACATTGTTGTTGTTGTTTTTGTTGTTGTTGTTGTTGTTTATTTGATGTTGTTATTGTTGTTGTTGTTGTTGTTTATTTGACGTTGTTGTTGTTGTTGTTATTTTTGTTGTTGTTATTGTTGGTGTTGTTGTTGTTTATTTGACGTTGTTGTTGTTGGTTTTTATTTGACGTTGTTGTTGTTGTTTATTTGACGTTGTTGTTGTTGTTTTTTATTTGACGTTGTTGTTGTTGTTTATTTGACGTTGTTGCTGTTGTTGTTGTTTATTTGACGTTGTTGTTGTTGTTGTTATTTATTTGACAATTTTGTTGTTGTTGTTGTTGACGTTGTTGTTGTAGTTGTTTATTTGACGTTTTTGTTGTTGTTGTTGTTTATTTGATGTTGTTTTAGTTGTTGTTGTTTATTTGACGTTGTTGTTGTAGTTGTTTATTTGACGTTGTTGTTGTTGAAATTGTTGTTGTTGTTGTTGTTTATTTGACGTTCTTGTTGTTGTTTTTTATTTGACGTTGTTGTTGTTGACATTGTTGTTGTTGTTGTTTATTTGACGTAGTTGTTGTTATTGATGTTGTTGTTGTTGTTGTTGTTTATTTGACATTGTTGTTGTTATTTGAAGTTGTTGTTGTTATTTGAAGTTGTTGTTGTTGTTGTATTTGTTGTTGTTGTTGTTGTTGTTGTTGTTTATTTGACGTTGTTGTTGTTGTTTATTTGACGTTGTTGTTATTGTTGTTTATTTGACGTTGTTATTGTTGTTGTTGTTGTTGTTTATTTGACGTTGTTGTTGTTGACGTTGTTGTTGTTGTTTATTTGACGTTGTTGTTGTTGTTGTTGTTTATTAGACGTTGTTAATGTTGTTGACATTGTTGTTGTTGTTTTTGTTGTTGTTGTTGTTGTTTATTTGATGTTGTTATTGTTGTTGTTGTTGTTTATTTGACGTTGTTGTTGTTGTTGTTGTTGTTGTTGTTATTTTTGTTATTGTTATTGTTGGTGTTGTTGTTGTTTATTTGACGTTGTTGTTGTTGTTGTTGTTTATTTGACGTTGTTGTTGTTGTTGTTTATTTGACGTTGTTGTTGTTGTTTATTTGACGTTGTTGTTGTTGTTGTTGTTTATTTGACGTTGTTGTTGTTGTTTATTTGACGTTGTTGTTGACGTTGTTGTTGTTGTTGTTTATTTGACGTTGTTGTTGTTGTTGTTTATTTGACGTTGTTAATGTTGTTGACATAGTTGTTGTTGTTTTTGTTGTTTATTTGACGTTGTTATTGTTGTTGTTGTTTTTGTTGTTCTTATTGTTGGTGTTGTTGTTGTTGTTTATTTGACGTTGTTGTTGTTGTTGTTTATTTGACGTTATTGTTGTTGTTATTTAATTAACGTTGTTGTTATTGTTTATTTGACGTTGTTTTTGTTATTTGACGTTGTTGTTGTTGTTGTTGTTGTTGTATTAGTTGTTGTTGTTGTTGCTTATTTGACGTTGTTGTTATTGTTGCTATTTATTTGACGTTGTTGTTGTTGTTGTTTATTTGACGTTATTGTTGTTGTTGTTTATTTGACGTTGTTGTTGTTGTTGTTATATTTGTTATTGTTGTTATTGTTGTTGCTTATTTGACGTTGTTGTTATTGTTGTTGTTTATTTGATGTTGTTGCCGTTATTCATTTGACGTTGTTGTTGTTGTTGTTGTTGTTTATTTGACGTTGTTGTTGTTGTTGTTTATTTGACGTTGTTGTTGACGTTGTTGTTGTTGTAGTTTATTTGACGTTGTTGTTGTTGTTTATTAGTTGTTGTTAATGTTGTTGACATTGTTGTTGTTGTTTTTGTTGTTTATTTGACGTTGTTGTTGTTGTTGTTATTTTTGTTGTTGTTATTGTTGGTGTTGTTGTTGTTTATTTGACGTTGTTGTTGTTGTTGTTGTTGTTTATGTGACGTTGTTGTTGTTGTTGTTTATTTGACGTTGTTGTTGTTGTTTATTTGACGTTGTTGTTGTTGTTTATTTGACATTGTTGTTGTTGTTGTTGTTGACGTTGTTGTTGTAGTTGTTTATTTGACGTTGTTGTTGTTTACATTGTTGTTGTTGTTGTTTATTTGACGTTCTTGTTGTTGTTTTTTATTTGACGTTGTTGTTGTTGACATTATTGTTGTGGTTGTTGTTTATTTGACGTAGTTGTTGTTGTTGTTGTTTATTTGACGTTGTTGTTGTTGTTATTGTTGTTGTTGTTATTAATTTGACGTTGTTGTTGTTGTTTATTTGACCTTGTTGCTGTTGTTGTTTATTTGACGTTGTTGTTGTTGTTTATTTGACGTTGTTGTTGTTGTTTATTTGACATTGTTGTTGTTGTTGTTGTTGACGTTGTTGTTGTAGTTATTTATTTGACGTTGTTGTTGTTGACATTGTTGTTGTTGTTGTTTATTTGACGTTCTTGTTGTTGTTTTTTATTTGACGTTGTTGTTGTTGACATTGTTGTTGTGGTTGTTGTTTATTTGACGTAGTTGTTGTTGTTGTTTATTTGACGTTGTTGTTGTTGTTATTGTTGTTGTTGTTATTAATTTGACGTTGTTGTTGTTGTTTATTTGACCCTGTTGCTGTTGTTGTTTATTTGACTTTATTATTGTTGTTATTTATTTGACATTGTTGTTATTGTTGTTTATTTGACGTTGTTGTTTATTTGACATTGTTGTTTATTTGACGTTGTTGTTGTTGTTTATTTGACGTTGTTGTTGTTATTTGAAGTTGTTGTTGTTATTTGAAGTTGTTGTTGTTGTATTTGTTGTTGTTGTTGTTGTTTATTTGACGTTGTTGTTGTTGTTGTAATTTTGACGTTGTTGTTATTGTTGTTTATTTGACGTTGTTATTGTTGTTGTTGTTGTTGTTTATTTGACGTTGTTATTGTTGTTGACGGTGTTGTTGTTGTTGTTGTTTATTTGACATTGTTGTTGTTGTTATTTATTTGACGTTGTTGTTGTTGTTAATTTTATTTGACATTGTTGTTGTTGTTGTTAATTTGATGTTGTTGTTGTTGTTGTTTATTTGACGTTGTTGTTGTTGTTTATTTGACGTTGTTGTTGTTGTTGTTTATTTAACGTTGTTGTTGTTGTTATTTATTTGACGTTGTTGTTGTTGTTATTGTTTATTTGGCGTTGTTGTTGTTTATTTGACGTTGTTATTGTTTATTTGACGTTGTTTTTGTTATTTGACGTTGTTGTTGTTGTTGTTGTATTAGTTGTTGTTGTTGTTGCTTATTTGACGTTGTTGTTATTGTTGCTATTTATTTGACGTTGTTGTTGTTGTTGTTTATTTGACGTTATTCTTGTTGTTGTTTATTTGACGTTGTTGTTGTTGTTGTTATATTTGTTATTGTTGTTATTGTTGTTGCTTATTTGACGTTGTTGTTATTGTTGTTGTTTATTTGATGTTGTTGCCGTTATTCATTTGACGTTGTTGTTGTTGTTGTTTATTTGACGTTGTTGTTGTTGTTGTTGTTGTTGTTTATTTGACGTTGTTGTTGACGTTGTTGTTGTTGTAGTTTATTTGACGTTGTTGTTGTTGTTTATTAGTTGTTGTTAATGTTGTTGACATTGTTGTTGTTGTTTTTGTTGTTTATTTGACGTTGTTGTTGTTGTTATTTTTGTTGTTGTTATTGTTGGTGTTGTTGTTGTTTATTTGACGTTGTTGTTGTTGTTGTTGTTTATGTGACGTTGTTATTGTTGTTGTTTATTTGACGTTGTTGTTGTTGTTTATTTGACGTTGTTGTTGTTGTTTATTTGACGTTGTTGTTGTTGTTGTTTATTTGACATTGTTGTTGTTGTTGTTGTTGACGTTGTTGTTGTAGTTGTTTATTTGACGTTGTTGTTGTTGACATTGTTGTTGTTGTTGTTTATTTGACGTTCTTGTTGTTGTTTTTTATTTGACGTTGTTGTTGTTGACATTGTTGTTGTGGTTGTTGTTTATTTGACGTAGTTGTTGTTGTTGTTTATTTGACGTTGTTGTTGTTGTTATTGTTGTTGTTGTTATTAATTTGACGTTGTTGTTGTTGTTTATTTGACCCTGTTGCTGTTGTTGTTTATTTGACGTTATTGTTGTTGTTATTTATTTGACATTGTTGTTATTGTTGTTTATTTGACGTTGTTGTTTATTTGACATTGTTGTTTATTTGACGTTGTTGTTGTTGTTGTTGTTTATTTGACGTTGTTGTTGTTATTTGAAGTTGTTGTTGTTATTTGAAGTTGTTGTTGTTGTATTTGTTGTTGTTGTTGTTGTTTATTTGGCGTTGTTGTTGTTGTTGTAATTTTGACGTTTTTGTTATTGTTGTTTATTTGACGTTGTTATTGTTGTTGTTGTTGTTGTTTATTTGACATTGTTATTGTTGTTGACGTTGTTGTTGTTGTTTATTTGACGTTGTTGTTGTTGTTTATTAGACGTTGTTAATGTTGTTGACATTGTTGTTGTTGTTTTTGTTGTTGTTGTTGTTGTTTATTTGATGTTGTTATTGTTGTTGTTGTTGTTGTTTATTTGACGTTGTTGTTGTTGTTGTTGTTGTTATTTTTGTTGTTGTTATTGTTGGTGTTGTTGTTGTTTATTTGACGTTGTTGTTGTTGGTTTTTATTTGACGTTGTTGTTGTTGTTTATTTGACGTTGTTGTTGTTGTTTTTTATTTGACGTTGTTGTTGTTGTTTATTTGACGTTGTTGCTGTTGTTGTTGTTTATTTGACGTTGTTGTTGTTGTTGTTGTTTATTTGACAATTTTGTTGTTGTTGTTGTTGACGTTGTTGTTGTAGTTGTTTATTTGACGTTTTTGTTGTTGTTGTTTATTTGATGTTGTTTTAGTTGTTGTTGTTTATTTGACGTTGTTGTTGTAGTTGTTTATTTGACGTTGTTGTTGTTGACATTGTTGTTGTTGTTGTTGTTTATTTGACGTTCTTGTTGTTGTTTTTTATTTGACGTTGTTGTTGTTGACATTGTTGTTGTTGTTGTTTATTTGACGTAGTTGTTGTTATTGGCGTTGTTGTTGTTGTTGTTGTTGTTTATTTGACATTGTTGTTGTTATTTGAAGTTGTTGTTGTTATTTGAAGTTGTTGTTGTTGTTGTATTTGTTGTTGTTGTTGTCGTTGTTGTTTATTTGACGTTGTTGTTGTTGTTTATTTGACGTTGTTGTTATTGTTGTTTATTTGACGTTGTTATTGTTGTTGTTGTTGTTGTTGTTTATTTGACGTTGTTGTTGTTGTTGACGTTGTTGTTGTTGTTTATTTGACGTTGTTGTTGTTGTTGTTGTTTATTAGACGTTGTTAATGTTGTTGACATTGTTGTTGTTGTTTTTGTTGTTGTTGTTGTTGTTGTTTATTTGATGTTGTTATTGTTGTTGTTGTTGTTTATTTGACGTTGTTGTTGTTGTTGTTGTTGTTGTTGTTGTTGTTATTTTTGTTATTGTTATTGTTGGTGTTGTTGTTGTTTATTTGACGTTGTTGTTGTTGATGTTGTTTATTTGACGTTGTTGTTGTTGTTGTTTATTTGACGTTGTTGTTGTTGTTTATTTGACGTTGTTGTTGTTGTTGTTGTTGTTTATTTGACGTTGTTGTTGTTGTTTATTTGACGTTGTTGTTGACGTTGTTGTTGTTGTTGTTTATTTGACGTTGTTGTTGTTGTTGTTTATTTGACGTTGTTAATGTTGTTGACATAGTTGTTGTTGTTTTTGTTGTTTATTTGACGTTGTTATTGTTGTTGTTGTTTTTGTTGTTCTTATTGTTGGTGTTGTTGTTGTTTATTTGACGTTGTTGTTGTTGTTGTTGTTGTTTATGTGACGTTGTTGTTGTTGTTGTTTATTTGACGTTGTTGTTGTTGTTTATTTGACGTTGTTGTTGTTGTTTATTTGACATTGTTGTTGTTGTTGTTGTTGACGTTGTTGTTGTAGTTGTTTATTTGACGTTGTTGTTGTTGACATTGTTGTTGTTGTTGTTTATTTGACGTTCTTGTTGTTGTTTTTTATTTGACGTTGTTGTTGTTGACATTGTTGTTGTGGTTGTTGTTTATTTGACGTAGTTGTTGTTGTTGTTGTTTATTTGACGTTGTTGTTGTTGTTATTGTTGTTGTTGTTATTAATTTGACGTTGTTGTTGTTGTTTATTTGACCCTGTTGCTGTTGTTGTTTATTTGACGTTGTTGTTGTTGTTTATTTGACGTTGTTGTTGTTGTTTATTTGACATTGTTGTTGTTGTTGTTGACGTTGTTGTTGTAGTTGTTTATTTGACGTTGTTGTTGTTGACATTGTTGTTGTTGTTGTTTATTTGACGTTCTTGTTGTTGTTTTTTATTTGACGTTGTTGTTGTTGACATTGTTGTTGTGGTTGTTGTTTATTTGACGTAGTTGTTGTTGTTGTTGTTTATTTGACGTTGTTGTTGTTGTTATTGTTGTTGTTGTTATTAATTTGACGTTGTTGTTGTTGTTTATTTGACCCTGTTGCTGTTGTTGTTTATTTGACTTTATTGTTGTTGTTATTTATTTGACATTGTTGTTATTGTTGTTTATTTGACGTTGTTGTTTATTTGACATTGTTGTTTATTTGACGTTGTTGTTGTTGTTTATTTGACGTTGTTGTTGTTATTTGAAGTTGTTGTTGTTATTTGAAGTTGTTGTTGTTGTATTTGTTGTTGTTGTTGTTGTTTATTTGACGTTGTTGTTGTTGTTGTAATTTTGACGTTGTTGTTATTGTTGTTTATTTGACGTTGTTATTGTTGTTGTTGTTGTTGTTTATTTGACGTTGTTATTGTTGTTGACGGTGTTGTTGTTGTTGTTGTTTATTTGACATTGTTGTTGTTGTTATTTATTTGACGTTGTTGTTGTTGTTAATTTTATTTGACATTGTTGTTGTTGTTGTTAATTTGATGTTGTTGTTGTTGTTGTTTATTTGACGTTGTTGTTGTTGTTTATTTGACGTTGTTGTTGTTGTTGTTTATTTAACGTTGTTGTTGTTGTTATTTATTTGACGTTGTTGTTGTTGTTATTGTTTATTTGGCGTTGTTGTTGTTTATTTGACGTTGTTATTGTTTATTTGACGTTGTTTTTGTTATTTGACGTTGTTGTTGTTGTTGTTGTATTAGTTGTTGTTGTTGTTGCTTATTTGACGTTGTTGTTATTGTTGCTATTTATTTGACGTTGTTGTTGTTGTTGTTTATTTGACGTTATTGTTGTTGTTGTTTATTTGACGTTGTTGTTGTTGTTGTTATATTTGTTATTGTTGTTATTGTTGTTGCTTATTTGACGTTGTTGTTATTGTTGTTGTTTATTTGATGTTGTTGCCGTTATTCATTTGACGTTGTTGTTGTTGTTGTTGTTGTTGTTGTTGTTTATTTGACGTTGTTGTTGACGTTGTTGTTGTTGTAGTTTATTTGACGTTGTTGTTGTTGTTTATTAGTTGTTTTTAATGTTGTTGACATTGTTGTTGTTGTTTTTGTTGTTTATTTGACGTTGTTGTTGTTGTTGTTATTTTTGTTGTTGTTATTGTTGGTGTTGTTGTTGTTTATTTGACGTTGTTGATGTTGTTGTTGTTTATGTGACGTTGTTATTGTTGTTGTTTATTTGACGTTGTTGTTGTTGTTTATTTGACGTTGTTGTTGTTGTTTATTTGACGTTGTTGTTGTTGTTGTTTATTTGACATTGTTGTTGTTGTTGTTGTTGACGTTGTTGTTGTAGTTGTTTATTTGACGTTGTTGTTGTTGACATTGTTGTTGTTGTTGTTTATTTGACGTTCTTGTTGTTGTTTTTTATTTGACGTTGTTGTTGTTGACATTGTTGTTGTGGTTGTTGTTTATTTGACGTAGTTGTTGTTGTTGTTGTTTATTTGACGTTGTTGTTGTTGTTATTGTTGTTGTTGTTATTAATTTGACGTTGTTGTTGTTGTTTATTTGACCCTGTTGCTGTTGTTGTTTATTTGACGTTGTTGTTGTTGTTATTTATTTGACGTTGTTGTTATTGTTGTTTATTTGACGTTGTTGTTTATTTGACATTGTTGTTTATTTGACGTTGTTGTTGTTGTTTATTTGACGTTGTTGTTGTTATTTGAAGTTGTTGTTGTTATTTGAAGTTGTTGTTGTTGTATTTGTTGTTGTTGTTGTTGTTTATTTGGCGTTGTTGTTGTTGTTGTAATTTTGACGTTTTTGTTATTGTTGTTTATTTGACGTTGTTATTGTTGTTGTTGTTGTTGTTTATTTGACATTGTTATTGTTGTTGACGTTGTTGTTGTTGTTTATTTGACGTTGTTGTTGTTGTTTATTAGACGTTGTTAATGTTGTTGACATTGTTGTTGTTGTTTTTGTTGTTGTTGTTGTTGTTTATTTGATGTTGTTATTGTTGTTGTTGTTGTTGTTTATTTGACGTTGTTGTTGTTGTTGTTATTTTTGTTGTTGTTATTGTTGGTGTTGTTGTTGTTTATTTGATGTTGTTGTTGTTGGTTTTTATTTGACGTTGTTGTTGTTGTTTATTTGACGTTGTTGTTGTTGTTTTTTATTTGACGTTGTTGTTGTTGTTTATTTGACGTTGTTGCTGTTGTTGTTGTTTATTTGACGTTGTTGTTGTTGTTGTTGTTTATTTGACAATTTTGTTGTTGTTGTTGTTGACGTTGTTGTTGTAGTTGTTTATTTGACGTTTTTGTTGTTGTTGTTGTTTATTTGATGTTGTTTTAGTTGTTGTTGTTTATTTGACGTTGTTGTTGTAGTTGTTTATTTGACGTTGTTGTTGTTGACATTGTTGTTGTTGTTGTTGTTTATTTGACGTTCTTGTTGTTGTTTTTTATTTGACGTTGTTGTTGTTGACATTGTTGTTGTTGTTGTTTATTTGACGTAGTTGTTGTTATTGACGTTGTTGTTGTTGTTGTTGTTGTTTATTTGACATTGTTGTTGTTATTTGAAGTTGTTGTTGTTATTTGAAGTTGTTGTTGTTGTTGTATTTGTTGTTGTTGTTGTTGTTGTTGTTTATTTGACGTTGTTGTTATTGTTGTTTATTTGACGTTGTTATTGTTGTTGTTGTTGTTGTTTATTTGACGTTGTTGTTGTTGTTGACGTTGTTGTTGTTGTTTATTTGACGTTGTTGTTGTTGTTGTTGTTTATTAGACGTTGTTAATGTTGTTGACATTGTTGTTGTTGTTTTTGTTGTTGTTGTTGTTGTTGTTTATTTGATGTTGTTATTGTTGTTGTTGTTGTTTATTTGACGTTGTTGTTGTTGTTGTTGTTGTTGTTGTTGTTGTTGTTATTTTTGTTATTGTTATTGTTGGTGTTGTTGTTGTTTATTTGACGTTGTTGTTGTTGTTGTTGTTTATTTGACGTTGTTGTTGTTGTTGTTTATTTGACGTTGTTGTTGTTGTTTATTTGACGTTGTTGTTGTTGTTGTTGTTTATTTGACGTTGTTGTTGTTGTTTATTTGACGTTGTTGTTGACGTTGTTGTTGTTGTTGTTTATTTGACGTTGTTGTTGTTGTTGTTTATTTGACGTTGTTAATGTTGTTGACATAGTTGTTGTTGTTTTTGTTGTTTATTTGGCGTTGTTATTGTTGTTGTTGTTTTTGTTGTTCTTATTGTTGGTGTTGTTGTTGTTGTTTATTTGACGTTGTTGTTGTTGTTGTTAATTTGACGTTATTGTTGTTGTTATTTAATTAACGTTGTTGTTATTGTTTATTTGACGTTGTTTTTGTTATTTGACGTTGTTGTTGTTGTTGTTGTTGTTGTATTAGTTGTTGTTGTTGTTGCTTATTTGACGTTGTTGTTATTGTTGCTATTTATTTGACGTTGTTGTTGTTGTTGTTTATTTGACGTTATTGTTGTTGTTGTTTATTTGACGTTGTTGTTGTTGTTGTTATATTTGTTATTGTTGTTATTGTTGTTGCTTATTTGACGTTGTTGTTATTGTTGTTGTTTATTTGATGTTGTTGCCGTTATTCATTTGACGTTGTTGTTGTTGTTGTTGTTTATTTGACGTTGTTGTTGTTGTTGTTTATTTGACGTTGTTGTTGACGTTGTTGTTGTTGTAGTTTATTTGACGTTGTTGTTGTTGTTTATTAGTTGTTGTTAATGTTGTTGACATTGTTGTTGTTGTTTTTGTTGTTTATTTGACGTTGTTGTTGTTGTTGTTATTTTTGTTGTTGTTATTGTTGGTGTTGTTGTTGTTTATTTGACGTTGTTGTTGTTGTTGTTTATGTGACGTTGTTGTTGTTGTTGTTTATTTGACGTTGTTGTTGTTGTTTATTTGACGTTGTTGTTGTTGTTTATTTGACATTGTTGTTGTTGTTGTTGTTGACGTTGTTGTTGTAGTTGTTTATTTGACGTTGTTGTTGTTGACATTGTTGTTGTTGTTGTTTATTTGACGTTCTTGTTGTTGTTTTTTATTTGACGTTGTTGTTGTTGACATTGTTGTTGTGGTTGTTGTTTATTTGACGTAGTTGTTGTTGTTGTTGTTTATTTGACGTTGTTGTTGTTGTTATTGTTGTTGTTGTTATTAATTTGACGTTGTTGTTGTTGTTTATTTGACCCTGTTGCTGTTGTTGTTTATTTGACGTTGTTGTTGTTGTTTATTTGACGTTGTTGTTGTTGTTTATTTGACATTGTTGTTGTTGTTGTTGTTGACGTTGTTGTTGTAGTTATTTATTTGACGTTGTTGTTGTTGACATTGTTGTTGTTGTTGTTTATTTGACGTTCTTGTTGTTGTTTTTTATTTGACGTTGTTGTTGTTGACATTGTTGTTGTGGTTGTTGTTTATTTGACGTAGTTGTTGTTGTTGTTTATTTGACGTTGTTGTTGTTGTTATTGTTGTTGTTGTTATTAATTTGACGTTGTTGTTGTTGTTTATTTGACCCTGTTGCTGTTGTTGTTTATTTGACTTTATTATTGTTGTTATTTATTTGACATTGTTGTTATTGTTGTTTATTTGACGTTGTTGTTTATTTGACATTGTTGTTTATTTGACGTTGTTGTTGTTGTTTATTTGACGTTGTTGTTGTTATTTGAAGTTGTTGTTGTTATTTGAAGTTGTTGTTGTTGTATTTGTTGTTGTTGTTGTTGTTTATTTGACGTTGTTGTTGTTGTTGTTGTAATTTTGACGTTGTTGTTATTGTTGTTTATTTGACGTTGTTATTGTTGTTGTTGTTGTTGTTTATTTGACGTTGTTATTGTTGTTGACGGTGTTGTTGTTGTTGTTGTTTATTTGACATTGTTGTTGTTGTTATTTATTTGACGTTGTTGTTGTTGTTAATTTTATTTGACATTGTTGTTGTTGTTGTTAATTTGATGTTGTTGTTGTTGTTGTTTATTTGACGTTGTTGTTGTTGTTTATTTGACGTTGTTGTTGTTGTTGTTTATTTAACGTTGTTGTTGTTGTTATTTATTTGACGTTGTTGTTGTTGTTATTGTTTATTTGGCGTTGTTGTTGTTTATTTGACGTTGTTATTGTTTATTTGACGTTGTTTTTGTTATTTGACGTTGTTGTTGTTGTTGTTGTATTAGTTGTTGTTGTTGTTGCTTATTTGACGTTGTTGTTATTGTTGCTATTTATTTGACGTTGTTGTTGTTGTTGTTTATTTGACGTTATTGTTGTTGTTGTTTATTTGACGTTGTTGTTGTTGTTGTTATATTTGTTATTGTTGTTATTGTTGTTGCTTATTTGACGTTGTTGTTATTGTTGTTGTTTATTTGATGTTGTTGCCGTTATTCATTTGACGTTGTTGTTGTTGTTGTTTATTTGACGTTGTTGTTGTTGTTGTTTATTTGACGTTGTTGTTGACGTTGTTGTTGTTGTAGTTTATTTGACGTTGTTGTTGTTGTTTATTAGTTGTTGTTAATGTTGTTGACATTGTTGTTGTTGTTTTTGTTGTTTATTTGACGTTGTTGTTGTTGTTATTTTTGTTGTTGTTATTGTTGGTGTTGTTGTTGTTTATTTGACGTTGTTGTTGTTGTTGTTGTTTATGTGACGTTGTTATTGTTGTTGTTTATTTGACGTTGTTGTTGTTGTTTATTTGACGTTGTTGTTGTTGTTTATTTGACGTTGTTGTTGTTGTTGTTTATTTGACATTGTTGTTGTTGTTGTTGTTGACGTTGTTGTTGTAGTTGTTTATTTGACGTTGTTGTTGTTGACATTGTTGTTGTTATTGTTTATTTGACGTTCTTGTTGTTGTTTTTTATTTGACGTTGTTGTTGTTGACATTGTTGTTGTGGTTGTTGTTTATTTGACGTAGTTGTTGTTGTTGTTGTTTATTTGACGTTGTTGTTGTTGTTATTGTTGTTGTTGTTATTAATTTGACGTTGTTGTTGTTGTTTATTTGACCCTGTTGCTGTTGTTGTTTATTTGACGTTATTGTTGTTGTTATTTATTTGACCTTGTTGTTATTGTTGTTTATTTGACGTTGTTGTTTATTTGACATTGTTGTTTATTTGACGTTGTTGTTGTTATTTGAAGTTGTTGTTGTTATTTGAAGTTGTTGTTGTTGTATTTGTTGTTGTTGTTGTTGTTTATTTGGCGTTGTTGTTGTTGTTGTTGTAATTTTGACGTTTTTGTTATTGTTGTTTATTTGACGTTGTTATTGTTGTTGTTGTTGTTGTTTATTTGACATTGTTATTGTTGTTGACGTTGTTGTTGTTGTTTATTTGACGTTGTTGTTGTTGTTTATTAGACGTTGTTAATGTTGTTGACATTGTTGTTGTTGTTTTTGTTGTTGTTGTTGTTGTTTATTTGATGTTGTTATTGTTGTTGTTGTTGTTGTTTATTTGACGTTGTTGTTGTTGTTGTTGTTATTTTTGTTATTGTTATTGTTGGTGTTGTTGTTGTTTATTTGACGTTGTTGTTGTTGGTTTTTATTTGACGTTGTTGTTGTTGTTTATTTGACGTTGTTGTTGTTGTTTTTTATTTGACGTTGTTGTTGTTGTTTATTTGACGTTGTTGCTGTTGTTGTTGTTTATTTGACGTTGTTGTTGTTGTTGTTTATTTGACAATTTTGTTGTTGTTGTTGTTGACGTTGTTGTTGTAGTTGTTTATTTGACGTTTTTGTTGTTGTTGTTGTTTATTTGATGTTGTTTTAGTTGTTGTTGTTTATTTGACGTTGTTGTTGTAGTTGTTTATTTGACGTTGTTGTTGTTGACATTGTTGTTGTTGTTGTTGTTTATTTGACGTTCTTGTTGTTGTTTTTTATTTGACGTTGTTGTTGTTGACATTGTTGTTGTTGTTGTTTATTTGACGTAGTTGTTGTTATTGACGTTGTTGTTGTTGTTGTTGTTTATTTGACATTGTTGTTGTTATTTGAAGTTGTTGTTGTTATTTGAAGTTGTTGTTGTTGTTGTATTTGTTGTTGTTGTTGTTGTTGTTGTTTATTTGACGTTGTTGTTGTTGTTTATTTGACGTTGTTGTTATTGTTGTTTATTTGACGTTGTTATTGTTGTTGTTGTTGTTGTTGTTGTTTATTTGACGTTGTTGTTGTTGTTGACGTTGTTGTTGTTGTTTATTTGACGTTGTTGTTGTTGTTGTTGTTTATTAGACGTTGTTAATGTTGTTGACATTGTTGTTGTTGTTTTTGTTGTTGTTGTTGTTGTTGTTTATTTGATGTTGTTATTGTTGTTGTTGTTGTTTATTTGACGTTGTTGTTGTTGTTGTTGTTGTTGTTGTTGTTATTTTTGTTATTGTTATTGTTGGTGTTGTTGTTGTTTATTTGACGTTGTTGTTGTTGTTGTTGTTTATTTGACGTTGTTGTTGTTGTTGTTTATTTGACGTTGTTGTTGTTGTTTATTTGACGTTGTTGTTGTTGTTGTTGTTGTTTATTTGACGTTGTTGTTGTTGTTTATTTGACGTTGTTGTTGACGTTGTTGTTGTTGTTGTTTATTTGACGTTGTTGTTGTTGTTGTTTATTTGACGTTGTTAATGTTGTTGACATAGTTGTTGTTGTTTTTGTTGTTTATTTGACGTTGTTATTGTTGTTGTTGTTTTTGTTGTTCTTATTGTTGGTGTTGTTGTTGTTGTTTATTTGACGTTGTTGTTGTTGTTGTTGTTTATTTGACGTTATTGTTGTTGTTATTTAATTAACGTTGTTGTTATTGTTTATTTGACGTTGTTTTTGTTATTTGACGTTGTTGTTGTTGTTGTTGTATTAGTTGTTGTTGTTGTTGCTTATTTGACGTTGTTGTTATTGTTGCTATTTATTTGACGTTGTTGTTGTTGTTGTTTATTTGACGTTATTGTTGTTGTTGTTTATTTGACGTTGTTGTTGTTGTTGTTATATTTGTTATTGTTGTTATTGTTGTTGCTTATTTGACGTTGTTGTTATTGTTGTTGTTTATTTGATGTTGTTGCCGTTATTCATTTGACGTTGTTGTTGTTGTTGTTGTTGTTTATTTGACGTTGTTGTTGTTGTTGTTTATTTGACGTTGTTGTTGACGTTGTTGTTGTTGTAGTTTATTTGACGTTGTTGTTGTTGTTTATTAGTTGTTGTTAATGTTGTTGACATTGTTGTTGTTGTTTTTGTTGTTTATTTGACGTTGTTGTTGTTGTTGTTATTTTTGTTGTTGTTATTGTTGGTGTTGTTGTTGTTTATTTGACGTTGTTGTTGTTGTTGTTGTTGTTTATGTGACATTGTTGTTGTTGTTGTTTATTTGACGTTGTTGTTGTTGTTTATTTGACGTTGTTGTTGTTGTTTATTTGACATTGTTGTTGTTGTTGTTGTTGACGTTGTTGTTGTAGTTGTTTATTTGACGTTGTTGTTGTTGACATTGTTGTTGTTGTTGTTTATTTGACGTTCTTGTTGTTGTTTTTTATTTGACGTTGTTGTTGTTGACATTGTTGTTGTTGTTGTTGTTTATTTGAAGTAGTTGTTGTTGTTGTTGTTTATTTGACGTTGTTGTTGTTGTTATTGTTGTTGTTGTTATTAATTTGACGTTGTTGTTGTTGTTTATTTGACCCTGTTGCTGTTGTTGTTTATTTGACGTTATTGTTGTTGTTATTTATTTGACATTGTTGTTATTGTTGTTTATTTGACCCTGTTGTTGTTGTTGTTTATTTGACGTTGTTGTTGTTATTTGAAGTTGTTGTTGTTATTTGAAGTTGTTGTTGTTGTATTTGTTGTTGTTGTTGTTGTTTATTTGGCGTTGTTGTTGTTGTTGTAATTTTGACGTTTTTGTTATTGTTGTTTATTTGACGTTGTTATTGTTGTTGTTGTTGTTGTTTATTTGACATTGTTATTGTTGTTGACGTTGTTGTTGTTGTTTATTTGACGTTGTTGTTGTTGTTTATTAGACGTTGTTAATGTTGTTGACATTGTTGTTGTTGTTTTTGTTGTTGTTGTTGTTGTTTATTTGATGTTGTTATTGTTGTTGTTGTTGTTGTTTATTTGACGTTGTTGTTGTTGTTGTTGTTATTTTTGTTGTTGTTATTGTTGGTGTTGTTGTTGTTTATTTGACGTTGTTGTTGTTGGTTTTTATTTGACGTTGTTGTTGTTGTTTATTTGACGTTGTTGTTGTTGGTTTTTATTTGACGTTGTTGTTGTTGTTTATTTGACGTTGTTGTTGTTGTTTTTTATTTGACGTTGTTGTTGTTGTTTATTTGACGTTGTTGCTGTTGTTGTTGTTTATTTGACGTTGTTGTTGTTGTTGTTGTTTATTTGACAATTTTGTTGTTGTTGTTGTTGACGTTGTTGTTGTAGTTGTTTATTTGACGTTTTTGTTGTTGTTGTTGTTTATTTGATGTTGTTTTAGTTGTTGTTGTTTATTTGACGTTGTTGTTGTAGTTGTTTATTTGACGTTGTTGTTGTTGACATTGTTGTTGTTGTTGTTGTTTATTTGACGTTCTTGTTGTTGTTTTTTATTTGACGTTGTTGTTGTTGACATTGTTGTTGTTGTTGTTTATTTGACGTAGTTGTTGTTATTGACGTTGTTGTTGTTGTTGTTGTTGTTTATTTGACATTGTTGTTGTTATTTGAAGTTGTTGTTGTTATTTGAAGTTGTTGTTGTTGTTGTATTTGTTGTTGTTGTTGTTGTTGTTGTTTATTTGACGTTGTTGTTGTTGTTTATTTGACGTTGTTGTTATTGTTGTTTATTTGACGTTGTTATTGTTGTTGTTGTTGTTGTTGTTTATTTGACGTTGTTGTTGTTGTTGACGTTGTTGTTGTTGTTTATTTGACGTTGTTGTTGTTGTTGTTGTTTATTAGACGTTGTTAATGTTGTTGACATTGTTGTTGTTGTTTTTGTTGTTGTTGTTGTTGTTGTTTATTTGATGTTGTTATTGTTGTTGTTGTTGTTTATTAGACGTTGTTGTTGTTGTTGTTGTTGTTGTTGTTGTTGTTATTTTTGTTATTGTTATTGTTGGTGTTGTTGTTGTTTATTTGACGTTGTTGTTGTTGTTGTTGTTTATTTGACGTTGTTGTTGTTGTTGTTTATTTGACGTTGTTGTTGTTGTTTATTTGACGTTGTTGTTGTTGTTGTTGTTGTTTATTTGACGTTGTTGTTGTTGTTTATTTGACGTTGTTGTTGACGTTGTTGTTGTTGTTGTTTATTTGACGTTGTTGTTGTTGTTGTTTATTTGACGTTGTTAATGTTGTTGACATAGTTGTTGTTGTTTTTGTTGTTTATTTGACGTTGTTATTGTTGTTGTTGTTTTTGTTGTTCTTATTGTTGGTGTTGTTGTTGTTGTTTATTTGACGTTGTTGTTGTTGTTGTTGTTTATTTGACGTTATTGTTGTTGTTATTTAATTAACGTTGTTGTTATTGTTTATTTGACGTTGTTTTTGTTATTTGACGTTGTTGTTGTTGTTGTTGTTGTATTAGTTGTTGTTGTTGTTGCTTATTTGACGTTGTTGTTATTGTTGCTATTTATTTGACGTTGTTGTTGTTGTTGTTTATTTGACGTTATTGTTGTTGTTGTTTATTTGACGTTGTTGTTGTTGTTGTTATATTTGTTATTGTTGTTATTGTTGTTGCTTATTTGACGTTGTTGTTATTGTTGTTGTTTATTTGATGTTGTTGCCGTTATTCATTTGACGTTGTTGTTGTTGTTGTTGTTGTTTATTTGACGTTGTTGTTGTTGTTGTTTATTTGACGTTGTTGTTGACGTTGTTGTTGTTGTAGTTTATTTGACGTTGTTGTTGTTGTTTATTAGTTGTTGTTAATGTTGTTGACATTGTTGTTGTTGTTTTTGTTGTTTATTTGACGTTGTTGTTGTTGTTGTTATTTTTGTTGTTGTTATTGTTGGTGTTGTTGTTGTTTATTTGACGTTGTTGTTGTTGTTGTTGTTGTTGTTTATGTGATGTTGTTGTTGTTGTTGTTTATTTGACGTTGTTGTTGTTGTTGTTTATTTGACGTTGTTGTTGTTGTTTATTTGACATTGTTGTTGTTGTTGTTGTTGACGTTGTTGTTGTAGTTGTTTATTTGACGTTGTTGTTGTTGACATTGTTGTTGTTGTTGTTTATTTGACGTTCTTGTTGTTGTTTTTTATTTGACGTTGTTGTTGTTGACATTGTTGTTGTTGTTGTTGTTTATTTGACGTAGTTGTTGTTGTTGTTGTTTATTTGACGTTGTTGTTGTTGTTATTGTTGTTGTTGTTATTAATTTGACGTTGTTGTTGTTGTTTATTTGACCCTGTTGCTGTTGTTGTTTATTTGACGTTATTGTTGTTGTTATTTATTTGACATTGTTGTTATTGTTGTTTATTTGACGTTGTTGTTTATTTGACATTGTTGTTTATTTGACGTTGTTGTTGTTGTTTATTTGACGTTGTTGTTGTTATTTGAAGTTGTTGTTGTTATTTGAAGTTGTTGTTGTTGTATTTGTTGTTGTTGTTGTTGTTTATTTGGCGTTGTTGTTGTTGTAATTTTGACGTTTTTGTTATTGTTGTTTATTTGACGTTGTTATTGTTGTTGTTGTTGTTGTTTATTTGACATTGTTATTGTTGTTGACGTTGTTGTTGTTGTTTATTTGACGTTGTTGTTGTTGTTTATTAGACGTTGTTAATGTTGTTGACATTGTTGTTGTTGTTTTTGTTGTTGTTGTTGTTGTTTATTTGATGTTGTTATTGTTGTTGTTGTTGTTGTTTATTTGACGTTGTTGTTGTTGTTGTTATTTTTGTTGTTGTTATTGTTGGTGTTGTTGTTGTTTATTTGACGTTGTTGTTGTTGGTTTTTATTTGACGTTGTTGTTGTTGTTTATTTGACGTTGTTGTTGTTGTTTTTTATTTGATGTTGTTGTTGTTGTTTATTTGACGTTGTTGCTGTTGTTGTTGTTTATTTGACGTTGTTGTTGTTGTTGTTGTTTATTTGACAATTTTGTTGTTGTTGTTGTTGACGTTGTTGTTGTAGTTGTTTATTTGACGTTTTTGTTGTTGTTGTTGTTTATTTGATGTTGTTTTAGTTGTTGTTGTTTATTTGACATTGTTGTTGTAGTTGTTTATTTGACGTTGTTGTTGTTGACATTGTTGTTGTTGTTGTTGTTTATTTGACGTTCTTGTTGTTGTTTTTTATTTGACGTTGTTGTTGTTGACATTGTTGTTGTTGTTGTTTATTTGACGTAGTTGTTGTTATTGACGTTGTTGTTGTTGTTGTTGTTGTTTATTTGACATTGTTGTTGTTATTTGAAGTTGTTGTTGTTATTTGAAGTTGTTGTTGTTGTTGTATTTGTTGTTGTTGTTGTTGTTGTTGTTTATTTGACGTTGTTGTTGTTGTTTATTTGACGTTGTTGTTATTGTTGTTTATTTGACGTTGTTATTGTTGTTGTTGTTGTTGTTTATTTGACGTTGTTGTTGTTGTTGACGTTGTTGTTGTTGTTTATTTGACGTTGTTGTTGTTGTTGTTGTTTATTAGACGTTGTTAATGTTGTTGACATTGTTGTTGTTGTTTTTGTTGTTGTTGTTGTTGTTGTTTATTTGATGTTGTTATTGTTGTTGTTGTTGTTTAGTTGACGTTGTTGTTGTTGTTGTTGTTGTTGTTGTTGTTGTTGTTATTTTTGTTATTGTTATTGTTGGTGTTGTTGTTGTTTATTTGACGTTGTTGTTGTTGTTGTTGTTTATTTGACGTTGTTGTTGTTGTTGTTTATTTGACGTTGTTGTTGTTGTTTATTTGACGTTGTTGTTGTTGTTGTTGTTTATTTGACGTTGTTGTTGTTGTTTATTTGACGTTGTTGTTGACGTTGTTGTTGTTGTTGTTTATTTGACGTTGTTGTTGTTGTTGTTTATTTGACGTTGTTAATGTTGTTGACATAGTTGTTGTTGTTTTTGTTGTTTATTTGACGTTGTTATTGTTGTTGTTGTTTTTGTTGTTCTTATTGTTGGTGTTGTTGTTGTTGTTTATTTGACGTTGTTGTTGTTGTTGTTTATTTGACGTTATTGTTGTTGTTATTTAATTAACGTTGTTGTTATTGTTTATTTGACGTTGTTTTTGTTATTTGACGTTGTTGTTGTTGTTGTTGTTGTTGTATTAGTTGTTGTTGTTGTTGCTTATTTGACGTTGTTGTTATTGTTGCTATTTATTTGACGTTGTTGTTGTTGTTGTTTATTTGACGTTATTGTTGTTGTTGTTTATTTGACGTTGTTGTTGTTGTTGTTATATTTGTTATTGTTGTTATTGTTGTTGCTTATTTGACGTTGTTGTTATTGTTGTTGTTTATTTGATGTTGTTGCCGTTATTCATTTGACGTTGTGGTTGTTGTTGTTGTTTATTTGACGTTGTTGTTGTTGTTGTTTATTTGACGTTGTTGTTGACGTTGTTGTTGTTGTAGTTTATTTGACGTTGTTGTTGTTGTTTATTAGTTGTTGTTAATGTTGTTGACATTGTTGTTGTTGTTTTTGTTGTTTATTTGACGTTGTTGTTGTTGTTGTTATTTTTGTCGTTGTTATTGTTGGTGTTGTTGTTGTTTATTTGACGTTGTTGTTGTTGTTGTTGTTGTTTATGTGACGTTGTTGTTGTTGTTGTTTATTTGACGTTGTTGTTGTTGTTTATTTGACGTTGTTGTTGTTGTTTATTTGACATTGTTGTTGTTGTTGTTGTTGACGTTGTTGTTGTAGTTGTTTATTTGACGTTGTTGTTGTTGACATTGTTGTTGTTGTTGTTTATTTGACGTTCTTGTTGTTGTTTTTTATTTGACGTTGTTGTTGTTGACATTGTTGTTGTGGTTGTTGTTTATTTGACGTAGTTGTTGTTGTTGTTGTTTATTTGACGTTGTTGTTGTTGTTATTGTTGTTGTTGTTATTAATTTGACGTTGTTGTTGTTGTTTATTTGACCCTGTTGCTGTTGTTGTTTATTTGACGTTGTTGTTGTTGTTTATTTGACGTTGTTGTTGTTGTTTATTTGACATTGTTGTTGTTGTTGTTGTTGACGTTGTTGTTGTAGTTATTTATTTGACGTTGTTGTTGTTGACATTGTTGTTGTTGTTGTTTATTTGACGTTCTTGTTGATGTTTTTTATTTGACGTTGTTGTTGTTGACATTGTTGTTGTGGTTGTTGTTTATTTGACGTAGTTGTTGTTGTTGTTGTTTATTTGACGTTGTTGTTGTTGTTATTGTTGTTGTTGTTATTAATTTGACGTTGTTGTTGTTGTTTATTTGACCCTGTTGCTGTTGTTGTTTATTTGACTTTATTATTGTTGTTATTTATTTGACATTGTTGTTATTGTTGTTTATTTGACGTTGTTGTTTATTTGACATTGTTGTTTATTTGACGTTGTTGTTGTTGTTTATTTGACGTTGTTGTTGTTATTTGAAGTTGTTGTTGTTATTTGAAGTTGTTGTTGTTGTATTTGTTGTTGTTGTTGTTGTTTATTTGACGTTGTTGTTGTTGTTGTAATTTTGACGTTGTTGTTATTGTTGTTTATTTGACGTTGTTATTGTTGTTGTTGTTGTTGTTTATTTGACGTTGTTATTGTTGTTGACGGTGTTGTTGTTGTTGTTGTTTATTTGACATTGTTGTTGTTGTTATTTATTTGACGTTGTTGTTGTTGTTAATTTTATTTGACATTGTTGTTGTTGTTGTTAATTTGATGTTGTTGTTGTTGTTGTTTATTTGACGTTGTTGTTGTTGTTTATTTGACGTTGTTGTTGTTGTTGTTTATTTAACGTTGTTGTTGTTGTTATTTATTTGACGTTGTTGTTGTTGTTATTGTTTATTTGGCGTTGTTGTTGTTTATTTGACGTTGTTATTGTTTATTTGACGTTGTTTTTGTTATTTGACGTTGTTGTTGTTGTTGTTGTATTAGTTGTTGTTGTTGTTGCTTATTTGACGTTGTTGTTATTGTTGCTATTTATTTGACGTTGTTGTTGTTGTTGTTTATTTGACGTTATTGTTGTTGTTGTTTATTTGACGTTGTTGTTGTTGTTGTTATATTTGTTATTGTTGTTATTGTTGTTGCTTATTTGATGTTGTTGTTATTGTTGTTGTTTATTTGATGTTGTTGCCGTTATTCATTTGACGTTGTTGTTGTTGTTGTTTATTTGACGTTGTTGTTGTTGTTGTTGTTGTTGTTGTTTATTTGACGTTGTTGTTGACGTTGTTGTTGTTGTAGTTTATTTGACGTTGTTTTTGTTGTTTATTAGTTGTTGTTAATGTTGTTGACATTGTTGTTGTTGTTTTTGTTGTTTATTTGACGTTGTTGTTGTTGTTGTTATTTTTGTTGTTGTTATTGTTGGTGTTGTTGTTGTTTATTTGACGTTGTTGTTGTTGTTGTTGTTTATGTGACGTTGTTATTGTTGTTGTTTATTTGACGTTGTTGTTGTTGTTTATTTGACGTTGTTGTTGTTGTTTATTTGACGTTGTTGTTGTTGTTGTTTATTTGACATTGTTGTTGTTGTTGTTGTTGACGTTGTTGTTGTAGTTGTTTATTTGACGTTGTTATTGTTGACATTGTTGTTGTTGTTGTTTATTTGACGTTCTTGTTGTTGTTTTTTATTTGACGTTGTTGTTGTTGACATTGTTGTTGTTGTTGTTGTTTATTTGACGTAGTTGTTGTTGTTGTTGTTTATTTGACGTTGTTGTTGTTGTTGTTATTAATTTGACGTTGTTGTTGTTGTTTATTTGACCCTGTTGCTGTTGTTGTTTATTTGACGTTATTGTTGTTGTTATTTATTTGACATTGTTGTTATTGTTGTTTATTTGACGTTGTTGTTTATTTGACATTGTTGTTTATTTGACGTTGTTGTTGTTGTTTATTTGACGTTGTTGTTGTTATTTGAAGTTGTTGTTGTTATTTGAAGTTGTTGTTGTTGTATTTGTTGTTGTTGTTGTTGTTTATTTGGCGTTGTTGTTGTTGTTGTAATTTTGACGTTTTTGTTATTGTTGTTTATTTGACGTTGTTATTGTTGTTGTTGTTGTTGTTTATTTGACATTGTTATTGTTGTTGACGTTGTTGTTGTTGTTTATTTGACGTTGTTGTTGTTGTTTATTAGACGTTGTTAATGTTGTTGACATTGTTGTTGTTGTTTTTGTTGTTGTTGTTGTTGTTTATTTGATGTTGTTATTGTTGTTGTTGTTGTTGTTTATTTGACGTTGTTGTTGTTGTTGTTGTTATTTTTGTTGTTGTTATTGTTGGTGTTGTTGTTGTTTATTTGACGTTGTTGTTGTTGGTTTTTATTTGACGTTGTTGTTGTTGTTTATTTGACGTTGTTGTTGTTGTTTTTTATTTGACGTTGTTGTTGTTGTTTATTTGACGTTGTTGCTGTTGTTGTTGTTTATTTGACGTTGTTGTTGTTGTTGTTTATTTGACAATTTTGTTGTTGTTGTTGTTGACGTTGTTGTTGTAGTTGTTTATTTGACGTTTTTGTTGTTGTTGTTGTTTATTTGATGTTGTTTTAGTTGTTGTTGTTTATTTGACGTTGTTGTTGTAGTTGTTTATTTGACGTTGTTGTTGTTGACATTGTTGTTGTTGTTGTTGTTTATTTGACGTTCTTGTTGTTGTTTTTTATTTGACGTTGTTGTTGTTGACATTGTTGTTGTTGTTGTTTATTTGACGTAGTTGTTGTTATTGACGTTGTTGTTGTTGTTGTTTATTTGACATTGTTGTTGTTATTTGAAGTTGTTGTTGTTATTTGAAGTTGTTGTTGTTGTATTTGTTGTTGTTGTTGTTGTTGTTTATTTGACGTTGTTGTTGTTGTTTATTTGACGTTGTTGTTATTGTTGTTTATTTGACGTTGTTATTGTTGTTGTTGTTGTTGTTGTTTATTTGACGTTGTTGTTGTTGTTGACGTTGTTGTTGTTGTTTATTTGACGTTGTTGTTGTTGTTGTTGTTTATTAGACGTTGTTAATGTTGTTGACATTGTTGTTGTTGTTTTTGTTGTTGTTGTTGTTGTTTATTTGATGTTGTTATTGTTGTTGTTGTTGTTTATTTGACGTTGTTGTTGTTGTTATTGTTGTTGTTGTTGTTATTTTTGTTATTGTTATTGTTGGTGTTGTTGTTGTTTATTTGACGTTGTTGTTGTTGTTGTTGTTTATTTGACGTTGTTGTTGTTGTTGTTTATTTGACGTTGTTGTTGTTGTTTATTTGACGTTGTTGTTGTTGTTGTTGTTTATTTGACGTTGTTGTTGTTGTTTATTTGACGTTGTTGTTGACGTTGTTGTTGTTGTTGTTTATTTGACGTTGTTGTTGTTGTTGTTTATTTGACGTTGTTAATGTTGTTGACATAGTTGTTGTTGTTTTTGTTGTTTATTTGACGTTGTTATTGTTGTTGTTGTTTTTGTTGTTCTTATTGTTGGTGTTGTTGTTGTTGTTTATTTGACGTTGTTGTTGTTGTTGTTGTTTATTTGACGTTATTGTTGTTGTTATTTAATTAACGTTGTTGTTATTGTTTATTTGACGTTGTTTTTGTTATTTGACGTTGTTGTTGTTGTTGTTGTTGTTGTATTAGTTGTTGTTGTTGTTGCTTATTTGACGTTGTTGTTATTGTTGCTATTTATTTGACGTTGTTGTTGTTGTTTATTTGACGTTATTGTTGTTGTTGTTTATTTGACGTTGTTGTTGTTGTTGTTATATTTGTTATTGTTGTTATTGTTGTTGCTTATTTGACGTTGTTGTTATTGTTGTTGTTTATTTGATGTTGTTGCCGTTATTCATTTGACGTTGTTGTTGTTGTTGTTGTTGTTTATTTGACGTTGTTGTTGTTGTTGTTTATTTGACGTTGTTGTTGACGTTGTTGTTGTTGTAGTTTATTTGACGTTGTTGTTGTTGTTTATTAGTTGTTGTTAATGTTGTTGACATTGTTGTTGTTGTTTTTGTTGTTTATTTGACGTTGTTGTTGTTGTTATTTTTGTTGTTGTTATTGTTGGTGTTGTTGTTGTTTATTTGACGTTGTTGTTGTTGTTGTTGTTGTTTATTTGACGTTGTTGTTGTTGTTGTTTATTTGACGTTGTTGTTGTTGTTTATTTGACGTTGTTGTTGTTGTTTATTTGACATTGTTGTTGTTGTTGTTGTTGACGTTGTTGTTGTAGTTGTTTATTTGACGTTGTTGTTGTTGACATTGTTGTTGTTGTTGTTTATTTGACGTTATTGTTGTTATTTTTTATTTGACGTTGTTGTTGACATTGTTGTTGTGGTTGTTGTTTATTTGACGTAGTTGTTGTTGTTGTTGTTTATTTGACGTTGTTGTTGTTATTTTTGTTGTTGTTATTGTTGGTGTTGTTGTTGTTTATTTGACGTTGTTGTTGTTGTTGTTGTTTATGTGACGTTGTTATTGTTGTTGTTTATTTGACGTTGTTGTTGTTGTTTATTTGACGTTGTTGTTGTTGTTTATTTGACGTTGTTGTTGTTGTTGTTTATTTGACATTGTTGTTGTTGTTGTTGTTGACGTTGTTGTTGTAGTTGTTTATTTGACGTTGTTATTGTTGACATTGTTGTTGTTGTTGTTTATTTGACGTTCTTGTTGTTGTTTTTTATTTGACGTTGTTGTTGTTGACATTGTTGTTGTTGTTGTTGTTGTTTATTTGACGTAGTTGTTGTTGTTGTTGTTTATTTGACGTTGTTGTTGTTGTTGTTATTAATTTGACGTTGTTGTTGTTGTTTATTTGACCCTGTTGCTGTTGTTGTTTATTTGACGTTATTGTTGTTGTTATTTATTTGACATTGTTGTTATTGTTGTTTATTTGACGTTGTTGTTTATTTGACATTGTTGTTTATTTGACGTTGTTGTTGTTGTTTATTTGACGTTGTTGTTGTTATTTGAAGTTGTTGTTGTTATTTGAAGTTGTTGTTGTTGTATTTGTTGTTGTTGTTGTTGTTTATTTGGCGTTGTTGTTGTTGTTGTAATTTTGACGTTTTTGTTATTGTTGTTTATTTGACGTTGTTATTGTTGTTGTTGTTGTTGTTTATTTGACATTGTTATTGTTGTTGACGTTGTTGTTGTTGTTTATTTGACGTTGTTGTTGTTGTTTATTAGACGTTGTTAATGTTGTTGACATTGTTGTTGTTGTTTTTGTTGTTGTTGTTGTTGTTTATTTGATGTTGTTATTGTTGTTGTTGTTGTTGTTTATTTGACGTTGTTGTTGTTGTTGTTGTTATTTTTGTTGTTGTTATTGTTGGTGTTGTTGTTGTTTATTTGACGTTGTTGTTGTTGGTTTTTATTTGACGTTGTTGTTGTTGTTTATTTGACGTTGTTGTTGTTGTTTTTTATTTGACGTTGTTGTTGTTGTTTATTTGACGTTGTTGCTGTTGTTGTTGTTTATTTGACGTTGTTGTTGTTGTTGTTTATTTGACAATTTTGTTGTTGTTGTTGTTGACGTTGTTGTTGTAGTTGTTTATTTGACGTTTTTGTTGTTGTTGTTGTTTATTTGATGTTGTTTTAGTTGTTGTTGTTTATTTGACGTTGTTGTTGTAGTTGTTTATTTGACGTTGTTGTTGTTGACATTGTTGTTGTTGTTGTTGTTTATTTGACGTTCTTGTTGTTGTTTTTTATTTGACGTTGTTGTTGTTGACATTGTTGTTGTTGTTGTTTATTTGACGTAGTTGTTGTTATTGACGTTGTTGTTGTTGTTGTTTATTTGACATTGTTGTTGTTATTTGAAGTTGTTGTTGTTATTTGAAGTTGTTGTTGTTGTATTTGTTGTTGTTGTTGTTGTTGTTTATTTGACGTTGTTGTTGTTGTTTATTTGACGTTGTTGTTATTGTTGTTTATTTGACGTTGTTATTGTTGTTGTTGTTGTTGTTGTTTATTTGACGTTGTTGTTGTTGTTGACGTTGTTGTTGTTGTTTATTTGACGTTGTTGTTGTTGTTGTTGTTTATTAGACGTTGTTAATGTTGTTGACATTGTTGTTGTTGTTTTTGTTGTTGTTGTTGTTGTTTATTTGATGTTGTTATTGTTGTTGTTGTTGTTTATTTGACGTTGTTGTTGTTGTTGTTGTTGTTGTTGTTGTTATTTTTGTTATTGTTATTGTTGGTGTTGTTGTTGTTTATTTGACGTTGTTGTTGTTGTTGTTGTTGTTTATTTGACGTTGTTGTTGTTGTTGTTTATTTGACGTTGTTGTTGTTGTTTATTTGACGTTGTTGTTGTTGTTGTTGTTTATTTGACGTTGTTGTTGTTGTTTATTTGACGTTGTTGTTGACGTTGTTGTTGTTGTTGTTTATTTGACGTTGTTGTTGTTGTTGTTTATTTGACGTTGTTAATGTTGTTGACATAGTTGTTGTTGTTTTTGTTGTTTATTTGACGTTGTTATTGTTGTTGTTGTTTTTGTTGTTCTTATTGTTGGTGTTGTTGTTGTTGTTTATTTGACGTTGTTGTTGTTGTTGTTGTTTATTTGACGTTATTGTTGTTGTTATTTAATTAACGTTGTTGTTATTGTTTATTTGACGTTGTTTTTGTTATTTGACGTTGTTGTTGTTGTTGTTGTTGTTGTATTAGTTGTTGTTGTTGTTGCTTATTTGACGTTGTTGTTATTGTTGCTATTTATTTGACGTTGTTGTTGTTGTTTATTTGACGTTATTGTTGTTGTTGTTTATTTGACGTTGTTGTTGTTGTTGTTATATTTGTTATTGTTGTTATTGTTGTTGCTTATTTGACGTTGTTGTTATTGTTGTTGTTTATTTGATGTTGTTGCCGTTATTCATTTGACGTTGTTGTTGTTGTTGTTGTTGTTTATTTGACGTTGTTGTTGTTGTTGTTTATTTGACGTTGTTGTTGACGTTGTTGTTGTTGTAGTTTATTTGACGTTGTTGTTGTTGTTTATTAGTTGTTGTTAATGTTGTTGACATTGTTGTTGTTGTTTTTGTTGTTTATTTGACGTTGTTGTTGTTGTTATTTTTGTTGTTGTTATTGTTGGTGTTGTTGTTGTTTATTTGACGTTGTTGTTGTTGTTGTTGTTGTTTATTTGACGTTGTTGTTGTTGTTGTTTATTTGACGTTGTTGTTGTTGTTTATTTGACGTTGTTGTTGTTGTTTATTTGACATTGTTGTTGTTGTTGTTGTTGACGTTGTTGTTGTAGTTGTTTATTTGACGTTGTTGTTGTTGACATTGTTGTTGTTGTTGTTTATTTGACGTTCTTGTTGTTATTTTTTATTTGACGTTGTTGTTGACATTGTTGTTGTGGTTGTTGTTTATTTGACGTAGTTGTTGTTGTTGTTGTTTATTTGACGTTGTTGTTGTTATTGTTGTTGTTGTTATTAATTTGACGTTGTTGTTGTTGTTTATTTGACCCTGTTGCTGTTGTTGTTTATTTGACGTTGTTGTTGTTGTTTATTTAACGTTGTTGTTGTTGTTTATTTGACATTGTTGTTGTTGTTGTTGTTGACGTTGTTGTTGTAGTTATTTATTTGACGTTGTTGTTGTTGACATTGTTGTTGTTGTTGTTTATTTGACGTTCTTGTTGTTGTTTTTTATTTGACGTTGTTGTTGTTGACATTGTTGTTGTGGTTGTTGTTTATTTGACGTAGTTGTTGTTGTTGTTGTTTATTTGACGTTGTTGTTGTTGTTGTTATTGTTGTTGTTGTTATTAATTTGACGTTGTTGTTGTTGTTTATTTGACCCTGTTGCTGTTGTTGTTTATTTGACTTTATTGTTGTTGTTATTTATTTGACATTGTTGTTATTGTTGTTTATTTGACGTTGTTGTTTATTTGACATTGTTGTTTATTTGACGTTGTTGTTGTTGTTTATTTGACGTTGTTGTTGTTATTTGAAGTTGTTGTTGTTATTTGAAGTTGTTGTTGTTGTATTTGTTGTTGTTGTTGTTGTTTATTTGAGGTTGTTGTTGTTGTAATTTTGACGTTGTTGTTATTGTTGTTTATTTGACGTTGTTATTGTTGTTGTTGTTGTTGTTTATTTGACGTTGTTATTGTTGTTGACGGTGTTGTTGTTGTTGTTGTTTATTTGACATTGTTGTTGTTGTTGTTTATTTGACGTTGTTGTTGTTGTTTATTTGACGTTGTTGTTGTTGTTGTTGTTTATTTGACGTTGTTGTTGTTGTTTATTTGACGTTGTTGTTGACGTTGTTGTTGTTGTTGTTTATTTGACGTTGTTGTTGTTGTTGTTTATTTGACGTTGTTAATGTTGTTGACATAGTTGTTGTTGTTTTTGTTGTTTATTTGACGTTGTTATTGTTGTTGTTGTTTTTGTTGTTCTTATTGTTGGTGTTGTTGTTGTTGTTTATTTGACGTTGTTGTTGTTGTTGTTGTTTATTTGACGTTATTGTTGTTGTTATTTAATTAACGTTGTTGTTATTGTTTATTTGACGTTGTTTTTGTTATTTGACGTTGTTGTTGTTGTTGTTGTTGTTGTATTAGTTGTTATTGTTGTTGCTTATTTGACGTTGTTGTTATTGTTGCTATTTATTTGACGTTGTTGTTGTTGTTTATTTGACGTTATTGTTGTTGTTGTTTATTTGACGTTGTTGTTGTTGTTGTTATATTTGTTATTGTTGTTATTGTTGTTGCTTATTTGACGTTGTTGTTATTGTTGTTGTTTATTTGATGTTGTTGCCGTTATTCATTTGACGTTGTTGTTGTTGTTGTTGTTGTTTATTTGACGTTGTTGTTGTTGTTGTTGTTTATTTGACGTTGTTGTTGACGTTGTTGTTGTTGTAGTTTATTTGACGTTGTTGTTGTTGTTTATTAGTTGTTGTTAATGTTGTTGACATTGTTGTTGTTGTTTTTGTTGTTTATTTGACGTTGTTGTTGTTGTTATTTTTGTTGTTGTTATTGTTGGTGTTGTTGTTGTTTATTTGACGTTGTTGTTGTTGTTGTTGTTGTTTATGTGACGTTGTTGTTGTTGTTGTTTATTTGACGTTGTTGTTGTTGTTTATTTGACGTTGTTGTTGTTGTTTATTTGACATTGTTGTTGTTGTTGTTGTTGACGTTGTTGTTGTTGTTGTTTATTTGACGTTGTTGTTGTTGACATTGTTGTTGTTGTTGTTTATTTGACGTTCTTGTTGTTATTTTTTATTTGACGTTGTTGTTGACATTGTTGTTGTGGTTGTTGTTTATTTGACGTAGTTGTTGTTGTTGTTGTTTATTTGACGTTGTTGTTGTTATTGTTGTTGTTGTTATTAATTTGACGTTGTTGTTGTTGTTTATTTGACCCTGTTGCTGTTGTTGTTTATTTGACGTTGTTGTTGTTGTTTATTTGACGTTGTTGTTGTTGTTTATTTGACATTGTTGTTGTTGTTGTTGTTGACGTTGTTGTTGTAGTTATTTATTTGACGTTGTTGTTGTTGACATTGTTGTTGTTGTTGTTTATTTGACGTTCTTGTTGTTGTTTTTTATTTGACGTTGTTGTTGTTGACATTGTTGTTGTGGTTGTTGTTTATTTGACGTAGTTGTTGTTGTTGTTGTTGTTTATTTGACGTTGTTGTTGTTGTTGTTATTGTTGTTGTTGTTATTAATTTGACGTTGTTGTTGTTGTTTATTTGACCTTGTTGCTGTTGTTGTTTATTTGACTTTATTGTTGTTGTTATTTATTTGACATTGTTGTTATTGTTGTTTATTTGACGTTGTTGTTTATTTGACATTGTTGTTTATTTGACGTTGTTGTTGTTGTTTATTTGACGTTGTTGTTGTTATTTGAAGTTGTTGTTGTTATTTGAAGTTGTTGTTGTTGTATTTGTTGTTGTTGTTGTTGTTTATTTGAGGTTGTTGTTGTTGTTGTAATTTTGACGTTGTTGTTATTGTTGTTTATTTGACGTTGTTATTGTTGTTGTTGTTGTTGTTTATTTGACGTTGTTATTGTTGTTGACGGTGTTGTTGTTGTTGTTGTTTATTTGACATTGTTGTCGTTGTTATTTATTTGACGTTGTTGTTGTTGTTAATTTTATTTGACATTGTTGTTGTTGTTGTTAATTTGATGTTGTTGTTGTTGTTGTTTATTTGACGTTGTTGTTGTTGTTTATTTGACGTTGTTGTTGTTGTTGTTTATTTAACGTTGTTGTTGTTGTTATTTATTTGACGTTGTTGTTGTTGTTATTGTTTATTTGGCGTTGTTGTTGTTTATTTGACGTTGTTATTGTTTATTTGACGTTGTTTTTGTTATTTGACGTTGTTGTTGTTGTTGTTGTATTAGTTGTTGTTGTTGTTGCTTATTTGACGTTGTTGTTATTGTTGCTATTTATTTGACGTTGTTGTTGTTGTTGTTGTTTATTTGACGTTATTGTTGTTGTTGTTTATTTGACGTTGTTGTTGTTGTTGTTATATTTGTTATTGTTGTTATTGTTGTTGCTTATTTGACGTTGTTGTTATTGTTGTTGTTTATTTGATGTTGTTGCCGTTATTCATTTGACGTTGTTGTTGTTGTTGTTTATTTGACGTTGTTGTTGTTGTTGTTGTTGTTGTTGTTGTTGTTTATTTGACGTTGTTGTTGACGTTGTTGTTGTTGTAGTTTATTTGACGTTGTTGTTGTTGTTTATTAGTTGTTGTTAATGTTGTTGACATTGTTGTTGTTGTTTTTGTTGTTTATTTGACGTTGTTGTTGTTGTTGTTGTTATTTTTGTTGTTGTTATTGTTGGTGTTGTTGTTGTTTATTTGACGTTGTTGTTGTTGTTGTTTATGTGACGTTGTTATTGTTGTTGTTTATTTGACGTTGTTGTTGTTGTTTATTTGACGTTGTTGTTGTTGTTTATTTGACGTTGTTGTTGTTGTTGTTTATTTGACATTGTTGTTGTTGTTGTTGACGTTGTTGTTGTAGTTGTTTATTTGACGTTGTTGTTGACATTGTTGTTGTTGTTGTTTATTTGACGTTCTTGTTGTTGTTTTTTATTTGACGTTGTTGTTGTTGACATTGTTGTTGTTGTTGTTGTTTATTTGACGTAGTTGTTGTTGTTGTTGTTTATTTGACGTTGTTGTTGTTGTTATTGTTGTTGTTGTTATTAATTTGACGTTGTTGTTGTTGTTTATTTGACCCTGTTGCTGTTGTTGTTTATTTGACGTTATTGTTGTTGTTAACTATTTGACATTGTTGTTATTGTTGTTTATTTGACGTTGTTGTTTATTTGACATTGTTGTTTATTTGACGTTGTTGTTGTTGTTTATTTGACGTTGTTGTTGTTATTTGTAGTTGTTGTTGTTATTTGAAGTTGTTGTTGTTGTATTTGTTGTTGTTGTTGTTGTTTATTTGGCGTTGTTGTTGTTGTTGTAATTTTGACGTTTTTGTTATTGTTGTTTATTTGACGTTGTTATTGTTGTTGTTGTTGTTGTTTATTTGACATTGTTATTGTTGTTGACGTTGTTGTTGTTGTTTATTTGACGTTGTTGTTGTTGTTTATTAGACGTTGTTAATGTTGTTGACATTGTTGTTGTTGTTTTTGTTGTTGTTGTTGTTTATTTGATGTTGTTATTGTTGTTGTTGTTGTTGTTTATTTGACGTTGTTGTTGTTGTTGTTATTTTTGTTGTTGTTATTGTTGGTGTTGTTGTTGTTTATTTGACGTTGTTGTTGTTGGTTTTTATTTGACGTTGTTGTTGTTGTTTATTTGACGTTGTTGTTGTTGTTTTTTATTTGACGTTGTTGTTGTTGTTTATTTGACGTTGTTGCTGTCGTTGTTGTTTATTTGACGTTGTTGTTGTTGTTGTTGTTTATTTGACAATTTTGTTGTTGTTGTTGTTGACGTTGTTGTTGTAGTTGTTTATTTGACGTTTTTGTTGTTGTTGTTGTTTATTTGATGTTGTTTTAGTTGTTGTTGTTTATTTGACGTTGTTGTTGTAGTTGTTTATTTGACGTTGTTGTTGTTGACATTGTTGTTGTTGTTGTTGTTTATTTGACGTTCTTGTTGTTGTTTTTTATTTGACGTTGATGTTGTTGACATTGTTGTTGTTGTTGTTTATTTGACGTAGTTGTTGTTATTGACGTTGTTGTTGTTGTTGTTGTTGTTTATTTGACACTGTTGTTCTTATTTGAAGTTGTTGTTGTTATTTGAAGTTGTTGTTGTTGTTGTATTTGTTGTTGTTGTTGTTGTTGTTGTTTATTTGACGTTGTTGTTGTTGTTTATTTGACGTTGTTGTTATTGTTGTTTATTTGACGTTGTTATTGTTGTTGTTGTTGTTGTTGTTTATTTGACGTTGTTGTTGTTGTTGACGTTGTTGTTGTTGTTTATTTGACGTTGTTGTTGTTGTTGTTGTTTGTTGTTGTTGTTGTTGTTTATTTGGCGTTGTTGTTGTTGTTGTAATTTTGACGTTTTTGTTATTGTTGTTTATTTGACGTTGTTATTGTTGTTGTTGTTGTTGTTTATTTGACATTGTTATTGTTGTTGACGTTGTTGTTGTTGTTTATTTGACGTTGTTGTTGTTGTTTATTAGACGTTGTTAATGTTGTTGACATTGTTGTTGTTGTTTTTGTTGTTGTTGTTGTTTATTTGATGTTGTTATTGTTGTTGTTGTTGTTGTTTATTTGACGTTGTTGTTGTTGTTGTTGTTATTTTTGTTGTTGTTATTGTTGGTGTTGTTGTTGTTTATTTGACGTTGTTGTTGTTGGTTTTTATTTGACGTTGTTGTTGTTATTTGAAGTTGTTGTTGTTGTATTTGTTGTTGTTGTTGTTGTTTATTTGACGTTGTTGTTGTTGTTGTAATTTTGACGTTGTTGTTATTGTTGTTTATTTGACGTTGTTATTGTTGTTGTTGTTGTTGTTTATTTGACGTTGTTATTGTTGTTGACGGTGTTGTTGTTGTTGTTGTTTATTTGACATTGTTGTTGTTGTTATTTATTTGACGTTGTTGTTGTTGTTAATTTTATTTGACATTGTTGTTGTTGTTGTTAATTTGATGTTGTTGTTGTTGTTGTTTATTTGACGTTGTTGTTGTTGTTTATTTGACGTTGTTGTTGTTGTTGTTTATTTAACGTTGTTGTTGTTGTTATTTATTTGACGTTGTTGTTGTTGTTATTGTTTATTTGGCGTTGTTGTTGTTTATTTGACGTTGTTATTGTTTATTTGACGTTGTTTTTGTTATTTGACGTTGTTGTTGTTGTTGTTGTATTAGTTGTTGTTGTTGTTGCTTATTTGACGTTGTTGTTATTGTTGCTATTTATTTGACGTTGTTGTTGTTGTTGTTTATTTGACGTTATTGTTGTTGTTGTTTATTTGACGTTGTTGTTGTTGTTGTTATATTTGTTATTGTTGTTATTGTTGTTGCTTATTTGACGTTGTTGTTATTGTTGTTGTTTATTTGATGTTGTTGCCGTTATTCATTTGACGTTGTTGTTGTTGTTGTTTATTTGACGTTGTTGTTGTTGTTGTTGTTGTTGTTTATTTGACGTTGTTGTTGACGTTGTTGTTGTTGTAGTTTATTTGACGTTGTTGTTGTTGTTTATTAGTTGTTGTTAATGTTGTTGACATTGTTGTTGTTGTTTTTGTTGTTTATTTGACGTTGTTGTTGTTGTTGTTATTTTTGTTGTTGTTATTGTTGGTGTTGTTGTTGTTTATTTGACGTTGTTGTTGTTGTTGTTGTTGTTTATGTGACGTTGTTATTGTTGTTGTTTATTTGACGTTGTTGTTGTTGTTTATTTGACGTTGTTGTTGTTGTTTATTTGACGTTGTTGTTGTTGTTGTTTATTTGACATTGTTGTTGTTGTTGTTGTTGACGTTGTTGTTGTAGTTGTTTATTTGACGTTGTTGTTGTTGACATTGTTGTTGTTGTTGTTTATTTGACGTTCTTGTTGTTGTTTTTTATTTGACGTTGTTGTTGTTGACATTGTTGTTGTTGTTGTTGTTTATTTGACGTAGTTGTTGTTGTTGTTGTTTATTTGACGTTGTTGTTGTTGTTATTGTTGTTGTTGTTATTAATTTGACGTTGTTGTTGTTGTTTATTTGACCCTGTTGCTGTTGTTGTTTATTTGACGTTATTGTTGTTGTTATTTATTTGACATTGTTGTTATTGTTGTTTATTTGACGTTGTTGTTTATTTGACATTGTTGTTTATTTGACGTTGTTGTTGTTGTTTATTTGACGTTGTTGTTGTTATTTGAAGTTGTTGTTGTTATTTGAAGTTGTTGTTGTTGTATTTGTTGTTGTTGTTGTTGTTTATTTGACGTTGTTATTGTTGTTGTTGTTGTTGTTGTTTATTTGACATTGTTATTGTTGTTGACGTTGTTGTTGTTGTTTATTTGACGTTGTTGTTGTTGTTTATTAGACGTTGTTAATGTTGTTGACATTGTTGTTGTTGTTTTTGTTGTTGTTGTTGTTGTTGTTTATTTGATGTTGTTATTGTTGTTGTTGTTGTTGTTTATTTGACGTTGTTGTTGTTGTTGTTATTTTTGTTGTTGTTATTGTTGGTGTTGTTGTTGTTTATTTGACGTTGTTGTTGTTGGTTTTTATTTGACGTTGTTGTTGTTATTTATTTGACGTTGTTGTTGTTGTTTTTTATTTGACGTTGTTGTTGTTGTTTATTTGACGTTGTTGCTGTTGTTGTTGTTTATTTGACGTTGTTGTTGTTGTTGTTCTTTATTTGACAATTTTGTTGTTGTTGTTGTTGACGTTGTTGTTGTAGTTGTTTATTTGACGTTTTTGTTGTTGTTGTTGTTTAGTTGATGTTGTTTTA